>CM055128.1:176676335-177286269 GCA_029206835.1 Rana muscosa | reverse complement strand
TTAATTGTGCACATAAATATTTGCAATCGTTTGCTAGTATTATTTTTTTTCTTACCTGTTTACTTTCCAAGTTACAGGTGTTTTCACGAGTGTAGATGTCAACCGCGCATGCGTCCGATCCCCGTTCATTCCGGCTAGCAAAGCCTCAGCCGGAATAATTATTTGTGTATGTCGGGGCTGCGTCATTTCCTTATGTAGACGTCAGCCCTGACATCCCGCGATGTTTCATCCCAAAGATCCCAGAGATCATCATGGTTATCACGTGACCTGAACGTCACATGATCCGGAGAAAGCGAGATAGGCTTGAATATTGTGAGCCTAAAGCGCACGCGCGGGATTACTGAGCCCAGAAGGAACTGTGGGCGGAAATGAAAATGAAAAAATAACAGGAAGACCACAACGGAGATGGCGCGGAGTTACTACAAAAAGAACACTTTACAAAAGTGAAAGAATATACGGTAAGAATACATTTTTTGATCAAACTATAGCGATCAATCACTTTGAAATTACTTGATAATTACAAATATGTTATTTGTAATTAAAGTCTATTAGGGTTTACAACCGCTTTAAGCTAGTGCATTGTTGGTTCACTTACCTTTTCCTTTGATTTACCTTCTAAATGTTTTTTTTTTTTTCTTTGTCTGAATTTCTCACTACCTGTTCCTCCTCAGTAAGTTGTTCAGTAAGCTGTTCTGGCTGACTCAACACCACTCGGACGATGGTGTGAAGTTTAGTGAGGAGAAACAGGAAGTGAGAAATTCAGACAAAGAAAAAAAACATTTAGAAGGTAAATCAAAGGAAAAGGTAAGTGAACCAACAATGCACTAGCTTAAAGGAACCTATTTAGAAAATAAAAAACGAACCTTTACAACCCCTTTAAGATGCGCACCCAATGGGCCCTCGAAGCAGACGTAAATTTCATATTTTGCATTGTCTGATAAACGTACCCCATCGGATGCCCCGTCCGCCTTCTTAGCTTCCACCGCAGTCTTTTGTGCCCCGTCCGACGAGGCCACAGCAGGGGCCGCAACCACAGAGCCTGTTACTCCACCCACAGACCAGGCTGTGCCCCCAGACACCACAGGAGGAGGACCCGGCGTGGGCCCCGAAGTTCCCGCGAAGGACGCATTCAGGTCCCCCGAAGCATTCCAGGCCAACACAGGTGACCCTACCTGATAAGAAGACACCCCCGCGACCCCACGCACCAACAGGTCCCTGCATGCCGCCAACCAGGTCTGCAGCACCTGTGACAACAACCCCTCCTGACCAGCTGGCCCAGCAGCAACAGCGTCAGTAGCAGTGACACCCGCACAACCACCCGCAGAGCCCGCTACGGAGGGACCCCCCGACCCACCACCCGCAGAGGCAGACACAGGGGGCAACACAGAACCCACAACATTTGGAAAGACAGGAAAAGGAAGAGACAAACAAGCAGACTTACCAGGCGGACCCGGGGTGTGAAGCCGCACAGCCGTGCCTCCGGATCCCTGCTGAGCACCCGATCCAGCAGCAGCCTCCTCCTCTCCCTTGGACATCTCTTCACCTTACGATGCCGTGATCTCACCCTCCGATCGCTCATCCTCCCCACGAACCACCGCAGCCAGGGAAGGGTTAACGGCCCCCGTCAGGCGCCCTCTGATGACATCATTAGCCGCCGCCACACGGCTGGTGCGGCTGCCCTGCACACATCTTCCACACGCTGAGCACGCTGGCTGGCTACAGCTGCCACCGACCTCTCTGGAACCGGGGGCGGCAACGAAGCTCCG
Source organism: Rana muscosa (assembly GCA_029206835.1). Taxonomy (NCBI): domain Eukaryota; kingdom Metazoa; phylum Chordata; class Amphibia; order Anura; family Ranidae; genus Rana; species Rana muscosa. The sequence goes on along the minus strand of CM055128.1, from coordinate 177,284,503 downwards.
GGACGATGGCGACTTCCGCTTCTTCCAGACGGAGCCCCGGGCGCTCCAGGGGATGGGCTGGCAACCCGCAGGTAACTCGCTCCCCCACTGGGCCGCGCGCGCAGCAGGAGAAGGTCCTACTGAGCTGGCCGCAAAGTCCTGGCATCCTGGAGAAGGGGACAGGGAGTAGGTGGCAGATAGAGCACTCCCGCCCGGGTCCCGCCGAAGTAGAGGATTCCTCCCAGCCCCGGCAGCTTGTAGAGGAGGTGGTCTCTTAGCTTTGGGGGCTAAAGGGTCCCGTCTGGGGCTCCTAGTGTGGCGGCCGACCCTAGGGGTCACTTCTGGACTGAGGCGCACAGGAGGCCGAGACCTCGCCCGGGAAACGATGGGGGCAGGTGTAGCACTAACCTGCCCTGACCCCTGCAGCATTCCAGTGAGTTGGGACTTCAGCCACCGGGGGGCCATTCGCCACCGCTGCTGCCCTGATCTGAGAGAGCATGCCCTCAATGTCCGCCATAATGAAAGAAAACGAGGTTAGAAGGGGCTCTGCAGTACAGACCAGCAAAGTTTCTCCTAGGCTGAACTTCTCAGACTAATGCACTGTACACTCCCACAGCTTACTACACCCCTAATGCTCTGCCACACCTTTTAACCGTCCAATAATTTAGACCTACCAAACTGCCTAGCAACAGCCTGGACTGCAAACTCAGTCATGTAGGCCCTCCACTTAATGCTGGGCATAACGGTCCAGGCCTGTTCTTTATGACATTCATTTGCAGGGAGAAGATTTTTATTTTATTTTTTTATTGCAGTTTACTACTGCTTTAAACCAATACATTTCATAAGTTGTATTAATTCACATCTTTTAATCTTCCTAGAGTTCTGCTTTATAACAGGTAAATAACTGTTTTCTGTGACCAAATGATGATATAATTACTATGCAATATTTTGTTAAGTGAATTATATACTGTATTTGGTGAAACAATAACCGTTAAATCAAATAACAAACTTGGCTTATATAGTTTATTGAATTGACCCTGCAGGCTGTAATACCCTTACTGCAATATCCTTTGTGTTCTAATTTTCTGCTATTTTATTGTAAGACCTCAACTATTACCATGTAAAGGAACGTGCATATTTCTTCTGTGCAACTGACATTTTATTATATAATAAAATTATATTATATTATATAATTGTAGCGATACCCTCAGTTAAGAGGGCCGCAGATTTAGTTTGGGCCCTGAAGACAGCTCCGCCAACCCCCGGCAATTTACTCGACCCCCTTCTGGCACAGTTAGTCTAGGGTAATATATATCTTATGCTCTATGGTTAAATTCAGACACCAATGCAGTGATAGAAGAATAACGAGTTTACTTCTACTGGCATAAAATCAACAGTTATCACAAATTACAGGAATAGATCTGCAGAGCTCTGCAGCAATAAACACACTATAACTAGTCAGATATGGCGCACACGCGCCACGTGTAACAGTACTTCACTATGCGCCCTATGGCGCAGCAACTAAATAAACTATCTAGATGGCCAGGCCTGACCATATAACTCAGTCTCTGGGGGGGGTAAAATTCTTTGCATGCAAGTCTTTAAACGGTGGTGCACATTTCAGGAACACATTTATAATCCAGGGGGGGGGGTAAAAATGCCAACAAAGTACACTCCACTAGAGATCCGTTTGAATCAGTTCTGCTATGGATCTCCAGTGGGGGAAAAGAACTGAAATAGGAACTGGTGGGCCTCGGCAGTCTGTAGGCCTAACAATGGTATACAGTATTTATGGATTGAGCATGTGCTGGCTCAACCCTCCGGACGCGATCCCAGTCCGGGAACTTCCACCTGCTGTGTCTCCACACACAGCCTCTGCAGCGGTCGGGTCTCCGGCTCAGCAGCGGTTGAAGAAACCAAGTCAGATGTCACCCAGGCTCGAGATGGGGTGGAAGGCTCTTTGGTAACTGCGCAAGGCCCCAGGCTTCAGGCCTTGCACAGCAGCAGGTCCACACAGGAGGATCTCTCCACTGAAGTCTCGTGTCCCAAAGAGGCCGAGCCTAGCCTCGCCTCCTCCTTATAAAGCTCCACCCATGAGTCTCTGCGGTGACAACATTGCACCCTGGGTGCCAAACGGGGTTCTGGGTAACGTAGTCTCTCTCTTCTGCTTTCACTTCCAGTAAAGTCTCTTCTCTACTCCCTCCCGACTCACCTTTCACCCGGAAAGTCCTGTCTCTCTGTATTAAAGGGGAATACCCTGCTACAAAATAATTACACATACTTACAATAAACTGACACACATAAGCTGCCAAAGCACAGAGTAGAGCAAGTACAGATGCATACCACATGAGCCAAAGTCTATTCCCATGGGGCGGTGCAGCATGTGAGCTGCATATGTGTTTTCTTTTTCATGGCTGACTCGTCAACCCTGCAGATATCTGTTCCAGATATACTACATATTTCTACATAACCAAAAATCTCTTGCGTTCAGTATGAGTGCATGTAATCACAGCTCTCCTAGCAAGTACTTTATCCCATAAAAGTAGAATTAGTTCATGAAAAGCAAAAGGTTGTACAGCTCAACAGAAGATCATGGCTTAGAAAGGTACAAAGCAGAACTGAGAACCTTACAAGAATACAGAACTGGGAACCTTACAAGAAAATATAGAATTTCTAATGGCAGAAGTCTCCTCCTAAAAGACATGTGACAGCAGGAAGGTAAAGTCACCTGGTTGCATCCAGGGGGGTAGATATATTTCGCCCAGATTCAGGCTTTACGCCGATTTGTACAACTAGGTGGAGAGTTGTATAAGGCTAGTGTGCTCATGGATGACTCATACCTCTAGGGAGAGGGCTGGGCGTCGTGCAGACAGGGAGTTGATGAGACCAGCTGAACCTTGTCAGCTCATTTAGGCCTCTATAAGAAAGCCCAGCTTCATTAGATGTTAGCTCATGCTTGGAACCAGACCTGTGTGGACTGTCTAGGGAGAGTGAACCCCTGTGCGGTGAGAGAAAGCCTGTGTGGCTATATTTTGCTTGGACATTTAAAACCAGGGACTAGGACAGCACTAGGCTGATCCCAGTTGTTAGTTAGGAAACCTGTATGTTTAGTCAGAGGTCAAGTTGACCAGGATTTATTTTGTTTATGTTTTTTTTGCCTTGCTGTGTTTTTGTCACTGTAAATAGAAAATAAACCGCACCTTTTTGATTTTGAAAACCACAACCTCCGTCTGCTGGGCCTGTTTTTGGGTGGGGAGCCCATCCCGGGGGTCACACATACCCGCTGCCGAGCTAACCCCCTCACAGTTGGTGGAGAACCAGTGGCAGTTTTTTTTTAAGCCAGCATGGAGGAGATACTGAAACAGCTGGCTCTAGCAAATGCCAATCAACAGCAGACAAATGCAGGTTTGCAAAGGAGCCTTGCAGCCCAGCAGCAAGCTCATCAACAGAGCCTTGCAACTTTACAACAGAGTCTGGAGGCTCAGCAACAAGCCCAACAGCAATCTGAGGCCCGCTTCATAGACCTGTTGCAGAAGCAAGAGCAGAGACTACAACAACAGATGGAAGCAGTAATGCAGCAACGTCCGCAGACCAGTGAGGAAAGCCGTCCCACTAATACCGCGTCCTTTGGGGTGAGTCGTTTATTGACAAAAATGACTGGAGAGGATGATCCAGAGGTATTTTTGACCACATTTGAAAGGACCGCTGAAAGAGAAAAGTGGCCTGAGGAGCAGTGGGCTGGACTAGTGGCTCCTCTGTTAACTGGTGAATCGCAGAAAGCTTACTATGACCTAGAGCCTAACCAAGCAAAAGACTATGTGATGCTAAAAGCTGAAATATTGGCAAGGCTGGGTGTCACCCTGGCTGTCCGGGCTCAGCGTGTGCATAACTGGACTTTCCAGCTTGGAAAACCCCCCAGGTCTCAAATGTATGATCTCATTCACCTGAGCAGAAAGTGGCTACAGCCAGAGACTTTGTCCGCACCAAAGATTGTGGAACGTGTTGTAATGGATCGGTTTTTGAGAGCTCTTCCTACTGCCATCCAAAAGTGGGTAAGCCATGGAGACCCAGAGACGGCCGATGGTCTTGTGGATCGTGTGGAGAAATACTTGGCTACAGAGAACCTGACGGCCTCTTCCAGAGACACTCGGACTTTCCACCCTAAGACCAGACCATCCCCAGGGGCGGATAAGAGGATTCCAAGGGGTGAGGGTGGAGAGAGTGAGAGGGTGGGAGCTCTACCCCAAGTTTGGCGAGAACAGCCTGGGAAATCAGCGGCTCAAGAGGCCGCAAGAAGGATCGTTTGCTACCGCTGCCGGCAAGCGGGACATATTGCAGCAAATTGCCCGGTTGTGGAGGAACCCATGCAGTGTGACTTTCTGACGGGCAGACGTCAGTCGCTGTGTGCGACAGTCGCATGCACTGCCATTCGGGGAACTGAGAAACATTTATGCAAAATGTGTATTAATGGTAGAAATGTTGTGGTATTGCTGGATTCAGGTAGCCTTGTGACCCTGATAAAGGCTGAGTTAGTTAAAACAGAGGTCTCTGGGAATAGCAAGGTAGCCGTTATTTGTGTGCATGGGGACACCCGAGAGTATCCAGTGACTACAGTGTGTTTCGAGACCCCCAAAGGTACCCTCTCTCATCCAGTGGGCTTAGTATCTCAGTTACCGCATGACGCCATTGTGGGAAGGGATTTTCCGAAGTTCTGGGAACTGTGGGATGATCCTGAGCCCCCCACTGGTGCCCCTATGTACCAGGAATGTGATAGCCAGAACTCCCCTGAGAGTGGTGAGGACTCTCCGGAATTTCCCTTGTCAGTATTGGCAGGGGAGACTCAAGAAACTGGAGAGGAGCCCACCTCCTCAGACGAAAACCTACCGTCTGTGGAGTTTTCTGATCTTGAGGTTCACAGGGAAAACTTTGCCACAGAACAGTTGAAAGACCCCGCCCTAATAAAGGCACGGGAAAACGTAGTGAAAATAGATGGCGAGTTAGTGAACCCAGATAATACCGGCACTTACCCATACTTCAGCGTAGAGAAGGACCTACTGTATCGGGTGGCAAAAAGGGCAGAAGAAACCGTTGAGCAGCTTGTGGTGCCCAAACCTTACAGGAAGTTGGTGTTGGAGTTGGCCCATGGGCACATTCTTGGAGGTCATCTGGGGACAGAGAAAACCCGAGAGAGGGTATTACAGAGATTCTATTGGCCTGGGGTGATGAAGGACATAGAAAATTATTGTTCCTCCTGCCCTGTGTGTCAGAGGTCGGCCCCGATGCCACATTTCCGTAGCCCGCTGGTCCCTCTACCCATCATTGAGGTCCCGTTTGAGAGAATCGCAATGGATTTGGTAGGTCCTATAATCAAGTCCGCTAGGGGGCACCAGTACATATTGGTTATAATGGACTATGCCACCCGTTATCCAGAAGCGATCCCTCTCAGAAATACCTCGGCCAAAACCATAGCCAAAGAGCTATCTCTTGTTTTTAGCCGGGTGGGTATTTGTAAAGAACTGCTTACGGACCAAGGTACACCCTTTATGTCCCGGGTTATGAAAGAGCTGTGTAAATTGTTCAAAGTGACGCAATTGCGTACATCTGTGTATCACCCCCAAACCGATGGGCTGGTTGAAAGATTCAACAAAACCCTAAAACAAATGTTGAAGAAAGTGGTGGATAGAGATGGAAGGGATTGGGACTGTCTACTTCCTTATTTGATGTTTGCTATTAGGGAGGTGCCCCAATCCTCTACGGGATTCTCCCCCTTTGAGTTACTGTATGGGAGACACCCAAGAGGGCTGTTGGATATTGCCAAGGAAACTTGGGAAAGTGAGAGTTCTCCCCACAGGAGTGTGATTGAGCATGTCGCCCTGATGCAAGATCGAATTGCACAGGTAATGCCCATCGTGAAGGAACATTTGGCCCAAGCGCAGTTGGCACAGCAGAGAGTGTACAACCGTGGAGCCAAGACCCGTACCTTTTCCCCGGGGGATAGGATATTGGTACTTGTCCCTACGGTTGAAAGTAAATTCCTTGCCAAATGGCAAGGCCCCTACGAGATAATGGAAAAAGTGAGCGAAGTGAATTACAAGGTCAGACAACCAGGAAGGCGAAAGCCCGAACAGATCTATCACGTTAATCTGTTGAAAGCCTGGAGGGATAGAGAGTCCCTAGTCGCAGACACTTGGTCACCAGCTCAAACTGGTTGCGTGATTCCTGAGGTTGGAATCGCAGCCACCTTGTCACAACCCCAACAACAGGAGGTTAAGGAGTTTGTGCTTCGCAACAAGGAGGTATTCTCTGAGCTGCCGGGACAAACATCTGGGGTAGAGCATGACATTATTACCCCGCCCGGTGAAAGGGTGAAGTTAAAACCCTATCGGATCCCAGAGGCCCGACGGGAGGCAATACGGGAGGAAGTACAGAAAATGCTGAACTTAGGGGTGATAGAGGAGTCCCAAAGTGATTGGTCTAGTCCCATTGTGTTGGTGCCTAAACCGGATGGGAGCTGGCGATTTTGTAACGATTTTCGTCAGTTGAACAAAGTTACAAAATTTGACACCTACCCCATGCCACGTATAGATGAGTTGATCGACCGGCTGGGAACAGCCCGATACATGACGACTCTTGACCTCACAAAAGGGTATTGGCAAATCCCCCTGGCCAAGTCGGCCAAAGAGAAAACCGCATTTGTAACCCCAGACGGGGCGTTCCAATATAAAAGAATGCCGTTCGGGTTACAGAATGCGCCGGCCACATTCCAGCGGAAAATGGACCAGATGCTGAGGCCCCATCGGAAGTATGCTGCGGCTTACCTGGATGACATAATTGTCCATAGCACAGATTGGGCCTCACATCTGCCAAAAGTGCAAGCAGTCCTGGACTCTGTTCGGGAAGCAGGGTTTACGGCTAACCCCAAGAAGTGTACCATTGGGCAGGAGGAGGCCAAATATCTTGGGTACACCATTGGGAGGGGAGTAATAAAACCCCAACTCAACAAAGTCGAGGCCATCCAGAGTTGGCCACGTCCCAACAGCAAGAAGCAGGTACGAGCCTTTCTGGGAATCGCTGGGTATTATCGGCGATTCATTCCCCACTTTGCTTCTAAGGCTGTGCCCCTAACCAACCTGACGAAGGGGAAAGGGTCGGTCATGATTAAATGGACCCCCGAGGCTGAGGCAGCATTCCAATTCTTGAAACAAGCCTTATGTAGCCAGCCAGTGTTGTACTCACCCGACTTCTCTAGAGACTTTGTCGTACAAAGTGATGCGTCAGATGTGGGGTTAGGAGCAGTATTGTCCCAGGTCTGGAACGGGGAAGAGCACCCAGTCATTTACCTCAGCAGGAAGTTGAAGTCCCATGAGGTAAATTACGCCACCGTTGAAAAGGAGTGTTTAGCGGTGAAGTGGGCTCTAGATTCCCTTCGGTACTACCTGCTAGGTAGGCACTTTGACATGGTTACGGATCACGCTCCGTTAAAGTGGATGGCTCAAAACAAGGAAACAAATAGAAGAGTGAATAGGTGGTTCCTGGCCCTCCAGGAATTCAACTTCACAGTAAAGCATCGCCCTGGCGTTCAAATGGGGAATGTGGATGCTTTGTCTCGAGTACATGAATGCCTGATTGCTGGTGTTCCAACCCCGAGGTTAAAACAAGAGGGGGGGGTATGTGACAGCAGGAAGGTAAAGTCACCTGGTTGCATCCAGGGGGGTAGATATATTTCGCCCAGATTCAGGCTTTACGCCGATTTGTACAACTAGGTGGAGAGTTGTATAAGGCTAGTGTGCTCATGGATGACTCATACCTCTAGGGAGAGGGCTGGGCGTCGTGCAGACAGGGAGTTGATGAGACCAGCTGAACCTTGTCAGCTCATTTAGGCCTCTATAAGAAAGCCCAGCTTCATTAGATGTTAGCTCATGCCTGGAACCAGACCTGTGTGGACTGTCTAGGGAGAGTGAACCCCTGTGCGGTGAGAGAAAGCCTGTGTGGCTATATTTTGCTTGGACATTTAAAACCAGGGACTAGGACAGCACTAGGCTGATCCCAGTTGTTAGTTAGGAAACCTGTATGTTTAGTCAGAGGTCAAGTTGACCAGGATTTATTTTGTTTATGTTTTTTTTGCCTTGCTGTGTTTTTGTCACTGTAAATAGAAAATAAACCGCACCTTTTTGATTTTGAAAACCACAACCTCCGTCTGCTGGGCCTGTTTTTGGGTGGGGAGCCCATCCCGGGGGTCACACATACCCGCTGCCGAGCTAACCCCCTCACAGACAGTAAGCAAAAATATTGGAAGAGGTGAACAGATTGCAAGTGTGGGTATTTGTGGGTGCTTGGTGATATTTTAGATACATCAGCATTCTTATTTAGAAGTGTGTGTGTGTGCACACTGGGTAGCACTGCCAAGTAGGAAGCAAAGCCTGCATATGTAATGAGCATACAGTATATTGCTGCTCCCACATACACATATAATTAAAAACTATACACAGAAAACATTTTTTTTTTTTTAAATACAGTTGTAGCGGCCTCACCCCTCTCCCTTGCTTTATTGGTTATATGGCTGTTGTCTAGGGGTACCTGGGGGAGAGATATGAGACACACCACGGCCCATGTCCTCCCGTAGCTAGGAGGTGAAGGCCAGAAGATTGGGCTTTTGTGTAGGTGCCCTATAGTCAAGTCCAGTCCTTCGTCCCTGACTCCTTTGCTTAGTAACCTGAGTTCCACACAATGAGTAGGTACAACTCAGTTTCATTCTTCTTGACAAGCAATTAAACAGTCTTTCTCCTTTGGAAAATGGGAGACAGATCGAGGCACAATCCTTTCCCTTCTTGCTGCTGCCCACTGTGCTGTCACCAGTGGTGAATAGTCACTGCCACTGACTAGGTAATATAGAACGTGAATTACCTTCGCTCACTTTGCCCCTGTCAGAGGAAGAAATCCGCCCAAAGGGAGAAGTGGAGGCCTCTCCGTCACCAGCGATGCTGCGCCGGACTCTTCGGAGAAGTTACTGCGCACCAGTCCTCACGAACTCAGACACGGGCACCCAAGGCATTAGGGCCCCCTCGGATTCCTCCACCCTCGCGGAACTCAGTCAAAGGTACTGAGTCCCAGGCATCCGCCATAGTACCTCACCCCAGGCTAAAGGTGCCTGAGATGGACTCCATCTCCGCTCCAGCTAGGCCAAGGTTGCCTAGGCCTGGAACACCGGAACGCCAGCACCCAAGCTGAAGGTGCCTGGGCGCGGCCACGTCCTCCGACTCTCTTCCCAAGGTCAGGGCCTCCGCCCCTTTTATGACCTCTCCCTTTGCATCACAGCGGGTTCCCCACCCCGCTGTACCAGCTCCAGGGGAGGACAAAAAGGCACAGTTCGCGGTGTGAGTTCAGCTCCAGTCCAAGTCAACAGCGCCACCCAGGGACCCCAAGGAACCTCACACCACCAGAGTCCTCACATAATTCAAATACCCGCTACACAGTAAAATCATTTTCTTGGAGTGTATTAAGGGACACAAGGTCTTTTTTTTGTTTCAAATGCTGATTTATGCATCAACTTACCACCTTAGGCCCAGTCTGTCCAGACAGTATGGTCACCTGCTTACATGGCATCATCTACAGACAGCCTAATTCTTCAGTGAGATACAGTATCCAACAAAATTTTAGTTCAGATAATTGCAGTACAGAGAATGTGCTTTCGGTTCGTTGAAGTGTAGGAAGACAATGACTTTCCAGAGCCCTGTCTCTGCAAAGAAGCAACATTGATGGAGCATGGAAGAAACATGGAGGGTCTAACTGAGAATTAGTGAATCAACACCAAACAGGAGGGGAGGACAGAGGGAGATAAGTAAACAAGTTCTGGTGGCCCTAAACAGCCACTATATGTCAGCATACTATGGAACAATAGTAAGCTGAGTAAGCATAACACAGAGGGGTAAGACCTGTGTCCCTTCATGAACTCGAACAAGAAAGGGATTTTTTTTACGTAAATTCAAATATCCTGTTTTCTTAATTGTTCATTAGGGGATATATGCTCAAACCCACAAGAACTTTATGTCGGAAGCTTGCATTAGAGGATGTCCACCTCAAAAAAGCATTATTCAATGTACTCACAATTTTCATATAAACATCCATACAAAAATCTAGCAGTGCATGGCCAGCTTTGCTCACGGTACTGATATACTGTACATCTGAACACCAGGTCTTCCTAGCAGAAAGTTTCTGATCAAAAAATACATGTACTGTATGGTCTGTATACACGTTTACATACCTAATGCCGCATACACACTGTCGGAAATTCCGACAAGAAAAGTTTGATGTGAGCTTTTGGTCGGAAATTCCGGCCGTGTGTAGGCTTCATCTGACTTTTTCTGCCGACAACTAAAATTTGAGAGCTGGTCCTCAATGTTTCCGACAAAAGTCGGAAATTCCGATCGTCTGTATGCAATTCCGACGCACAAAAAAAACACACGCATGCTCGGAATCATTGAACTTCATTTTTCTCGGCTCGTTGTTGTGTTGTACGTCACCGTGTTCTTGACGGTCGGAATTTTGTGTGACCGTGTGTATGCAGCACAAGTTTTTAGCCAACACTCCGTTGGAAAAGAATCCACGGTTTTCTTGTCGGATTTTCCGATCGTGTGTACGCGGCATTAGAATTCCTGTACTTTAGACTTCAGGCCCAAGTCATATACCTTCAAACCTCAACTCAGCCCCAGATCAGCCCAAATTCATGCACCTTTAACCACTTAACGACCGCCCACTGTAATTATACGTCGGCAGAATGACACCGACAGGCAGAATCACGTAGATCTACGTGATCGCCTTTGTATAGTTGGGGGGTCCGATCGGACCCCCCCTCTGTACAGTGAGCGGTGGTTAAGTGTTCGGGAGCGAGCCGGCATGAGGGGACGGCCGTTCGATTCCGGCCACCCCCTCTCGATCGCTCCCGGCGAATAAGAGAGCTTCCCCTGCCTGTGTAATGTAAACACAGGCAGAGGAAGTGATGTCATCTCTCCTCGTGGCGGTCTTTTCGATCCGGCGCGAGGAGAGAAGACATCACATAGTAAGTGCACCAACAGCCCACTGACACCAGTACACGTAGGCACACTTACACCCCCCAGTCACCCCCAGATCACCCCCCAGATCACCCCCAGTACCCCCAGTCACAGTGCACCGTTTGCAGTGATCATTTTTTTTACTGATCACTGCAATCAGTGTCATTTGTGACTGTAAAAAGTTGCAGGGCAGTTAGGATTAGGACCCTTTAGGTCCAGGGTAGCCCCCTAACCCCCCCTAATAAAGGTTTAACCCCTTGATCGCCCCCCAGGTAACCCTTTCACCCCCTAACGCCAGTGTCACTAAGCGATCGTTTTTCCGATCGCTTTTTTCTTGACGCTGGTGTCCTAGATAGCCAGTTAATTATTTTTAGGTTCGCCGCAGGTTTTTATTAGCGTCAGGTACCCCCATATATTATTTTAACCCCCTGATTGCCCCTAGAGTTAACCCTTTCACCAGTGATCACCGTATAAGCGTCACTGGTGACACTGGTTACCCAGTTAGTTATTTAGTTATTTGGGTAACCCGTCAGGTTTTTATATAGCATCGGGTACCCCCATATTTAACCTAATAAAGGTTTTAACCCCCTGATTGCCCCTAGTTAACCCTTTCACCAGTGATCACCATATAAAGGTTACAGGTGACGCTGGTTGGTTAGTTTGGTTTTTATAGCATCAGGGCACCCGCCGTATATAACCCAATAATGGTTTAACCCCCTGATCGCCCGGCGGCTGATATCAATTAGGTTTTAGCGTCAGAGAGGGTCTGCGTCGCCCCAGGCAGCGTCAGGTTAGTGCCAGTAACGCTAACACCCACACGCAAAGCATACACCTCCCTTAGTGGTATAGTATTTGAACAGATCAATATCTGATCTGATCAGATCTATACTAGCGTCCCCAGCGGTTTAGGGTTCCCAAAAACGCAGTGTTAGCGGGATCAGCTCAGATACCTGCTAGCACCTGCGTTTAGCCCCTCCGCCCAGCCCAGCCCAGCCCACCCAAGTGCAGTATCGATCGATCACTGTCATTTACCAAACACAACTCACATAACTGCAGCGTTCGCAGAGACAGTCCTGATCCCTGCAATCGCTAACAGTTTTTTTGGTAGCGTTTGATACATTTGGTGACAGTCAGGTGCTTTTTTTACCTGTGAATCTTACTAGTGTACCCCTAAATTTAGAGCCCAAAATGGCAAGACGAAGGTACACTAGTAAAGAGGCCTACGAGATTCTGAGCATGACAGATAGTGAAGAGGAGGTCACGCATCTGTCAGATTCAGGCTCAGAATATCTTCCCGTAGAAGACAGTGACGTCAGCGGCCCCACGTCAGATAGCTCTGACGACGAAGTTGAGGTCCCTGCTAAGGTCAGGCGTACCCGATCCCGATCTTCTGAGGTTGTTGAGGAGCAAGAACCGCAGGGCTCTTGTATCATGGAGCAGAGTAGTACTAGCGCCGCTATTCCTTCTGGTGAATTGGCAAGCACCAGCGGCCTAGTACAGCCTGGGCGTACATCCAGCACTGCAGTATCACGTGGTGACGTGGCGAGTCCCATAAGTGCAGTTCAAGCTGGCGAGGTGGCAAGCACAAGTAGTGTCCCGCTGCCACCAAGAAGACAAAGGCAGGCCCGTCGTGCCCATAGTGCCCTTCCTGCAGAATTTGCCTATCCTGATTGGGTCCCCACCACTTCTGCAGAACCCGTACTTCCCCCATTCACTGCCCAACCCGGTATTCAGGTGGAAACAGCTGATTTTATGCCAATTGATTTTTATTCGCTGTTTTTCAGGGAAGATCTCTATAGATCTATTGTGGACCAGAGTAATTTGTATGCTGGTCAATTCATCGCCGCTAACCCCCAGTTGCCTAAAATTGCCAAAGATTGGAAACCAATTACGGTTTCCGACTTTAAGACCTTTCTGGGCCTTTCCCTCAACATGGGCACACATAAATTCCCGTCATTGCGTGCTTATTGGTCCACGCACCCAATTGACCACATGCCCGTGTTCTCTGCCTCCATGCCCAGGACACGATACGAGCAGATTTTGCGGTTCATGCACTTCAACGACAATGAACTTTGTCGTCCACGTGGGGACCCTGAATACGACCGGCTCTATAAAATTCGGCCCCTCATAAACCACTTCAACGAACATTTTGCAGCCTTGTTTAATCCCGATTAGGGATGAGCTTCGTGTTCGAGTCGAACATACGTTCGACTCGAACATCGGCTGTTCGATCGTTCGACGAAGATCGAATGATTTGGGCCGTTCGCGCCAAATTCGAGTGACGCGAACGGCCCACAATGCACTACGCCATCGCAGTGTCATCCAGGCGCTGTGATTGGCCAAGCATGCACTGTGACCCCGCATGCTTGGCCAATCACAGCGCCGGCAGCGAGGAGAGCAATGATTGGCCACAGGCAGGATGCCTGTGGCCAATTATTGCTGAGGGGGTTTAGTACACGCCCCACACTATAAAAGGCCGCCAGCGCGGCGGCCTTGTGTAGTGTGTTCCGGAGCAGGGAAAGAGAAGCATAGGCAGGGACAGTGTCATTTTTTTCCTTTACTAACCCTGGATTCCTTGTGTTTAGGGACAGAGAAGGATAGGTAGGGAGAGTGTCAGTGTGTTATTCTGTGCTAAACCTTGTTTGTAGGGACAGAGAAGGACAGTGAGGGAAAGTGTCAGTGTGCTATTCTGTGCTAAACCTTGTTTGTAGGGACAGAGAAGGACAGTGTGGGAAACTGTCAGTGTGCTATTCTGTGCTAAACCTTGTTTGTAGGGACAGAGAAGGACAGTGAGGGAAACTGTCAGTGTGCTATTCTGTGCTAAACCTTGTTTGTAGGGACAGAGAAGGACAGTGAGGGAAAGTGTCAGTGTGCTATTCTGTGCTAAACATTGTTTGTAGGGACAGAGAAGGACAGTGAGGGAAACTGTCAGTGTGCTATTCTGTGCTAAACCAATCTTGCTGAACCGTATTTGAAATCCTTGAGTTTAGGGACAGAGAAGGACACTCGGGGAAACTGTCAGTGTGCTATTCTGTGCTAAACCTTGTTTGTAGGGACAGAGAAGGACAGTGAGGGAAAGTGTCAGTGTGCTATTCTGTGCTAAACCAATCTTGCTGAACCATATTTGAAATCCTTGAGTTTAGGGACAGAGAAGGCCACTCAGGGAAACTGTCAGTGTGCTATTCTGTGCTAAACCAATCTTGCTGAACCGTATTTGAAATCCTTGAGTTTAGGGACAGAGAAGGACACTCGTGGAAACTATCAGTGTGCTATTCTGTGCTAAATCTTGTTTGTAGGGACAGAGAAGGACAGTGAGGGAAACTATCAGTGTGCTATTCTGTGCTAAACCTTGTTTGTAGGGACAGAGAAGGACAGTGAGGGAAACTGTCAGTGTGCTATTCTGTGCTAAACCAATCTTGCTGAACCATATTTGAAATCCTTGAGTTTAGGGACAGAGAAGGACACTCAGGGAAACTGTCAGTGTGCTATTCTGTGCTAAACCTTGTTTGTAGGGACAGAGAAGGACAGTGAGGGAAAGTGTCAGTGTGCTATTCTGTGCTAAACCAATCTTGCTGAACCGTATTTGAAATCCTTGAGTTTAGGGACAGAGAAGGACACTCGTGGAAACTATCAGTGTGCTATTCTGTGCTAAATCTTGTTTGTAGGGACAGAGAAGGACAGTGAGGGAAACTATCAGTGTGCTATTCTGTGCTAAACCTTGTTTGTAGGGACAGAGAAGGACAGTGAGGGAAACTGTCAGTGTGCTATTCTGTGCTAAACCAATCTTGCTGAACCATATTTGAAATCCTTGAGTTTAGGGACAGAGAAGGACACTCGGGGAAACTGTCAGTGTGCTATTCTGTGCTAAACCTTGTTTGTAGGGACAGAGAAGGACAGTGAGGGAAAGTGTCAGTGTGCTATTCTGTGCTAAACCTATCTTGCTGAACCCTATTTGAAATCCTTGAGTTTAGGGACAGAGAAGGACACTCGGGGAAACTGTCAGTGTGCTATTCTGTGCTAAACCAACCTTGCTGAACCATATTTGAAATCCTTGAGTTTAGGGACAGAGAAGGACACTTGGGGAAACTATCAGTGTGCTATTCTGTGCTAAACCTTGTTTGTAGGGACAGAGAAGGACAGTGAGGGAAACTGTCAGTGTGCTATTCTGTGCTAAACCAATCTTGCTGAAGCATATTGCAAATCCTTGTGTTTAGGGACAGAGAAGGATAGGCAGGGGACAGTGTCAGTGTCATTGTTGCTAAGCCTCCTGCACAGTATACACCTGAAGGTAGCCCTTATTGCTGTTTTTCCCATCTCCCTGCAGGCCATCCATTAAAATGTCTGGAAGGCAAACAAGGAGAGGCAGACAGTCAGGAGGCAAAAAAAGAGGGCAAGCAGGCTCTGTGTCTGGGGGCAACAGTGCTGGTCGTGGACGCGGTGCATTGTCATCAGCACATGGCCATGGGACACGCTTGTCCTTCTTTTCGGCAGCTGGACATGTTGAGCCACATCATGCCGAAGACTTGGTAGAGTGGATTACCAAGCCCACCTCATCCTCCTCATCCTCTCTCACCCAGACTCAGGGTACTGGCAAAGCAGCTGCCAAAGCGTCCTCTTCTCTGGTATCAATGTCATCATTAGTCACTCCTTCCCTAGACCCACCATGTCCTCCTCCTGAGGAGTCCCCCGAACTGTTTGAGCACAGTGTTGGGTACATGCTCCAGGAGGATGCCCAGCGTTTCAAAGGATCTGTTGAAGATACCCAGCTAGAGGAAGGCAGTAGCGTGAGAGCAGAGAGAGGGGATGCTCAAGAAGGACACCAATCTGGCAGTCATGCTCCAGCAGCTGCAGCATACTGCCAGATTGGCTCCAGTGATGAGGAGGGAGGGGATGATGAGGTCACTGACTCCACGTGGGTGCCTAATAGGAGAGAGGAGGAGGATGAGGAGGAGGCACATCTCCAACGAGGCAGGATGCCCTTGGGTTGCCAGCGTATGGGCAGCACACCGACGGAATCACACCGCAGAGCTCCGCCTGTGCAGGGCGCTGCCTCTGCCCGTCATTCAAAAAGTTCTTTGGTGTGGGCCTTTTTTGAGGCGAGTGCATCAGATCGCACAGCTGCTGTTTGCAACATATGTCTCAAGCGTATATCGCGTGGCCAAAACATCAGCCGCTTGGGCACCACATGCTTGATCAGACATATGTTGACCTGCCATGCAGCTCGTTGGCAAGCCTACCTTAAAGACCCACACCAAAGAACAAAGCGGACCTCTCCTTGCACCGCATCAGCTGGGATCTCCAACCCCACTATACCTTCAGTCCTCTTTGAAACCTGCACTGAGAGGAATGAAGGTGTAGAATTAGGTGTGTCACAGCCAAGTACTTGCGGCCACTCTGCTAGCAGTACACCGACGTCCGATTCTTGCAGGCAAATTTCCCTGCCCCAGCTGCTGGACCGTCAAAAGAAGTTCACTCCCAGCCATCCACATGCCCAGCGGTTGAATGCTAGCTTGGCTAAATTGCTAGCGCTTCAACTGCTGCCTTTTCTGTTGGTAGACTCGGCCCCCTTCCGTGAGTTTGTGCAATGTGCGGTTCCTCAGTGGCAGGTTCCCAAACGCCACTTTTTCTCACGGAAGGCGATTCCGGCTCTCTACAGGCATGTGGAAGGCAATGTCTTGGCCTCGCTGGACAGGGCGGTCAGCGGTAAGGTGCATATTACCGCTGACTCATGGTCCAGCAGGCATGGACAGGGACGTTACCTTTCTTTCACGGCCCATTGGGTCACTCTTTTGGCAGCTGGGAAGGATGCAGGACAAGGTGCAGTAGTGTTGGAGGTTGTTCCACCGCCACGCCTCCAAAATGCTACTACTGGTTGTGACACACCTCTCTCCTCCACCCCCTCCTCTTCTTCTTCCTCCATGGCCTCTTCCTGTGCTTTGTCCTCGGAACCAGCGGTGCTCCGTAGGCGTTCAAGGGGCTACGCAAGTACGCAGGCAAAAAGATGCCATGCCGTGCTTGCGCTGGTGTGTTTGGGGGACAGGAGCCACACTGGGGCAGAGGTCCTGTCTGCTCTGCAGGGGCAGGCCGAGAGGTGGTTGACGCCACGCCAGCTTAAGCCAGGAATGGTGGTTTGCGACAATGGCACCAACCTCCTCTCCGCCCTCCGACAGGGACAACTGACCCATGTGCCCTGTGTGGCTCACGTCCTTAACCTGGTGGTGCAGCGGTTCTTGGGCAGGTACCCGGGCTTACAGGATGTCCTGAGGCAGGCCAGGAAAGTCTGTGTGCATTTCCGCAGATCTTATAATGCCAGTGCTCGCCTGGCTGAGCTGCAAAAGGAGTTGAACCTGCCCAAGAACCGCCTTATATGTGACATGCCCACCAGGTGGAACTCAACGTTGGCCATGCTGCAGCGGCTGCACACGCAGCAGAGGGCCATCAATGAGTACCTGTGCGACTACGGCACCAGGACAGGGTCAGGGGAGCTCGGTTTTTTTTCACCACGCCAGTGGGGCATGATCAGGGATGCATGCACTGTCCTGGCACCATTTGAGGAGGCCACGAGGATGGTGAGCAGTGACAGTGCATGCATCAGTGACACTGTACCTCTTGTCCACCTGTTGGAGCACACGCTGCGTGGAATAATGGACAGGGCACTTGAGGCAGAACAGAGGCAGGAAGAGGAGGACTTCCTTGCCTCTCAAGGCCCCCTTTACCCAGACAGTGTTCCTTCTGTCCCACCCATCGCACAGGAAGAGGAGGAGGAGGAGGAGGAGGAGGAGGATTGTGTCAGCGTGGAGGTGGAGGCTGGCACTCAGCATCATCAGCAGCAGTCTTTTAGGGATGATTTACAGTCCCAAGAAACCAGTGGACTTGTACGTGGCTGGGAGGAGGTGGCTGCGGATCATGTCGTCCTTAGTGACTCAGAGGACTCCGGACTGAATGCCTCAGCTAACCTACACTGCATGGCCTCCCTGATCCTGCAATGTCTGCGGAAGGATCCTCGTATTCTTCGGATCAAGGAGAGGGACCATTACTGGCTGGCCACTCTCCTTGATGCACGGTACAAGGGTAAGGTTGCGGACCTTATGTTACCGTCGCAGAGGGAGCAGAGGATGAGACAACTCCGGGAGGCCTTGCAGAAAGGTCTGTGCAACGCGTTCCCAGAGACTGGGAGGTTACAAACTCCTGGTCCTGGACAACGAGTTGCTGAGGCTTCGGGCAGTCAAAGAAGGAGCGGTGGGGAAGGTGGCCGTCTGACCGATGCGTTCAGACAATTCTTTAGTCCGCAGCCCCAAAGTATGATCGGTTCCAGCAACCATCGCCAGCATCTGATATACATGGTGCAGGAATACCTAGGGGCAAGGTCAGACTTGGACACCTTCCCCACCGAAAATCCTCTGGCTTACTGGGTCTTGAGGATGGATCACTGGCCAGAGCTTGCACAGTATGCAATTGAGCTACTGGCCTGTCCTGCATCCAGCGTTCTTTCAGAACGCACATTCAGTGCTGCTGGAGGATTTGTCACGGATCACAGGGTGCGCCTGTCCACCGACTCGGTTGATCGACTGACTTTCATCAAGATGAATCAGTCTTGGATCACCACCAGCTACCACACACCTGATGCTGATATAACAGACTAATTGATTTTAAAATGTCACATCCCTTCAAGACTGATGCTGATGCTGAGTGCCTGTGCTGTTATGTTGACTGGCTATCCTCCTCCTCCTCCTCCTCAATGATCCGATTAATGATGATAGCTTGGAAGATCATTTTGGTTTATGGGTGCCGCCACCAGTGGCTAAGGCCCAATTTTTCAGCCCCTGTTTAACAGGGGCGTGTAATTACAATTTTTGATGCAATACTTTGCAACAGGGCTCATTGCTGTGCTCCAAGTACAGTATCTGTGAGGGGTTGCAGTGTTGTGCCACCAGTGCCTAAGGCCCAATTTTTCAGCCCCTGTTCAACAGGGGCATGCAATTATAATTATTGATCTAATAATTCACAGCAGGGCCCATTGCTGCGCCCACCAAGAGTAACTGTCAGGCCTTACAGTGTTGTGTCAACACCACCACCACCACCACCAAAGGCCCAATTTTTCAGCCCCTGTTCAACAGGGGCATGCAATTATAATTATTGATCTAATAATTCACAGCAGGGCCCATTGCTGCGCCCACCAAGAGTAACTGTCAGGCCTTACAGTGTTGTGGCACCAGCACCACCATCAAAGGCCCAATTTTTACTACCACTGTTCAACAATTATATGTTATTACAATTCCTGATATAATAGTTGACAGCAGGGCGTTCCAGCACCCACCAAGAGTAACTGTGAGTGCTTACAGTGTTGTGCCAACACCAACACCTAAGGGGCCAATTTCTGCAGAGTATATACGGCAGGTCCCTACTTTCAAACATCCAACTTACAAACGACTCCTACTTGCAAACGGAAGAAGACAACAGGAAGTGAGAGGAAATCTACCCCTAGGAAGGAAAATTCTCTCCTGTAAGAATTAATATGGGAGAAAGGTGTCTCCTCTCTACTGATGCTTTATCACCAATCCTTGTTTCAATAAAAACACCACACTTCAAAAACAGTTGTCATTGGGACGCAAAGTGAGGTGAAATGTTCTGAACAGGGGCACAGACAGCAAAACAATGATGGGGTAGCTATGCCATTTTTCTTAAAGATTTTCATCCATATTACCGGGACCAGACATTACATTAAAGCCGCAAGCAGTTTTAAATGGCTTTTTTTTCCTTTAGAAATGTCATTTTGTGCAGGGACAGTTCTAAACACGGGAAACACGTGGCACTTCGCAGGCATACTTTAGACACCCCCCAGGTACGATATTTAAAGGAATATTTGACTTTTTTTTTCTCACTTTATGCATCATTAAAATGACTGCTCCCGAAAAACGTCCGTTTTTAAAACTTCTTTTTGCATTGATACATGTCCCCTGGTGCAGGACCCGGGTTCCCAAACTCTGTTTAGGACAATAGCATGGATAATAGTCGTTATAATTAGCACTTTAGAATTCGAACGTTCGCATCCATTGTATTTAATAGGGTTCTAATGTTCGTGCAAACTTTCGGTCCGTTCGCGGGTTCTGGTGCGAACCGAACCCGGGGGTGTTCGGCTCATCACTAATCCCGATCAAGTTGTCTGCGTTGATGAGTCCCTGATTAAATTTTCTGGCCGCTTGGCTTTCAAGCAGTACCTTCCCAGCAAGCGTGCCAGATACGGGGTCAAGCTCTATAAGTTCTGTGACAGGGCAACAGGCTATGTATGGAGCTTTATGGTTTATGAGGGAAAAGATAGTCAGGTTGAGCCGGTCAACTGCCCGGATTACATAGGGAGCGCTGGCAAGATAGTGTGGAACTTGGTGTCACCCTTATTCGGAAAGGGGTACCACTTGTATGTGGACAATTATTACACGAGCGTGCCACTGTTTAGTCACTTGTTTGATCATCAGATTGGAGCATGTGGCACCGTGCGACCTAATCGCCGGGGCTTTCCCCAGCGGCTTGCAGATGCCCGTCTTAGGCTGGGGGAGAGAGCCTGCTTGAAGTGTAATAACTTGCTCGCTATGAAGTGGAGGGACAATAAGAATGTTTTCCTTCTTACCTCCCTTCATGCAGACACGACAGTCCAAATTCGTACGGCGACTGGTGTTGTGGAGAAACCCCTCTGTGTCCACGAATATAACCAAAATATGGGAGGGGTGGACCTCAACGACCAGTTGTTGGCGCCGTATCTAATTGACCGTAAGGTGAGACGCTGGTACAAAAAAGTGTCTCTATCCTTATTCCAATTGGCTTTGCTGAACGCTCATGTGCTATACAGAGCTTCAGGCGGGACGTTATCTCTTCTAAAATTCCAGAATGAGATAGTCACAGAACTCCTGTATCCAGGCGGTTCTGCACCTCACCATTCCCAACCAAATGCAGTAAGCCGGCTGCATGAGAGGCATTATCCGTATGCCCTCCCCCCAAAAAAGATGTCGTGTCTGTAGCAAGCGCGGATTTAGGCGTGACACCCGTGTTTTTTGTCCACTCTGTCCTGACAAACCTGGTCTTTGCCTTGGTGAATGTTTTGAACGTTACCACTCAAAAGTGAAGTTTTAGCGTAGGGTACAGCATTTCACAGACTAGGACACACTTACACAGGGTCTCCCAAGATGCCATTACATTTTGAGAGACCCGAACCATTACAGTTGTTAAAGTTACAAAAAAAAGTGTAAAAAAGAAAAAAAAAAACGTAAAAAACAAAACACAAAAAAAATATAAAATAAAAAAAACAAAAATAGTTGTCGTTTTATTGTTCTCTCTCTCTCTCTCTATTTTCTCCTCTATTGTTCTGCTCTTTTTTACTGTATTCTATTCTGCAATGTTTTATCATGCTTGCTTTTCAGGTATGTAATTTTTTGTTTTCAGGTACGCCATTCAGTTGCAGCGCGGATCTATTTATCTTGACAGCAACAGCGTTTGCTCCCACGATACATAAAGCCGTGACTCCAACGCTGTAGGATGTGATTTCACCACCACAGTTAAAAAAAAGAGCATATATGCCGAAGCATGGGGGCAGCAGGGGCGGAGGAGCGATTTTGCTCCTAATGCCGCGTATATACGGTCGAAATTCCGACGGAGGCTTACCCGTGGAAAAGTCCGACCGTGTGTACGCGGCATAACCTTTTATGCCGCGTACATACGGTCGAAATTCTGACGGAGGCTTGCCCGTGGAAAAGTCCGACCGTGTGTACGCGGCATAACTTTTTTGCGGGAGGATGCCCCCATGCTTCGGCATATATATATTTTAGGCACAGGTTGCGTTAAAAAAATGTTTTATTTTTTACTAGGTTTTGTTTTGGTATTTGCTTTGCAGGTATGGTATGGTAAGGTCTTACTGTTGTACTGTAATGTTACTTTGTTTTAATGTTAACCATCATTTGCTTAGCAGGTACGCCATTCAGTTGCATCGCGGATTTATTTATCTTGACAGCAACAGCATTTGCTCCCACGATACATAAAGCCGTGATTCCAACGCTGTAGGATGTGATTTCACCACCACAGTTAAAAAAAAGAGCATATATGCCGAAGCATGGGGGCAGCAGGGGCGGAGGAGCGATTTTGCTCCTAATGCCGCGTATATACGGTCGAAATTGCGACGGAGGCTTGCCCGTGGAAAAGTCCGACCGTGTGTACGCGGCATAACTTTTTTGCGGGAGGATGCCCCCATGCTTCGGCATATATGCCCATCATTAGAAGTGGGTGGATGAAGGGAGGTATTCTAATGGTGGGCATACCCACCGATCAATCTCTTTTTTTCGTTCAGCCAACAGGCTGCATGAAAAAAAAGATTACAATACATGTCCAATAAAGACCAGCAACGTACTGGTATGTTGCTGGACTTTGAATGTTTATACCAGAATGATGCCTGCGGGTTTAGGTATCATCTTGGTATCATTCTTTTCAGCCAGTGGCCGGCTTTTATGTAAAAGCAATTCTAGCAGATAATTAGCCTCTAGACTGCTTTTACAAGCAGTGGGAGGGAATGTCCCCCCCCCCCCCGGATATAAACAGCGCCATTGGGAAATTGGGAAAGCATTTTATCACACCGATCTTGGTGTGGTCAGATGCTTTGAGGGCAGAGGAAAGATCTAGGGTCTAACCCCCCAATTTTTTTCAAAAAAAGAGTACCTGTCACTACTTATTGCTATCATAGGGGATATTTACATTCCCTGAGATAACAATAAAAATGGTAAAAAAAAAGAAATATGGAAGGAACAGTTTAAAAATAAAATAAAAATGCAAAATAAATAATAAAAAAAAATAAAAAAAATCACCGCTGTTCCCCCCTGCTCTTGCGCAAAGGCGAACGCAAGCGTCGGTCTAGCGTCATATGTAAACAGCAATTGCATCATGCATGTGAGGTATCACCGCGAAGGTCAGCTCGAGGGCAGTAATTTTATCAGTAGACCTCCTCTGTAAATCTAACGTGGTAACCTGTAAAGGCTTTTAAATGCTTTTAAAAATGAATGTAGTTTGTCGCCGCTGTGCGTTTGTGCGCAATTTTAAAGCATGTCGTGTTTAGTATCCATGTACTCGGCCTAAGATCATCTTTTTTATTTCATCAAACATTTGGGCAATATAGTGTTTTTTCGTGCATTAAAAATAAAAAAAGTGTGTTTTTCCCCCAAAAAATGCGTTTGAAAAATCGCTGCGCAAATACTGTGTGGAAAAAAATGCAACACCCACTATTTTAATCTGTAGGGCCTTTGCTTTAATAAAATATATAATGTTTGGGGGTTCAACATAATTTTCTTGCAAAAAAAAAAATGTTTTCATGTAAACAAAAAGTGTCAGAAAGGGCTTTGCCTTCAAGTGGCTAGAAGAGTGGATGATGTGTGACATAAGCTTCCTAATGTTGTGCATAAAATGCCAGGACAGTTCAAAACCCCCCCAAATGTCCCCATTTTGGAAAGTAGACACCTCAAGCTATTTGCTGAGAGGCATGTTGAGCCCATTGAATATTTTTTTTTGTCCCAAGTGATTGAATAATGACAAAAAAAAAGAAAAAATGTACAAAAAGTTGTCACTAAATTATATACTGCTCAAACATGCCATGGTTATATGTGGAATTGCACCCCAAAATACATTCTGTTTCTTCTCCTGAGTACGGGGATACCACATGTGTGAGACTTTTTGGGAGCCTAGCCGCGTACAGGACCCCGAAAACCAAGCACCGCCTTCAGGATTTCTATGGGTGTAAATTTTTGATTTCACTCCTCACTGCCTATCACAGTTTCGGAGGCCATGGAATGCCCAGATGGCACAAAACCCCCCCAAATGACCCCATTTTGGAAAGTAGACACCCCAAGCTATTTTCTGAGAGGTATGTTGAGTATTTTGCAGATCTCGCTTTTTGTCACAAAGTTTTGAAAATTGAAAAAATTAAAAAAAAAATAAAAAATGTCTTTCTTCATTTTCAAAAACAAATGAGCGCTGTAAAATACTCACCATGCCTCTCAGCAAATAGCTTGGGGTGTCTACTTTCCAAAATGGGGTCATTTGTGGGGGTTTTGGGCTATCTTGGCATTTTATGGCCTTCAAAACTGTGATAGGTAGTGAGGAGTGAAATCAAAAATTTGTGCCCTTAGAAATCCTGAAGGCGGTGCTTGGTTTTCAGGGGCCCGTACGCGGCTAGGCTCTCAAAAAGTCCCACACATGTGGTATCCCCGTACTCAGGAGAAGCAGCAAAATGTATTTTGGGGTGCAATTCCACATATAACCATGGCATGTTTGAGCAATATATCATTTAGTGACAACTTTTTGTAAATTATTTTTTTTTCTTTTTGTCATTATTCAATCATTTGGGACAAAAAAAAAATATTCAATGGGTTCAACATGCCTCTCAGCAAATAGCTTGGGGTGTCTACTTTCCAAAATGGGGTCATTTGGTGGGTTTTTGTGCCATCTTGGCATTTTATGGCCTTCAAAACTGTGATAGGTAGTGATAGGTAGTGAGGAGTGAAATCAAAAATGTATGCCCTTAGAAACCTTGAAGGCGGTGCTTGGTTTTGGGGTCCCAAAAAGTCCCACACATGTGGTATCCCCGTACTCAGGAGAAGCAGCAGAATGTATTTTGGGGTGTTATTTCACATATGCCCATGGCATGTGTGAGCAATATATCATTTAGTGACAACTTTATGCAAAAAAAAAAAAAGTTTGTCATATTCCCGCAACTTGTGGCAAAATATAAAATATTCCATGGACTGAACATGCCTCTCAGTAAATAGCTTGGGGTGTCTACTTTCCAAAATGGGGTCATTTGGGGGGGTTTTGTGCTATTTTCGCATTTTATGGCCTTCAAAACTGTGATAGGTAGTGAGGAGTGAAATCAAAAATTTACGCCCTTAGAAATCCTGAAGGCGGTGCTTGGTTTTTGGGGCCCCGTACGCGGCTAGTTTTCCAAAAAGTCCCACACATGTGGTATCCCTGTACTCAGGAGAAGCAGCAGAATGTATTTTGGGGTGCAATTCCACATATAACCATGGCATGTTTGAGCAATATATCATTTAGTGACAACTTTTTGTACATTTTTTTTTTCTTTTTCATTATTCAATCACTTGGGACAAAAAAAAAATATTCAATGGGCTCAACATGCCTCTCAGCAATTTCCTTGGGGTGTCTACTTTCCAAAATGGGGTCATTTGGGGGGGTTTTGTACTGCCCTGCCAGTTTAGCACCTCAAGAAATGAGATAGGCAGTCATAAATTTAAAGCTGTGTAAATTCCAGAAAATGTACCCTAGTTTGTAAACGCTATAACTTTTGCGCAAACCAATAAATATACGCTTATTGACATTTTTTTTACTAAAGACATGTGGCTGAATACATTTTGGCCTAAATGTATGACTAAAATTGAGTTTATTCGATTTTTCTTATAACAAAAAGTAGAAAATATCATTTTTTTTCAAAATTTTCGGTCTTTTTCCGTTTATATCGCAAAACATAAAAATCACAGAGGCAATCAAATACCATTAAAAGAAAGCTCTATTTGTGGGAAGAAAAGGACGCAAATTTCGTTTGGGTACAACATTGCATGTCCGCACAATTTACAGTTAAAGCAGCGCAGTGCAAAATTCTGAAATCACCTCTGGTCCTCTAGCTACCAAATGGTCCGGGGCTTAAGTGGTTAAACTTCAGATCTGCCCCAATTCATGCATGATCAGCCCCCAGATCAGCCCCAGTTCCTGCACCTTCAAAACTTAGATCTGTCCCAAATTCTGCAGTGCAATATCAGAAATGCATTGGTTTTACATACACATCTGCTGCAGCTGGTGGCTACTTTGAGGAAGAAGAATATAAGTGGGTGGACTTCTTCATATCCTACCCTGATTGCTGCATTCACCAGCAGGCCTACACTTGTACTGGGAGAAGAGTGACACCTGTTCATCAATGATATCGGGGAGGTGGGTGGTAAGGCGCAGAAAGGCAGACTAGACTTTGTAATTGACAGCCCATTGATCTGTCACTGTCAGGACCTGGATCCCCTGCTGATGACACTGTGCTTCCCAGAGTGGGAGGTTGTAGTTCTGGTGTCCACCAGCAGGTTTCTCCCAGTAGATTCCAGTAATGAGTCTTCACCTAATGCTGGCTGCTGTAGGATATTTAGTTCCTCCTCTACTACAGCGCTGTATCCTGGCCTAGGCCAACAAGCCCCAGACCTAGGGCAGCACTTTGCAGGGGGGCAGCACGAAAAGAGTCCCGGCCGGCTGGTGCTATACTGTTAGTGTAACGCAAGCTGCTTCTAATTTTGGGAGAGAGTTACCGCTCAGATATGACTGGTGACTCATTCACAAGATCCAGAGCCGTGGGTGCAGGCAATGCATATGACAATGCAAAAAATCTGAGGAAAACGCTTGGACAGCCGCACTCCAAAAAAGGTTCTTTTATTTAAAACAAAAGCACAAATAACATGCCACAGCAAAAAAACAGCAAGTATGAGCTGACGTTTCGCACTGCGATTCAGTGCTTAATCATAGCTAACATACACATCTAATGGACCTCTTATATATACTCACATGAACTCATGATAAGAACAAAGCAATTAAGACTTCAATTGACTGATGGATAGGCCAACAGCTGTGTCCCATTAGTACAATTAAGACATATCATGTGATCAGAAACACACACATCTACATTTTATATGCCAACTCATAAAGACCATTAATAATATATACACAAGTAAATGGATATATTTTTCTACACAAACATGTAACATACACATAAACCCTCTGCCAGTGTGGCATAATTACTATAGTGCAGGAAAAGACCTCACCTAATGCATTGTGGTAGTGTGGTACCCCACCAGTGTAGTGACCCAGAATTCTCAACTGGACAGGTTGAGGGGCTCCAGGGAGTTTATAATGCACAGAGGAAACTGGCATTTCAGTCTCCTCATTCTTTAGTAAAGTCCACTTTGGGACCTGGAGCCCGGGGATTTCTTAGAGATCCGGGTGGGATGAAATCCCCAGTCCTGGGTCCAGATTTTGAGATTTACCAGCACACTGACTGGTCAGGTGTGTGCTGGCCTATTTGTAGACACCTGACCATGGTTCTGGGCTCCACCCTCCCGAGGAGACCAGGCTTGCAAGGGAGAACCCAGAGTGTGCAGGTGTCCACTAAAGTAGCTAGAGAAGCTGGAAAAGCTAGAGAGTGCAGGCTGCACTGTGAAACCCAGAGACCTGAGTATAAGGTTGCTGACAGGAGTCAGGAGGGCTCCATGCGGGAGCCTGAGCAGTGGTGCTGCTGCTGAAGAGAGCCAGGTGGCTCGGTATTTTCATAGCACTTATGCATGTGTGAGCCAGGAGGCTGAACATACTACCATTTTATGTTGATGGTGAAAACCCCCTGCGAGGGAAACCACATTTGTTTTCATTTCTGGAACTTTGTTTGATTTTCTTTAATAAAAGTGGGCCAACAAGCCCTCAAAAGGAAACATTTGTGTGGGACTGTTCTCGCTAGCGGATGCTACACTTGAGCTAAACAACCCCCCAACATTACAAGTGGTGGCTAGAATGCTGGCAGAACTGGAGATCCCTGGAAAAGTAAGTTCATCTGTTATATGAACTGTGTTTGTGTGCATGAGACAGCACAATCTGTGTGCAGCTGAGGAAAGCTTGCATGAAGTGAAAAGCAACTTGCTTTAATGTGACAGTGCTATATTTTTGCTGGACAGCGCAAAAGTTTGCTGGAGTGACTGCAAAGATGATGCAAGGGTTTGAGCCTGCTGGAGAGTATTGCAGACTGTTTTTTGCTACTCCAACTCCAGTTAAAAAGGAAGTGCATGTGGTTGCCCCTGGTAACGCTAGTACAAACAGGCCAGCTATCAATGGGCAAAGGCCTAAGTTTGAAAGAGGATGCAATTGGGGAAGCCCTGTTAAGGCTCTGAAGCAAGAGCACTGTGCGGTGCAGAGAGTGGGGGCATGTTGTCTCCAAGTGCCCTTTGTCTCAGTCTCCAAGACAAGGTGACGTGGCCAGACAAAGGTCTGCAACAATGTTTGGGAAGCCTGATTTGAGTCCCAGGAGTGTCCAAAAGGCTGATCAGAAGTTCGAGAGGTATGTGGTTGCCCGTAACAACGGCGGTAATGTCAAGTCTGCGGACCACGTGAGAAACGTATTGCCGACAGAGGATCGTGGCAAGTTGAAAGCAACAATGCTCCAAGGATCGCAAAGTCGCGTTTGGGAGAGTCAGCAAAGTACAGCTGGAAGAGTGCCACCTCCCTTAGCAACGAGAGATTGGGTGTTAACCGGAAGGAGGAGCTACAGTGGAAATGTGGAGTGGCGTCCCACTAAAGATATGTGCAGAAATGTACCATGCCTGGAATGTGGTCAACTTGGGCATGGAATTTTTTCTTGTCCCAGGTTATGGAACATGGCTGGAGATATGGCTACTGGGCAGAAGTCTTTGTCAGCAAGCCCAGGTTCCTGTTTAAAAATGTTTTCAGTCACCTCTGGCAACAGTGAGGAAGTACCTGTTGTGCCTGCAGGGGGTGCTATGGAGTCAGAAATGGCTGCTGCAGTTTCATCCCGTGGCCACCAGGGAGAGTTGCCCAGCGACAGTGCAACAAAGGATAGACAACGCACTCAAGTGAACATGGCAACCCCTGGTACAGTGATGGGTAAGACTGTTGCGGATAAATGCATTCAAGAGACTGGCTATGCGACTGTGCACATTGGAGTGGAAGTGACCCCAAATGGGAGATCCACTGTCTGTGTAGAAAAGGACTTGCCTCGCTGCAGTGCCCTGTCCAGTGGGGAGGCAAGTGGTAAACTTGATTATGACAATGTGATGGGTAAAACTGCTAATATTGTGTTGGCTGAAGTTGATGGTCCAGTTGCTAATGGGCTAGTGCAGCTCACTAGAGATAAAAATGTTGATGTGAGTGCAGTTAGAGATGTGCTATCTCCCATAGCAACTGAGACAAAGGCTACAGAGGTGTCCCTAGAAACCCCCAGGGAGCTCTACGTTTTGGAGCCGGAGGTTGCCTGGGACAGCTATGGTGCCGCTCTAAGGGATAAGACGGTACCTGAACCTAGTGATAACAAAATGGTTAATGCTAAAATGGAAATGTTTGAAAACATTCATGGAAATAGGTTATTGCAGTCTGGCAATGACAGGTGTGAAGGTGTTCATGCGTTTAATGAAGCACCATCAGAGCAAGGTGGTGAGAGTGTGGTATTGCAGCCTGCTCTGGTTAAAAATGTATTTCCACAGTCTGATTTGAACAAAAGTAACATGTGCAATGTGTCTGTTGCTGAGCCATTCTGTACCTCTGGGTCTCTTTGTGCAGTTGGAGCCGTACTGTGTGGTACCTCTGGGGGCCCAGAGATAACAGACTGGGACAGGTGGGCAAAAGACCTGTTGGCTTTGTTGAAAAAGGCCTCTGTTGGTAAGAGTGGAGCAGACACGATTTCTGCAGTGCCAGATGAAGGACCTTCAGAGCAACTTATATGCAATGATGCACTTGCTGCTGCAGATGATGCTGCTCTTGAGATGGAAGCGCCAAGTAAGGGTGAATGCACAGAGAAGGTCATGTCTGTGATCCACAAAGGGCCTAATGATGTGGTAATGGTTGATGCCGTGCCAAATGAGCTGGTGTTGGTGGAAGTGCCAGATGGCACAGCAATAAATGAAGTGATTGTAGTCACAGGTTCAAATGTTGTTTTATGCGATGATGGTCAGTGGTCAGGACAGTTGCAGGCAGAGGATCTCATGCCAGTGGGGTTTGTGTATAGTGAAGCTGCCGTAGACAACCACTCTGCTGGGTGCAGTTCCTCTCCAGACACTGCCCTGCCAAACATGGGTGAAATGAAATATGACAAACGCATTAATATTTCTGACAATGATGAAAAATGCAGCTCATTGGCAATTTTTGATGGTTTGGCTACCATGGGTGACAAAAATGATGGCAGACCTGATGGTCAAGGTGATGCGGTTGCTGCTAATCCCAAAAAATGTGTGGAGATAAATGGTGTGACTGACTTAGAGGTAAAAGGTACAGCAGAATTAGGCCCCCTACAGGTTCAGGAGGGTAATTCTGGGGAAGGTTTCCTGAGGTTTGAGGAACTTCTAGGATCTGAGAAGGATCCTGGTAAACAATGGTCGGAAGGAAATAGCCCAAAGCGCAGCAAGGTATCACATAACTTAGAAACCTCAGAGTGGCAAGACAGTCAGGATGTCCTTCAGAGGGAGACTAAGACGAGGCTGCAGTCTTATGAGGATGTTAGTGATGAAACTGACAGAATGAAACATTCAATGTACATGGGGAAACAAGTGACGCTAAGTTTGGAGAGTAAGGGGGTGCCCGTACATAGAGCTCGAAGAGGGACCAGTGTCACCCCAATAAAAGAGCCCCCGCTTATCACTAAACAAGTGTTTAAAAATCTGATCCCTTCCAAATTAAATAAAGGGAAAAGGGGTGGTCTATCGGAAAATGAGGGAGCCCTTGGTAAGCTCAATGGTATCGGATCCTTAAAACTCAGAAATCAACCTTGGGTGCAAAAAGGTGCCAAGAGTAGTAAACTCCCTACAGATAAGATGGCTAGTGTAGGTCCAAGGGAAATAGAAAGGCATCGCTTTTGGAAGTGTGCACGCAAAAAGATATGGGAGTGTCTTTGCAGAGCCCGAGTAAACGTAGCAGGGGGATGTGGAGAAAGTCGCCTGATGGGACAAGATTTGGCCTATGTGGGTGGTAGCTGGCATGGTCATGTCAAAGTGAGGAGGTTGGACTGGTGTGTTCCGCCCTCTGGGTCGAAACAAGGGGGAGGGGTATGTGGTAGTGTGGTACCCCACCAGTGTAGTGACCCAGAATTCTCAACTAGACAGGTTGAGGGGCTCCAGGGAGTTTATAATGCACAGAGGAAACTGGTGTTTCAGTTTCCTCAGTCTTTAATAAAGTCCACTTTGGGACCTGGAGCCCGGGGATTTCTTAGAGATTCGGGTGGGATGAAATCCCCAGTCCTGGGTCCAGATTTTGAGATTTACCAGCACACTGACTGGTCAGGTGTGTGCTGGCCTATTTGTAGACACCTGACCATGGTTCTGGGCTCCACCCTCCCGAGGAGACCAGGCTTGCAAGGGAGAACCCAGAGTGTGCAAGTGTCCACTGAAGTAGCTAGAGAAGCTGGAAAAGCTAGAGAGTGCAGGCTGCACTGTGAAACCCAGAGACCTGAGTCTGAGGTTGCTGACAGGAGTCAGGAAAGCTCCATGCGGGAGCCTGAGCAGTGGTGCTGCTGCTGAAGAGAGCCAGGCGGCTCGGTATTTTCATAGCACTTATGCATGTGTGAGCCAGGAGGCTGAACATACTACCATTTTATGTTGATGGTGAAAACCCCCTGCGAGGGAAACCACATTTGTTTTCATTTCTGGAACTTTGTTTGATTTTCTTTAATAAAAGTGGGCCAACAAGCCCTCAAAAGGAAACATTTGTGTGGGACTGTTCTCGCTAGCAAGTGCTACACTTGAGCTAAACAACCCCCAACATTACAGCATATAAAGTGTATCATCACATGTGCAATGTGTATTAATAATATGTGTATGCATGTGTGAGAAAATTCAATCATACTGACCCTATACGTTCAAAAATATAAATATGGGGTGAGTGACCCATATGGACAATAAGTGAATCTAAAAACGTAAGATAGGTGTAGCGCCCTCCTCACTCCCCTCTTTTTCTCTTCAGCTCATCTGTCTCTTGTCTAGGGGTACCTTTCAGAGGGGAAGGGAGCGGGGACACCACGCCTGGCCTTCACCACAGGTGTCAGTGTGATATAAGCAAAGTCTTTTACCTTCGGGTCAGTGCTGTGCACCTGGAGCCTCCACC
Source organism: Rana muscosa (assembly GCA_029206835.1). NCBI lineage: Eukaryota > Metazoa > Chordata > Amphibia > Anura > Ranidae > Rana > Rana muscosa. The sequence continues at coordinate 177,252,590 of CM055128.1, read as the reverse complement.
GAGAGTTACCTTGAACAATGTCTGTCAGGAAATGAGCCCCACACCATTAAAGTCCAACACTCCTTTATTCTTCTTGAATGAACACAATCAGTTGAACTCCCTTGGTAGAAACAGAACAGAAAAGGAGGTGTGGATGCGAGTAGGCCCAGACACAATGTGTTCTCCACTTTCCTCCCTGAAAGTGAGTTGCGGTCTCCGAGCGAGGGGGAATTTCCTTCCAGGCGGTCTCCGATGAGAGGCTCACCCGTCACTGGCAATATGCTGCACCAGGTCTTCGAGTGAGGAGCTCCCCCCGGTCCATTGCGCCTTCCGGATTCGGGTACCCAATCCCTGGGTACCCTAGGATCTCCTTCCCTCACGGAACTCAGTGTTGGGCACTGAGCTCCAGACCTCCATCCGAGTACCTCACCCCAGGCTAAAGGTGCCTGGGATGGAACACGACCTCCGGCTGTCCTCCAGGCCTAGGCCGCCTGGAGGACCGACACGAACCACCGCCCACAGGCTGAAGGTGCCTGGGACTCGACCCCGTGACAAAGATGGCCGGCCCCTTTATACCCTCTCCCAGCAAGCACGGCGGGTTCCCCGCCCCACCATACCGCTGCCGAGGAAGGACAAAAAGGAGGCACGGCACACAGCAATGATTCAACCCCAGCCCAGGGCGACAGCGCCACCTGCTGGGCTGCAGGGAATTACACATCACTGATGTCTCTGCCAAGTTCAAATTACACCCGGGAGAGTACATACCCGCTACACAGGGATGAAAGAAGGAGGAATGAAAAAAAAAAAAAGTGGGGGGGGAGGAAACCAGAGAACTAATTATGTGATAGCAGTAGTGAGGACTGTATGTGTGTATATCAATGGATCGATATAAACTAGCTCTTGCTTGGACGTTCTGGTGTAAACTCTCCAAGTTGGCATCTTTTTTTATCCACATATTTACAAAATAAATGTCCTTATTAAAAAAAAAAAAAAAATCTTTTTCCCTTTTCTTTTTACTTTTATCTTTTATTTTCTTTCCTTTTATTTATAACTAGTGTCCAGTGCGTGAAATGTGAAAGGAAGAGGGGGGTGATAATTAGTGTATATTGTTACAGGATACCATAAAAAAATCTTTATATTACTTCAACTGGTGGTAGTTTTATTATTTCTAAAGTGAAGTGAAATAAATTGAAGTGAAATTAATTGAAATGAATTGAAAAATCATGTGAAATGAGAGAAAAAAAAAGCAAAGGGGAAAAAGGAAAAGAGAACCCGACATGTGGCAGTGAAAAGTCGCATGCAGACCTGGTGGTATATTACTAGACGATATAAATGCAATGAATGGCCTACATACGATTTGTGGGAATGGATTATCGATCCCTAAACCATATATTTTAAAGTCCACCTTGAGTGTTCCTAGAACAACCATTTAGGCTTATGGGTTTAAAGTCATGTACAGGATAATATTTTGTTATGTTTGTAGCGGGTATGTACTTTCCCGGGTGTAATTCAAACTGGCAGAGACACCAGTGATGTGCAGTTCCTTGTGGTCCAGTGGGTGGCGCTGTCGCCTCGGGCTGGGGTTGAACCATCACTGTGTGCTGTGCCTCCTTTTTGTCCTCCCTCAGCAGCGGTATGGTGGGGAGGGGAACCCGCCGTGCTTGCTGGGAGAGGGTATAAAGGGGTCGGCCATCTTTGTCACGGGGTCGAGTCCCAGGCACCTTCAGCTTGAGGACGTGTGGTTCGTGTCGGTCTTCTAGGCGGCCTAGGCCTAGAGGACATCCAGAGATCGTGTTCCATCCCAGGCACCTTTAGTCTGGGGTGAGGTACTCGGATGGAGGTCTGGAGCTCAGTACCCAACACTGAGTTCCACGAGGGAAGGAGGTCCTAGGGAACCCAGGGATTGGGTACCCGAATCCAGAAGGCGTAATGGACCGGGGGGAGCTCCTCACTTGAAGACCTGGTGCAGCAGATTGCCAGTGACAGGTGAGCCTCCCATCGGAGACCGCCTGGAAGGAAAATCCCCCCTCGCTAGGAGACCTCAGCCCACTTTCAGGAAGGAAAGTGGAGAGTTCATTGTGTCTGGGCCTACTCGCATCTACACCTCCTTGTCTGTTCTGTTCTCTAAGGGAGTCTAACTGATTATGCTGTTCACAAGAGAAGAATAAAGGAGTGTTGGACTTTAATGGTGTGAGGCTCTTTTCTGGTGGACATTGTTCAAGGTAACTCCAGGTGCACAACACTGACCTGAAGGTAGAGAAGGAACTTTGCTTACACCGCACGGACACATGTGGTGAAGGCTTGGCATGATGAACCCGCTCTCTCCCCTCTAAGGTACCCCTAGACAAGAGAAAGACGAGCTGATGCAAAGAGGGGAGTGAGGAGGCCGCTACACGTTTAAATCTGAGTCCAAACTAGCATGTAAATCATGCCTGATACAAGATCGATATGCCTAATTCAAGACGGATATTTGTTATAGCACCCATGCTTGTAGTGAACATGTTAATCGACAGGTCGATTGAACGATCCTGTCGGAGGTGATTTCAGGCATGTGTGTACACAGCTGTCGACCTGAGAATATAAAACGAAATGAAAAACAGGCCCGCGGCCAATTTTTTAGGAAGAAAAGTTTCCAATCCCAGAGTAATAGCAATGTCCACTTTGCATGTTTGAGAAGTATAATTTAGGCTCACAGATTTACAAGAACCTTATGTTCGAACCGGTGAGCCATATCTAGCGCAAAGTGGACATAGCAATGTTGCAAATGCACAATAGGTAAAACCTGATAATTAACAGGTCAGTTCAATGTCCATATCATACATAATTCCTAGTGTGCATGTGCATTGCCATGTCTGTCTGTTCTGATTCCACTATGTGTGAATAAATGTGTTGTGGTGTGTGTGTGTCTTTTCAAAGTACAATAGTCTATCCAGATGTATCTATTAAAGAGCAGGGACACATGGACTACGATAGTTCCCATTCATTTGTGGTTGGTTAGTTAACTTGTGGAAAAGACTGAAAGAGAAATTACACTTATTTTGCAGAACTCTTACTACAGGACCAATGTGTGGCCGATAAACGGCCAATGGTATATCACTGAGGAAATATGGGGTCTAAAGTGTGATATGTTTGAAAGGCAGCAATCTGCCGTGACACAATACACATCACTGCGTCTATGTCCACATAATATGCTAAAATTGCATCAGAACGAATATATAGAAAGCACGTGTATAATAGAAAATTACATATGGAAATTTATAAAAGAGCAGATAGATGCAGACCATAGATCGATGGAAATAAAACATAGTTAATAACTCATCTATATTACTTGGTGTATTAAAAGAGGCCGCGTTGACCCATTTACTCGTGCGTACACATACACCTATATACAGCCCCATTCCATCAAAACCAGTTATACTATATCCAGTTGGGGAAATTATGTATCCCTGTGTGGATTTAACAAAATTTCAAAGATTCCGTATGTTTATTGTTACATAACATTTCCTAAAAAAGGAGCATGTTAATTGGTATTTGAGGGAATGGGAGAAAGTAAAACCGTAAGGGACAGTGTATTAGCCATTGCAGAAACAAGTTTTGGGAAGTATGCAAGGCCATTAGGGATACATGCACATGTATATATGTGTTAACAGTTCTTAGTGGGATGGTTATTCATAAAAGTGGGATACATCCCACTCAAAGTTCAACCCCAACGGTATCCTTGTGTGTTTTTATTTTAAAAATTTTACACTTTCTTCGTGAAATGGTAGGGGTACAATGTACCCCTTACCAATTCACATAGGGGGGGCCGGGATCTGGGGGTCCCCTTTGTTAAAGGGGTCTTCCAGATTCCGATAACCCTTGCCCGGTGGTTGTGGGGGTCTGCGGGCAGGGGGCTTGTGGGGATGAGGCCCTTGTCCCCATCAACATGGGGACATCCTCCCCATGTTGAGGGCATGTGGCCTGGTACGGTTCAGGAGGGGGGGCGCTCTCTCGTCCCCCCCTCTTTTCCTGCGGCCGGCCAGGTTGCGTGCTCAGATAAGGCTCTGGTATGGATTTTTGGGGGGACTCCATGCCATTTTTTTTTCAATTTGGGGTGGAGTTCCCCTTAAAATCCATGCCAGATCTGAAGGGCCTGGTATGGATATTTAGGGGGAACCCCACGCCATTTTTTTTTTATTTGCGGCGTGGTTCCCGTTAATATCCATTCCAGACCTGAAGGGCCTGGTAATTGAATTTGGGGGAACCTCCACGCTTTTTTTTTTTTTATCAATGACTTTTCTATGTATTGATAAAAGCCGACAATTCATTAATAGCCGCGAGTGAGTTTTAAATTACTTTTTTTCCGTCAAAAATGACATTTTGTGCAGAGACAGTTCTAAGCACGGGAAACATGTGCGACGTTTAAAATTTACAATTCGTACGAAATTCGTATTTCGTACGAATCTGAATTAAATTTCGTACACGAATTACGAAATACGATTTTTTTTTAATACGAAACGGAACGAAACGAAACAAATTTTTTTGACGGCGCCCATGTCTACTGCCTTGTACCTGTTGTCCTTTTTCCTGATCCCAGTCCTGGTTACCCCCATCCTTGCATCTCCAGTTTTACCCTGTGATCTGTGTTCCTCATTTACAGGAGGGTAAAATAATTATTTGATCCCCTGCAGATTTTGTAAGTTTGCCCACTTACAAAGAAATGAAAGGTCTATAATTTTTATAATAAATCCATAAAATCTTGGATGAGAACCTTCTTCCCTCAGCCAGAACACTGAAGTTGGGTAGTGGATGGGTCTTCCAGCATGCCAACGGCCAAAAACATACTGCCAAGGCAACAAAGCAGTGGCTCAAGAAGATATACACTAAGGTCATTGAGTGGCCTACCCAGTCTCCAGACCTTAACCACTTAAGGACCGCCGCCTGTATATTTACGTCGGCAGAGCGGCACGGACAGGCATAGGCACGTACAGGTACGTCCCCTTTAAGATGCCGCCGTGTGGTCGCACGCATGTTGCCGGCGGCGCGCTCACGACCCTGCCGCTTTCTCCGTGAGCCCGACTGTGGGTCCCGCGCACTGGCGTAGCGTGGGGGGGCAGGGGGGGCCGTCGCATTGGGCGCAACATTTAGGGGGGCGCCCGGCAGTATGTGTCCCAGTGGCTGCCTCCTAAATGTACTGTGTCCCTGTGTCCCCATGCCCGCCGCCATGTTCAGTTTCAGGCGCCCTGTGATTGGGCATATGAGGTCATGTGCGGCGGCGGGGCTGGCCTGTCCACAATTGCGGTAGATCCTGGAGTCCCGCCTTAGCCCAATCACAGGGTGCAGGAGACTGAACATGGGTGGAGGCGGGACGCCAGGATCTACCGCGATCGTGGACAGGCCAGCCCCGCCGCCGCACATGACCCCATACGCCCAATCACAGGGCGCCTGAGATTGAACATGGTGGCGGGGAATATCGCTGATCAGAGGCTGCAAAGCAGGTGCCGAACATGGCAAGCCGGATTACTTCAGCAAGGTACCGGGGATCGGGAGGAGGGCAGCCGCTGACACTCTTCCAGGCAGGCTGAGCCAATGCTGGGGAGGAAGGAGAGCACAGAGCTGGGAATAGAGTGGAGGCAGCAGGGGGTGGAGGAGATAGGAATGCGGGAGAGGGAAAGTCACAGCATGGAGGAGAAGAGAGGAATGGAGAGGAGAGGGGGAGCAGCCTGGAGGAGAGAGGGAGCAGCCTGGAGGAGAGATGGAGGGAAGAGAGGAAAGACACACTTCTATATACACACTGTGACAGCAGGAAGGTAAAGTCACCTGGTTGCATCCAGGGGGGTAGATATATTTCGCCCAGATTCAGGCTTTACGCCGATTTATACAGCTAGGTGGAGAGTTGTATAAGCCCAGCTGAGACTAGTGGGCTCATTGATGACTCATACCTCTAGGGAGAGGGCTGGGCGTCGTGCAGGCAGGGAGTTGATGAGGCCAGCTGAAGCCTGTCAGTTCGTTTAAGGCCTCTATAAAAACTCCCAGATTCATTAGATGTTAGCTCATGCCTGGAAGCAGACCTGTGTGGACTGTCTAGGGAGAGTGAACCCCTGTGCGGTGAGAGAAAGCCTGTGTGGCTATATTTTGCTTGGACATTTAAAACCAGGGACTAGGACAGCACTAGGCTGATCCCAGTTGTTAGTTAGGAAACCTGTATGTTTAGTCAGAGGTCAAGTTGACCAGGATTTATTTTGTTTGTTTCTTTTGCTTTGCTGTGTTTTTGTCACTGTAAATAGAAAATAAACGGCACCTTTTTGATTTTGAAAACCACAACCTCCGTCTGCTGGGCCTGTTTTTGTGTGGGGAGCCCATCCCGGGGGTCACACACACCCGCTGCCGAGCTAACCCCCTCACAGTTGGTGGAGAACCAGTGGCAGTTTTTTTTTAAGCCAGCATGGAGGAGATACTGAAACAGCTGGCTCTAGCAAATGCCAATCAACAGCAGACAAATGCAGGTTTGCAAAAGAGCCTTGCAGCTCAACAACAGAACTTCGCAGCCCAGCAGCAAGCTCATCAACAGAGCCTTGCAGCCCAGCAGCAAGCTCACCAACAGAGTCTGGAAGCTCAGCAACAAGCCCAGCAACGATCTGAGGCCCGCTTCATAGACCTATTACAGAAGCAAGAGCAGAGACTACAACAAATGGAAGCAGTAATGCAGCAACGTCCGCAGACCAGTGAGGAAAGCCGTCCCACTAATACCGCGTCCTTTGGGGTGAGTCGTTTATTGACAAAAATGACTGGAGAGGATGATCCAGAGGTATTTTTGACCACGTTTGAAAGGACTGCTGAAAGAGAAAAGTGGCCTGAGGAGCAGTGGGCTGGACTGGTGGCTCCTCTGTTAACGGGTGAATCGCAGAAAGCTTACTATGACCTAGAGCCTGACCAAGCAAAAGACTATGTGATGCTAAAAGCTGAAATATTGGCAAGGCTGGGTGTCACCCTGGCTGTCCGGGCTCAGCGTGTGCATAACTGGACTTTCCAGCTTGGAAAACCCCCCAGGTCTCAAATGTATGATCTCATTCACCTGAGCAGAAAGTGGCTACAGCCAGAGACTTTGTCCGCACCAAAGATTGTGGAACGTGTTGTAATGGATCGGTTTTTGAGAGCTCTTCCTACTGCCATCCAAAAGTGGGTAAGCCATGGAGACCCAGAGACGGCCGATGGTCTTGTGGATCGTGTGGAGAAATACTTGGCTACAGAGAACCTGACGGCCTCTTCCAGAGACACTCGGACTTTCCACCCTAAGACCAGACCATCCCCAGGGGCGGATAAGATGATTCCAAGGGGTAAGGGTGGAGAGAGTGAGAGGGTGGGAGCTCTACCCCAAGTTTGGCGAGAACAGCCTGGGAAATCAGCGGCTCAAGAGGCGGCAAGAAGGATCATTTGCTACCGCTGCCGGCAAGCGGGACATATTGCAGCAAATTGCCCGGTTTTGGAGGAACCCATGCAGTGTGACTTTCTGACGGGCAGACGTCAGTCGCTGTGTGCGACAGTCGCATGCACTGCCATTCGGGGAACTGAGAAACATTTATGCAAAATGTGTATTAATGGTAGAAATGTTGTGGTATTGCTGGATTCAGGTAGCCTTGTGACCCTGATAAAGGCTGAATTAGTTAAAACAGAGGTCTCTGGGAATAGCAAGGTAGCTGTTATTTGTGTGCATGGGGACACCCGAGAGTATCCAGTGACTACAGTGTGTTTCGAGACCCCCAAAGGTACCCTTTCTCATCCAGTGGGCTTAGTGTCTCAGTTACCGCATGACGCCATTGTGGGAAGGGATTTTCCGAAGTTCTGGGAACTGTGGGATGATCCTGAGCCCCCCACTGGTGCCCCTATGTACCAGGAATATGATAGCCAGAACTCCTCTGAGAGTGGTGAGGACTCTCCCGAATTTCCCTTGTCAGTATTGGCAGGGGAGACTCAAGAAACTGGAGAGGAGCCCACCTCCTCAGACGAAAACCTACCGTCTGTGGAGTTTTCTGATCTTGAGGTTCACAGGGAAAACTTTGCCACAGAACAGTTGAAAGACCCCGCCCTAATAAAGGCACGGGAAAACGTAGTGAAAATAGATGGCGAGTTAGTGAACCCAGATAATACCTGCACTTACCCATACTTCAGCGTAGAGAAGGACCTACTGTATCGGGTGGCAAAAAGGGCAGAAGAAACCGTTGAGCAGCTTGTGGTGCCCAAACCTTACAGGAAGTTGGTGTTGGAGTTGGCCCATGGGCACATTCTTGGAGGTCATCTGGGGACAGAGAAAACCCGAGAGAGGGTATTACAGAGATTCTATTGGCCTGGGGTGATGAAGGACATAGAAAATTATTGTTCCTCCTGCCCTGTGTGTCAGAGGTCGGCCCCGATGCCACACTTCCGTAGCCCGCTGGTCCCTCTACCCATCATTGAGGTCCCGTTTGAGAGAATCGCAATGGATTTGGTAGGTCCTATAATCAAGTCCGCTAGGGGGCACCAGTACATATTGGTTATAATGGACTATGCCACCCGTTATCCAGAAGCGATCCCTCTCAGAAATACCTCGGCCAAAACCATAGCCAAAGAGCTATCTCTTGTTTTTAGCCGGGTGGGTATTTGTAAAGAACTGCTTACGGACCAAGGTACACCCTTTATGTCCCGGGTTATGAAGGAGCTGTGTAAATTGTTCAAAGTGACGCAATTACGTACATCTGTGTATCACCCCCAAACCGATGGGCTGGTTGAAAGATTCAACAAAACCCTAAAACAAATGTTGAAGAAAGTGGTGGATAGGGATGGAAAGGATTGGGACTGTCTACTTCCTTATTTGATGTTTGCTATTAGGGAGGTGCCCCAATCCTCTACGGGATTCTCCCCCTTTGAGTTACTGTATGGGAGACACCCAAGAGGGCTGTTGGATATTGCCAAGGAAACTTGGGAAAGTGAGAGTTCTCCCCACAGGAGTGTGATTGAGCATGTCGCCCTGATGCAAGATCGAATTGCACAGGTAATGCCCATCGTGAAGGAACATTTGGCCCAAGCGCAGTTGGCACAGCAGAGAGTGTACAACCGTGGAGCCAAGACCCGTACCTTTTCCCCGGGGGATAGGATATTGGTACTTGTCCCTACGGTTGAAAGTAAATTCCTTGCCAAATGGCAAGGCCCCTACGAGATAATGGAAAAAGTGAGCGAAGTGAATTACAAGGTCAGACAACCAGGAAGGCGAAAGCCCGAACAGATCTATCACGTTAATCTGTTGAAAGCCTGGAGGGATAGAGAGTCCCTAGTCGCAGACACTTGGTCACCAGCTCAAACTGGTTGCGTGATTCCTGAGGTTGGAATCGCAGCCACCTTGTCACAACCCCAACAACAGGAGGTTAAGGAGTTTGTGCTTCGCAACAAGGAGGTATTCTCTGAGCTGCCGGGACAAACATCTGGGGTAGAGCATGACATTATTACCCCGCCCGGTGAAAGGGTGAAGTTAAAACCCTATCGGATCCCAGAGGCCCGACGGGAGGCAATACGGGAGGAAGTACAGAAAATGCTGAACTTAGGGGTGATAGAGGAGTCCCAAAGTGATTGGTCTAGTCCCATTGTGTTGGTGCCTAAACCGGATGGGAGCTGGCGATTTTGTAACGATTTTCGTCAGTTGAACAAAGTTACAAAATTTGACACCTACCCCATGCCACGTATAGATGAGTTGATCGACCGGCTGGGAACAGCCCGATACATGACGACTCTTGACCTCACAAAAGGGTATTGGCAAATCCCCCTGGCCAAGTCAGCCAAAGAGAAAACCGCATTTGTAACCCCAGACGGGGCGTTCCAATATAAAAGAATGCCGTTCGGGTTACAGAATGCGCCGGCCACATTCCAGCGGAAAATGGACCAGATGCTGAGGCCCCATCGGAAGTATGCTGCGGCTTACCTGGATGACGTAATTGTCCATAGCACAGATTGGGCCTCACATCTGCCAAAAGTGCAAGCAGTCCTGGACTCTGTTCGGGAAGCAGGGTTTACGGCTAACCCCAAGAAGTGTACCATTGGGCAGGAGGAGGCCAAATATCTTGGGTACACCATTGGGAGGGGAGTAATAAAACCCCAACTCAACAAAGTCGAGGCCATCCAGAGTTGGCCACGTCCCAACAGCAAGAAGCAGGTACGAGCCTTTCTGGGAATCGCTGGGTATTATCGGCGATTCATTCCCCACTTTGCTTCTAAGGCTGTGCCCCTAACCAACCTGACGAAGGGGAAAGGGTCGGTCATGATTAAATGGACCCCCGAGGCTGAGGCAGCATTCCAATTCTTGAAACAAGCCTTATGTAGCCAGCCAGTGTTGTACTCACCCGACTTCTCTAAAGACTTTGTCGTACAAAGTGATGCGTCAGATGTGGGGTTAGGAGCAGTATTGTCCCAGGTCTGGAACGGGGAAGAGCACCCAGTCATTTACCTCAGCAGGAAGTTGAAGTCCCATGAGGTAAATTACGCCACCGTTGAAAAGGAGTGTTTAGCGGTGAAGTGGGCTCTAGATTCCCTTCGGTACTACCTGCTAGGTAGGCACTTTGACATGGTTACGGATCACGCTCCGTTAAAGTGGATGGCTCAAAACAAGGAAACAAATAGAAGAGTGAATAGGTGGTTCCTGGCCCTCCAGGAATTCAACTTCACAGTAAAGCATCGCCCTGGCGTTCAAATGGGGAATGTGGATGCTTTGTCTCGAGTACATGAATGCCTGATTGCTGGTGTTCCAACCCCGAGGTTAAAACAAGAGGGGGGGGTATGTGACAGCAGGAAGGTAAAGTCACCTGGTTGCATCCAGGGGGGTAGATATATTTCGCCCAGATTCAGGCTTTACGCCGATTTATACAGCTAGGTGGAGAGTTGTATAAGCCCAGCTGAGACTAGTGGGCTCATTGATGACTCATACCTCTAGGGAGAGGGCTGGGCGTCGTGCAGGCAGGGAGTTGATGAGGCCAGCTGAAGCCTGTCAGTTCGTTTAAGGCCTCTATAAAAACTCCCAGATTCATTAGATGTTAGCTCATGCCTGGAAGCAGACCTGTGTGGACTGTCTAGGGAGAGTGAACCCCTGTGCGGTGAGAGAAAGCCTGTGTGGCTATATTTTGCTTGGACATTTAAAACCAGGGACTAGGACAGCACTAGGCTGATCCCAGTTGTTAGTTAGGAAACCTGTATGTTTAGTCAGAGGTCAAGTTGACCAGGATTTATTTTGTTTGTTTCTTTTGCTTTGCTGTGTTTTTGTCACTGTAAATAGAAAATAAACGGCACCTTTTTGATTTTGAAAACCACAACCTCCGTCTGCTGGGCCTGTTTTTGTGTGGGGAGCCCATCCCGGGGGTCACACACACCCGCTGCCGAGCTAACCCCCTCACAACACGAATGGGACAGGAGGAAATCAGTGGAGCTGGGATTGTCACAGCCATGGGGGGGGGGGGGAACGACATGGAATCAGTGGGAGATGATATTAACAGGAGCTGGGACTGTCACATGAGATGAGGGGTCCATGGATGGGAGCTGAGAGGGGTCCATAAATAGGGGTACAACACACACAGGGACAGGAGAGAAAGTGGATGGAGGCATGGACCCTTACTGTGTGTTCTATGAACAATGAGATCCGCAGGACTTCCACACACCAGCCCACTCCCCCCACCTGTCATACAGCTATGCCATCCTGGACATCACAATCCCAGTACACCTCCACTACACCGCACAGCACACCTCCACTACACCGCACATCACACCTCCACTGCACCGCACAGCACACCTCCACTGCACCGCACAGCACACCTCCACTGCACCGCACAGCACACCTCCACTGCACCGCACATCACACCTCCACTGCACCGCACAGCACACCTCCACTACACCGCACAGCACACCTCCACTACACCGCACATCACACCTCCACTACACCGCACATCACACCTCCACTACACCGCACAGCACACCTCCACTACACCGCACAGCACACCTCCACTACACCGCACAGCACACCTCCACTACACCGCACATCACACCTCCACTACACCGCACAGCACACCTCCACTACACCGCACATCACACCTCCACTACACCGCACAGCACACCTCCACTACACCGCACAGCACACCTCCACTACACCGCACAGCACACCTCCACTGCACCGCACAGCACACCTCCACTGCACCGCACAGCACACCTCCACTGCACCGCACATCACACCTCCACTGCACAGCACACCTCCACTATAAGGCGGGGGGGGGGGGGGTCATTGGAAGGCGCCACAAAAATCTCCACCTACACCATATAGTCTGGGGCGGAGCCAATGGGGGTGTCAAAATTAGGTTTCAACTAGGGTGGCAAAAATCCTTGCACTGGCCCTGGTCAGTGTAGTACAGTGGTCAGTGTGGTGGTCAGTGTGGGAATCAGGTAGGTCAGTGTAGTATAGTGGTCAGTGTGGGAATCAGGTAGGTCAGTGTGGTGGTCAGTGTGGGAATCGGGTAGGTCAGTGTAGTATAGTGGTCAGGGTGGGAATCAGGTAGGTCAGTGTAGTGTAGTGGTCAGTGTGGGAATCAGGTAGGTCAGTGTAGTGTAGTGGTCAGGGTGGGAATCAGGTAGGTCAGTGTAGTGGTCAGTGTGGGAATCAGGTAGGTCAGTGTAGTATAGTGGTCAGTGTGGGAATCAGGTAGGTCAGTGTAGTGTAGTGGCCAGTGTGGGAATCAGGTAGGTCAGTGTAGTATAGTGGTCAGTGTAGTGGTCAGGGTGGGAATCAGGTAGGTCAGTGTAGTGTAGTGGTCAGTGTGGGAATCAGGTAGGTCAGTGTAGTGTAGTGGTCAGGGTGGGAATCAGGTAGGTCAGTGTAGTATAGTGGTCAGTGTAGTGGTCAGGGTGGGAATCAGGTAGGTCAGTGTAGTGTAGTGGTCAGTGTGGGAATCAGGTAGGTCAGTGTAGTGTAGTGTTCAGTGTGGGAATCAGGTAGGTCAGTGTAGTGTAGTGGTAAGTATAGGAATCAGGTAGGTTAGTGTAGTATAGTGGTCAGTGTAGTGGTCAGTGTGGGAATCAGGTAGGTCAGTGTAGTGTAGTGGTAAGTATAGGAATCAGGTAGGTCAGTGTAGTGTAGTGGTCAGTGTGGGAATCAGGTAGGTCAGTGTAGTATAGTGGTCAGTGTAGTGGTCAGTGTGGGAATCAGGTAGGTCAGTGTAGTGTAGTGGTAAGTGTAGGAATCAGGTAGGTCAGTGTAGTGTAGTGGTCAGTGTGGGAATCAGGTAGGTCAGTGTAGTGTAGTGGTCAGTGTGGGAATCAGGTAGGTCAGTGTAGTATAGTGGTCAGTGTAGTGGTCAGTGTGGGAATCAGGTAGGTCAGTGTAGTGTAGTGGTAAGTATAGGAATCAGGTAGGTCAGTGTAGTGTAGTGGTCAGTGTAGTGTAGTGGTAAGTATAGGAATCAGGTAGGTCAGTGTAGTGTAGTGGTCAGTGTAGTGGTCAGTGTGGGAATCAGGAAGGTCAGTGTAGTGTAGTGGTCAGTGTGGGAATCAGGTAGGTCAGTGTAGTATAGTGGTCAGTGTAGTGGTCAGTGTGGGAATCAGGTAGGTCAGTGTAGTGTAGTGGTAAGTATAGGAATCAGGTAGGTCAGTGTAGTGTAGTGGTCAGTGTAGTGTAGTGGTAAGTATAGGAATCAGGTAGATCAGTGTAGTGTAGTGGTCAGTGTAGTGGTCAGTGTGGGAATCAGGAAGGTCAGTGTAGTGTAGTGGTCAGTGTGGGAATCAGGTAGGTCAGTGTAGTGTAGTGGTCAGTGTAGTGGTCAGTAGGGATGAGCCGAACACCCCCGGGTTCGGTTCGCACCAGAACCTTCGAACGGACCGAAAGTTTGCGTGAATTTTCGAACCCTATTCGTTATAATGGACGCGAACGTTCGAAATCAAAATTGCTAATTACAACGGCCAATATGCATGTTAATGTCATAAAACAGGTTTGGGGACCCGGGTCCTGCCCCAGGGGACATATATCAATGCAAAAAGAAATTTTAAAAACTAAAGTTTTTTCGGGAGCAGTCATTTTAATGATGCATAAAGTGAAAAAAAAAAAGTGAAATTTTCCTTTAAATATGGTACCTGGGGGGTGTCTAAAGTATGCCTGTGAAGTGGCATGTGTTTCCCGTGTTTAGAACTGTCCTTGCACAAAATGACATTTGTAAAGGAAAAAAAGAAGCCATTTAAAACCACTTGCGGCTTTAATGTCATGTCTTGTCCTGGCCGCCATATGGCTGAAAATCCTTGAGAAAAATGGCATGGCTACCCCATCACCCCCCCCCCCCCACCCCAGCCCCTTTGGGTCTTGTATGGATATTAAGGGGGACCCCGCACCCAAAATAAAACCCTGAACCTACAACCCTATATACTCTGAACAGCAGTATATAGGTGGTGCAAACAAGACACAGACTGTAGGTTTGTTCTTAAGTAGAATCTGAACAGGTACATTATGAAGTGTAGCTCCATCCCAAAAAAATAAATTTTTAAGCTTTTTGGAGAACATAGGGAGGGGTTATCACCCCTGTAACATTTGCTGTCTTTGCACATCTGTTCAGAGCATGTCACCTCACTTTCCGTCCCAATGACAAATGTTTTTGGAAAAGTGGGGTTTTAATTGAAACAAGGATTGGTGATAAAGCATCAGTAGAGAGGAGATACCTTTTTCCCAAATTAAATCTAACAGGATAGAATTTCCCTTCCTAGGGGTAGATTTCCTCTCATTTCCTGTTTTCTCTTGCCGTTTGCAAGTAGGAGTCGTTTGTAAGTTGGATGTTTGAAAGTAGGGGCCTGCCGTATATACTCTGCAGAAATTTGCCCTATTAGATGTTGGTGTAGCCACAAGACTGGTGGGCACAGGAATGGGCCCTGCTGTGAGTTAATAGATCAAGATTTGTACTTGCATGCACCTGTTGAACCGGGCAGAAAAATTGGGCCTTTGGTGGTGGTGGTGGTGGTGGTGGTGGTGGACGGTGTTGCCACAAGACTGTAAGCCCTCACAGTTACTCTTGGTGGGTGCAGGAATGGGCCCTGCTGTGAGTTATTAGATCAAGATTTGTAATTGCATGCACCTGTTGAACAGGGCAGAAAAATTGGGCCTTTGGTGGTGGTGGTGGTGGTGGACGGTGTTGCCACAAGACTGTAAGCCCTCACAGTTACTCTTGGTGGGTGCAGGAATGGGCCCTGCTGTGAGTTATTAGATCAAGATTTGTAATTGCATGCACCTGTTGAACAGGGCAGAAAAATTGGGCCTTTGGTGGTGGTGGTGGTGGTGGACGGTGTTGCCACAAGACTGTAGGCCCTCATAGTTACTCTTGGTGGGCGCAGGAATGGGCCCTGCTGTGAACTATTAGATCAAGATTTGTAATTACACGCCCCTGTTAAACAGGGGCTGAAAAATTGTGCCTTAGGCATTGGTGCTGGTGCCACAACACTGCAACCCCTCACAGATACTGTACTTGGAGCACAGCAGTCACACCTGTTGCGAAGCATCTTTTTAAAAAATTGTAATTACACGCCCCTGTTATACAGGGGCTGAAAAATTGTGCCTTAGGCACTGGTGCTGGTGCCACAACACTGCAACCCCTCACAGATACTGTACTCTGAGCACAGCAATGAGACCTGTTGCAAAGCATTGCCTAAAAATTGTAATTACACGCCCCAACCGGGGCTGAAAAATTGTGCCTTAGGCACTGGTGCTGGTGCCACAACACTGCAACCCCTCACAGATACTGTACTTGGAGCACAGCAGTCACACCTGTTGCGAAGCATCTTTTTAAAAAATTGTAATTACACGCCCCTGTTATACAGGGGCTGAAAAATTGTGCCTTAGGCACTGGTGCTGGTGCCACAACACTGCAACCCCTCACAGATACTGTACTCTGAGCACAGCAATGAGACCTGTTGCAAAGCATTGCCTAAAAATTGTAATTACACGCCCCAACAGGGGCTGAAAAATTGTGCCTTAGGCACTGGTGCTGGTGCCACAACACTGCAACCCCTCACAGATACTGTACTCTGAGCACAGCAATGAGACCTATTGCAAAGCATTGCCTAAAAATTGTAATTACACGCCCCAACAGGGGCTGAAAAATTGTGCCTTAGGCACTGGTGCTGGTGCCACAACACTGCAACCCCTCACAGATACTGTACTCTGAGCACAGCAGTCACACCTGTTGCGAAGCATCTTTTTAAAAAATTGTAATTACACGCCCCTGTTATACAGGGGCTGAAAAATTGTGCCTTAGGCACTGGTGTGGTGGCATGGATCATTGAGGAGGAGGAAGAGGATAGTCAGTGAACATAACAGGACAGTCACTCAGCATCAGCATAGGCAGTCTTGAAGGGATGTGACATTATAAATTATTCCGTTATATCCGCTTCAGGTGTCTGGTAGCTGGTGGTGATCCAAGACTGATTCATTTTTATGAAGGTCAGTCGATCAACCGAGTCGGTGGACAGGCGCACCCTATGATCGGTGACAAATCCTCCAGCAGCACTGAATGTGCGTTCGGAAAGAACGCTGGATGCAGGACAGGCCAGTAGCTCAATTGCATACTGTGCAAGCTCTGGCCAGTGATCCATCCTCAGGACCCAGTAAGCCAGAGGATTTTCGGTGGGAAAGGTGTCCAAGTCTGACCTTGCCCCTAGGTATTCCTGCACCATGTATATCAGACGCTGGCGATGGTTGCTAGAACCGATCATACCTTGGGGCTGCGGACTAAAAAATTGTCTGAACGCATCGGTCAGACGTCCACCTTCCCCACCGCTCCTTCTGCTACTGACCGAAGCCTCAGCAACTCGTCGTCCAGGACCAGGAGTTTGTAACCTCCCAGTTTCTGGGAACGCGTTGCACAGACCTTTCTGCAAGGCCTCCCTGAGATGTCTCATCCTCTGCTCCCTCTGCAACGGCAAGATAAGGTCCGCAACCTTACCCTTGTACCGTGGATCAAGGAGAGTGGCCAGCCAGTAATGGTCACTCTCCTTGATCCGAAGAACACGAGGATCCTTCCGCAGGCTTTGCAGGATCAGGGAGGCCATGCAGCGTAGGTTAGCTGAGGCATTCGGTCCGGAGTCTTCTGGGTCACTGAGGATGACATGATCGCCAGCCACCTCCTCCCAGCCACGTACAAGTCCACTGGTTTGTTGGGACTGTACATCATCCCTAAAAGACTGCTGCTGCTGATGCTGAGTGCCAGGCTCCACCTCCATGCTCACACAATCCTCCTCCTCCTCCTCCTCCTCCTCCTCATCCTCATCCTCTTCCTGTGTGATGGGTGGGACAGAAGGAACATTGTCTGGATAAAGGGGGCCTTGAGAGACAAGGAAGTCCTCCTCTTCCTGCCTCTGTTCTGCCTCAAGTGCCCTGTCCATTATCCCACGCAGCGTATGCTCCAACAGGTGGACAAGAGGTACAGTGTCACTGATGCATGCACTGTCACTGCTCACCATCCTCGTGGCCTCCTCAAATGGTGAGAGGACAGTGCATGCATCCCTGATCATGCTCCACTGGCGTGGGGAAAAAAAGCCAAGCTCCCCTGACCCTGTCCTGGTGCCGTAGTCGCAAAGGTACTCATTGATGGCCCTCTGCTGCGTGTGCAGTCGCTGCAGCATGGCCAACGTTGAGTTCCACCTGGTGGGCATGTCACATATTAGGCGGTTCTTGGGCAGGTTCAGCTCCTTTTGCAGCTCAGTCAGCCGAGCACTGGCATTATAAGATCGGCGGAAATGCACACAGACTTTCCTGGCCTGCCTCAGGACATCCTGTAAGCCTGGGAACCTGCCCAAGAACCGCTGCACCACCAGGTTGAGGACGTGAGCCATACAGGGCACATGGGTGAGCTGCCCCTGTCGCAGGGCGGAGAGGAGGTTGGTGCCATTGTCAGAAACGACCATTCCTGGCTTAAGCTGGCGTGGCATCAACCACCTCTCGGCCTGCCCCTGCAGAGCTGCCAGAACCTCTGGCCCAGTGTGGCTCCTGTCCCCCAAACACACCAGCGCAAGCACGGCATGGCATCTTTTTGCCTGCGTACTCGCGTAGCCCCTTGTACGCCTACGGAGCACCGCTGGTTCCGAGGACAGAGCACTCGAAGAGGACATGGAGGAAGAAGAAGAGGAGGGGGTGGAGGAGAGAGGTGTGTCACAACCAGTAGTAGCATTTTGGAGGCGTGGTGGCGGAACAACCTCCAACACTACTGCACCTTGTCCTGCATCCCTCCCAGCTGCCAATAGAGTGACCCAATGGGCCGTGAAAGAAAGATAACGTCCCTGTCCATGCCTGCTGGACCATGAGTCAGCGGTAATATGCACCTTACCGCTGACCGCCCTGTCCAGCGAGGCATGGACATTGCCTTCCACATGCCGGTAGAGAGACGGAATCGCCTTCCGTGAGAAAAAGTGGCGTTTGGGAACCTGCCACTGAGGAACCGCACATTGAACAAACTCACGGAAGGGGGCCGAGTCTATCAACTGAAAAGGCAGCAGTTGAAGTGCTAGCAATTTAGCCAAGCTAGCATTCAACCGCTGGGCATGTGGATGGCTGGGAGTATACTTCTTTCGACGGTCCAGCAGCTGGGGCAGGGAAATTTGCCTGCTACAATCAGACGTCGGTGTACTGCAAGTACTTGGTTGTGACACACCTAATTCTACACCTTCAGTCCTCTCAGAGCAGCTTTCAGAGAGGACTGAAGATATAGTGGGGATGGAGATCCCAGCTGATGAGGAGCAAGGAGAGGTCCGCTTTGTTCTTTGGTGTGGGTCTTTTATGTGTGCTTGCCAACGAGCTGCATGGCAGGTCGACATATGTCTGCTCATGCTTGTGGTGCCCAAGCGGCTGATGTTTTGGCCACGCGAGGTACGCTTGAGACAAATATTGCAAATAGCAGTGGTGCGATCTGATGCACTCGTCTCAAAAAAGGCCCACACCAAAGAACTTTTGTGATAACGTGCAGAGGCAGCGCCCTGCACAGGCGGAGCTCTGCGGTGTGGTACAGTTGCTGTGCTGGCCTCTAGCTGGCCTCCAGGGGGCATCCTGCCTCGTTGGACATGTGACGCTGCATCCTCCTCCTCCTCCTCCTCCTCCTCTCTCCCTTCAGGCACCCACGTGGAGTCAGTGACCTCATCATCCCCTCCCTCTTCACCACTAGAGCAAACCTGGCAGTAAGCTGCAGCTGGTGGAACACTACTGCCAGATTGCTGTCCTTCAGCATCCCCTCTCTCTGCGCGCACACTACTGACTTCCTCAAGCTGGGTATCATCATCCGAGCCTTCGAATCGTTGGGCATCCTCCTGGAGCATGTACCCAACACTGTGCTCAAACAGTTCGGGGGACTCCTCAGGAGGACATGGTGGGTCTAGGGAAGGGGTGGCTGATGATGCCATTGAGTACGCGTTGGCAGCTGCTCTGCCAGTACCCTGAGCCTGGGTGAGAGAGGATGAGGAGGATGAGGAGGGCTTGGTCATCCATTCTACCAAGCCTTCGGCATGATGCGGCTCCACATGTCCAGCTGCCGAAAACAAAGACAAGCGTGTCCCATGGCCACGTGCTGATGACGATGCATGACCACGTCCACGGCCAGCACTGTTGTCTCTAGAAACAGAGCCTGCCTGCCCTGTGTTCTTGCGCGGCACGCTCTGCCTCTCCTTGGCGGTCTTCCAGCCATTGTAGTCGGTAGTGTATATAGTATAAAAAATAGAACTCCTATGTGTGCTCACAACACACTGTAGGTCCTATGGGTGCTGACACTAACACACTATAGGTACTATGTGTGCTGCTGACAAGAAAATATAGGAGCTCTGTTTGCTGCCACTAACACACTAGAAGTCCTATTGGTGCTTCTGAGATGAAAATATAGGAGCTCTGTGTGATGCCACTAACACACTAGAAGTCCTATGGGTGCTGCTGAGAAGAAAATATAGGAGCTCTGTGTGATGCCACTAACACACTAGAAGTCCTATGGGTGCTTCTGAGATGAAAATATAGGAGCTCTGTGTGATGCCACTAACACACTAGAAGTCCTATGGGTGCTTCTGAGATGAAAATATAGGAGCTCTGTGTGATGCCACTAACACACTAGAAGTCCTATGGGTGCTGCTGAGAAGAAAATATAGGAGCTCTGTTTGCTGCCACTAACACACTAGAAGTCCTATGGGTGCTTCTGAGAAGAAAATATAGGAGCTCTGTTTGCTGCCACTAACACACTAGAAGTCCTATGGGTGCTGCTGAGAAGAAAATATAGGAGCTCTGTTTGATGCCACTAACACACTAGAAGTCCTATGGGTGCTGCTGAGAAGAAAATATAGGAGCTCTGTTTGCTGCCACTAACACACTAGAAGTCCTATGGGTGCTGCTGAGAATAAAATATAGGAGCTCTGTGTGATGCCACTAACACACTAGAAGTCCTATGGGTGCTGCTGAGAAGAAAATATAGGAGCTCTGTTTGCTGCCACTAACACACTAGAAGTCCTATGGGTGCTGCTGAGAAGAAAATATAGGAGCTCTGTTTGCTGCCACTAACACACTAGAAGTCCTATGGGTGCTGTTGGGGTGCAATGCTGTGCTAACAGCACTGCGGTTGGTACTACTGCAATACTGTACTAACAGTAAGCACGCACCAGACTAATCCCCAGCAGCAGCTAATAACACACTAACTGTGCAATCAGCAGCAATGAACGATCAATGACTTAGGTAGCAATGGTTTAGCAAAGAAATAGCCAATGGTTTAGCAAAGAAGAGCAAATCTTTCAGTATCAAGCAAAGACAGAAACAGCAGACTGATCTCTCCTTAAGCCGGAACTCATGTGACCGGGGCCGATGGCGTGGCGGCCTTTTAAATGGTGGGGCGTGTACTAAAGCCCCTGAGCTGTAATTGGCTACAGGCGTCCTGCCTGTAGCCAATTATTGCTCTCCGAGTTTCGGGCGCTGTGATTGGCCAAGCATGCGGGGTCACAGTGCATGCTTGGCCAATCATCAGCCAGCAATGCACTGCGCCGGCCGCGCCGGCCGCAATGCATTGCGGGGCCGCTCGCATCACACGAATGTGATGCGAACGGCCCAAATAGTTCTGGGCTCGACGAGCGAGCGAACGCCCGGTGCTCGATTCGAACATGGGTTTGAATCGAGCACCGGGCCCATCCCTAGTGGTCAGTGTGGGAATCAGGTAGGTCAGTGTAGTGTAGTGGTAAGTATAGGAATCAGGTAGGTCAGTGTAGTGTAGTGGTCAGTGTAGGAATCAGGCTGGTCAATACTATTGTAGGAAGGGAAGGGACAGGACTCGGGGAGAGCTAAAAGTCCGCAGGTTAGGGGGGCGCAAATTACTTGCCTTGCCCTGGGCGCTGACAACCCACGCTACGCCACTGGTCCCGCGGACTCGATCGCCGCGGGGATACCAGCAATCGTCTCACAGAGAGATAGAGCGGGGAGATGCTTGTGTAGCACACAGACCCTTTTTCCTGCCTAACTTCACTTGCAGGGGTAAAGGCACACCATGCCACATGCCCGTATCCTCCTGGTATAAGAGGTTGAGCGGTGTTCTTACAATTTTGGGTCCTGCAGCGAGTTACCTCCCTCCATTGGTTCTCGTCCCTAGAATATAGGGAAAAGTCTATTTTCTTCCCTCGAAAGAAGGCCAATGTCCAGACAGTATTTAAACTCCAACAAAGAGTTTATTTCTTCGTTTTTGCTTGATAACAACAGGGGAAGTTGAAGAGAGTAAAGAGTTGGATAGGGAGGTAGATTCAGGCACACAACACCTATCGTTACACTTTGCCACTCAAGCCTGAGTGGGTTTTGCTCACCCGGATAGTCCCCTCTCACGGCTCCAGCAGCCGGGATGAAGCACGAACAGTCACTTTAATTTCGTCCCCTTCACGGACAAGTTTAAGAGATCCTCTGCTACAGAATCCTTTAATTCCAGAATTAGAACTTTGAAACCCCTGTAGATTATTAGAGACCATAGGTGCCAATGGGGCACACTACAGGATCTTGCAACTCACGAATCCTTCCCTCTGATAGGCAACCAGGCTTTACCGAGACCGTGACTTCCTTCACCGATCCATCGGACAGGTCCTCCCCCAGGTTCCTCTGTTTCAGAGTGGGCCACCCTCACCTGGGCTCCCTGGGACTCCAGTAGTTGGTTGTAGACCCAGTTGAAGGTACTGGGCCTACCTGGAACTCTGTAGCCTCGGGCTAAGGGTGCCCGAGACTCCTCGACCAGTTCACGTACCCCCCGGCCAGCAGGGCCAAAGAGCGCGTCTTCGCCACAGGGGTCATACTTGGAATCCCTCCAGCACACCACCCCAGATCATGGCGTCTGCCCTTTATGTACCCTCTCCCGGCAAAGCAGGCAAAACCCGCCCACCGCACGGCAGCCGAGAGAGGACACCCAATCACACCACAACGCCACCTGTGGTTCAACCCGAGACCTGGGCAACAGTGCCACCTACAGGTCAAGGGGAATTATACTCCAGGCAACATTACAGCAGAGCAGAGTCCAAACTAACAGAATTGGAGAACCTGAGGCAAACTATTGCTCAGGCTACCCTTAAATTTAGAGCATAGCGACCCCAATTTTGGGGGTCCGCTACACTATTGTAAACAAGAATCTCCCCGCTCTGCCGAGTGACAATGACACTGATCTCTGCTCCGTGTAGTCGGAGCAGAGATTAGTGTCATGTCACACACAGCCCATCCCCCCTACAGTAAGAAGCACTGCCTAGGAAACACTTAACCCCTACAGCACCACCTACTGGTTAACCCCTTCACTGCCAGTGTCATTTTCACAGTAATCAGTCATTTTTATAGCACTGATCGCTGTAAAAATGACAATGGTCCCAAAAATGTGTCAAAAGTGTCTGATGTGTCCGTCATAATGTCGCAGTCATGAAAAAAATCACTGATCGCCGCCATTACTAGTAAAAAAAAAAATATTAATAAAAATGCCATAAAACTATCCCCTATTTTGTAGACGCTATAACTTTTGCGCAAACCAATCAATAAACGCATATTGCGATTTTTTTTTTACCAAAAATATGTAGAAGAATACGTATCGGCCTAAACTGTGAAAAATTTTTTTTTATATGTAGCGGCCTCACCCCTCACTCCCTTTCTCATGCTCGGCTTGTCTTTCTTCGTCTAGGGGTTTCAGTGCTGGGAAGAGGGATGTGAGACACCACGGCCCATGTCCTCCATAGCTAAGAGGTGAAGGCCAGAAGATTGGGTTTTGTGTAGGTGTCCTAGAGTCAAGTCCAGTACTTCGTCCCTGACTCCTTTGCTCCTAGTAACCAGAGTTCCACACAGTGAATAGGTCCAACTCAGTTTTATTCTTCTTGGCGTACAAACATACAGTTTCTTCTACTGAGTAGTGATGGGGAATAGATCGAGGCACAATCCCTTCCCTTCTCCTGCTAACCACTGTGGTATCACCAGTGGCGGGTAGTCACTGCCTATATTGAGTAGAATGTGAATTACCTTCGCTAGCACGGCCCCTGTCAGGGGAAGGAAATCCATCCAAGGGAGAAACAGGAGGCCTCTCTGTCACCAGCAATGCTGCACTGGACTCTTCAGAGAAGTTCCGCACACCAGCTCTCACGAACTCAGACACGGGCACCCAAGGAGTTAGGGCCCCCTCGGATTCCTCCACCCTCACGGAACACAGTCGAAGGTACTGAGCCCCAGGCCTCCGCCATAGTACCTCACCCCAGGCTAAAGGTGCCTGAGATGGACTCCATCTCTCGCTCCGGCTAGGTCAAGGGCACCTAGGCCTGGAACACTGGAACGCCAGCACCCAAGCTGAAGGTGCCTGGGTGCGGCCGAGTCCTCCCACTCCCACTCCGGACTCTGAACTCTGAACCCCGTGGTAAGGGTCCTTTTATCCCCTCTCCCTTCGCGCCACAGTGGGTTCCCCGCCCCGCTGTACCAGCTCCAGGGGAGGACAAAAAGGTACAGTCTTGCGGTGTGAGCTCAGCTCCGGCCCAGGCAACAGCACCACCTGTGGACCACAAGGAACCTCACACCACCAGAGTCCTCCAAAAACCAGAAAAAGGTCCCGGATCCCCTAGCAATTAGTGCATCTGGGTTACACTACCACTCAGATGCTTCCCCTAAATTCAAATACCCGCTACATATATTTTTTTGGGGGATATTTATTATAGCAAAAAGTAAAAAATGCATTTTTTTTAAAATTGTCGCTCTAATTTTTGTTTATAGCGCAAAAAATAAAAACCACAGAGGTGATCAAATACCACCAAAAGAAAGCTCTATTTGTGAGAAAAAAAGGACGTCAATTTTGTTTGGGAGCCACGTCGCAATTGTCAGTTAAAGCGACGCAGTGCCGAATCGCAAAAAGTGGCCTGGTCTTTGACCAGCAAAATGGTCCGGGGCTGAAGTAGTTAATCCTATAGAAAATTTATGGAGGGAGCTGAAACTTCGAGTTGCCAATGACAGCCAAGAAACCTTAAAGATTTAGAGAAGATCTGTAAAGAAGAGTGGACCAAAATCCCTCCTGAGCAGGGATGAGCCGAACACCCCCCTGTTCGGTTCGCACCAGAACCTGCGAACAGACAAAATGTTCGTGTAAATTTTAGAACCCTATTAAATACAATGGACTCGAACGTTCGAAGTCTAAAGTGTTAATTATAAAGGTTAATATGCAAGTTATTGTCCTAAAAAGTGTTTGGGGACCCGGGTCCTGCCCCAGGGGACATGTATCAATGCAAAAAGAAGTTTTAAAACGGCCGTTTTTTCGGGAGCAGTGATTTTAATAATGCTTAAAATGAAACAATAAAAGTGAAATATTCCTTTAAATTTCGTACCTGGGGGGTGTGTATGATATGCATGTGAAGTGGCGCATGTTTCCCGTGCTTAGAACTGTCCCTGCAAAAAATGTCATTTTTGAAAGAAAAAAATGCATTTAAAACTCACTCGTGGCTATTAATGAATTGTCGGCTCCCGGCAATACATACAAAAGTCATTGATAAAAAAAAAAAAAAAAGCATGGGGGTTCCCCAGAATTCAATTACCAGGCCCTTCAGGTCTGGAATGGATAATAAGGGGAACCCCGCCGCAAATTAAAAAAATTGACGTGGGGTTCCCCCAAATATCCATTCCAGGCCCTTCAGATCTGGCATAGATTTTAAGGGGAACTCCACCCCAAATTTAAAAAAAAAATGGCGTGGAGTCCCCCTAAAAATCCATACCAGACCCCTTATCCGAGCACGCAACCTGGCCGGCCGCAGGGGAAAAGGGGGGGACGAGAGAGCGGCCCCCCTCCCTCCTGAACCGTACCAAGCCACATGCCCTCAACATGGGGAGGATGTCCCCATGTTGATGGGGACAAGGGCCTCATCCCCACAACCCTTGCCCGGTGGTTGTGGGGGTCTGCGGGCGGGGGGCTTATCGGAATCTGGAAGACCCCTTTAACAAAGGGGACCCCCAGATCCCGGCCCCCCCCTATGTGAATTGGTAAGGGGTACATTGTACCCCTACCATTTCACGAAGAAAGCGTAAAAAAATGTTAAAAAAAACACACAAACACCTTAAAAAAGTCCTTTATTAAAAAAAAAAAAAAAACATTCCAGCGGTGAAATCCAGTGTCCCGCGGCGATCCCGATGTCCAGCGCTGTGCTTCATTGGTTGTGCCTGAGCGGACCTGATGGGGAACTCCCTCTCAGTATTTTAAATGTATAGACCCGCCCCTTCTAATGTTCCCCATCAGGTCCGCTCAGCGGACCAGATGCGGAACATGAGAAGGGGCGGGTCTATACATGTATTACCAAAGTGAGAGCAGTTCCCCATCAGGTCCGCCCCCTCGGTATGTCGGACCCGCCTACGTCATTGGCTTGAGCGGGGAACTTCCTTCACTATGTAAATTTAAATTACACAGTGAAGGAAGTTCCCCGCTCAAGCCAATGACGTAGGCGGGTCCGACATACCGAGGGGGCGGACCTGATGGGGAACTGCTCTCACTTTGGCAATACATGTATAGACCCGCCCCTTCTCATGTTCCGCATCTGGTCCGCTGAGCGGACCTGATGGGGAACTTTAGAAGGGGCGGGTCTATACATTTAAAATACTGAGAGGGAGTTCCCCATCAGGTCCGCTCAGGCACAACCAATGAAGGACAGCGCTGGACATCGGGATCGCCGCGGGACACTGGATTTCACCGCTGGAATGTTTTTTTTTTGTTTTTTTTTTAAATAAAGGACTTTTTCAAGGTGTTTGTGTGTTTTTTTAAACTTTTTTTACGCTTTCTTCGTGAAATGGTAGGGGTACAATGTACCCCTTACCAATTCACATAGGGGGGGGGCCGGGATCTGGGGGTCCCCTTTGTTAAAGGAGTCTTCCAGATTCCGATAAGCCCCCCGCCCGCAGACCCCCACAACCACCGGGCAAGGGTTGTGGGGATGAGGCCCTTGTCCCCATCAACATGGGGACATCCTCCCCATGTTGAGGGCATGTGGCTTGGTACGGTTCAGGAGGGAGGGGGGGCCGCTCTCTTGTCCCCCCCTTTTCCCCTGCGGCCGGCCAGGTTGCGTGCTCGGATAAGGGGTCTGGTATGGATTTTTAGGGGGACTCCACGACATTTTTTTTTTAAATTTGGGGTGGAGTTCCCCTTAAAATCCATGCCAGATCTGAAGGGCCTGGAATGGATATTTGGGGGAACCCCACGTCAATTTTTTTTTAAATTTGCGGCGGGGTTCCCCTTAATATCCATTCCAGACCTGAAGGTCCTGGTAATTGAATTCTGGGGAACCCCCACGCTTTTTTTTATTTTTTATCAATGACTTTTGTATGTATTGCCGGGAGCCGACAATTCATTAATAGCCGCGAGTGAGTTTTAAATGCATTTTTTTCTTTCAAAAATGACATTTTTTGCAGGGACAGTTCTAAGCACGGGAAACATGCGCCACTTCACATGCATATCATACACACCCCCCAGGTACGAAATTTAAAGGAATATTTCACTTTTATTTTTTCATTTTAAGCATTATTAAAATCACTGCTCCCGAAAAAACGGCCGTTTTTAAAACTTCTTTTTGCATTGATACATGTCCCCTGGGGCAGGACCCGGGTCCCCAAACACTTTTTAGGACAATAACTTGCATATAAGCCTTTATAATTAGCACTTTAGATTTCTCCCATAGATTTTTCGAATTTGCCGCGAACACCCCAATTTGTTCGCTGTTCGGCGAACGGGCGAACAGGCAATGTTCGAGTCGAACATGAGTTCGACTCGAACTCGAAGCTCATCCCTACTCCTGAGATGTGTGCAAACCTGGTAACCAACTACAAGAAATGTCTTACCTCTGTGCTTGCCAATAAGGGTTTCACCACCAAGTACTGTACTAAGTCATGTTTTGCTTGGGGATCAAATACTTATTTTACTCACTGAACTGCAACTTAATTTATAGCATTTGTTTTCTGTGTTTTTGTCTGGATTTTGTCTCTATCATTTAAAATACATGTAGCGCCCCCCCCCCCAATATTTGGGGGCGCTATGTGTCTATTTAGGGGTAATCTGAGCCAGTAATTGGGCTCAGACCAATTGATTGTTTCTGCTCTGGGTGTGATACTGCCTGGCAGTAGTGTTCCCTGTTGCCTGTAGGTTAGGGTGACCAGACATCCCCGGTTTCAGGGGACAGTCCCCGGATTGAGGACACTGTCCCTGGACCAAGTCTGTCCCCGGTTTTGTCCCCGGATTGGATTTGAACAGGGGCTGGGGCAATTTTAACCACTTCAATACCATGCACTTATACACTTTCCTGCCCAAGCCAATTTTGAGCTTTCAGCGCTGTCTCAATTTGAATGACAATTGCGCGGTCATACAACACTGTACCCAAACAATTTTTTTATCATTTTGTTCCCACAAATAGAGCTTTCTTTCGGTGGTATTTGATCGCCTCTGCAATTTTTATTTTTTGCACAACAAATAAAAAAAGAGCGAACATTTTGAAAAAAACAAAGTTTTTCTTTCTGTCAATTTTTTTTGTAAATAAGTACCTTTTCTACTTCAATGATGGGCACTGATAAGGCGGCAGTGATGGGCACCGATGAGGTGGCACCAATGAGGTGGCACTGATGAGGTGGCACTGATGGGCACTGATGATGGGCACTGATAGGCGGCACTGATGGGCACTGATAGGCAGCACTGATATGTGGCACTGGTATGCGGCACTGATGAGCACTCATAGGCGGCACTGATGGGCACTCATAGGCGGCACTGATGGGCACTTATAGGCGGCACTGATGGGCACTTATAGGCGGCACTGATAGGTGGCACAGACGGGCACTGATAGGTGGGCACTTATGGGCACAGATGGGCACGGATGGGCACTGATAGGTGGCACTGATGGACACTTGTAGGTGGCACTGTTGACACTGGTAGGTGGCATTGCTGGGCATTGCACATTGTGGTGTGCCAGTCAGTGCCCATTTGTGGGCACTGATTGGCATATGTTTTTTGAGAAATTTTACATGTGGATGGCCATGGGGTACTTACCTGGCCATCCACATGCTTTGGGGTTCCCTGGTGGTCCTGGGGGGCTTCCCTGGTGGTCGAGTGTGGGTATCCGAGGGGGGGCTGCGCTGATAAACAATCAGCGCGAACCCCCCCTGTCAGGAGAGCCGCCGATCGGCTCTCCTCTACTCGCGTCTGTCAGACGCGAGTGAGGAAGAGCCGATCAACGGCTCTTCCTGTTTACATCGTGATCAGCCGTGATTGGACACAGCTGATCACGTGGTAAAAAGCCTCCGCCGGAGGCTTTTTACCAAGATCAGTGTAGCGGTGTGTCAGACTGACACACCGCTCCACCGATCGCCGCGATGCGCGCCCCCCCCCCCCGGGCGCGCGGCGGCTGTTATGACGGCCTGCAGGATATGACGTCCAGTGTGGATAACACAACCACTTCCCGGACGTCAATATGCTATTGACTGGGCGGGAAGTGGTTAAAGACAGGCAGTGCAGAATAAAAAAAAATAATAATCTGAATTACACCCCCGCTCCACCGCTTCTACTAGCTTAGGGGGGTGTATTTTTTTCCATGATCTGTGCCCCTTTCTGAGGATCATGTGCTGGTCGGAGCGGAGGGAATATTTCTTCAGTTTCGGGCGCATGCCCATTTAGCTCCGCTCCCATGTTCTTCTGCCTTGGCTCAAGTCCTGGCCAGCCGCCTGCCTGCTTATCTCTTTGCCTTCCCAGGCGGAGTGATCTTCCTCCGCCCCCACCCAGTAGTATTTGGAGCCCGGAGAGTAAGACTTGACAGGCTGTGAAGCGGGCGGCAACGGGCAGAGAGTCGCTGATTGCCGCCATTACTAGTAAAAAAAAAAAAAAATGTCCCCGGATTTCATTTTAAAAATCTGGTCACCTTACTGTAGGTGGCACTGTCACCACCGGCATAGGTGAACCAAGAGGGGTATCACAGCACCTTGGGTGTTCTCTCTCGGCAGCCGTGCAGTGGGCGTGGTCAGCCCGCTGTGCATGCTGGGAGAGGGTACATAAGGGGCAGACGCCATTAGGAGGGGGTGCGTTCCAGGGGACGTAGGTGTGCCTCGTGGCCCGTATGGCACGAGGTGCGCGAGTGTGTTTGGGCCTCGGGCACCTTCAGCCCGAGGCTGCGTTGCTGCATGGTAGGCCCAGCTCTGCTGGCAGGGGCCTACACCTCAAAGAAGGATCCCAGGCTGCCCATCTGTTTAGGAAAGGAGACCAGGGGAGGATCAGTTCCAGAGGAGTTTAGCGACGGTACTGCTGTCTCGGGAAGAGGCCTGGAAACTCGCCTAAAGAGGGATTCACTGTCTTTATTATCCGTGCTCCATCCCAGCCGCTAGGACCGCTCTCATAGGGACTATCCGGGTGAGCAATACCTACTCAGGCTTGAGTGGCGACGAAAGATTAACACTGTGCTCTAGGTGTTGCGTGCCTGAACCTTTTTACCCTTACTTCTCCCATCTTCTTACTCCCTATTCAAGTTCACTGCAAAGATAAAAGAATAAAACCTTGCTGCTTGGGTTTTACTCCTGTGTGGACATTGGCCTTATGCCGCGTACACACGATCGATTTTTTCGACGGTGAAAACACCGTCGAGAAAATCGACGTTAAAAACGAGGAACAGCTTGTTCCCGTCACACACGGCTGTTTTAAATGTAATTTTTTTTTTGGTAGAAAAAAAACGACCGTGTGTGGGCTCCGCGGCAGTGTTTCCCTATGGGAAACACTGCCGCGGAAAACATGTCGAAAAAAACGACGAGAAAAATTAGAACATGTCGTCGTTTTTAATGCCGTTTTTCTCGTCGAAAAAAACGACAGAAAGCCCACAGACTATAGTTTTTCTCGTCGAATGGGAAATTTTTTTTTTTTTCGACGGGAAAAACGGCCGTGTGTACGCGGCATCATTCTGAGGAACTTCTACCTAGACAACGGAGAGAGAGGATCCACTCAAGAGAGGTAATTGCTGCAAGACCCAAACAATAACACCGCTCGCTCCTCTCTATACACAGGGAGGGGATACCGGGCAAGTAGCAGGTGTGCCCCGCTGCAGGTGGAGGACGTCAGGAGAAAAAGGGGTTTGTGTGCTACATACACCTATAATAAAAAATTATAAACCTTTCATTTCTTTGTAAGTGGGCAAACTTACAAAATCTGCAGGGGATCTACTGATGTATATATTGTATTATAGTTAGCTTGTTAGGAATTTTGTCTTTGGGTTTTGGTTCACATGTATCTTCACGTTTGCTGTGTTATTTGTTTGCTGTTTAGTTGGATTTTGATTTCACTGTAAATAAATCTTACTTTAAATACTGTATACATAGTCTGGTCTCAGTCTCCTGAGTTTAGCCACGCAGATCTGGCTATCCCTGCTGCTGATTCCTGACGTTTACAGCATATGACAACAGCACCTACAGGTACCACTAAAAAAGACATTGGGGTTGATTTACTAAGGGCAAATACACTGTGCACTTTGCAAGCCTTCATTTTGCAAAGAATAGGCAATTACGTGTGTAGCACTTACCCCCATTTAAGGGACCGGCTGGTTTTGTTTTGGGTCTGCAGCAATTACCTCTCTGGATTGGATCCTTTAGCTCCGTTGTCTAGGCAAATAAAAATCTCCAGGAATAAGGCCAATGTCCACACATGAGTAAAACCTAATCAGCAAGGCTTTATTCTTTTTTTCTCTTTGAAGCAACTTGAAGAGAGAGAGCAGAAAGTTGAAAGAAGTAGGGGAAGGTTCAGGCACGCAACACTTAAAGTTCAGTATCTATACTCGTCGCCGCTCAAGCCTGAGTGGGTATTGCTCACCCGGATAGTCCCTATGAGAGCGGTCCTAGCACCCGGGATGGAGCACGGATATCAGAGACGATGAATCCCCCTTTAGGCGAGTTTCCAGGTCTCTTTCCCGAGACAGCAGTACCGCCGCTAATCTCCTGGGACTGATCCTCCCCTGGACTCCTTTCCTCAAGATGGGCCCCCTACAAACGGGCAGCCTGGGATCCTTCTCTGAAGCGTAGGCCCCTGTCAGCGGAGCTGGGCCGATAATGCAGCAACAGGGCCTCGGGCTGAAGGTGCCCGAGGCCTAAACACACTAGCGCACCTTGTGCCATGCGGGCCATGAGGCACACTCACTGGACCAGAGGTCCCCCCTTGCGCCTTGGGGTCCCCCTGGAATTGCCTCACGCCAAAAGGCATCTGCCCCTTTTGTTGTACCCTCTCCCAGCATGCACAGCGGGTTGACCACGCCCACTGCACGGCTCCCGAGAGAGGGCACCCAAGGTGCTGTGATACCCCCTGTAGTTTAACCTATGCCGGCGGTGACAGTGCCACCTACAGGCAACGGAGAACACTACTACCAGGCAGTATCACACCCAGAACAGAAGCAAAATCGAATCCTTGATTGGTCTGAGCCCAACTATTAGCTCAGACTACCCCTAAATTTCCACATAGCGCCCCCAAATATTGGGGGGGGGCGCTACACACACCCCCCTCCACAAGAGACACTGTCCCCAGTGGCTAGGAAAATCAAAAACCCTTCAATCCTGAAGGCTTGTTGATTTACTCAAGAAACTAAAAATTTTGAACAGATGCCTGAACCAATATTTTTGGGAAAGGAGAAAGAAGAGGAAGAAGAAAAAAAAGTAGCAAACAGATGTAGCGGGTGTAACGGCACCCCAAATACGAAGGGGTTAAACGCCGTTTACGATGTTCCCTCTCCTGGACACCCACTCGCTACCAATCTTCCACAGCCAGGCGACCCTTTCCCATAGGAATTAATCCTTCTGGAAGAACGAGACACACGCTCTGTATCTTCCTAAATCGAATGCCTTTTTTTGAGAAACATTGTAACTTTTATATACATCTAATACACAGTAGTTTAACATGAACAATGGCCCAGCTCCACCCACACATCACACGACTCAACACATCATCCTGACGTCTGCTAGGCTTCACAAGATCCCACACAATAGAATATAACGATCCCCAATACACATCTTATCACAAAGTGTTGGCAGCCAGTCTGTCTGCCGGATACCATACACACAGGCATAGTGAACAATAGAATGCAAATCACCTTAATTCCTCCCAGCAATGATTACACAAAAGGCAGGGGCTGGGGGTGATGACATTAGCATCTAACAGTATGTGTCCCAACATCATGAAGGCGTCACTTTTCAATTACCCTGTTGAGGTCATAATCAAACAGTAAATAGTTCTTTGCAGAAATCCTGAGGAATTTGGTGGATCAATATTACAGACCCAATCTAGATAAAATGTATGTACAGCATTGAATATGGCTATCATAGACCATATTGGGGTTTTCATTCACCCTGTGCCCCTAATAGAGACACAGGGTGGTTGACACATAAGAGGCATTGGGGGAGCTGAAGCAAGGGTATCTCATACTTTCTAAGCGATTCTGAGTTCCCCGGGCCTTCCCGTTACACGGGGTCTTTAAATTTAGTTGGGATACACCTGGGTAATAGTATGACCCAGGTGTGTAAATCATGAGAGGTTTGGACCATTTGTATTCGTGGAGGACTGGGTGGTGTATTATTCTCCTTGGCCTGTGGGTGGCAGGGTACCCACAGGCTGAAATTAGAATTGCTGCCGCAGTGCTGTCCTTTTTGTCCCTTTCCGGAGATGGTACGGCGAGGGCGGGGAACCTGCCGTGACGTCAAGGGAGGGGATAAAAGGGGGAGACGCCCTAACCACGAGGTCTTCGGGATCTTCTTCTTCATGCGCCCAGGCACCTTAGGCCTGGGTGCGGGCGGTCCGGAGTTCCGGCTCAGGTGCCCTAGGCCTGGCCGGAGCGGAGTTGGCGTCCATCCCAGGCACCTTCAGCCTGGGGTGCGGTACTAGACTGGAGGCCTGGGGCCCAGTGACTTCGACTGGGTCCCGCGAGGGTGGAGGAGTCCGAGGGTCCCTGAGGTGGATGGGGCCTATGTCTGAGGTGAGGAGGCCGGGGAGGTCACCCGTCCGGAGAGTCCGGAGCAGCATCAACCTGGTGACGGATGGGCCTCCGGTAACTCCCTTGGAGGGACATCTTCCCCTGACAGGGGCCACAACGCAGCGAAGGTACTCCTATCTACATTCTCTTGAGTCGCTGGTAGAGACTCACAAGTTCCAAGTTCTTTCTAGCCAAGGCTATAGTAACCGCTGGTGAAATCACAGTGGTTTAGCGTACAATCAGGATAGTGCCTCGACCTGCTCACCCCACCGTATTGAAATGTTATTGGGTCTCAACCAGTTGGCTAACAAAGCACTGTTTATTGTGAGTGTTACAATAAAACAAGAGTTGGACTGTAATCGGTGTGTGGTACTCTGGTTAATGGGAGCAAATGGGAAGTGTCAGCACAGCAAGACTTGGTCATTAACTAAAACACACAGGCCCGAGGAAAATAACTGGTACTGGCCTTCACCTCACCCACTGCTATGGGGAGGACATGGGCCGTAGCGCATCTCACCCTGTCATACGAAATACCCCTAGACAAAAGAGATGGGGTGAGGCCGCTACACGTGGGGGCTCGTGAGTCCGGGATGATGTGTGTCTTGACTTTGGAATTAAGAACGGCTGTGTCTGAACTTTGCTGCCCGGAGGAGTTCCGAGCGGGTCGGCCATGTGATCGGCCAAAGTGCATCCCTGCTCAAAGTCGTGGACATGACCCTAAGACGGGAAAGGCCCATGCAGAAGAGCGAGAAAAGGGAGAAGTCCAGCCGTGTGACGTACTACATGTGGGGGCTTTTACTGCACTGCGCCATGAGGCACCCCGTGACTACACAACTCGTGGGCGGAGGCTGGTGGAAGCCCGCGAAAACGTGCAAGTCGTGGGAGGGGTCTGGCCATGTGAGGAGATACACGTGGAGACTCTGGCGCGTGGTCAGTGCGTGATGGAGCAGCAGACAGTTGGGATGGCCTCAAGCTCCCCGTGGATTCCGGTTCCCTACCCCACGAAGATGACTACCTTTGCTGCTCCCCTTACAGACACAGGGATAAGACTCAGGCACCGAGGACAGTTGGCTCTGTACACATGCAGGGACACGGAGGCCCTCAGCGTGATCTGTCCCGGATGTTCGGGACTGGTGGTCCACCTGAAGCCATTCGGGCGTTGTGAGGCGTGCAAAGAATTCTTGTTCGAGGTGGAGCCATCCACAGTAAGGCCCCGAGCCCTTCGCCTCAACAGCCTCACAGGTACTGCTACTCCGGAAGGGGAGATCCAGGCCTTTGCGGAGGTTCCCGTACGCACTGACCAGGGCGATGTGACTGCCCAACCAGAGACTGAGAAAGAAAAATCTGAGGATGCTGCTTCGGTCACCACAGATTCTCTGCTCCCACCTCCGAAGTGGAAAGTCGGCCTGGTACAGGCCTCCTATGGTCGTGGAAGAGCTTCACCCCGTCGCTTGCCGGGCCTGGATGGATCCGGTTGGAAGAGTCCTGGACATCCCTGTGCTTCGAAAGGTCCAGGTGAGCCAGGGGCTGGGACTGTGGTGGTGGTTGGAGGTGTTGGGAGTCCACAGCCGGTGGAACCCGCAAGGGAGGGTAGTTCCACGTCTACTAGAGACTACCTTCCCGCAGAGATGTATGACACCTCCGACCTAGAGTCACTGTCGGACTGTGGAGATGACGGTGAAATAGATGAACTGTTTCACCGAAAGGGCTGGGATAAACGCCCACTACCTGTGTTACGTGCACCGCAAGATTCGCCTATGTCCATAGGAGATAGCACGCCCTGGGCGGAGGCCCCGGAGCTTACGAGGAAGCCTAGTCCTCCAATTGTCCTTCCACAATCCACAGCATCACCCGTTTTGTTGGCGGGAATACAACGTGCATCACTACGGGCACCAAGAGCAAAGCCATCAGAGGTAGTGAAAGTACCTCGGCACCCGGAGGCCATCGTTCAACCAGGAGAAGGTGAGCGGGCCACAATGCCTCCTTTGGCCCGACTGCAACGACTCTTCTGCCAGAGGGTCGCCCGTGAGTACGGATGGGAATATCCTTACTTGCCCCGGGACTTACTGTTTGAGGTTGAAGTTCTGCGGCAGCGATGGTATGATGAGTTCATTTGGGAGAAACTTAAAGTGCCTCATGCCCGGCGATACTTGTCCTGTTCGCCATCCGTGTCGAAAAAATTCAGAGACTGCAGAGCAGACTGGATGTTGGGCCGTCATATTCATGCGGACAAGGTGCTTATCTGCCGGAAAGATGGAGAGGACATTGACTATTCGATTGAGGTTTTTGATAAGCATCTGAAGCCCTTGTTCTTGCCTGACCCGAAGTTTTACTTGTGAGAAGAGACTCACCTGTATGTTTTTTTCTCTGCTGCAAAACTTTCTGGAAGTGCCTTTACCAGAACATCAGAACTGTACCCTAGTTTTTGTTTGGGGTTTTTGTTATTTTTCTACTCTTTGGAGGAGTGAGAGCTGTTTGGTTTGTTCTCTCTTCCTTCACAATTCAAATACAGAGACATTTTAGGGGTAGAATCAGAGTAGGGACGCAGGAAGAATGGAAATTTCACCAAGTGTCATCACCGTGGCACTGTCACCAGGTGGCAGTGTTGCGCAACGGCTGTTTGTTGTTTTACACTTGCATCACTTTACTCGTTGGAGCGAATGGGTCTCTCGGCTGATAGACCCATTCATTCCAAATTAACACAAAAATGTTAGGATCTTGTGTTTTTTTCTTTTGTTTCCCTTCTGCAGGAGATCCATCTGTCAAGACTGCTGAGTATGGGGTGGTTCTTAGACAGTAAAGGGAGGGATTGTATATGTGTACATGCTTAGATGGTTTTATGGCAAAGTTCTATTGTTTTATGTTCCCCTTTCCTTGAGCAGGTCTTGGCACAATTAGGATTCAAATTTTGAGGGATAGCCTCTGGGGTCAGGCTTATGTCACCACTCCCTGGGAGACATGGGTTTGCACCAGACGCTGGGGACCAGCGTCAAATCACAGGGGGGAGTGTGTAGCGGGGTCTTTAAATTTAGTTGTTATACACCTGGGTAATAGTATGACCCAGGTGTGTAAATCATGAGAGGTTTGGACCATTTGTATTTGTGGAGGACTGGGTGGTGTATTATTCTCCTTGGCCTGTGGGTGGCAGGGTACCCGCAGGCTGAAGGTAGAATTGCTGCTGCAGTGCTGTCCTTTTTGTCCCTTTCCGGAGATGGTACAGCGAGGGCGGGGAACCTGCCGTGACGTCAAGGGAGGGGATAAAAGGGGGAGACGCCCTAACCACGAGGTCTTCGGGATCTTCTTCTTCACGCGCCCAGGCACCTTAGGCCTGGGTGCGGGCGGTCCGGAGTTCCGGCTCAGGCGCCCTAGCCGGAGCGGAGTTGGCGTCCATCCCAGGCACCTTCAGCCTGGGGTGAGGTACTAGACCGGAGGCCTGGGGCCCAGTGACTTCGACTGGGTACCGTGAGGGTGGAGAAGTCCGAGGGTCCCTGAGGTGGATGGGGCCTATGTCTGAGGTGAGGAGGCCGGGGAGGTCACCCGTCCGGAGAGTCCAGAGCAGCATCAACCCGGTGACGGATGGGCCTCCGGTAACTTCCTTGGAGGGACATCTTCCCCTGACAGGGGCCACAACGCAGCAAAGGTACTCCTATCTACATTCTCTTGAGTCGCTGGTAGAGACTCACAAGTTCTAAGTTCTTTCTAGCCAAGGCTATAGTAACCGCTGGTGAAATCACAGTGGTTTAGCGTACAATCAGGATAGTGCCTCGACCTGCTCACCGCACCGTATTGAAATGTTATTGGGTCTCAACCAGTTGGCTAACAAAGCACTGTTTATTGTGAGTGTAAAGCCCCGTACTTTTGCCCAACAAACTTAGTTTTAAGCAAGTTGGACCAACAATCCGACCGTGTGTATGCTCCATCGGACAAACTTTTTCCGTTTGGTTTTAGATTTCATCGGACAAAAGTTGGGTCTGCAAACGGACAAACCTTTGCCCAACAAAAGTCAGATGGAGCAAAGTCCGACCGTGTGTACAGAAAACCATCGGACTTTAGTCCGATGGACAAAACAACTAATGTTAAAATCAACCAACAATAGCAGAAGTTGACCAAAGGGTGGCAGTAAAGATCAGAAAAGAGCAGAAAAAACACATGGGGGCTGATTTACTAATAACAGTGCGCTGCGCTGGTTCTAACCTTAATTGGTGCGCCTGATAACTCCTTCACTGGGCGCAGGAAGCAGCGGCGCACTGTTATAGTAAATAGAAATGTCAGCGGCGCTCTATTGAAAATGAATGGTTCCCTATGGGAGCCCATTGATTTGAATAGAGGTCGCCCGGGAAGTCGGATCCGACTTGCGGGCGACTCGTGTGCAGGCTGACACAGGGACAGCGCGACTTTGCGAGGCGACCTGGACACGACCTGAGCGTGCAGCAGCCGCTCAAGTCGTGTCCTAGAGGCGACTAGCCGGCCGAGAATGTGTCCAGCGCGATGTCATCGCGCTGGTCCTCGGCAGCCTCACTGTCCCATGTTTGGTATGAATCATGAAGGGGAACTCCAAGCCAAATTTTAATGAAAAAACCGGCATAGTTTCCCCCCAGGAGCATACCAGGCCCTTAGGTCTGGTCTGGATTCTAAGGTCAACCCCCTAAGCCGAAAAACGGCGTGGGGGTTCCCCCCAAAATCCAAACCAGACCCTTAGGTCTGGTCTGGATTTTAAGGTGAACCCCCTTAAGCCGAAAAACGGCGTGGGGGTCCCCCCAAAATCCAAACCAGACCCTTATCCGAGCACGCAACCTGGCAGGCTGCAGGGGAAAAGGGGGGGACGAGAGAGTGGCCCCCTCCCTCCTGAACGGTACCAGGCCGCGTGCCCTCAACATGATGGGGTTTGGTGCTTCGGGGCAGGGGGGCGACCTGCGGCCCCCCCACCCCAAAGCACCCTGCCCCCATGTTGATGGGGACAAGGGCCTCTTCCCGACAACCCTGGCCGTTGGTTGTCGGGGTATGCGGGCGGGGGGGCTATTCGGAATCAGGGTGCCCCCTTTAAAAAGGGGGCCCCCAGATGCCGGCCCCCCACCCTATGTGAATGAGTATGGGGTACATCGTACCCCTACCCATTCACCTGGTGGGAAAATAAGTCAATAAAAAAAGACAACACTGGTTTGAATAGTAATTTATTGGGCAGCTCCGGGGGTCTTTCTGCCGGGCCCCCGCTATCTTCTGCCAGCTCTTTTGCTAGCGGGGGTCCCGGGCTTCCTCGCCGTCTTCTGGGGTCTTTCTGCCGGGCCCCCGCTATCTTCTGCTAGCTCTTTTGCTAGCGGGGGTCCCGGGCTACCTCGCCGTCTTCTTCCGACTTCGGGGGTCTTTCTGCCGGGCCCCCGCTATCTTCTGCTAGCGGGGGTCCCGGGCTTCCTCGCCGTCTTCTTCCGACTTTGGGGGTCTCTTGTTCTGTTCTCCGGTTCTTCTCCGGTGTCTTCTCCACGATCTCCGGTTCTTTCTGCCTTCTGCCGGGCCCCCGCTATCTTCTTCCAGCTCTTTTGCTAGCGGGGGCCCCGGTCTTCTTCGTCGCCTTCTTCCCTCTTCTCTTCGCCCGATGTTGCCTCGTTGCTGTCCACCACCGCAATGATCTGTCCGAGCAGCGGTGCCACTTTTATTGGCATGGGGCGTGGTCACCGGATGATGCCACCGCTGACCCCGCCCCCATTTCACGTCACAGTCCCATCATTCCCCGGGACTGTGACATCATATGGGGACGCCCATGCCAATAAAAGTGGCACCGCTGCTCGGACAGATCATTGCGGCGGTGGACAGCGACGAGGCAACATCGGGCGAAGAGAAGAGGGAAGAAGGCGACGAAGAAGACCGGGGCCCCCGCTAGAAAAAGAGCTAGCAGAAGATAGCGGGGGGCCCGGCAGAAGGCAGAAAGAACCGGAGATTGTGGAGAAGACACCGGAGAAGAACCGGAGAACAGAACAAGAGACCCCCGAAGTCGGAAGAAGACGGCGAGGAAGCCCGGGACCCCCGCTAGCAAAAGAGCTAGCAGAAGATAGCGGGGGGCCCGGCAGAAAGACCCAAGAAGACGGCGAGGAAGACCCCCGGAGCTGCCCAATAAATTACTTTTTTAACCTGTGTTGTCTTTTTTTATTGACTTATTTTGCCACCAGGTGAATGGGCAGGGGTACGATGTACCCCATACTCATTCACATAGGGTGGGGGGCAGGTATCTGGGGTCCACCTTATTAAAGGGGGCTCCCGGAGACCCCGACAACCAACGGCCAGGGTTGTCGGGAAGAGGCCCTTGTCCCCATCAACATGGGGGCAGGGTGCTTTGGGGTGGGGAGGGCCGCAGGTCGCCCCCCCTGCCCCGAAGCACCAAACCCCCCATGTTGAGGGCACGTGGCCTGGTGCGGTTCAGGAGGGAGGGGGGGCCGCTCTCTCGTCCCCCCCTTTTCCCCTGTGGCCTGCCAGGTTGAGTGCTCGGATAAAGGGTCTGGTGTGTATTTTTAGGGGACCCCACGCAAATTTTTTTTGTTTTTGGCGCGGGGTTCCCCTTAAAATACATGCCAAACCTGAAGGGCCTGGTATGGATTCCGGAGGGACCCCCACGCCAGTTTTTTTTTTTTCATTTTTTGGGGGGGGTCCCCTTTGAATCCATACTAGACCCAAGGGCCTGGTATGGACCTAGGGGGGGGACCCCACGCAGTTTTTTTTTTAACCTTTTTTTTTTTTTACATTTCCTTTAACAACCAGCTATAAACAGGTAAAACAAAAAAACGCCACAAAATTGCGGTACTTGCGTTTTGGATGCGGGTCCATTGAATTTTATTACAAAAAAAATCTGCAGTTGCGTTTAAAATCGTTTTTCACAAACCCTCAAAATGCCTTCAGACGCCAAAGATTTCCACGTTTCAGACGCGGTACCAGCGTTTAGCCGCATTTTAGTTTAGAAGCGTTTTAAAGGTGACCTATTTTTTTTACATTGATAAACTCCAAATTTATGGCAAATGAGGAAAAACCATAAAATATATATATATATATATATATATATAAGAAATTGCTTCCATTGCATTGTGGACAATCCACAACTTGGGGCAGCTGACGTGGCAAGTGGACAATCCACAACTTGTGGCAAGTGATGTGGCAAGTGACACGCTAAATACAACTACACTGCTGCTCTCAGCTGCTGATATCACTCTGGTCTCACTAAATAGCTAAAATCGTAAATAATACTGTTTTTTGAGCTTAGGGCGGCTCCTTATCATATACACGCAAATGTTGTAAAACACGGCATGCAAACGCCACAAAGTGCGCCTTTCTAAACGCCACTTTCAACCTTAGTTCTGAACACTTTGCACCAGCGTCCCGTCTACATGGGGCCTAAAAACGCCTATGCCATTTACAGCTCAAAAACGCCATGGTGGCCATGAGAGATGTTTTTAAGCTGCAAAAAACGCTCAAACAAGCCGCTTGAAAAACGTCCGTGTGCATGTAGCCTTATATTAACCACTTGCGCACTGCCCAGACCAAGTTTCACATTTCAGCGCTGATGCACTTTTAATGACAATTGCGTGCTCATACAACACTGTAACCCAATGAAAATGTTTTACCGGTATTTGTTGGCACACAAATAGAGCTTGCTTTTGGTGCTATTTGTTCACCTTTGTGTTTTATTTTTATTTTTTTTCGATAAATACAAAAGACCGAGTTTAAAAAAAAAAAAAATGGATATTTTACCCACTTCAGCACTGGGCCTATTCTGGCACTTCTCTCCTTCATGTAAAAATCATAAATTTATGGCTATAAAATTACTTCAAAACACCAAACATTATATATGTTTTTGGAGCAGACACCCTAGGGAATAAGATGGCGGTCATTGCAAATTTTTATCTCGCTCGGTATTTGCGCAATAAATTTTCAAACGCCTTTTGTTTGCTAAAAATATTACAAAACAGTAAAGTTACGGCCAATTTTTTGGTATAATGTGAAAGATGTTGTTTTGCTGAGTAAATAGATACCTAACACGTCACGCTTTAAAATTGCGCACACACATGGCATGACGCCAAACTTCAGTAATTAAAAATCTCCCTAGGCGATGCTTTAAATTTTTTTACAGGTTACCATTTTGGCATTACAGAGGAGGTCTAGTGCTAGAATTGTTGCACTCGTTCTAACACACGCAGCAATAACTCACATGTATGGTTTGAACGGCGTTTACATATGTGGGCGGGACTTACGTGTGTGTTCGCTTCTGAGCGCGAGCTACCGGGGACATGGGCGTTTTTTCTTATTTTTGCTTATTTTTTTTATTTTGTTTTTCTACTTTTTTGTATTTCCTACTCTTTTTTTATTTATTTAATTTTTTTCGATCACTTTTATTCGTATTACAAGGAATGTAAACATCCCTTGTAATAGGAATGTGTGTGACAGGTCCTCTTTATGGAGAGATGCGGGGTCAATAAGACCCCGCATCTCTCCTCCAGGCTGGAAAGCATGATATTGGTCCAAAAAAAAACACCAATCTCATGCTGACAGCCGAGATCACGGCTTGGTTAACATACGGGAACACGGCGTGATGTCATAACGTCGTCCCCGCGCCTCCGACGGTCATAGAGATGAATGATGACCATCTGGTCACCAGTCATCTCCAAATCATTCTCCGAGCCCCAGATGGCACGGGAGAGCCCGGAGAAGCACCGGATGGCGGCAAGAGGGGGGGGGGGGAAACGTCCCCTCCCCCCGCCTATAAGAACGATCAAGCGGCGGAACTGCCACTATGATCGTTTTTATTGTGCACAGAATCGCCGGCTGAAAAGAATGATATCTGAATGATGCCTGCAACTGCAGGCATCATTCAGATGTCACCGCACAAAGCCAAGGATGTCATTTGACGGTGGGCGGTAGGAAACTGGTTAATATTTTAAAAAAAGGTAATTTTTCTTCTTCATTGATGTACACTGATGAGACTGCACTGATGGGCACCGATAAGGTGGCAAGGGTGGGCACAGAGGTGGCATTGCTATTTAGCACTGGTGGGCAGTGAGAAGTGGCACTGCTAGGTGGCAATGATAGTTGGCAGTGATGGGCACTGATAGGCAGCACTGCTAGGTGCCACTGATTGGCACCAGTGGTGGGCATTGATAGGTGGCACTGGCAGGGGCTACTAATTGTCACAGATGACGCAGAATTGCCTCTTCCTCTTCGGGCCTCATGTCCCTTGCACATAAGCCGGTGATTGCCTTTTGTTATGCTCACGCTGTCGGCACAAGGAGAAAACAAAAACCATTACCCAGCTTTTGTTTACATCATGTGATCAGCTGTCATTTGCTGACAGCTGATCACATGGTAAAGGGCAGGGATCGGCCCCTTACTCGGATCTGTCATCACCCGAGTCACAGTGACTCTGTGACCACAGCGCGCGCAAAGGGGAGGACGTTTATTGACGGACTTCCGGCAATTGATGACCATGCTGTGGCCGTCGATCAGTTATAGCGCTGATCTCAAGTGATTAAAGAGGGTCTAAATGGGCCATTGACATGCATCACAATTCAACTTAGGAATGAGTCTTTGAAAAGTTAAACTAAATAATTTGGCCACTTTATCCTTCCAAATAATTCACTTCCTGTCACAT
The DNA here is from genome assembly GCA_029206835.1 of Rana muscosa. Lineage (NCBI taxonomy): Eukaryota > Metazoa > Chordata > Amphibia > Anura > Ranidae > Rana > Rana muscosa. The sequence goes on along the minus strand of CM055128.1, from coordinate 177,209,533 downwards.
AGCCACACAGGAAGTGAGGGAAAATCACTAACAATGTCTTTCCTTGGGGACACACAGGTCAGTCTAAATACTTTCCCCATTATGCACATTGCACTCTAGCATTTTGCGGGGTACACCACAATTTATTAGGTAGTTTGGACTGTGGGGTTTATTTACTAAAGGCAAATCTACTTTGCACTACAAGTGCACTTGCTGTATATCGGAGGGGGACATGCAAGCCAAAAAAACACCATCTTTGCTTTTACATGATTGCAACATCCAATCACCAGTACTTTCCCTCAGATTTTCAGCAGCTACACTTTTAATGCAGAGTGGATTTGTCTTTACTAAACCCCAAACTACCCAATGATTTGGGGTGTACACAACAAAGTGCTAGAGTGCAATTTGCTTAATGGGGACACTAGTTAGATTGATCTGTGTGTCCCCAAGAAAAGACATTGGTAGGGTTTTACCTTCACTTCCTGTTTAGCTGTGTGACAGGAAGTGAAGCCAATGTTAGGAAAAGGAGACACAAAAGCCAAACTACAAAAAAAAAAAAAAAAATCTAAAAAAAAAAAAAAAAAAAACACACGCAGGGGTTCTAACACTTACTTTGTTTCCCTCAAAATGCCCACAATTAGAATTGTATTGCCTTGAGCTATTTTTAAGTGCAGTGCTCTAAATCAGTGCTTCTCAAGTACCCCCAACAGGCCATGTTTGCAGGTTTTCCTTCATCTTGCACATGTGCTTTAAATCATAGTCAATGGTTTTGATTTTTGGACAGCAATTCTCGATAAGATAAATTCACAAAACATGTCCTGTTGGGGGTACTTGAGGACTGAGGCTGAGAACCACTGCAGTAAAAAAGGAAAATTGAATACTTACCGCTCTGTACTTTTCATTTCCTGGTGACGCTCCATGGCAGCACACAATACAATCCATGCATATACTACCATGAAGGCACCAGGGTAGACAAATTACACCTGTTTTGTTTTGACATGCCAATCAGCTGTCACATTTGTTGCAAAGAAAACACAAAACAAACATCAAAACTTTGCATCAAATTTTATTGTTCAACAAAACAAAAAGGGAAGGCAAAATAAAAAACATGGTCAATTTGAAACAGTTACAGACTCAACATCTTGAGCAATTTTTGGCCAAAAATATGCAGCACAGACAATTAAATCAAAGTGAACAAACAACACACATTAACAACATCAGAATTATTTCAGGGGAACATATCTCCCCCACACCAAAAAATACAATCAACAAAAGTTAACCAATCACTTGTTTTGCAAAGACATAAAAAATAAAATACATGTGTTACAAACTCGATAAGTACACCAACATGTACATTTTACCCCCACACACTTGCCTCTTCTCAGGGCAAGCGACCGATTGCTCTGTGAGCTTTATATAACATATGTTTGTGTGCTAATGAGGCAATTGAAAACACATGCACAGTCCATGAAACACCCAAAATGCAAGTTCACTCAATGTAGAGACTGAAATTCAAAGTGGCTACACCTGTTAAATTACTAACCCATCAAAACACTCTCTGAGCATGCCCAGAAATACCCAGGTGCTGTTCACACACAAAAAGCACCCAAAAAAAAAACACTAACTGGCTGGGCATGTGCAGAACAACACCAATGCAGCTAGCAAAAAATAACCCCCCCCTCCCCCCGTCCAAAATTAAGCACATCATCCAGCATGCTACAAAATTAGAGATGGGACAATCACCCCTCCCCCCCCCCAACAAATACCATTGCAGTCTATGGGAACTGACTTGTTAATTTTGCTAGTCCCCACTTGGCTGGCTTATCTTCTAGTTATTGGCCTTAAAATGGGGGCCCAGGTCCCACCCTAAGGGACATATATCAATGTCACCAATTTGGAAAACACCAAAAACAAAACAAGGAGAAGTGCCTTTAAATATGCCAAATTGCTTAAGGGCCATTTCACACCACATGCAGTGCATTGCGTTTTTTATGCATCCAAAATGCATGGAAAGTTGGTTATATGGTTCTAAATGGCAGTGTTTGTTCCAGTGCGTTCCAGTTCCACCAAAAAAGTAGAACATGCTGCATTTTACCTGCACTGGACTGTACTGGAACGCATCAAAACGCATCATAAACGCACTGGAACGCACAGGAACACACCTAAATGCACCAAAAACGCACTGGAACACACTTGTCCTTATCTATGGTTAATAAAAAAGAGGGGTGAAAAAAAAGCACTGGACTGCATCAAAAACGTACCAAAAATGCACTGGAACGCATGAAAAACGTGCATGCAGAAAAGCACCTGGAACGCATCCGGATTGCGTTTCTATGGTGTGAACTGGCCCTAGTTCACACCATAGAAACGCAGTCTGGGTGCGTTCCAGGTGCTTTTTTGCATGCACGTTTTTGACACATTCCAGTGCATTTTTGAGGCGTTTTTGATGCAGTCCAGTGTTTTTTCCCCCTCTTTTCACTTAGGACAAGTGTGTTGCAGTGCGTCTTGGGTGCATTTAGGTGCGTTCCGGTGCATTCCAGTGCATTTTTGGTACGTTACGTTGCGTTTTTGATGTGTTTTACTGTGGTCCAGTACAGTTCTGTACCTAAAAAATGCAGCATGACCAATTTTTTTTTTGCTTTCTGAAACGCACTGGAACGGACTGCAGTGGTGTGAACTATGCCATTGGCATTAATGTGATCAACTTTCTTTGCGTTTTTCAGGCATCAAAAAAATGCACTGCACTGCATCCGGTGTGAACTGGCCCTAAATATCATACCGGGGGGTGTCTATAGTATGCCTGTAAAGTAGCACATGTTTTCCATGTTTATAACAGTTGGAAAGCAAAATGACATTTCTAAAGTAAAATAATAGTCATTTAAAAGTCCTTGCGGCTGTAATGAATTGCTGGTTCCCGTCAATACAGATAAAAGTCATTGAAAGTCTTTGATTACACAAAAAAAAAAAGCATGGGTGTTCCCCCAAATTCCATAACCAGGCCCTTCAGGTCTGGAATGGATATTAAGGGGAACCCCGCTGCAAATTTAAAAAAAAATGACGTGGGGTTCCCCCCAAATATCCATACCAGGCCCTTCAGATCTGGCATGGATTTTAAGGGGAACTCCACCCCAAATTTAACCACTTGCCGCCCGCCCTATAGCGGATTGACGTCGGCAAAGTGGTTGCAAAATCCTGACAGGACGTCATATGACGTCCTCAGGATTTTGAGCCGCTGCGCGCCCCCGGGGGCGCGCATCGCGGCGATCGTTGCTGCGGGGTGTCAGTCTGACACCCCGCAACACCGATCTAGGTAAAGAGTCTCCGACGGAGACTCTTTACCACGTGATCAGCCGTGTCCAATCACGGCTGATCACAGTGTAAACAGGAAAAGCCGGTCATCGGCTTTTCCTCACTCACGTCTGTCAGACGCGAGTAGAGGAGAGCCGATCGGCTGCTCCTCTGACAGGGGGGGGTTTGTGCTGATCGATTATCAGCACAGCCCCCCCTCGATGCCCACTGGACCACCAGGGATGCCACTAGACCACCAGGGATGCCACTAGACCACCAGGGAAGCACACCATAAAGATATATAAGGTATGCCACCCTAGACCACCAGGGATAATGGATGCCAATCAGTGCCACAATGGATGCCAATCAGTGCCCACAATGGGCACCACTGATTGGCAGGCATTGTTTGGCACCCATGCCACCTATCAGTGCCCACCCATGCCCACCCGTGCCACCTATCAGTGCCCATCCATGCTGCCTATCCGTGCCCATTAGTGCCCACCCGTGCCGCCTATCTGTGCCCACCTGTGCCGCCTATCTGTGCCCACCCATGCCGCCTATCTGTGCCCACCCGTGCCGCCTATCGTTGCCCATCCGTGCCGCCGATCGTTGCCCATCCGTGCCACCTCATCGGTGCCCATCCGTGCCGCCTTATCCATGCCCGTCAGTGCAGCCCCATCAGTGCCCATCAGTGAAGGAGAAAACTAACTTATTTACAAAGTTTTGTAACTGAAACCAAAAAAAAACTTTTTTTTTTCAAAATTTTCGGTCTTTTTTTTATTTTTTAGCAGAAAATAAAAATCGCAGAGGTGATCAAATACCACCAAAAGAAAGCTCTATTTGTGGTAACAAAATGATAAAAATTTAGTTTGGGTACAGTGTAGCATGACCGCGCAATTGTCATTCAAAGTGCAACAGCGCAGAAAGCTGAAAATTGGTCTGGGCAGGAAGGTGTTTAAGTGCCCAGTATGGAAGTGGTTAAAAAAAAAATGGCCACATGCCCTCAACATGGGGAGGATGTCCCCATGTTGATGGGGACAAGGGCCTCAGCCCCACAACCCTTGCCCGGTGGTTGTGGGGGTCTGCGGGCGGGGGGCTTATCGGAATCTGGAAGACCCCTTTAACAAAGGGGACCCCCAGATCCCGCCCCCCCGTGTGAAATGGTAATGGGGTACAAATGTACCCCTACCATTTCACAAAGAAAGTGTAAAAAATGACAAGAGCCGGTTTTTGACAATTCCTTTATTAATGTCTTCTCCTTTCTTCCATCTTCTTCTTCTTCCATCTTCTTCCATCTTCTTCTTTTCTCCATTCGGGTTTCTTCATCTTCCTTCTTCCTCCTTCCTTCTTCCTCCTTCCTTCTTCCTCCTTCCTTCGGTCTTCTCGTCCGCATCTTGCTCCGGCGTCTTCCCTTCTTCTTTCTTCTCCGGCCGCTCCGTTTGAATTGGAGCTTGCCGCTGTGCGACGCTTCAGTTCTTCAGTTCCCCATCGGGTCCGCTTACACCCGGTGACCCCACCCCCCTCTGACGCACATGCATTTTACGGGGACTTTCCCCGTGGTGTTAGAGGGGGGCGGAGCCGCCGGGGGGCAGCGTACCAAGTGGGGAACTGAGGCGTCGCACAGCAGGAAGCTCCAATTCAAACGGAGTGGCCGGAGAAGAAAGAAGGGAAGACGCCCGAGCAAGATGCGGATGAGAAGACCGAAGGAAGAAGGAAGATGAAGATGAAGATGAAGAGGAAGAGGAAGAAACCCGAATGGAGAAAAGAAGAAGATGGAAGAAGAAGATGGAAGAAGAAGATGGAAGAAAAGAAAAGACATTAATAAAGGAATTGTCTAAAACCGGCTTTTGTCATTTTTTACATTTTTGACACTTTCTTTGTGAAATGGTAGGGGTACAATGTACCCCCTTACCAATTCACATAGGGGGGGGCCGGGATCTGGGGGTCCCCTTTGTTAAAGGGGTCTTCCAGATTCCGATAAGCCCCCCGCCCGCAGACCCCCACAACCACCGGGCAAGGGTTGTGGGGATGAGGCCCTTGTCCCCATCAACATGGGGACATCCTCCCCATGTTGAGGGCATGTGGCCTGGTACGGTTCAGGAGGGAGGGGGGCCGCTCTCGTCCCCCCCCTCTTCCCCTACGGCCGGCCAGGTTGCGTGCTCGGATAAGGGTCTGGTATGGATTTTTGGGGGGACTCCACGCCATTTTTTTTTTTTTACATTTGGGGTGGAGTTCCCCTTAAAATCCATGCCAGATCTGAAGGGCCTGGTGTGGATATTTAGGGGGAACCCCACGTCATTTTTTTTAAAATTTGCAGCGGGGTTCCCCTTAATATCAATTCCAGACCTGAAGGGCCTGGTTATGGAATTTGGGGGACCCCCACGCTTTTTTTTTTTTGGTTAGCAATGACTTTCTATGACTTTTCTCTATATTGCCGGTGAGCCGACAATTCATTATAGCCGCGGCTGCTTTTAAATACCTTTTTTTTTCCTTTAGAAATGACATTTTGCTGGCGCAATGGAAAGTTCAGAGCTGCGCCTGTTCAACTTATGCAAATTGAGTTACGTGACTTGACATTTACTAAGATTTTGCCGGCGCAGTGTATCGGCGCATTTAAACCATTGAAATTCCCGCGCTGAGCTCCAAAAAACCTCCCGCAGCTCGAATCGGAATTGCCGGCGCAGCGGGCTGGTTTTGAAAAAGTTACTTTCTCACTCTATTTTGGCCATGTTTGTTATTTGGGCAGGTGTCCCTACACTTCCTCACATCACCCCATGTCACCCCCATTATATTCTCACTTCCAACTTCTTTATATTTAGATTTTAACATGCCGTGCGCCAGGTCCCTAGTGGCGCACTGAGCGCCTCCTCCCGTCCGCCGACAACACTATAGTAAATGGGAAATAGGGCTGCGCTACTGGCGCTAATGTTTTGTAAATACCAAAACTGCCATTGCGCACGCAGATGCGCCAATACTCATGGCGCAAACGTTTCGTAAATCAGCCCCATGATGTTGTAAGAAGTTTTAAGAAAGTTTGCAGAAAAGTCCGAGTGTGTGTATGCTATGGGTGTTCCCAACCAACTCCGTTCAGACAAAAAAAACACGGAAAAGTCAGATGGAAGTCCGACCGTGTGTACGAGGCTTTACAATAAAACAAGAGTTGGACTGTAATCGGTGTGTGGTACTCTGGTTAATGGGAGCAAATGGGAAGTGTCAGCACAGCAAGACTTGGTCATTAACTAAAACACACAGGCCCGAGGAAAATAACTGGTACTGGCCTTCACCTCACCCACTGCTATGGGGAGGACATGGGCCGTAGCGCATCTCACCCTGTCATACGAAATACCCCTAGACAAAAGAGATGGGGTGAGGCCGCTACACAGATAACATTACATCTCCAGATAATAACATTTCTTTAAAATATACATTCCACCCATCACTAACTATCACCACGACCTACTGACTAACTACCCCTAAGTTCAATTTAGAGGAAACTGTCCTTTGTTTGGAGCAAGAGGGAAAGAAAAAAAACAACAAGCTCTCCACTTTTCTTTTTTCCTCCAAGAGTAGACATCCCCTTTTCAGCGGGGCAAAGTCACCTTGATCCAAGGCACGGTTTATCCGTGCAAAGACATGTAGCGCTACCCCTAGTTAAGAGAGCCGCTGGATTTTTGCCTCGGGCCCTGTGTACAGCACCACCAACCCCCGGCAATCTTACTCGACCCACTCTGGCACAGCTAGTCTAGGGATTATACTTGTATCACAGTCAAACAGTGTTGCAAGGGTAACCTCTTTGCAATAAGACAACACACTGATGCGAGAGATCAAGTATAACGGGTTTACTTTAGTTTTTAAAAGCATAGGCAGAACATAACACATACAATTTGCTTACAGAGCCCTGCAGCAATAGGTATAGCACGCAATAATGGCGTAGCGCGGTAATCCACCACGCGCAGCTATTATTGTATACGCACCCTGTGGCGCACTAACACAATAGTCTACCTCCCCTCCCTGGTCAGGCCTGACACAGAATAAATCTCAGTCTTTTCATTAAGGATTTCTTTGCATGCAAATGTAGCGGCCTCACCCCCTCTTTTTGGTCTAGGGGTATGTTGTACGTGAGGGTGAGATGCGCTACGGCTCATGTCCTCCCCATTGCAGCAGGTGAGGTGAAAGCCAGTACCAAGTATTCTTCTCAAGCCTGTGTGTTTCTATTCACAACCAAGTCTTGCTGTGCTGACACTCCCCTTCACTCCCATTAACCAGAGTTCCACACACCGATAAAGAACTGTTTATTGTGTGTTACAATAAAACAAGTGTTGGATCCTTGTTAGCCAACTAGTTGAGATCCATAAACAGTTCAATACGGTGGGGTGAGCAGGTCGAGGCACTGTCCTAATGATAAAACTAAAACCACTGTGGTTTCACCAGCGGTTGCTATAGCCATTGGCTAGAGAGAGGAACTTGAAACTTATGAGTCTCTACCAGCGACTCTGAAGAACATGAATTGGAGTACCTTCGCTGCATTGTGGCCCCTGTCAGGGGGAAGATGTCCCTCCAAGGGAGTTACCAGAGGCCCCTCCGTCACATGGGTTGATGCTGCTCCGGACTCTTCAGACGGGTATCCTCTCCGGCCTCCTCACCTCAGACATGGGCCCCATTCACCTCAGGGTCCCTCGAACTCATCCGCCCTTGCGGAGCCCAGTCAAAGTCACTGGGCCCCAGGCCTCCGGTGTAGTACCTCACCCCAGGCTTAAGGTGCCTGAGATGGACGCCAACACTGCTCCGACCAGGCCATGGGCGCCTGGGCTGGAACTCCGGACCGACCGCACCCAGGCCTAAGGTGCCTGGGCGCCGGATGCAGAAGACCTCGTGGCGAGGGCGTCTCTCCCCTTTATCTCCTCCCGTGACGCCACAGCAGGTTCTCCGCCCCTGCTGTACCACCGCCGGAATGGTACAAAAAGGACAGCACTGCGGCAGTGATTCTACCTCGACCTGTGGGAACACCGCCACCCCAGGCCAAGGAGAATAGTACACCACCAAAGTCCTCCACGACTGAAAGTGGTCCAAATCCTCTATGATTTACACACACCTGGGTCATACTACCACCCAGGTGTATCCCCCTAAATTTAGACCCCCGCTACACAAACTTTCGGTGGTGCACTTAATGAGACAGTATCTTTGTAATCCATAAAGTAGGCAGTCACAAGGAACACTATACTGGAGACCCTTTAAGTCTGTCCCGCTACTGGTTTCCAGTGGAACAACAAAAAAATGATCGGTGGGCCAAGGCAGTCTATAGGCCTAAACACGGTACAGTCTATTGGATTGAGCAAGTGCTCGCTCACCACTCCGGACGCGATCCCAGTCCGGGACTTCCACCTGCTGTGTCTCCGCACACAGCGTCCGTCACGATCGGGTCCCCGATCCAACTGATATCCTCACTCGACAAGTCAGATATCACTCAGGCTCCCCAGTGGGTGGAAGGTTCTTCGGAAGTTGCGCAAGGCCCCAGGCTTCAGGCCTTGCACTGCAGCAGATCCGCACAGGAAGAACTGTTGCTTGCAGCGCGGTGTCCAAAAGAGGCCGAGCTCCGCCTCGCCTCCTTCTTAAATAGCCCCTCCCATGAGTCTCTGCGGTGGCCAATTGCACTCTGGGTGCCGAACGGGGTTCTGGGTAACGTAGTCCCAGGGCCTTAAAGGAGACCCCGCTAGAGACAGATTATGAAAGCAAACAAGTTCCTGTCTCTAAGTGTCTCAGAGATAAAAGCTTGGATCCGGAGCGTAACTAATATTTTTGGGAAAGGAGAAAGAAGAGGAAGGAGAAAAAAATTAGCAAACAGGTAACATTACATCTCCAGATAACATTTCTTTAAAATATACATTCCACCCATCACTAACTTTTTCACCACGACCTACTGACTAACTACCCCTAAGTTCAATTTAGAGGAAACTGTCCTGTTTGGAGCAGGAGGGAAAGAAAAAAAAACAACAAGCTCTCCGCTTTTCTTTTTTCCTCCAAGAGTAGACATCCCCTTTTCAGCGGGGCACAGTCACCTTGATCCAAGGCACGGTTTATCCGTGCAAAGACAGGTTATGAAAGCAAACAAGTTCCTGTCTCTTAAGCCCTGTACACACGATCGGATTTCCTATGGATTTTAAACCGATGGATTTTTCCATCGGAAATCCGATGAAGCTGACTTCCATCAGTCTTGCCTACACACCATCAGTCAAAAAAACGATCATCCAAAACGCTGTGACGTAAAACACTCTGCGAGCCAAGAAAAATTAAGTTCTATGCTTCTGAGCATGCGTCGACTTGATTCTGAGCATGCATGGGTTTTTTATCCAATGGAGTTCCCCACAGACGATAGTAATTTGCTATTGTTTTTTTCCAATCGGATAAATATAAAACATGTTCTATTTTTTAACACCGATGGAAAAGACCGATGGGGCCCATACACGATCGGTTTGTCCGATGAAAAAAGTCCATCGGACTGTTTTCATCTGTAAAACCGATCGTGTGTACAGGGCTTAAGTGTCTCAGAGATAAAAGCATGGATCCGGAAGGGTAATTGGCTTCCATTGCTTGTCCAGAGTCTCTATAGAATAAACAACATCCTCTTTCCCTGGACAACAGATCACAACGAGATTGGCGTGAATATGCCGACCGTAGTTCCAGTCCCGACGGCAACACTTGAAACGATCGGTCACGGCAGCTGAGCGGGCAAAGTACCTGTATGGCTTGGGCACCTTGAGGTAGTTCCATATGGCTTCTGCGTACCACCTTTCATGATAGGCCTCTATTTCAAACAGCAGTTCTTTGGGTACTTATGGGTACTCCAAGCCATATTCGTTAGCCACTCTTTTCTGAAGAATTCGCTGTAGGCGAGCAAGATTGGGGAGAGTTGTACAATCTACTGCTCCAGGCAACACAATGGCATCTGGTGACCTCCGGACTGAAACAGTATCAGGCCCTGGTAGGGGTTTTCCACTTGGGGCAGATACAGCTTTCTCCTTTATGGCCGGGACCTCCACATGGGGTGTAGTGGTCCCCGAACTCATAGGCGATCCCTCTCTAAGGCTGCAGGCCGGGGCAACAGTCTTTACATTGTCCCATCCCTTCTTAATGAAAATGTCATAGATTTCATACTCCTCAGCGGGCAAGTAAATTTAGGGTAGACACATTTTTCCCCAGCCTCCTTACCGTCACCTGTCGTGGACTTCTCGGGCAGCCTCCCACTCTCGAGGTCCGGTTCCGGTAAGCGCTGGGGCAGGCTTCGACCGCGGCCGCGGGAGGCCTTAACATATCCCACCTTCCTTTTCGCTGGCGGGATATGAACTTCTGTAGTGGCAGAGGCAACGTCCGCTGCAGTGCCCACCGATTTCTCTGTAGTCTCAGGGGCATCCTTCTCCGAGACACTCACAGTAGGAGAGGCGATGCGCGTGGGCTCAGCTGTAGGAGTATAGGCATCTTCCTCAGAAGCAGGGATGAGCCGAACACCCCCCCTGTTCGGTTTGCACCAGAACCTGCGAACAGACAGAATGTTCGTGTGAACTTTAGAACCCTATTAAATACAATGGACTCGAACGTTCGAAATCTAAAGTGCTAATTATAAAGGCTAATGTGCAATTTATTGTCCTAAAAAGTGTTTGGGGACCCGGGTCCTGCCCCAGGGGACATGTATCAATGCAAAAAAAGGTTTAAAAAATAGACGTTTTTACGGGAGCGGTGATTTTAATAATGCTTAAAATGAAAAAATAAAAGTGAAATATTCCGTTAAATTTCGTACCTGGGGGGTGTGTATGATATGCATGTAAAGTCGCGCATGTTTCCCGTGCTTAGAACTGTCCCTGCAAAAAGTGTCATTTTTGAAGGAAAAAAAGTCATTTAAAACTCACTCGTGGCTATTAATGAATTGTCGGCTTTTATCAATACATAGAAAAGTCATTGATAAAAAATAAAAAAAAGCGTGGGGGTTCCCCCAAATTCAATTACCAGGCCCTTTAGGTCTGGAATGGATAGTAAGGGGAACCCCGCCGCAAATTAAAAAAAATGGCTTGGGGTTCCCCCTAAATATCCATACCAGGCCCTTGAGATCTGGCATGGATTTTAAGGGGAACTCCACCCCAAATTAAAAAAATAAATGGCGTGGAGTCCCCCCAAAAATCCATACCAGACCCTTATCCGAGCACGCAACCTGGCCAGCTGCAGGGGAAGAGGGGGGGACGAGAGAGCGGCCCCCCCTCCCTCCTGAACCGTACCAGGCCACATGCCCTCAACATGGGGAGGATGTCCCCATGTTGATGGGGACAAGGGCCTCATCCCCACAACCCTCATTTAAATTTACACAGTGAAGGAAGTTTCCCGCTCAGGCCAATGACGTAGGCGGGGTCTGACATACCGAGGGGGCGGACCTGATGGGGAACTTCGTTCGCTGTGTAATACATGAATAGACCCGCCCCTTCTCTCGTTCCCCATCAGGTCCGCTCAGCGTATTACAAAGTGAGAGAAGTTCCCCATCAGGTCCGGCCCCTCGGTATGTCGGACCCCGCCTACGTCATTGGCCTGAGCGGGAAACTTCCTTCACTGTGTAAATTTAAATTACACAGTGAAGGAAGTTCCCCGCTCAGGCCAATGACGTAGGCGGGGTTGGACATACCGAGGGGGCGGACCTGATGGGGAACTTCATTCGCTGTGTAATACATGTATAGACCCGCCCCTTCTCATGTTCCGCATCTGGTCCGCTGAGCGGACCTGATGGGGAACTTTAGAAGGGGCGGGTCTATACATTTAAAACACAGCGGAGGAAGTTCCCCATCAGGTCCGCACAGGCACAACCAATGACGGACAGCGCTGGACATCGGGATCGCCGCGGGACACTGGATTTCATCGCTGGAATGTTTTTTTTACATTTATTATTTTTTCATTTTTTAATAAAGGACTTTTCCAAGGTGTGTGTGTTTTTATTTACATTTTTTGACACTTTCTTCGTGAAATGGTAGGGGTACAATGTACCCCTTACCAATTCACATGGGGGGGCCGGGATCTGGGGGTCCCCTTTGTTAAAGGGGTCTTCCAGATTCCGATAAGCCCCCAGCCCGCAGACCCCCACAACCACCGGGCAAGGGTTGTGGGGATGAGACCCTTGTCCCCATCAACGTGGGGACATCCTCCCCATGTTGAGGGCATGTGGCCTGGTACGGTTCAGGAGGGAGGGGGGGCCGCTCTCTCGTCCCCCCCTCTTCCCCTGCGGCCGGCCAGGTTGCGTGCTCGGATAAGGGTCTGGTATGGATTTTTTGGAGGGACTCCACTTTTTTTTTTTTTTTATTTGGGGTGGAGTTCCCCTTAAAATCCATGCCAGATCTCAAGGGCCTGGTATGGATATTTAGGTGGAACCCCACGCCATTTTTTTTTAAATTTGCGGCGGGGTTCCCCTTAATATCCATTCCAGACCTAAAGGGCCTGGTAATTGAATTTGGGGGAACCCGCACGCTTTTTTTTTATTTTTTTATCAATGACTTTTGTATGTATTGATAAAAGCCGACAATTCATTAATAGCCGCGAGTGAGTTTTAAATGACTTTTTTTCCTTCAAAAATGACACTTTGTGCAGGGACAGTTCTAAGCACGGGAAACATGCGCCACTTTACATGCATATCATACACACCCCCCAGGTACGAAATTTAAAGGAATATTTAACTTTTATTTTTTAATTATAGGCATTATTAAAATCACTGCTCCTAAAAAAACGGCCGTTTTTAAAACTTTTTTTTGCATTGATACATGTCCCCTGGGGCAGGACCCGGGTCCCCAAACACTTTTTATGACAATAACTTACATATAAGCCTTTATAATTAGCACTTTAGATTTCTCCCATAGACTTTTCGAATTTGCCGCGAACACCCCAAATTGTTCGTTGTTCGGTGAACTGGCGAACAGGCAATGTTCGAGTCGAACATGAGTTTGACTCGAACTCGAAGCTCATCCCTACTCAGAAGTTATGACGCCTGTAACGCAATTCACCCGGTAGACCCGGAGTGATTCAGTGGGCTGCTCCACCTCGAAGAGGAACTCTCCACAAGCCGAACACCTTCCGAACGGGCGCAGTTGCACGGCCAGTCCATGGCATTTAGGACAGAGCATGCCCAGGGCCTCCGCATCTCGGCAGGTATACAAAGCGAAACGGCCTCGGGCTTTGAGTCGGATCCCCGTATCCGTGAGCGGGGCTGTGAGTGGAGCAATGTCCATAGTAGAAGGCATCGAGAACATCCGGGGTCCCGATAGAGCTGAAGTACATGGGAATGCAGACATGTTGCTCACTCAATCCAACTCTCTCTGTCTCTTGGCGCCAATACACCCACGTGTAACTCGCGGGCGGCGGGAACTCCTCCCCTTTTTCTCTTCCTGCACGTAGCTTGCAGGCGTTTCTCTTTCTGGACACGCCCACGAACTACGCAGTTGAATAAAAAAAAAAAAAAAAAAAACAACACAGTTCTGTGCCCCTTAACCCCTTTTTCTTCACTCAAAGTTTTGTAACACAGTCCAATGGCCGACTTTCCAATCACATAGGTTCCAATCCACTCGTGCGAAAGGTAGCCACAAATCCCGGACTCGAGCCCCCACGTGTAGCACTTACCCCCATTTAAGGGACTGGCTGGTTTTGTTTTGGGTCTGCAGCAATTACCTCTCTGGATTGGATCCTTTAGCTCCGTTGTCTAGGCAAATAAAAATCTCCAGGAATAAGGCCAATGTCCACACATGAGTAAAACCTAATCAGCAAGGCTTTATTCTTTTTTTCTCTTTGAAGCAACTTGAAGAGAGAGAGCAGAAAGTTGAAAGAAGTAGGGGAAGGTTCAGGCACACAACACTTAAAGTTCAGTATCTATATTCGTCGCCACTCAAGCCTGAGTGGGCCTTACTCACCCGGATAGTCCCTATGAGAGCGGTCCTAGCAGCCGGGATCCCCCCCCCCCTGGCCTGGACTCCTTTCCTCAAGATGGGCCCCCCTACAAACGGGTAGCCTGGGATCTTTCTCTGAAGCGTAGGCCCCTGTCAGCGGAGTTGGGCCCACGATGCAGCAACAGGGCCTCGGGCTGAAGGTGCCCGAGGCTTAAACATGCTCGCGCACCTCGTGCCATGCGGGCCACGAGGCATACTCACTGGACCAGGAGGTCCCCCCTTGTGCCTTGGGGTCCCCCTGAAATTGCCTCACGCCAAAAGGCGTCTGCCCCTTTTGTACCCCCTCCCAGCATGCACAGCGGGTTGACCACGCCCACTGCACGGCTGCCGAGAGAGGACACCCAAGGTGCTGTGATACCCCCCGTAGTTTAACCTATGCCGGCGGTGACAATGCCACCTACAGGCAACGGAGAACACAACTGCCAGGCAGTATCACACCCAGAGCAGAAGCAAAATCGAATTCTTGATTGGTCTGAGCCCAACTATCGGCTCAGACTACCCCTAAATTTCCACATAGCGCCCCCAAATATTGTGGGGGGCGCTACACGTGCAAGGAAAAAAATAAATTTAGCTTGCACATGATTGGTTGATATATGTCAGTGGAGCTTCTGCTCATTTACAGTACTAAGCTCTGGAGAAACTGCTCTTGCAGTGTGCAACTGCATCTTGCAAAGTGCACAGTCTATTTACCTTTAGTAAATCAACCCCTAATGCCTTGTACACACGGTCGGATTTTCCGTCGGGATAAACTCCGACTGATTTTTCCGACGGAATTCCATTCAAGCTGTCTTGCATAAACACTGTCACACCAAATTCGTACCGTCAAGAATGCAGTGACGTACAACACTATGACGAGCCGAGAAAAATGAAGTTCAATGCTTCCGAGCAGGCGTCGACTTGATTCTGAGCATGCATGTTTTTTTCTCCGTCGGAGTTCCATACAGACGAACGGAATTTGCGATTTTTTTTCCGTCGGAGAAAAAGAGAATATGTTCTCTTTCTAACAATTTTTCATCGGAAATTCCGACCGTGTGTACGCGGCATAAGAGTCCAAACACGGCCGCATCTGATACATATCTGGGATATCAGATGTCTGGTTTCACCCCCTTCCTTCAACAAATGCTTGCCCCTTCATTACTACTGTGTCCTGTCAATGGGGTCAAGGCTGGTGGAGTGACCAACAGCAAACATTGGGCCACCAGGCATCAAGCACTCTCAGCATTGTGTTAAATGCAGAAAATGTTTTAATAGACATAGCTTTTGAAGAGAGTCACAAATTGGCAGTAGGACAGGTAAGTATTATGCCCCATACACACGATCGTTTTTCATGCCGTTAAAAAATCAAATTTTTAAAAATGGGCATTAAAACCGATCGTGTGTATGCTCCAGAGCATTTTTAACGACGTGAAAAACGGCCATTAAAAATTTCGAACATGTTCTATTTTTCACGTCGTTTTTCATGTCGTTTTTTTTAACGACGTGAAAAACGATGGTGTGTATGCTTTGACGAGGTGAAAAAAAACGCGCATGCTCAGAGTCAAGTATGAGACGGGAGCACACATTCTGGTAAAACTAGCATTTGTAATGGAGATAGCACATTCGTCACGCTGTAACGGACTGAAAAGCAGGAGGCTGAAAAGCGCGAATCGTCGCTCAACAAACGCTACTAACATGAAGGGTGGCACCATCCGAACGGAACTTCCCCTTTATAGTGCCGTCGTACGTGTTGTACGCCACTGCGCTTTGCTTGAACATTTTTTTAAATGATCGTGTGTACGCAAGACAGGCTTGAGAGGAAACATGAAAAAAAAACGACGAGAAAAACGTTGGTTTAAAAAATGGCATGAAAAACGATCGTGTGTACGCCGCATTAGTCTTTATCTTTACAGTAAAATACTTTTTCTGTGGCCCCCGTCACACCCATCTGGTACAATACTGCATTACCTCATACACTGCATTAGGAAAGCCTATCCCAGGGGTAGGCAACCTTAGAGAGATGGAGATCTACTTGAACAATACTAATGAAGTCAAAGATCACGGGGCCCCATGTCCTGTTGTTAGGGCCGGTTCACACCAGAACACAGTGCCAGAAAGGCATGTTCCATGTGTGTTTCCTGCACCATGTTCAAAACTTTGTGATCTACTAATGATACATTGGTAACCCCAAATGTAGATCACAAACGCAGTGTTTGTGGACAATAAAATAAGTATTACAATAGTGCAGGGTTTAGGAGTGCGTTACGCTCAGAATGCAGGAAACAGGAGTGCGTTACGCTCAGAATGCAGGGTTCAGGAATGCGTTACGCTCACAATGCAGGGTTCAGGAGTGCGTTACGCTCAGAATGCAGGGTTCAGGAGTGCGTTACGCTCAGAATGCAGGGTTCAGGAGTGCGTTACGCTCAGAATACAGGGTTCAGGAGTGCGTTACGCTCAGAATTCGGGGATCAGGAGTGCGTCAGGCTCAGAATGCAGGGATCAGGAGTGCGTCAGGCTCAGAATGCAGGGATCAGGAGTGCGTTACGCTCAGAATGCAGGGTTCAGGAGTGCGTTACGCTCAGAATACAGGGTTCAGGAGTGCGTTACGCTCAGAATTCGGGGATCAGGAGTGCGTCAGGCTCAGAATGCAGGGATCAGGAGTGCGTTACGCTCAGAATGCAGGGATCAGGAGTGCGTTGCGCTCAGAATGCAGGGATCAGGAGTGCGTTGCGCTCAGAATGCAGGGATCAGGAGTGTGTTGCGCTCAGAATGCAGGGATCAGGCGTGCGTTGCGCTCAGAATGCAGGGATCAGGCGTGCGTTATGCTCAGAATGCAGGGATCAGGAGTGCGCTACGCTCAGAATGCAGGGATCAGGAGTGTGCTACGCTCAGAATGCAGGGATTAGGAGTGCATGATGCTCAAAATGCAGGGATTAGGAGTGCGTTCGGCTCAGAATGCAGGGATCAGGAGTGCTTTGTGCTCAGAATGCAGGGTTCAAGAGTGCGTTACGCTCTGAATGCAGGGTTTGGGGGGGGGTGATGTGAAGGGTGGTAGAAGACACTGCTATAGGGGTGGCCCTGCCCATAGCAGTGTTCACTGTCCCTTTTACATCATCTCTGCGCACACACACACACACAGTAGTGTCCTCCCCCCCCCCTTTCCCCTATAGCAGTGGCCTCTGGACCCCCTCCCTCCCATTGCAGTGTTCCATAGCATCCTACCTATGCACACAGCGGAAAGCAGCACAGTTCTGGACAGAGGGTGGGAGCTGGCAGAGTGTCTTTTCATATTAACAAGCTGATGATTGGTTGCTTAGGACCTAGCAACCAATCACCTGCGGGTAACTTTAAAAGTAAATTTGGCCAGCTCCTCCCCCTGCCCTCTGAGCTGTGCTGCCTGTTGCTCTCTGTTGTTCACTGATGACAGCGGCGGAGGAGGCTGGAGGGGAGGCAGAGGAAAGGACCGAAGGTGCAGCGGAGGAGGCTGGAGACAGAAGGTGGAAGGACTGGCACCTGGAAGTAAAAGACGGGGGGCAGCAGTGCAGACCTGTTCACGGTCTACTTGTCACCTGCGCGCGGTCGACAGGTAGACCCCGATCGACGGGTTGCCGATCTAGAGCCTATCCATTTTAAATGAGCTTTTAAATTACCATATCGCACAAGAATATCAGAAAGGAACCTTTTTTTTCAACTTGGGTGACCACAACGCACAGATGGTTCTTATATGTGCACTGTGGTATGCTAAAACAGACGCATTGAGGTGCGTTTTCAAGGCAAGTAGAACTTTACTCTATCAATCAATATTGACTCTGTTGAATCCTTATGCTGCTAGCATTAGTAAATATACTTTTCTATCTATCATATTTTCTTGTCTTAAACAGATTTTTACATTTACTTCCTAGTTTCCATGCCTAGGCAAATGTCATACATCCCAATAGTCTTCAGCAGGGGAGGAGAGGAGGGGGAGTTTTCTCAGCTAAGCATACCCTCCTGCCTGCATACCTGAACTAAGGGCAGATGGATTCCAGGAAGTAAATGCTACATGAATCCTCTGCCCTTACTCAAGATGTCCACAGCCAGAAATGCTAGGGGGCGTTTTCCAAGTGATTTCTCAGCAAAATAAAGCATTGATGGATGGGTGAGTTTGCTTTGAATATAAAAAATTTATCAAATAGTGCTTTTGGTAGGCGGTGCTCAGATACAGTAGAGTTCCGCTTTAAGTTACATTCAAAATGATTGGCAATGCACTGTGAATGGAGCAGCATTATGGTAACATGCAATTTACTTCTAGTTACTGCAGTGCATAGGTGTGAAGCCCAATTTTTTTTAATCTGCTGACAGATTTACTGTAATTATTTAGGGCTGACCATGCTATACTGCTATATAAGCTGACATATGAGGCTAGAGGGTGGCCGAAAAAATTCTTGAAGGTTTGGGGCTCCTGTGTTGACTCTGAGATCACTGTACCTCCTGCTCCTTAAAATATGACTGATTTTTATTTTCTATGTGTAGCGGGTGGTTATATTTAGGGGAGGCATCTGAGTGATAAATGGCTCAGATGCAGCAATTGTTAGGGTTCATGGACCAATTTATGCCAGTGGAGGATACAAGGGTGTCCAGTTCCCTGCGGCCTATAGGTGGCGCTGTCGCCATAGGCCGGGGTTGAACCACCATTGTAAGTCTGTACCCTTTTTGTCCTCTCGCAGCAGTAGTACAGCAGGGCGGGGAACCTGCTGTGCATGCTGGGAGAGGGGATAAAAGGGGCGGACATCTTCCACTCGGGGTCGACGCCCAGGCACCTTCAGCCTGGGTGTGCCTGCTGGCCGTCTCTGGGCGCCCTCGGCCCAGAGACGGAGCTGTGATTCCACCCCAGACACCTTAGGTCTGGGGTGAGGTACTCGCTGGAGGCCTGGGGCCCAGTACCTTCGACTGGGTCCCGCAAGGGATGGAGGATTCCTAGGGTGTCCTCCGGTATTGGACACCCAAATCTTGGGCGAGGGGGACCAGAGAAGTGACCTTCCCGGAGAGGCGCAGCATTGGCTGGTGACAGCGGACGCCTCTGGTGACCAGACAGGGGCCGCATCTCAAGAAGGTAGTCCACGTTCTCATGGTCGGTGGCAGTGACCCAACTGAAACCCCGGTCGGTGGCAGAGACCTCAAATCCTAATTCACCCGGTCGGTGGCAGCGACCACCTTTGCGGTCGGTGGCAGCGACCGTGCGCCAAGCCTGTTTGCGCACAACGAAACAGGAGAGTAACAAGTTCATGTCTGTGCCTGGACCTTCCTCTTCACCTTGTCTGTTCGTTGTCTGACCAGTCTGCTATAAAAGGACTATTTATTGCTCTACAAGAATAAATAAGTGTTTGGACTTTCAATGGTGTGGAACTTGGCTTTCTGGGAGTTAAAGGTCATTCTCAAAAGGGAGTTTTGGCTCTGGACAGGGGCACAGACCCAAAGGTAATTGGGTATAGCTCACACCTCTACACTAGGGTGCCCACGTGTCCCGGATTGCCCGGGACTGTCCCGCAATTCACATGTCTGTCCTGGGTCCCGGGCACCTTCATTCTGGGACAATACAATGTCCCGGAATGAAATAGAGGACACAGCCACCCCCTACTAACTAATAACTACTGTAGCGGGGTCTTTAAATTTTGGTGGGGTACACCTGGGTGGAAGTTCAGGTGTGTAGATATGGGAGTAATGACTATTTGTATTCGTGGAGGATCGGGTGGTGTAATAATCTCCTTGGCCAGTGGGTGGTGAGTGCCCGCAGGCTCAAGGTAGATTCACTGCCATAGTGCTGTCCCTTTTTGTTCCTTCTCGGAGACGGTACGGCGAGGGCGGGGAGCTTGCCGTGGCGTCATGGGAGGGGATAAAAGGGGGAGACGCCCTGGCCACGAGGTGTTGCTCTTCTGGAGGTTGATCATCATGCGCCCAGGCACCTTAGGCCTGGGTGCGGGCGGTTCCGGATTCCGGCTCAGGCGCCCTAGGCCTGACCGGAATGGAGTTGGAGTCCATCCCAGGCACCTTCAGCCTGGGGTGAGGTACTAAACCAGGAGGCCTGGGGCCCAGTGACTTCGACTGGGTCCCGCGAGGGTGGAGAAGTCCGAGGGTCCCTGAAGTGGATGGGGCCCATTTCTGAGGTGAGGAGGCCGGGGAGGTTACCCATTCGGAGAGTCTGGAGCAGCATCAACCCAGTGACGGATGGGCCTCTGGTAACTCCCTTGGAGGGACATCTTCCCCTGATAGGGGCCGCAACGCATCGAAGGTACTCCTATCTATGTTCTCTTGAGTCGCTGGTAGAGACTTTCAAGCTCTAAGTTCGTTCAAGCTATGGCTATAGTAACCGCTGGCGAGATCGCAGTGGTTTAGCTGAGAATTAGGATAGTGCCTCTGCCTGCTCATTCCCTGTATCCAAATGTTAACAATTCGCAACCAGTTGGCTACTGAAGCACTGTTTATTGTGGGAAATGCAATAAAACAAGAGTTGGACTGTGATCGGTGTGTGGAACTCTGGTTAATGGGAGCAAAGGGAAGTGTTGGCACAACAGGACTTAATCCTTTACAGAAGCACATAGGCCCGAGGAAATATCTGGTACTGGCCTTCACCTCACCCACAGTTATGGGGAGGACATGGGCCGTAGCGCATCTCACCCTGTCATGTGACATACCCCTAGACCAAAGAGATGGGGTGAGGTCGCTACACGCGTGGGTGAGGAATGAGCAGGCCGAGGCACTATCCTAATTCTCAGCTAAACCACTGCGATCTCGCCAGCGGTTACTATAGCCATAGCTTGAACGGACTTAGAGCTTGAAAGTCTCTACCAGCGACTCAAGAGAACATAGATAGGAGTACCTTCGATGCGTTGCGGCCCCTATCAGGGGAAGATGTCCCTCCAAGGGAGTTACCAGAGGCCCATCCGTCACTGGGTTGATGCTGCTCCAGACTCTCCGAATGGGTAACCTCCCCGGCCTCCTCACCTCAGACATGGGCCCCATCCACTTCAGGGACCCTCAGACTTCTTCACCCTCGCGGGACCCAGTCGAAGTCACTGGGCCCCAGGCCTCCTGGTTTAGTACCTCACCCCAGGCTGAAGGTGCCTGGGATGGACTCCAACTCCATTCCGGTCAGGCCTAGGGCACCTGAACCGGAATCCGGAACCGCCCGCACCCAGGCCTAAGGTGCCTGGGCGCGTGATGATCAACCTCCAGAAGAGCAAGACCTCGTGACCAGGGCGTCTCCCCCTTTTATCCCCTCCCATGACGCCACGGCAAGCTCCCCGCCCTCGCCGTACCGTCTCCGAGAAGGAACAAAAAGGGACAGCACTATGGCAGTGAATCTACCTTGAGCCTGCGGGCACTCACCACCCACTGGTCAAGGAGATTATTACACCGCCCGATCCTCCACGAATACAAATAGTCATTACTCCCATATCTACACACCTGAACTTCCACCCAGGTGTACCCCACCAAAATTTAAAGACCCCGCTACACTACATTTCCTTAACTGGTTGCTAGGGCCAGAGCTGCCTGCCATCTTGCAACCAGTGACAATTTACTCTCAGACAGTGAGACCGGGAGCGATTCCTGCGCCTAGTGCAGCACTGCTGTCCCCACCCACCTCTGAACCTCCTCCTTCTCCGGCACCCAGCAGCCAAGCAGCAGGGACCGGTGTGATCTTCACTCTCCAGATAGTGACGCCACTCCTTTCCTTCTACGCATGTGGCTCAAGCAGAGGGAGTGACAGTAGCACTGCATCTGGTGGAAGGCTATGTGTGGCAAGCGACACTGCATCTGGTGGCAAGTGGCACATTCACCTGACAAATAACCCGCCGCCAAATTCCCCATCAACCCCAAGACTACATTTCCCCCCGCCCCCCTTCATTTTTTGGGGGGGAAGGTGAGAGTGGGGGTGTGTCCCTGAATGGCAGTTTGGAAATGTGGTCACCCTACTCTACACACTAGAGGATGTGAGTTGGTGGTGCGTCACACTCTCCTCCCTGGTCCCCTAGACGAGAGCCATTGACATTGACAGAGAAGGAGGGAGTGAGAGGTGAGGTCGCTACATATGCATATGCCAACTGTTTACCAGCTACCAGATCTTTGCACTGTAATGGATTGGGCGATGTTCGCTCCATGTGTGTTTGTTGTCTATTGTATGTCTTGTTTTGAAAAAAAACTAATAAAAATGTACCTTTTAAATTTTTCTTTTATTTAGGGCTGCCCCAATTTACGTAGTAATTTTCTTACAACCTGTAACCACTGGCTGCAAGCTGCCTTATCACACATCCTGTGCTTGCCTAAAGCCACATGCAAAACCACATGCAGCTAGACGCTACAGAAAGTCTTGTCAGTACTTGGGCTAAACTGTCTACAGCCACAGGCTACATGCTCTCTCTGCAGAGCAGAACAGGCTACTAATAACTACGGGGATCACTGAACATACCATTTTGGAGTCCACAATGACAAAGAAATAAAGCTCTTTTATTGATTTTCACCATAATGGACAGCAAACAAGCTTATCTGAGCAGCAAAATTAATTTATTTTGTAAAATGAAATTTGCTGAATCAGAAATGATCCTTTCAATGTGCAGTTATTTTCAGCAATAGAAAATAGCAGGCAGCATTCGAAATCTGAAGTCATAAGCCTCGTACACACAGCCGATTTTCTCGTCGTAAAAAACACGTCGTTTTTTTCAACGAGATTCTTGTTAACCTTGACGATTTTCTCGTCAAGCTTTCCATGCGTACACACTGACATTTCCCAAATTCCTCGTTGTTCTCCTTGGTCACGTCCAGCACGTACGACGGCACTATAAAGGGGAAGATCGATTTCCCTGGCGCCACCCCTTGGGCTGCTTTTGCTGATCTCGTGTTACCGCGTGTGAAGTAAAAGTTTGGGAAGAGACGATTCGCGCTTTTCAGTCTTCGTGCTTTTCAGTTCGTTTTCTGCGGTTCAGTTTGTGCTTGTGGGTTCGTATCTTGTCTTTCAGGGCGTCTAGGCAGGTCGTATCTGTTTTACAGTGCGTTCTTGCCCGTTCGTTTCTGATTTTCAGTTCGTTATTCATAGGCCTTGCTGTTCTAAATGTCGCCTGTACGTTCACGTCGTCGAGTTCATGCTGTGCGTGCGCTTGATGTTGGTCTGCTTGTTTTGGATGAAGACCAGTCCATGAACGGTGTGAGGAGGAGTTCATGGACCAAGAATTGGTTGCTCCAGCGGGGCCAATTCTGCCATATGCCTCTGCTGCGGGAGATCGTCGAGAATAATCCTGAGGACTACAGGAATTTTCTGCGGATGTCTGACCCCGTTTTTCAGCATCTGTTGGCTTTGGTGTCCCCCTATATTACCAGGAAGGACACCGTTATGCGGGAAGCCATCAGTGCTGAGCAGAGGCTCATTGCCACCTTACGTTACCTGGCGACAGGGAGAAGTCTTCAGGACTTGAAGTTCACGACAGGCATCTCCCCCCAGGCTCTGTGCCTCATAATCCCAGACACCTGTTCTGCCATTATACAAGTCCTGCAGGAGGACTATATTAGGGTAAGTTTTCTCCATTAACATCACATTTTATGTATTTCATGTATGATAATGTATTGTATTGTATTTCTTTCATCCTTCCCTAATTACCATGATTGTAATATGCTGAGAATGTCCCCTTTGTCCTCATGCATGCTGGAAGCTTTTAAATGCCCCTTTTTTCTCCTCCATGCATATTTCCCTTCACTAACCTTTCCAGCAGGGGCGTCTGTTGCTCCAAATGTTTGGGGGTCCAACCCCAATTTTAGGAACTAAACTTCCTCCTTTTTAGCGACTGTGCCTATTAAATGCCACCAGTTGCCCCTTCCAATGCAGCCATTTTGTCCCCTCCAATGCAGCCATTTTGTCCCCTCCAATGCAGCCATTTTGTCCCCTCCAATGCAGCCATTTTCCCCCCAGCCCTGCACTTATCTTCTTCTGGTCAGCGCCATCCTTCTTCTGTCCTTGATGTCTTTTCCTGCCCTCGATGTTGCATCAGCCAATCATGTAACCGTAAAACAGACTTGGTGAACATGATTGGCAGAGCAGCCTGTCAGTGTTTACCCAAGGAATGTCCCCCCCCCCCCCGCGTCCCCTATTTTACTTTTATCAAGCCAATTACATCCCTCAGGCTGGATTTTGTAAGCCTATTTGCCCCCTGTTTCTGATATGCAATTTTCACTCCCTAAATGCCGTAGTTATTCATATGGCCTTCTCTCAACAGGGGGCCATCCACCTGAATAGTGGGCGGCATTGACAATACATAGGTTCATGCAAGGCATGAACCTATGTATTGTTCTGAGTGACGGGCACAGGTGAGAGGGGGCAGTGCTCCAGCGCCCACTCTGGACGCACCGCCACTGCAATGCTATCCTGTGGCCAAACACATCTACCCCCCCCCCCCAAATTTTGTTAGAATGGACCATCACAGGGGGTGATGAATATGAAACATGAGCCTTCCATTATACTTATTAAAAACACCTTAAACTGAGATTTTTATTGATGTTGGCCTCTAATGTATTTTCTAATGCCCCGTACACACGATCGTTTTTAATGTCATTTTTTAAACCGACCTTTTTCTCCTCGTTTTTTTTCATGTGTCCTCTCAAGCCTGCCTTGCGTACACACCATCATTAAAAAAAACGATTAAGCAAAGCGCAGTGACGTTCAACACGTACGACGGCACTATAAAGGGGAAGTTCCGTTCGAATGGCGCCACCCTTCATGTTAGTAAAGTTTGTTGAGCGACGATTCGCGCTTTTCAGTCCGTTACTGTGTAATGAATGTGCTATCTCCATTACGAACGCTAGTTTTACCAGAACGAGCGCTCCCGTCTCATACTTGATTCTGAGCATGCGCGTTTTTTTTCACGTCGTTAAAGCATACACACTATCGTTTTTCACGTCGTTAAAAAAAACGACATGAAAAACGACGTGAAAAAAGAGAGCATGTCCGGAATTTTTAATGGCCGTTTTTCACGTCGTTAAAAATGCTCTGGAGCATACACACGATCATTTTTCAGGGCCATTTTTTAAAATGGCAGTTTTAACGGCATGAAAAACGATCGTGTGTATGGGGCATTATAATCTGCTTGCAATGTTCTATTTAAAATTTCTATTTTTTTTTTCATCTTGTTTGACTCCCCAGCTTCCTTCCACGCCACAGGAATGGCAGACTGTGGCATCGGAGTTTGCCACGCGGTGGGACTTCCCCAACTGCGGTGGTGCCATAGACGGGAAGCACGTCCGCATCATGCCGCCACCCCGTTCTGGGTCCTACTACTTCAATTACAAGGGGTTTCATAGCATTGTGCTGATGGCGGTGGTGTCAGCACGGTATGAATTCCTCTATGTTGATGTAGGGAAGAATGGCCGGATGTCCGATGGGGGATCCTTCATCCAGACGGAGTTTGCCCTCCGTCTCCAGAGTGACGACATAGCATTGCCACCGGATGCAGGGAATGTTGAAGGACTCCCCTTAGTTTTTTTGGCTGATGAAGCCTTCGGACTTGGACCGCACCTCATGAGACCATTTCCACAGAGGACCCTGACCCCAGAGAAGAGGGTATTCAATTACCGGCTGGCCAGGGGCCGAAGAGTCGTTGAAAATGCCTTTGGCATAATGGCCAGCCGGTTCCGCCTTTTTATGACTCCCATCCACTTGGCGGAGTACAAGATAAACTATGTTGTTTTATGCTGCTGTGTGCTCCATAATTTTCTGTGCCGAAAATCAAGTACTTATATGGCCTCAGTATTGCCTGAGGCTGGACTTTCCCATGCCAATCCCCTGCTGGGCCTCGAATCTGCCCGTCCTGGCTTGCCCCCCCAAAATGCCTGTAAGGTTCGGGAGAAATATATGGACTATTTCACGGGTAGGGGGGCAGTTCCTATGCCAGGCCATGACTAAAGAATTGTGCATAAAAAACTCATTAAAATTATTTTTTAA
Source organism: Rana muscosa (assembly GCA_029206835.1). Classification (NCBI taxonomy): domain Eukaryota; kingdom Metazoa; phylum Chordata; class Amphibia; order Anura; family Ranidae; genus Rana; species Rana muscosa. The sequence goes on along the minus strand of CM055128.1, from coordinate 177,183,367 downwards.
TCTGGTAACTTTGTTTGTTTCCTGTCTCCTAGTTTGTCTTAGTGCATTTGTAGTGGCAATTGTTTTTTCCTTTAGTAAATAACAACCATTTCACTATGCAACCCAAAAAAAATACACAAATAAGGTTAGAGCGTATTTGAAAAAGAAGCTACACTTTGTTTGTGTTCAAATATTTTACTCTGTGCACATTCACACACATGGTAAATTTTTTATTTTTTTTTGTTTTTTGGCTGGCCACAAACCAGCAATTGTTTTCTTATGAAAATACAAAACCATTAGTTGCATTCCAAAAAGTACAACATTGGATACCTCTGAGCAATATGAGACATTCACTTACACAAACTATGTCTCTATGTGCCCGTCCTAATATGGGGTATTGGCACCCCTTGCCCAGCCAAAAATTGAATATGCACACATTTTGAAGTAATTTCCAATAGGGATTTTAGACTCCTGATCCCTATTGACAACATGTGCCATCTGCCATCAGGGGTGATCAATGGACGTGTTTTGTGGGTGCAACCCCTTCTTCAGTTCACCTACTTTAGATACGAGGAAGGGGTTGCACCCCCAAAAGGCGTACATGGATATCCCCTGATGGCAGATGGCACATGTTGACACACTGTGTGCATATTAAATTTTTGCCTGGTTTGATTGTCAAAAATACATTAAAAGGGTGAATAACAAACTGAAAACAAAATTTGGGGTTTTGATGCCTTATGCAATTCTCCCCAAAACATCGAGAATGTCTTTAAATGTTTGATCCATCACATGAACTCTTTGTTTAATTCTGTCCAGTTCTGTGCTACATTCCATCACTTGCTGTAATATTCGTAGGGCACTGTCAGCAGAGAAACGTGTACTATCTTTCACCACAACATTTACATTCCCTAAAATATAAAAAAAAAAAAAGGTATTATAACTCTGCAGGCCTACATCTCTTACCTGAAGCTGTGGTGACAGATACTGACCTGTTGTGGTGACCAGTTCCACAACGTCATCCACTTCTCCTTCCTGCACTTCTCCTTCCTCCACCTCTTCAACTTCCTCAACACCCTCAGGTTGTGGGTCTTGGTGAGGTTGGGGTTGTTTCGAAGCTGTGGGTTTCATGTGCTCCCTGGAGTGTTCTCCTCCCAGTCTTCTCTCCCCTATGAGAATCAAACAAAAGGTCTAGTTATCACACAGAAATTTTCTCTAAAAAATAAAAACAGGCTAAATTGCTTGGAAGTGGGGTACAAGTGTCTGTTTGTGCAGAATTTCCACATGAAGACATTATTTTGTCTAAAAAATATGTTTAGTATTCACCTTTGGCTGTCAATTTTAAGACATGGAGGCACCACAAAATTTCACTGATGCACCTGTGTGGGACCCCCAAAAAAGGCGGTTCTGGTGGGCCACACTATAGTGCTCAAAAGTACAGATGTGGAACCAGCTGCTGAGTGTCCTCTCTTTTACACTGATTAAAGTTTGCATTTCATTCTCTTTACAAACACATCATCTAGCCAACAATGTAAGAACCACAATTTTATCAAAACAGGCAGATGTCTAATTAAATTTGAGCCTGAAAAATAATCAAAAAACGAGGATAGTGACCGAACGATGTGTCTGTAACGAACGTTTACTGTGCCCAACAAAGTTCAAAATATTACATTTTGGAAATAAACTTGGAGCAACATGTAAGTTGATAAATACATTAATAGCATTAAAGTTTCCAAAGTACTTAATTTTTCCTAGCATTCTCTTAATGCTCCTTAACTGCTCCGGCTCCCTCAGTTTGAGGTCTGACCACCTCTTTCTGAGCTTCTCATTTGAGCGTTTCACCCCGAAATTCTTCTTCAGACTCTTCACGACTTTCTTCATGATTTTGGCCTTCCTTCTATTTGGTTTGCTATACGGCCCATGCTTTGCGTCATAATCCGACTTTAGCAAGATGTCCACCATCTCCGCCATCTCCCCATAAGACATATTAGATGCCTTGAATCTCCTCCTTGATAGTGACGTTTCCTCAGTCTCCGGGCTTGTCTCCTCCTCGTTATTTGAGGAATTATCAGACACCTGCAGTAAATCCGCCATATCTGTCTGCGCGCCGAAAGAGAAGGGGCGGGGAAAAGATGTTAGTTAGAACGTCATGGGCGGGCAACGTGTGCGGAGCGACGTGTGCGTAGTTTGACGCATGCGTGGTGTATATATAGCAAACACACATGTGACTATACTACGTTCGGTGTGCGGAGAGAGGAGTTCAAGTGACGGACGTGCGAACAAAGGTATGTGAATTGGTGACTTTGAAAAATTGTTGCCCTATACTGTCTTGAGAATGTTGGAGGATATATATGGTGAATAAGATTTTAAGGAGGTTAGACTGTGTGCCTCACATTAGTTATATAATTTTTATTTTACTTGCAGAGTCAATATGAATGTCTTTATTAGCGACAAAGAATTCCTTGCGGAATTTATAGACCGGGTAAGGGAGTTGCCCGCTCTGTGGGAAACCAAAAACCCCATACATAAAAAAAAAGGTGTGAGAAAAGCAGCGCTGGAGACCCTGCTCCCATTTGTGCATACCAAGGTGCCCACAGCCACAGCAAAACAGGTTGACACTAAAATTGGGAGCTTGAGAGGCACATACAGGACTGAACACTCTAAGGTCCTGGCTTCTCAGAGGTCAGGAGCAGCAGCAGATGATGTGTATGTCCCCAATTTGTGATACTACAGCAGGATGTCCTTTCTGGATGACCACATTGAGGCAAGGCCATCACTATCCACTCCTCCCCCCAGACTTCCCTGCAGCCAACCTGAGCCTTCTCTGGAGCAAGAGGAGGCAGCCATCCTGGATGAACCTGATTTGGCCATCTGGAGCCAGGTATAGTATTTATAGAAAATGTATTGGGATAAACCTAATGTTTGAAAAATGTCAAGATGACAAACATAAACTATTTTGTGTTCCACAAGTGAAATCAAGATCTCGAGACATTAGTCTGGCCTAAATTGGGTGCTAAATAGTCAATCTGATGTAGTTGTAAATGTTTGGAAATTTAATCTTGATTTACATTCAAATTGCTACAATCTGGATCTGAAAGTTGTATGAAAATAATAAACCAAAATATTAAACTATGTCCCTTTTTCATACACAGGATGAAATCAGCCAGGAGGAGGGTCAGGAAACTGTCAGGCAGGAGGAGGCAGGGCCCAGTGGCAGCCAGGAGGTGGCAGAGCCCAGTGGCAGCCAGGAGGTGGCAGGGCCCAGTGGCAGACAGGAGGTGGCCGGCCCGAGGAGAACCACAAGATCACAGGTGCCTCCCATCCGACTTCCCAAAAGAAGCAGGAGGGACAGGACCACGAGTGAGGCAGCAATGGCCCTTATTCGAGAGGCCCATGCCACCCTCCAGGAGCCCACATCCCCTGAAGAGGCCATTGCCGGCCTAGTGGAGGCCAAGTTCAAGGTGATGAGCATGGAGCAACGCCTCCTATGCGAGCCCCTGCTCATCACCTTGCTGAACAAGGGGGTGATGGAGAAAATTACCCCCAATACGGCCATATGTGAGGTGGCACAACTATCCCAACCTCAACCTCCTCCTCCACCTCCACCTTCTTCTTCTGCCCCACCCCCTTCTCCTCAACCTCCACCTTCTTCTTCTGCGCCACCCCCTTCTCCTCCACCTCCTCCTGACAGGAGTACCCCTCCAGTGGCCCAGCCTCCAGCCACACAAAGAAGTAAGGCTGCAGGGAAGGCTTCAGGAAAGGTTGCAGGGAAGGTTGCCAGGAAGACGAGGAAGTGATGGCCTTGCTTTATTGTGGTCGGACAGAAGGCAGCCTGTTGTAGTACCACACACTTGGGACATATATATCACCTGCTGCTGTTCCTGACCTCTGGGAGGCCAGCATCAGATTGTGCTCAGAACTGTTGGCCTTCTCAAGCTCCCAATTTTAGTGTCCACACAGGGTTGATATGTGCTCTGGGGTCCCTGGGATGCACAAATGGCAGCAGGTTCTCCAGCGCTGCCTTCTCTTTTTTTTTTTTTTAAAACATGAATAAATGTTATTTTTGTTTAAGTTCATACTTGACTATGTTTATTTTTAAAAAAATTTAATTTAGCTTTGGAGTAAGCAGATACATTTGACAGCCAAAAAAAGGGACAGATAACAACCCCCCAAAAAACAATAAAATAATAATGTAAAAAATATAGGGTGTAAAATTTACAATAAAAAAAAAAACAAATATACAATGGGAGATCACTAGCAAAACATTGCCAAATTAAAATTAACATCTGTTAGAAAAATCTAAAACAGTAAAATATTCAGAAGATCTTGCACGATATAATACACCTAAATCTTCTTAAGAGCAGCATGAAAAAGGTTAAATAAACATAGTCATAACTCTGTGTGAATATCAGCAGCAAAAGAAGTTCATTCGTTTTGATTAATGTAACATTCTAAAGAAGATTTCAATGCACAACATTGTTTAAATTTTAAACAATGCAATAATTTAGAGCGTGACGAATCTGCTATCTCCATTACGAAGGCTTGATTTAGCTGAAGATGCGCTCCCGTCTCATACTTGATTCTGAGCATGCGCGCTTTTGGAAGAGTCGTAAAAGCATACACACGAACCATTTTCTTGTCACAAAACAGGCCGACGAGAAACACGACGAGGAAATCTTGAATCCTGACGAGAAAATAGAGAGCAGGTTCTCTATTTTCTCGTCGAGATTCACGGCAGTTTTCTCGTCGTAAAACCATACACACGAACGGTTTTCTCGACAAGAAAGCTCTCGCGGCACCTTTCTTGCCGGTTTTGGACAAGAAACTCAGTCGTGTGTACGAGGCTATAGAGGCAAATTTATCACAAGATCAAAAACAGACTTGTATGCATTGCCATTTGCTAGCATTTGACTTAAATTTCCAGTTATTTTGCAGTTGCTGCTGTTGCTGCTGCAGAAGGCGTATGGTGACTTATGAGTTTAGAACCACTTTAATAATAAATCATTGATAAATAAACACAATTTGCCATCTGCAAATAAAAATGTTACAGGAGATCAAAAGAAGAAAAATAATATTCACTGGATTTATTACTGAGACTCAAATTTGAAACTGAAAAATGTGCAAACATCAAAGATTGTTCTGCGTATGAAAAGCATATTGCATTAAAGTGGTGCTAAACACACACTGTTTAATTTACAATATCCCTTCTATTCTGTATGTGGATGATGGCACTGTAATTATTTTAATAAAAAGTACATCCAAGTACCTTTTTTCCTAATCTGTCTGCAGGGAAACATAAGCAGAAGGAGGTTCTAGTCCTCTGTTGCTGAGCACATGTTTAAAAAAAAAAAAGAAGAAAAAAAAAAAAAAGCTGAATTTGGAATGAATAGTAAAAATAAATAGTGTACACAGGCTTTCCAGCCCGAAAGAGGGACATAGCTGCCGGTCAGTCCCTGCATGGGCTTTTCCCAACCCTCCCTCTCCTCACTGACTCACACAGAGCTGTTCACTCTGCAGCCTCCCATGTGCTCCTATTGGCAGGAGAGGAGCCAAATTAAGAAACAGTTACAGCAGCCAATGAAAGGGACTATACTAAGCTGCAGAAGCTTCTGCAAAGGACCATGGAATATGAAGTCTCAGCACAGAGCGGCCTCACTGACTTTAAAGAGTCAGGACTACTAATCCCAGAATGCTCTGCTGTCAGGAAAGGAGATAAAGTACTAATGTTTTTTTTTTAAAGTGCCCCTTTAAGTGGGTGTGTTAAGGGCGCCGGACACGGGGTGCTATTGGAGGCATGACCCGTGTGTAAACACGTGATTGGGGCTAAGAAAAGCTCTATTGGCATAGTTTAGAGTGTGTTTGGGACGCAAATGCTGTAGCCACGAAAACTCCAAATCTAGGCTCTAGCATTAGGTTTCCAGTGCTTGTAATTGATTGGGTCCATAGGGTGGGGCTTTAATCAGACCTGCAGTGTCATTAGCTCACAGGCTGCCTGTCTCCTTCAGTAAGTGAGGGGGAAATCACAAGCAGAAGAGAACTGGTCAGGGCAGACACTGGAGCTGAGGCAGCTCCATTCATCCTTGTGACAAAGACTCAGCATCCAGCAATAATGCACACAGAAATCTTCAGGTACACTTCTACATGCCAGGACTGTAGGGGGGAGGGGGGCAGAAGGGGCTATTATCACTGTGTCCTGAGAGACTGTAAAGCAGCATTTTAATCTCCAACTTTACTTCACCTCTCTCCATGTAATGCAAGTCAGTACACCTTCCCTTTTCTCCCCTGCCTGTTCATGTGCTATAGAGAAACAAAAGGCATTGTTCTTAAATTAACATTCACATGTAAATTGCACCGGCATTGTTATGCAAATTAGATCGGCCGCCGCGATTCAGATGGGGGGGGGCACAGTAGGTGTACAGACCCGGGAACTCAGCACAGGGATGGTGGGAACCCTCATAATGGGCACAGCAGGTGTACAGACCCCAGGGCTGGTGCAAGAATTTTTGACACCCTAGGCGAAACCTCATTTTGCCGCCCCCATTGGCTCCACCCCTGACTCCACCCCTTTGCCCTCCCCTTGTAACATGTGACCTACCTTACCATTACACAAACACTGACCTACCTGATCATCACACACACACACTGACCCACCTACCTGACACATACACTGACCTACCTGACCATTACACACACACTGACCCACCTACCTGACCATTACACACTGACCATGACACACACACACACCTACCTGACCATTACACACACACCTACCTGACCAATACAAACACACACACACACCTACCTGACCATTACAAACACACACACACAGCTACCTGACCATTACACACACACACACACACACCTACCTGACCATTACACACACACACACACACCTACCTGACCATTACACACACACACACACCTACCTGACCATTACAAACACACACACACCTACCTGACCATTACACACACACCTACCTGACCATTACACACACACACACCTACCTGACCATTACACACACACACACCTACCTGACCATACACACACCCCTACCTGACCATTACACACACACACACCTACCTGACCATTACACACACACACCTACCAGACCATTACACACACACACCTACCTGACCATTACACACACCTACCTGACCATTACACACACACACACACCTACCTGACCATTACACACACACACACCTACCTGACCATTACACACACACACTGACGCACCTACCTGACACACACACTGACCACCTACCTGACCATTACACACACACACTGACCCTCCTACCTGACCATGACACACACACACACCTACCTGACCATTACACACACACACACACTGACCTTGACACACACACCTACCTGACCATTACACACACTGACGCACCTACCTGACACACACACACTGACCCACCTACCTGACCATTACACACACACACTGACCCTCCTACCTGACCCATACACCCACCTACCTGACCATTACACACACACACACACCTACCTGACCATTACACACACACACACCTACCTGACCATTACACACACACACACCTACCTGACCATTACACACACACGCACACACACCTACCTGACCATTACACACACACACACCTACCTGACCATTACACACACACACTGACGCACCTACCTGACACACACACTGACCACCTACCTGACCATTACACACACACACTGACCCTCCTACCTGACCATGACACACACACACACACCTACCTGACCATGACACACACACACACACTGACCATGACACACACACACACACACACACACACCTACCTGAACATTACACACACTGACGCACCTACCTGACACACACACACACTGACCCACCTACCTGACCATTACACACACACACTGACCCTCCTACCTGACCCATACACTGACCTACCTGACCATTACACACACTGACCCACCTACCTGACCATTACACACACTGACCCACCTACCTGACCATTACACACACACACACTCACCATGACACACACACACACTGACCATGACACACACACACTGACCCACCTACCTGACCATTACACACACACTGACCCACCTACCTGACCATTACACACACACTGACCATTACACACACACTGACCCACCTACCTGACCATTACACACACACACTGACCCACCTACCTGACCATTACACACACACACTGACCCACCTACCTGACCATTACACACACACAATGACCCACCTACCTGACCATTACACACACACTGACCATGACACACACACACCTACCCGACCATTACATACACACACACTGGCCCACCTGACTCCTATTTCCTGCACTACTCACCACACATGGCTCGATGTAGATAGGGAGGATCCATCCTCCTTACCTCTGCTTCTTTGACCATCACTTCCGGGCTCTCCTCAGCGCTGGGCAGGCAGTATTGCTTTGGTGTCCCCACCAGCGCCGCCATCCATCCGCTCGAGCCTCCATGTGTCCCCGCCAGCGCCGCCATCCAGCCGCACTATGGCGCCCCCACGGGCCAGGAGGTCAGCTTACAGATGCTGCACCTCTCGATGCTCTCATCTTCGCCGAGCCCAGCCCCTCCGTGGCACACACAGACACACAGCACCGCTCCAGAGGGACAGGCTGGAGCAAAGGAGTCCCGGAGCGGCGCTGTGAGATTTTACTCTTTGAGGGGACAGCGGCGCGCTCAGAGGGACACATTGGGGGATTGGAGGCATTCAGATATGTTCCCGGGAGTGGGACAGAACTGAACAGGGGCAAGCTCACACGCCTTGAGATTCATCGGGACAGAGGCCGTGGCTGCGCCCTAGAAGGTAGTGCGCCCTAGGCGGCTGCCTACTCCACCTAGTGGTAGCGCCGGCCCTGACAGACCCGGGAACTCAGCACAGGGATGGTGGGAACCCTCATAATGGGCACAGTAGGTGTACAGACCCAGGAACTCAGCACAGGGATGGTGGGAACCCTCATAATGGGCACAGCAGGTGTACAGACCCGGGAACTCAGCACAGGGATGGTGGGAACCCTCATAATGGGCACAGTAGGTGTACAGACCCAGGAACTCAGCACAGGGATGGTGGGAACCCTCATAATGGGCACAGCAGGTGTACAGACCCGGGAACTCAGCACAGGGATGGTGGGAACCCTCATAATGGGCACAGTAGGTGTACAGACCCAGGAACTCAGCACAGGGATGGTGGGAACCCTCATAATGGGCACAGTAGGTGTACAGACCCGGGAACTCAGCACAGGGATGGTGGGAACCCTCATAATGGGCACAGTAGGTGTACAGACCCAGGAACTCAGCACAGGGATGGTGGGAACCCTCATAATGGGCACAGCAGGTGTACAGACCCGGGAACTCAGCACAGGGATGGTGGGAACCCTCATAATGGGCACAGTAGGTGTACAGACCCGGGAACTCAGCACAGGGATGGTGGGAACCCTCATAATGGGCACAGCAGGTGTACAAACCCGGGAACTCAGCACAGGGATGGTGGGAACCCTCATAATGGGCACAGTAGGTGTACAGACCCAGGAACTCAGCACAGGGATGGTGGGAACCCTCATAATGGGCACAGCAGGTGTACAGACCCGGGAACTCAGCACAGGGATGGTGGGAACCCTCATAATGGGCATAGCAGGTGTACAGACCCGGGAACTCAGCACAGAGATGGTGGGAACCCTCATAATGGGCACAGTAGGTGTACAGACCCGGGAACTCAGCACAGGGATGGTGGGAACCCTCATAATGGGCACAGCAGGTGTACAGACCCAGGAACTCAGTACAGGGATGGTGAGAACCCTCATAAAAGGCACAGCAGGTGTACAGACCCGGGAACTCAGCACAGGGATGGTGGGAACCCTCATAATGGGCACAGTAGGTGTACAGAACCAGGAACTCAGTACAGGGATGGTGGGAACCCTCATAATGGGCACAGCAGGTGTACAGACCCGGGAACTCAGCACAGGGATGGTGGGAACCCTCATAATGGGCACAGCAGGTGTACAGACCCAGGAACTCAGTACAGGGATGGTGGGAACCCCTCATAATAGGCACAGTAGGTGTACAGGTGGAGGTTATCTTGGCTAGAATCTAATCCTGGAGGAATCAGGTCATGATGAAGAAGTTTGTTTCAGAACAGCAACTAAAAGGGTGATTTTAAAAAAAAAAACATCGAATACGATACTTCGGACGGCTGTCTGGTGTTTGGTGTTTGAGGATTATATCAGCCTCCAGTCTCAGTGGACGGATCTCGTGAAAGGCCCTGGCTGGGTTTGGCCATATGCATATTATTTAAAAGGCATCTGGTAAGCAGGCTCTTCCCTATGGTGGTGGTGCGCACTGGTTGTCCTTTATTCACGGGTGTTATTTACCTAATTGGTGCCTGTTGCCTCAAGACACAGACACCTAGAGTGATCCGTAACAATATCACGCTATTGCTGTTTTTTGTTTTCAATTTATTACATTGTGCCACGAATATCTATACCACTACACGAGGCCCGTGAGATCTAGGAGTCAATTGAAAGGTTGTGGGAGTCACCATCGTCCACAGAGGACTTCGCGATCCCCTATTGGGATAAAGGCCCTGGCTGGGTATAAGCCATTTGTGTAAAAGACTTTTAGTCTGGTAAGCATTCATTGCACCTATCAGTTGGCCATTGTTTGAGATTCAAGTCTTTCTACAAACAAGCTTATGAACTGTCACTGTGATTATTGAATTGATCTCTTTAACCGGACCTTTTTAGCGCAATTTTTACTACTTAGGTGTACAGGGATGGTGGGAGGAACCCTCATAATGGGCACAGTGGGTGTACAGACCTGGGAACTCAGTACAGGAATAGTGGGAACTCCTCATAATGGGCACCTCAGGTGTACAGACTCAGGAACTCTGCGCAGGGATTGTGGGAACCCTGCATAATGGGCAAAGTAGGTGTACAGCCCCAGAAACTCAGTACAGGGATGGTGGGAACCCCTCATAATGGGCACCGTAGGTGTACAGACCTGGGAACTCAGTACAGCCTGTCCTTATACATTTACTTGAGATCACTTAGACCCGGTGGGTCTCTATAGTGGGAGGTAGCGCCAACACCCCATTCTTTTATATTATATCCTATTCTCCCTAGGGAGTTTTTAGGGGGGCTGCAACCTCTGTCCGGTGTTTTCCTGAGCACGGATTCCCTACTTCTTTAATAATAGTCTAATGTCCATAAAATTTCATAATCTACCCAATAGACCTCATGCACACAGGGTGTTTGCTTTGCTCCTCTAAACATCAGAACTCCTGGCAGGAGAAAAGCCCACTGCAGGCGCGTCATGCGTTTTATTGTAAATGTATCCTATTGGGCAAAATATTTCTTTGTTCTGGCCATTTAAATGCATTACCTCTCAAATGCGCCTAAATGCGTCTAGCGTTTCAGTGTGTTTAGCTTTTTTCTGCGCTTCACCTCCTCTCCTAAACGTGCTTTCCATGGGTTTTTTTTTTCAGACTGTAATTGCTCTGCTTCTAATATGTCTGTAAACGCCTGTGTGCACATGGACACTTGAGCTAACATACTGGTGCTTTTACAGGCTGAGAAAAAAAATGTCAAATGCCAGTATTTTTTAAGCTTTAATCGGAGCCCTTTATAATCTCATGTAGCCATATTCCTAAGCGATCATCACAAGTCTCTGTGCTTGATATACCATTAGTCCGATTCATGCTTCAGAGTAAGTTTAACCACTTAACGACCGCCCACTGTATATATACGTTGGCAGAATGGCACGGACAGGCACAATCACGTACCTGTACGTGCCTGCCTTCGTATGGGTGGGGGGTCCGATGGGACCCCCCTCCGGTACAGTGAGCAGCCGGGATCGCTTTGGGAGCGATCTGTGATGAGGGCGCCGCCATTCGATTCTGGCCACCCCCTCGCGATCGTTCCCGGCGAATCAAATGCTTCCTCTGCCTGTGTAATGTTTACACAGGCAGGAGGAAGTGATGTCATCTCTCCTGCGGCGCTCACATATACCGAGCGCCGCATGAGAGAAGACACACAGGTTAGTGCACATAACAGCACACACATAGGCACACGATCGCCCCCCCCCCCAGATCACCCCCCAGCCCCCAGTCACAGTGTCACTGATTGCAGTGACCATTTATTTACTGATCACTGCAATCAGTGACATTTGTGACTGTAAAAGTGTCAGGTTTAGGTCCAGTGTAGCCCCCTAACCCCCCCTAATAAAGGTTTAACCCCTTGATCGCCCCCCAGGTAACCCTTTCACAGCTGTCACTAAGCGATCGTTTTTCTGATCGCTGTCTAGGTGTCAGTGATGCCGATAGGTAGCCAGTTATTTTTTTTAGGTTCGCCGCAGGTTTTTATAGCGTCAGGTACCCCCATATATTACCTAATAAAGGTTTAACCCCTTGATCACCCCCCAGCTAACCCTTTCACCCCCTTTTGCCAGTGTCACCAAGCGATCGTTTTTCTGATCGCTGTCTTAGTGTCGATGATGCCGATAGGTAGCCAGTTATTTTTTTTAGGTTCGACCGCAGGTTTTTATAGCGTCAGGTACCCCCATATATTATCTAATAAAGGTTTTAACCCCCTAATTGCCCCTAGTTAACCCTTTCACCAGTGATCACCGTATAAGTGTTACTGGTGACACTGGTTAGCCAGTTAGTTATTTTGTTATTTAGGTTCCCCGTCAGGTTTTTATATAGCGTCAGGTACCCCTATATATTACCTAATAAAGGTTTAACCCCCTGATTGCCCCTAGTTAACCCTTTCACCAGTGATCACCATATAAGTGTTACGGGTGACGCTGGTTAGTTAGTTTGCTTTTTATAGTGTCAGGGCACCCGCCGTATATAACCCAATAAAGGTTTAACCCCCTGATCGCCCGGTGGGTGATATCAATTAGGTTTTAGTGTCAGAGAGGGTCTGCGTCACCCCAGGCAGCGTCAGGTTAGTGCCAGGAACGCTAACACCCACGCGTGAAGCATACACCTCCCTTAGTGGTATAATATCTGATCTGATCAGATCTATACTAGCGTCTCCAGCAGTTTAGGGTTCCCAAAAACGCAGTGTTAGCGGGATCAGCCCAGATACCTGCTAGCACCTGCGTTTTGCCCCTCCGTCCAGCCCAGGCCACCCAAGTGCAGTATCGATCGATCGATCACTGTCACTTACAAAACACAACACACATAACTGCAGCGTTCGCAGAGACAGGCCTGATCCCTGCGACTCCAGTGCTGTAGGAGGTGATTTCACCACCACAGTTAAAAAAAAAAAAAAGAGCATATATGCCGAAGCATGGGGGCAGCAGGGACGGAGGAGCGATTTTGCTCCTAATGCCGCGTACATACAGTCAAAATTCCGACGGAGGCTTGCCCGTGGAAAAGTCTGACCGTGTGTACGCGGCATAACTTTTGCGGGAGGATGCCCCCATGCTTCGGCATATATAAATGGTGCATGTATGCCCATCATTAGAAGTAGGTGAATGAAGGGTGGTATTCTAATGGTGATCATACCCACCGATCAATCTCTTTTTTTCGTTCAGCCAACAGGCTGCATGAAAAAAAAAAAAGATTACAATACATGTCCAACAAAGACAAGCAACGTACTGGTATGTTGCTGGACTTTGGTTATACCAGATTGATGCCTGCGGGTTTAGATATCATCTTGGTATCATTCCTTTCAGCCAGCGGCCGACTTTCATGTAAAAGCAATCCTAGCGGCTAATTAGCCTCTGGACTGCTTTTACAAGCAGTGGGAGGGAATGTCTCCCCCCCCAGATATAAAAAGCACCATTGGGAAATTGGGAAAGCATTTTATCACACCGATCTTGGTGTGGTCAGATGCTTTGAGGGCAGAGGAAAGATCTAGGGTCCAATAGACCCCAGTTTTTTCAAAAAAAGTGTACCTGTCACTACCTATTGCTATCATAGGGGATATTTACATTCCCTGAGATAACAATAAAAATGATAAAAAAAAAAAAAAAAAAAATATGGAAAGAACAGTTTAAAAATAAAATAGCAAAATTAATAATAAAAAAAAAAAAAACACCCCTGTCCCGCCCTGCTCTTGCGCAATGGCGAACACAAGCGTCGGTCTGGCGTCATATGTAAACAGCAATTGCATCATGCATGTGAGATATCACCACGAAGGTCAGATCGAGGGCAGTCATTTTAGCAGTAGACCTCCTCTGTAAATTTAACGTGGTACCCTGTAAAGGCTTTTAAAAATGTATGTAGTTTGTCGCCACTGCACATTTGTGCGAAATTTTAAAGCATGTCGTGTTTGGTATCTATGTACTTGGCCTAAGATCATCTTTTTTATTTCATCAAACATTTGGGCAATATAGTGTGTTTTAGTGCATTAAAATGAAAAAAAGTGTATTTTTTCCCAGAAAAATGCTTTCGAAAAATCGCTGCGCAAATACTGTGTGGAAAAAAAAAATGCAACACCCACCATTTTAATCTGTAGGGCCTTTGCTTTAAAAAAAATATATAATGTTTGGGGGTTCAACATAATTTTCTTGCAAAAAAAAAATATGTTTTCATGTAAACAAAAAGTGTCAGAAAGGGCTTTGTCTTCAAGTGGTTAGAAGAGTGGATGTAAGCTTCCTAATTTTGTGTATAAAATGCCAGAACAGTTCAAAACCCCCCCAAATGACCCCATTTTGGAAAGCAGACACCCCAAGCTATATACTGAGAGGCATGTTGAGTCCATGGAATATTTTATATGTTGACACAAGTTGCGGAAAAAATGTTAAATTTTTTTTTTTTTTTTGCACAAAGTTGTCACTAAATGATATATTGCTCAAACATGCCATGGGCATATGTGGACTTACACCCCAAAATACATTCTGTTGCTTCTCCTGAGTACGGGGATACCACATGTGTGAGACTTTTTGGGAGCCTAGCCGCGTACGGGACCCCAAAACCAAGCACCGCCTTTAGGCTTTCTAAGGGTATAAATTTTGGATTTCACTCCTCACTGCCTATCACAGTTTCGGAGGCCATGGAATGCCCAGATGGCACAAAACCCCCCCAAATGACCCCATTTTGGAAAGTAGACACCCCAAGCTATTTGCTGAGAGGTATTGTGAGTATTTTGCAGATCTCTCTTTTTGTCACAAAGTTTTGAAAATTAAAAAAAAAAAATATATATTATTTCTTCATTTTCAAAAACAAACGAGAGCTGTAAAATACTCACCATGCCTCTCAGCAAATAGCTTGGGGTGTCTACTTTCCAAAATGGGGTAATTTGGGGGGGTTTTGTGCTATTTTGGCATTTTATGGCCTTCCAAACTGTGATAGGTAGTGAGGAGTGAAATCAAAAATTTGCGCCCTTAGAAACCCTGAAGGCGGTGCTTGGTTTTCGGGGGCCCGTATGCGGCTAGGCTCCCAAAAAGTCCCACACATGTGGGAGAAGCAGCAAAATGTATTTTGGGGTGCAATTCCACATATAACCATGGCATGTGTGAGCAATATATCATTTAGTGACAACTTTTTGTAAATATTCAATGGGCTCAACATGCCTCTCAGCAATTTCCTTGGGGTGTCTACTTTCCAAAATGGGGTCATTTGGGTGGGTTTTGTACTGCCCTGCCATTTTAGAGCCTCAAGAAATGAGATAGGCAGTCATAAATTAAAAGCTGTGTAAATTCCAGAAAATGTACCCTAGTTTGTAGACGCTATAACTTTTGCGCAACCCAATAAATATACGCTTATTGACATTTTTTTTACTAAAGACATGTGGCTGAATACATTTTGGCCTAAATGTATGACTAAAATTTAGTTTATTCGATTTTTCTTATAACAAAAAACCTACGTTAGACTTACCGGTAACGGTATTTCTACGAACCTTCCAGGACGGCACACCTGAGAGATGAGGGCTCCTCCCTACAGGAAACACAATCAATTGACAGCTTGTTATAAGGCCCCACCCTTCCCCTTGATCCCCAGTATGCAATAAAGTAATCCCGAACTGGTTCACAAGGGACATAGCTCCATATAGGTACTTACCACCTAGCGTTTAGCTTATTCTTTTCCCCTCCACATAGGGTGGGAAGTAGGCCTGCCGTCCTGGAAGGTTCGTAGAAATACCGTTACCGGTAAGTCTAACGTAGGTTTTCTCCTTCCAGGACGGCACACCTGAGAGGATAATCAAGTAACCACAGGCCTACCTTCAGGGTGGGACCACAGCTTGTAGGACCTTCCGGCCGAAGGCCAAGTCTTGCTGTGACAACACTTCCACACGATAGTGCTTCAGGAACATATGTTGACTGGACCAGGTGGCCGAGCTGCGGATTTGTTCCCAGGAGGCCCCTGCTTTTTCGGCCCAGGAAGCTGCTAGTGATCTGGTTGAATGAGCTCTGACTTTAGCTGGTGCTTGCTTCCCAGAGCATTCATAAGCTTTAGTGATAGCTTCTCTGATCCATCTGGAAACTGAGGTCTTAGAGGCCTGAAGTCCCTTCCTAGGCCCAGTGTACAAAATGAGTAGGTGATTGGATCTCCTAAAACTTTTTGTTCTTTCTAGATAGGTAAGGAGACACCTTCTTACATCAAGACAGTGAAATTTCTTTTCTTTCTCATTTTTTGGTTTATCACAAAAGGACGGCAATATTATGTCTTGCGTCCTATGAAATAAGGATGCCACTTTTGGTAGATACAAGGGATCTGCTCTGAGGGTGACTCTGTCTGGCTGTACCAGTAGGAATGGTTCCTTCATGGATAGTCCCTGCAAATCCCCTACCCTCCTGGCTGTAGTAATAGCTAACAAAAATGCTATTTTTAAAAAGTTAGAAACTTAAAGGGAACCTCTTCTATAGGTTCAAAAGGGTGTTTAGATAATGCCTCTAACACCGTAGTCAAGTCCCAAGGTGGAAAACTACCTTTAAGGACCGGGGAAATTCTTTCCCTTGCTAACAAAAAACGCTTAATGAGGTCCTCTTTTGCCAATCTTTTCTCAAGATAGACTGAGAGGGCCGCAATTTGAACCCGAAGGGTACTGACAGTTAGGCCTTTGTCTACTCCGTCTTGGAGGAACTCCAGGATCACCGGCACAGAAGTGGTGGTCATCTGTCTTTCTTTTCCCCAGGAACAAAAAGTCTTCCATACTTTTAAGTAAATTTTTTTAGTTACTAGTTTTCTACTCAGAAGAAGGGTACTTATTACTTTCTCTGAGCAGCCTTTGCGTTTCAAGATCTGGCGCTCAGTAACCAGGCCGTCAACTGGAAAAATTCCGGTTTCGGATGTAGTACTGGTCCCTGTCTGAGAAGATCTGTCCTGTACGGAAGCTTCAAAGGTTCCGCTACTGCCATGGATCTCAGGCTTGCAAACCAAGCTCTCCTTGGCCACCAGGGTGCTATCAGGAGGATCTGACCTGGAGATCTGTTGAGCTTTTGAAGGACCCGTGGAATCAGGGCTAGGGGCGGGAAGGCGTACGCCAGCCTGTAATTCCAAGTCTGAGTCAGTGCATCTAGACCTTCCGATTCCTTCTCTTGGGAAATTGAGAAAAATCTTTTTACTTTCCTGTTTTGCCGATTGGCAAATAGGTCTATTTCCGGATTTCCAAAGCACTGTACCAAGTTTAGAAATACCTCTGGATTTAATTCCCACTCCTCTTGCCTTATCGTCTGACGGCTGAGGAAGTCTGCCTCGGTATTGCTTATCCCTTTTATGTGGATGG
The DNA here is from genome assembly GCA_029206835.1 of Rana muscosa. Taxonomy (NCBI): domain Eukaryota; kingdom Metazoa; phylum Chordata; class Amphibia; order Anura; family Ranidae; genus Rana; species Rana muscosa. Next base: position 177,165,697 of record CM055128.1, on the reverse strand, counting down.
CAGAAATGGAGAGGACCTTTTTCTCTGCCCAGTCCAGAATCTCTTTGGATAGTTCCAACAGGGGTCTGGATCTGGTGCCTCCCTGGTGACTCAGGTAGGCTACCACCGTGGCGTTGTCGGAGCTTACTTGAACCTCCTTGCCCGTGATGTTTTCCTGAAAGGCTTTTATAGCTTCCCCTACTGCTTTGAGCTCCCTGTAGTTGGATGACATCCGACTTAGCGAGTTGTTCCATCGCCCCTGGGCTACTTCCTTTTCTAGGTGGGCTCCCCACCCCCAGGAACTAGCATCGGTGGTGACCTTTACTGGACACCACTGGGCCCAAGGTCTGCCTCCTTTCAGGTTCTTGGGAATTTTCCACCACTCCAAGGAGGACAGGACCTGAGGGGTTAGCAGTATCTCCTGATCCAAGGACTCCTTCTTTCTGTCCCATGAGGACAGGAAGAAGAAATGGAGCGTCCTTGAGTGGAGTTGTGCCCAAACTATTGCTGGTATACTTGCTGACATCAGGCCTAGAGTTCTTAATACTTCCCTTCTGGAATGCAACAGGGTCTTTATCAGATCCCCTACTGACAAAGTTAGTTTTGTCACTTTGTCTTCTGGTAAGAAGAGCTTCTGCTGCCTGGTGTCTACAATGTAGCCCAGAAAGGTCTTGACCTGATCTGGTACGAGGGAAGATTTTTCTGTATTGATTATCCAACCCAGGTTTTCCAAGACTGAAATTACTTTGTTGGTATGTGACCTGACCAGGGGGGCAGTTTGTCCGGAGATCAGCAGATCGTCCAGGTAAGGAATTAGAGATATACCCTGGAGATGTAGAAAGGCTACTGCCTCTGCTAGGATTTTTGTAAAAATCCTTGGACTGGCTGTTAGCCCGAATGGGAGGGCTCTGAATTGCCAGTGAAAAATCTGTCTTTTGACTACTACCGCGAACCTCAAGTATGCCTGATGATCCACGTGAATTGGCACGTGCAGGTAGGCATCCTTGAGGTCCAGGGTCGTCATGAAGGCTTCTTTCATGAGGTTTTTGCGTACCGAGTAGATACTGTCCATAGTGAACTTTTTGTATTCCAAATACCTGTTCAGGTTTCTTAAGTTCACTATAAGTCGGTACTTCCCTGATGGTTTGCGAACAACAAATACGTGGGAGTAGAATCCCTGGTATTGTTGTTCTTTTGGTACTGGTACCACCACGTGCTGATGTACCAATTCCTGGATACCTTCCAGGAGGGCAGATCTTTTTATGGCATCCCTGGGAGGATGTGTCAGAGTGATCATAGCGGGGGGTTTTGCCAGAAATTCCAACCGATAACCCTCTTGCAGAATCTGACAGATGTAGGTGCTGTCCGAAATCTTTTCCCAATGAGGAACAAAATGGGACAGTCGACCCCCCACCCTGATCTTGGCATCACTTCGACTCCTTGGTACCCACTTTGGGGGAGGTAAACAAAAGATTATTCCTTTGCTTTCCCCTGCCAAAACCCCAGCATCTGTTAGGTTTTACAACAAAACAAACATGTCGCTGTGTTCGGGAGAAACACAATCAATACTGGGGATCAAGGGGAAGGGTGGGGCCTTATAACAAGCTGTCAATTGATTGTGTTTCCTGTAGGGAGGAGCCCTCATCTCTCAGGTGTGCCGTCCTGGAAGGTGATAGGAGAAAGTAGAAAATATAATTTTTTTTCAACATTTTCAGTCTTTTTCCGTTTATATCACAAAAAAAAAAAAATCGCAAAGGCAATCAAATACCATTAAAAGAAAGCTCTATTTGTGGGAAGAAAAGGACGCAAATTTTGTTTGGGTACAACATTGCATGTCCGCACAATTTCCAGTTAAAGTAGTGCAGTGTCAAATTGGGAAATCACCTCTGGTCATTAAGCTGCGTAATGGTCCGGGGCTTAAGTGGTTAAGGCCCCGTTCAGGCTAGATTCACACTTGTGCAGAGAGGCTCTCAGCAGGGGTCCGGTGCGTCCCTGTTCTCCATTTCAGGGATGAATCGGGCCCGAGTTTTTGCCTGCATTTGGACCTAAAACAAAGCATATTTCCAGGTTGTAAGTTGGCAAATGTCATTGCAGATCCCTACTTGTTATTGCTTGTATTGAAACTTAAAAAACATGTACATGGACCGTGTACAAAACACCACCCTACATGTACACCATGTTTAAACATTAGCCAGTTTTATGAGTCATAGCGGGCAGCAGATGAAACTACATAGGTAATTGTAAAAATACAAAATGTAGTGTAGTACTTAAATTTTTTTCTTATCAAAAGCGAAATTACCTTTTAGATGCAACCCCTGTCGTCTAACGTTTAATGTTGTAGAGAGGTTATGCAATGGGTTAATAAAGTCAGAACTTAAAATGCAAGTTTAACCACTTAACGACCGCCCACCGCCGATTTACGTCGGCAGAATGGCACGGACAGGCAGAATCACGTAGATCTACGTGATCGCCTTTGTGCAGTTGGGGGGTCCATCCGGACCCCCCTTCACTGCAGTGAGCGGCCGTTAAGTGTTCGGGAGCGATCAGGCATGAGGGGGCGGCCGCTCGATCCCGCCCCCCCCTCGCGATCGCTCCTGGCCAATGAAAATGCTTCCTCCGCCATGTGATGTAAACAAGGCTGGAGGAAGTGATGTCATCTCCCTCGCCGCGGTCTTTCCGTTCCCGGCGCCGAGCAGAGAAGAAGCAGGTTAGTGCACCAACAGTCCACTGACACGTAGGTACACATAGGCACACAAATCACCCCCCAGTCACCCCCAGATCACCCTCCAGGTCACCCCAAAGCCCCCAATCACAGTGTCACTGATTGCAGTGATCATTTATTTTACTGATCACTGCATTTAGTGTCATCTGTGATTGTAAAAAGTTGCAGGGCAGTTAGGATTAGGCCCCTTTAGGTCCAGGGTAGCCCCCTAACCCCCCCTAATAAAGGTTTAACCCCTTGATCACCCCCCAGGTAACCCTTTCACCCCCTAACTTCAGCGTCACTAAGCGATTGTTTTTCCGATCGCTGTATTCGTGTCACTGGTGTTTTAGATAGGCAGTTATTTTTTTTTAGGTTCGCCGCAGGTTTTTATTAGTGTCAGGTACCCCCATATATTATTTTAACCCCCTGATTGCCCCTAGAGTTAACCCTTTCACCAGTGATCGCCGTATAAGCGTCACTGGTGTCACTGGTTAGCCAGTAAGTTATTTAGTTATTTAGGTTACCCGTCAGGTTTTTATATAGTGTCAGGTACCCCCATATTTAACCTAATAAAGGTTTTAACCCCCTGATTGCCCCTAGTTAACCCTTTCACCAGTGATCACCATATAAGTGTTACGGGTGACGCTGGTTGATTAGTTTGCTTTTTATAGCATCAGGGCACCCGCCGTATATAACCCAATAAAGGTTTAACCCCCCTGATCGCCCGGCGGGTGAGATCAATTAGGTTTTAGCGCCAGAGAGGGTCTGCGTCGCCCCAGGCAGTGTTAGGTTAGTGACAGTAACGCTAACACCCACGCGCAAAGCATACACCCCCCTTAGTGGTATAGTATCTGATCAGATCTGATCAGATCTATACTAGCATCCCCAGCGGTTTAGGGTTCCCAAAAACGCAGTGTTAGCGGGATCAGCCCAGATACCTGCTAGCGCCTGCGTTTAGCCCCTCCGCCCAGCCCAGCCCAGCCCAGCCCACCCAAGTGCAGTATCGATCGATCACTGTCACTTACCAAACACAACACACATAACTGCAGCGTTCGCAGTGCTTGGTTTTTGGGGCCCTGTACGCGGCTAGGCTCCCAAAAAGGCCCACACATGTGGTATCCCCGTACTCAGGAAAAGCAGCAGAATGTATTTTGGGGTGCAATTCCACATATAACCATGGCATGTGTGAGCAATATATCATTTAGTGACAACTTTTTGTACATTTTTTTTTCTTTTTGTCATTATTCAATCATTTGGGACAAAAAAAAAATATTCAATGGGGTCAACATGCCTCTCAGCAAATAGCTTGGGGTGTCTACTTTCCAAAATGGGGTCATTTGGGGGGGTTTTGTGCCATCTTGGCATTTTATGGCCTTCAAAACTGTGATAGGTAGTGAGGAGTGAAATCAAAAATTTGCGCCCTTAGAAATCCTGAAGGCGGTGCTTGGTTTCCGGGGTCCCGTACGTGGCTAGGCTCCTAAAAAGTCCCACACATGTGGTATCCCCGTACTCAGGAGAAGCAGCAGAATGTATTTTGGGGTGTAATTTCACATATGCCCATGGCATGTGTGAGCAATATATCATTTAGTGACAACTTTGTGCAAAAAAAAAAAAGTTTGTCATATTCCCGCAACTTGTGGCAAAATATAAAATATTCCATGGACTGAACATGCCTCTCAGTAAATAGCTTGGGGTGTCTACTTTCCAAAATGGGGTCATTTGGGGGGGTTTTGTGCTATTTTGGCATTTTATGGCCTTCGAAACTGTGATAGGTAGTGAGGAGTGAAATCAAAAATTTGCGCCCTTAGAAATCCTGAAGGCGGTGCTTGGTTTCCGGGGTCCCGTACGTGGCTAGGCTCCTAAAAAGTCCCACACATGTGGTATCCCCGTACTCAGGAGAAGCAGCAGAATGTATTTTGGGGTGCAATTCCACATATAACCATGGCATGTGTGAGCAATATATCATTTAGTGACAACTTTTTGTAATTTTTTTTTTTTTTGTCATAATTCAATCACTTGGGACAAAAAAAAAAATATTCAATGGGCTCAACATGCCTCTCAGCAATTTCCTTGGGGTGTCTACTTTCCAAAATGGGGTCATTTGGGGGGGTTTTGTACTGCCCTGCCATTTTAGCACCTCAAGAAATGAGATAGGCAGTCATAAATTTAAAGCTGTGTAAATTTCAGAAAATGTACCCTAGTTTGTAAACGCTATAACTTTTGCGCAAACCAATAAATATACGCTTATTGACATTTTTTTTACTAAAGACATGTGGCTGAATACATTTTGGCCTAAATGTATGACTAAAATTGAGTTTATTCGATTTTTCTTATAACAAAAAGTAGAAAATATCTTTTTTTTTCAAAATTTTCGTTCTTTTTCCATTTATATCGCAAAAAATAAAAATCGCAGAGGCAATCAAATACCATTAAAAGAAAGCTCTATTTGTGGGAAGAAAAGGACGCAAATTTCATTTGGGTACAACATTGCATGTCCGCACAATTTACAGTTAAAGCAGCGCAGTGCCGAATCCCAAAAACAGGCTTGGTCCTAATGGCCCGAAATGGTCCGGGGCTTAAGTGGTTAAACCATTTCCTAGTCTGTGATCTCCAGATATCGTCTGGGTTTTCAAACAAATTGAAGCTTCGTCGGTGTATAATGTGCAGCCTGGTATATGATGCGCAGGGGCCCTGTGTATAATGTGCAGCCTGGTATATGATGTGTAGGGATGAGCTCTGGCGTGTTTGCATACTCCACGTGCAGAGCCCGCCAGGAAGTCGGCACGGCGCTGCGCTAATCACAGGCAGGGAGACATTGTCCCGATGCTCGGCTGCAGAGATCGGGAAATGTCTCCCTGCCTGTGATTAGGGCAGCGCCGTGCCGACTTCCTGGCGGGCTCTGCATGTGGAGTATGCAAACGCGCCAGAACTCATCCTTAATGATGTGCAGAGCCCTGTGTATAATGTGCAGAGCCCTGTGTATAATGTTCAGCCTGGTATATGATGTGCAGAGCCCTGTGTATAATGTGCAGAGCCCTGTGTATAATGTGCAGCCTGGTATATGATGTGCAGAGCCCTGTGTATAATCTGCAGCCTGGTATATGATGTGCAGAGCCCTGTGTATAATGCACAGCTTGGTATATGATGTGCAGAGCCCTGTGTATAATGTGCAGCCTGGTATATGATGTGCAGAGCCCTGTGTATAATGTGCAGCCTGGTATATGATATGCAGAGCCCTGTGTATAATGTGCAGCCTGGTATATGATGTGCAGAGCCCTGTGTATAATGTGCAGCCTGGTATATGATGTGCAGAGCCCTGTGTATAATGTGCAGCCTGGTATATGATGTGCAGAGCCCTGTGTATAATGTGCAGCCTGGTATATGATGTGCAGAGCCCTGTGTATAATGTGCAGCCTGGTATATGATGTGCAGAGCCCTGTGTATAATGTGCAGCCTGGTATATGATGTGCAGAGCCCTGTGTATAATGTGAAGCCTGGTATATGATGTGCAGAGCCCTGTGTATAATGTGAAGCCTGGTATATGATGTGCAGAGCCCTGTGTATAATGTGCAGCCTGGTATATGATGTGCAGAGCCCTGTGTATAATGTGAAGCCTGGTATATGATGTGCAGAGCCCTGTGTATAATGTGAAGCCTGGTATATGATGTGCAGAGCCCTGTGTATAATGTGCAGCCTGGTATATGATGTGCAGAGCCCTGTGTATAATGTGCAGCCTGGTATATTATGTGCAGAGCCCTGTGTATAATGTGCAGCTTGGTATATTATGTGCAGAGCCCGGTTTATAATATAAAGCCTGGTATATGATGTGCAGAGCCCTGTGTATAATGTGCAGCCTGGTATATGATGTGCAGAGCCTGGTGCATAATGCTGACACTATGAGTGGAATACAGGGGACGGAGTGGGTGGATTCTATAAGGGGTGTGGCTTATGAGAAGTGGGAGGGGCCAACCATGGAGGGGCGGGGTCTTGCACCCCCCCCCCATCCTAAAACTTCACCAGCCGCCACTGCAGTACTCCATTTTGATTCCTAGGGGATTATTCAGTCAGTACGAGTCAGAGGAAGAGATCAGACCTGAGGGAGAGATGCTGTCTCAGGTGATTTCACCGGACAATTCAGGCCTTCGCTGCCGGTCGGGACATCCAGCCTGAGAGAGGGGGATCCCAGGTGTACATACAGGTGCACCTGCAACGACGGTGAAGCGTTTTAGTGTAAGGTGACCGGTCTGGGCCCCCAGAAGAGCCTGCCTGTTCCAGGACATTTGCTTGGGCCTTGGGGGCTTTTGCCCATTTGCAGGAAACAGGGACATAGCACCACAGAAGGAGTTAATTGAACACTGCATACAGACATAATTTCTGGTAGTCATCTTGCTGACACTTGTAGTGCCACAGGGATAAAGGATGAGGCCATCCATCCTGGGGACCCTGTATACAGACATCATTGTCCTTTCACCTTGCTGAGAAAGATCCTGTCTGCCTCACTTGATAATATGGGCCAGTTGTGTTGTTTGGCCCTGCTATCCAGGAGTTCAGCAACGAAAGTGGCTAGCTGAGGACAACGTTTTTTATCTTTTCTTCAAAAAGGACAGGAAAGCCCGAAAAGAGAAAATAAATAAAATTAAGAAATAGCAGAGGACTGGGCATGACAGGGTTAACAGGGTACAGACAGAAATGAGAGGTCTTACCTGATTGGGGGAGCCTTAGGGAGAAGGGGACACGAGAGTAAAAAGGAGCTTGCCCCTCCCCCAGCATTAGTGCCGCGTACAAGAACAAGCTTGGAGCTTGCTACGGAGGGAGACCTGCTGCGGGGGAACGTCGGAGGGCCCAGCTGCAGACGGGTACTGTGGCACGGAGAGATGGATGGATGCCTGCAGAGAGGGGGCTGGTGCTGGGTGAGCGGCCGTAGGTTCTGGTGCTGGGAAAGGGGAGTCCTCATGTGCTCCGGGATCTGTGCCTCTGGAGCCCCTCTCCCAGGCCTCCTCCCACAGGGACAGCAGCATGCTGGATGGTCCGTTCGGGCCCATCTGGGATCTCCCACGATGGCGGTGCTCGCGGATGGGGGTCTTCCCCCCTCAAGGACAGCACTCGGCAGGCGGGGGCTCAGGGGACACCGGGACAGAGTTTGTGGCCCTCACTAAAACAGTACGGAGCATGCGGGCTCCGCCCCCTTGGCAGTGAGACGGCGGGGACGGAGCCTCGGCGGGGAGAACCGGCCAGCAACGGCCGCCGGGCCTACATTGCCACGGCCGACGGCTCTCCAAACACCAGGGGCAGGCGTAGAAGCTACATGGCAGTGGGGGACCGAGGGGGCCCCCCGGACAGAAAGTGGCAGGCAGATGCTTCAGGTACACAGAGGCCGTTTTGCGGCCCTCCCTGATACAGCTTGAGGAGCACGCGGCCCCCCCCACCATGGCGGGGAGCCGGCGGGGGCGGAGCCTCGGCGGGCAGAACCAGTCAGCTGCGGCCACCGGGCCTCCACTGCCATGGACAGCAGCTCCCAACTAACCAGGGGCAGGCGTAGGGGGTGCACAGCAGACGGGGACAGGTCGGAGGACTGAGGTGCCCCCCCCATGGACCGGGAACGGTGAGGTAGAGGGCAGTGGGCGGATCCGGCACGAGGAGGCGAGGCCAGCAGCCACGCAGATCGTCAGCATCCTGGGGGCGCTCCCCCGGAAGGGCTGTAGCTCGCTGGGACGGAAGGTCGGGGCACGGTCGGTGTCAGAAGAGTAGGAAGAGCCCCAGAGACAATCAGCGACGATGGAGGCGGGACCTTCGGCTGGTGGGACCCTTCCTAGGCAACTGGGTAAGTCTATTTTACAAGTTTCTATATCTGGGCAGTCTGCGGTTTAGCGGAGGTGGTTAGTTGGGTTGGGCCTAGGCCACAGCGTGGGGGTGGACACGCGGTCATGTTTGCCCGCGGGGGGGTCACACAGGTTCTTTCGGCCCGTGGTCATGCCGCTGCTAGGGTCAATAAAGGGAGTGCAGAGGTTTCCTGGTTGGGCGAACGGCACAAGTGGGCCCGTCGGCAGCCTGGTTGCTGCAGGTGTGGTGGACATGGCTGGGACGGCGGGGGGAGGCTGCTAGCACACAGGTGGCCATTAGTTTGGCCGACTCGAACACAATGGGAGGTATATGGGTTTTTTGAGGGGCGCACCTTACACCAGGGTCCGTGGGACAGCTATGGAAGGTGGGTCTGGGGTACTGTTCTATCTGCGGCAGTGGACATGTTGCAAGTCGGCTGGGGCCAAGCGAGAGTAGAGCACATCGGAGGCCGAGGGGAAGAGGCGGTAAGGACTGATCCTGCGGATTTCCCTGACTATTTACGGGCTTTCGCTATTATGGTGGGAGTGAGTGGGGGAAAGAACCCTGAACATTGTTCAGCGCTCTTTGGTTACTGGAAGCAGTTGGCAGGGCCCACAGGAGAGTCTACAGCAGGGATATGCAATTAGCGGACCTCCAGCTGTTGCAAAACTACAAGTCCCATGATGCCTCTGCCTCTGGGTGTCATGCTTGCTGCTGTCAGAATCTCGCTATGCCTCATGGAACTTGTAGTTTGGCAACAGCTGGAGGTCCGCTAATTGCATATCCCTGGTCTACAGGGACACTGCCTGGCAGGTGGGCGGAGGGCGATACGCGTCCTGGGAGGTGGGATTACAGGGACAGTAGTTGGGGAGGCGACTTCTGTACTAGGCGCGGGCCTGAATCGATTTCTGTTATTTTCAACGGGGAGGGCCGGCGGAGCGTCGACCCCGGGACAGGGGCCACATGGAGGGACGGGCCCATCGGAGGCATGGGTGTCCTGCCTGTGGAAAATAGTGGATTGGGCCCATCTGGGGTATGGGTGTCCCTTCCTACCAGTGGAAAACTGTGGGTGGGTCCATCTGAGGTATGGGAGTCCCTTCCTAACTGGGGTAAATAGTGGGTTGGGCCCACCTGAGGTATAAATGTCCCTTCCTAACCGTGGAACACGGTGGGTTGGGCCTGTCGGAGGTATGGGTGTCCCTTCCTAACTGTGGGGAAACTGTGGGTTGGGCCCATCTGAGGTATGGGTGCCTCTTTCTAACTGCGGAATATGGTGGGTTGGGCCCATCTGAGGTATGGGTGTCCCTTCCTAACGGTGATAACGGTGGGTTGGGCCAATCGGAGGTATGGGTGTCCCTTCCTGACTGTAAAAATCTGTGGGTTGGGGCCCATCTGAGGTATGGGTGTCCCTTCCTGACATTAAAGGGGTAACATTGGGGTATCAATTGGGTTGTATCTGAGAGTACATAAGTGGTTAATTGTCCCTGAGCCGGTGTATAGGCGGCTGGGGGCCTTTAATTGGGTGGCGGATACAACCGGTTTATCATGAGTATATAGGCCTTGAAAGACCTTGGACAGGGCATGAGCTGAGGTGGGTTTATTTGTTATGCATTGAACGTGTTTTCTTGTGAATGGGGTATTTAATGGTTTGGAAAAAAAGGCTGCTATGGCCATTTGACTCCAAAGGAACACAGGGAGGAGTTGCGAGGGGGCGCTCTTTCCTGGCTTAGTTTAACAGAGCGGGCATTGGGGGGGGGGGGGGGGGGGTTCGGCAGGTTAGTGGCTGCGATCTGGCGTTTTTTACGTGCATGCGGCTGGCTCGACGGGTTGTGGGGCCCCCTTCCAAGGCCGATGGAGTATGGTACCCTGCCGCATTCGTGCAGTAAGCCGGTTTGATATGAGATTTGTGTCACTGGTATTATTTCCGGTGGTGCTGGCCGTGGTGGGAGGGGTGACCCTGTCGGGGTGCTGTCAGGCGCTTCCAAGGGGACATTGTAAAAGGTGATACAGGTCACCAGTACGGTGGTAGTCGCGCATCCGCCGGGGGGTGAGGCTGCTCCGTCATTTGGGGTTTAGAGGTCTGCAGTTATGGGTTTATTGGTGCTGTTCACCCCTCGGGGTGAGAACGGCCTAGCTAAAGCTTGGTCTGGCTTGCGGCGGGGATGTATCCCGGGATTTGGGGGGCAGCAGTTCATTGTCCCGGATGTCGGTGGTGGAGTGCCTGGGGGTCGGTTCCGGATGGCTCATAAGGTCAGTAAGGGATGGGACTAGGGCTGCATACTGTAGGGTTTGGCAGTAATGTCTGTCGTTGGTGCATCCAGCAGAGTTGTAACAGGAGGTCGTTGGTTGATGGTTCTGTACTGGGTTTCGCGGACCCTGAATTAGCAGGTTTGGTGCCTTTTCTTTAAATCGCAGGGTGGCTGGTACTTCCTTACAAGTTTTAGGACAAGCACTGAGAGGGTATCGGCTCTCTCATAAGCGTGGGGGACACAGTGCGCACTGTGTCGTTGGAGATTCGGCGGAAGGTTTTAGCCCATTGGGTTTGTCGGGGTTCACCGGTCTAGAACAGGGGTGTCCAAACTTTTTTAAAAGAGGGCCAGATTTGATGAAGTGAACATGCTTGAGGGCCAACCATTTTGCCTGACATTCTTTGAACCATTAAAATTCTCTTGCCTTTGTGGCTGTGTGTGAGTAAAGAGATGAGCTCAGGCGTATTATTTGGATATACCGTATTTATTGGCGTATAACAGGCCCCTTCACTTTCAGAGGGAAGTTTCAGGAAAAAAAAAAAAAACTTAAAATTTTAAATAAAGAACCGTGAAGCAAAATAAGGGTCAGTGCCCATCTGCAGACCCCCAAGTGCCAGGAATGCAGCACACACCATTGCTAGGAATGCAGCACACACACCATTGCTAGGAATGCACCCACCATTGCCAGGAAGGCAGCACCCACTATTACCAGGAATGCACCCACCATTGCCAGGAAGGCAGCACCCATCATTGCCAGGAATGCAGCACCTATCATTGCCAGGAATGCAGCACCTATCATTGCCAGGAATGCAGCACCTATCATTGGCAGGAATGCACTCACCATTGCCAGGAATGATCAGTGTCCATCTGCAGCCGTGCCCAAGTGTCCATCTGCAGCCAGCCGTGCCCAAGTGTCCATCTGCAGCCAGCCGTGCCCAAGTGTCCATCTGCAGCCAGCCGTGCCCAAGTGTCCATCTGCAGCCAGCCGTGCCCAAGTGTCCATCTGCAGGCAGCCGTGCCCAAGTGTCCATCTGCAGCCAACCGTGTCCAAAAATGAAGCTTTATTCGTTTTAAATTTTGCTGCCGAGATAGAGCCGGATGTCCTGCGTATGCGGGTGTACTCGGCTGTACTCGGCTCCTCTCGCAGTCCCGCCCCTTGGCCCCGCTTCTATGATGGACATAACACACGTCCAATGGCGGGACTGGACGTGACTGCGAGCGGAGCCAAGCCTAGCCGAGTACACAGTACACTCGGATCGGCGTATAACAAGCACCCCTGAATTTAAGGGGAAAAAAGTGCATGTTATATGCCGATAAATATGGTACATCTTTTGTGGCCCCGGCGCTGGGAGATCGTCGGAAAAAGATATTCGTCGGAAAAAGATATATATGTGTAGATAACCAGACGGGCCGTTCAAAACCGGACCGCGGGCCGCGATTGGCCCGCGGGCCGAACTTTGGACATGCCTGGTCTAGGAAGTTTTTGTTCCCAACAGCTTTCACCCCGGCATTCTGTTGGTGCTGGTAGGATGAGCGAGCGGGTTAGCCCTTCCAAGAAGTACAGGGCGGGTAGGGCTCAGGTGGCCACCTGCGGGGATGATTGGGAATCCCAGGTGCTGTGCTGGGGCTATATATATATATATATATATATATATATATATATATATATATATATATATATATATATATATATATATTGTAATGTTTGGGGGTTGTTTAGCTCAAGTGTAGCACTTGCTAGCGAGAACAGTCCCACACAAATGTTTCCTTTTGAGGGCTTGTTGGCCCACTTTTATTAAAAAGAATCAAACAAAGTTCCAGAAATGAAAACAAATGTGGTTTCCCTCGCAGGGGGTTTTCATCATCAACATTAAATGGTAGTATGTTCAGCCTCCTGGCTCACACATGCAAAAGTGCAAATGAAAATACCGTGCCGCCTGGCTCTCTTCAGCAGCAGCACCACTGCTCAGGCTCCCGCATGGAGCCCTCCTGACACCTGTCAGCAACCTCAGACTCAGGTCTCTAGGTTTCACAGTGCAGCCTGCACTCTCTAGCTACTCCAGTGCACACCTGCACACTCTGGGTTCTCCCTTGCAAGCCTGGTCTCCTCGGGAGGGTGGAGCTCAGAACCATGGTCAGGTGTCTACAAATAGGCCAGCACACACCTGACCAGTCAGTGTGCTGGTAAATCTCAAAATCTGGACCCAGGACTGGGGATTTCATCCCACCCAGATCTCTACGAAATCCCCGGGCTCCAGGTCCCAAAGTGGACTTTATTAAAGAATGAGGAAACTGAAACGCCAGTTTCCTCTGTACATTATAAACTCCCTGGAGCCCCTCAACCCGTCCAGTTGAGAATTCTGGGTCACTACACTGGTGGGGTACCACACTACCACATACCCCTCCCCCTTGTTTCGACCCAGAGGGCGGAACACACCAGTTCAACCTCCTCACTTTGGCATGACCATGCCAGCTACCACCCACATGTGCCAAATTTTGTCCCATCAGGTGACTTTCTCCACATCCCCCTGCTACGTTTACTTGGGCTCTGCAAAGACACTCCCATATCTTTTTGCATGCACGCTTCCAAAAGCGATGTCTTTCTATTTCCCTTGAACCTACACTAGCCACTTTATCAGTAGGGAGTTTACTACTCTTGGCACCTTTTTGCACCCAAGGTTGATTTCTGAGCTTTAAGGGTCCGATACCATTGAGCTTACCAAGGGCTCCCTCATTTTCCGATAGACCACCCCTTTTCCCTTTATTTAATTTGGAAGGGATCAGATTTTTAAACACTTGTTTAGTGATAAGCGGGGGCTCTTTTATTGGGGTGACACTGATCCCTCTCTGAGCCCCCTTACTGTCCAAACTTAGCGTCACTTGTTTCCCCATGTACATTGCATGCTTCATTCTGGCAGTTTCATCACCAACATCCTCATAAGACTGCAGCCTCGTCTTAGTCTCCCTCTGAAGGACATCCTGACTGTCTTGCCACTCTGAGGTCAAGTCATTTGACACCTTGCTGCGCTTTGAGCTATTTCCTTCCGACCATTGTTTACCAGGATCCTTCTCAGATCCTAGAAGTTCTTCAAACCTCAGGAATTCTTCCCCAGAATTACCCTCCTGAACCTGTAGGGGGCCTAATTCTGCTGCACCTTTTACCTCTTCTAAGTCAGTCACACCATTTATCTCCACACATTTTTTTGGATTAGCAGCAACCGCATCACTTTGACCATCAGGTCTGCCATAATTTTTGTCACCCATGGTAACCAAACCATCAAAAATTGCCAATGCGCTGCATTTTTCATCATGGTCAGAAATATTAATGCGTTTGTCATATTTCATTTCACCCATGTTTGACAGGGCAGTGTCTGGAGAGGAACTGCACCCAGCAGAGTGGTTGTCTACGGCAGCTTCACTATACACAAACCCCATTGGCATGAGATCCTCTGCCAGCAACTGTCCTGACCCCTGACCATCATCGCATAAAACAACATTTGGACCTGTGACTACAATCACTTCATTTATTGCTGTGCCACCTGGCACTTCCACCAACACTAGATCATTTGGCACGGCATCAACCATTACCACATCATTAGACCCTTTGTGGATCACAGACATGACGTCCTCTGTGCATTCTCCCTTACTTGGCGCTTCCATCTCATGAGCAACATCATCTGCAGCAGCAAGTACACCGTTGCATATAAGTTGCTCTGCAGGTCCTTCCTCTGGCACTGCAGAAATCATGTCTGCTCCACTCTTACCAACAGAGGCCTTTTCCAACAAAGCCAACAGGTCTTTTGCCCACCTGTCCCAGTCTGTTATCTCTGTGCTACCAGAGGGACAAAGTGGCTCAGCAACAGACACATTGCACATGTCACTTTTATTTAAACCAGACTGTGGTAATACATTTTTAACCAGAGCAGGCTGAAATACCACACTCTCACCACCTTGCTCTGATGGCGCTTCATTAAACGCATGAACACCTTCACACCTGTCATTGCCAGACTGCAATAACCTATTTCCATGAGTGTTTTCAAACATTTCCGTTTTAGCATTAACCATTTTGTTATCACCAGGTTCAGGTACCGTCTTATCCCTTAGAGCGGCACCATAGCTGTCCCAGGCAACCTCCGGCTCAAAAACGCAGAGCTCCCCGGGGGTTTCTAGGGAAACCTCTGTAGCCTTCATCTCAGTTGCTAGTGGAGATAGTACATCTTTAACGGCATTTGTGACGGACTGGTGTTTATATGGTCACAAAACAGACACCCCAAAGCAAAGTACATACTCATTTTTTTTAATTTTATTTCTAGCAAAGAAATACCTTCCTGCTATTCTAGCAAGAACCAGTAGATGGCAGAGAAGGTACACAAACAGAGTTTATATAAGGCCACCCACCATGTGACTGGAGTCAAACGATTTCCAGCCATAAAACCCAGTGGTCCTGTCTTATGCTGTTGTGTGATTTTTTGCAGGTATGTACTCTAAATCGTTCCTAATCTGCATTAAACTATAATAGAAAGATTCTTAAACATCTGTAGCAGATGCAGGGAAAGTTACAGCAGACTGTATGTTATAGTTTTACTGCTATTAGAAGTTAGAACAGCATGTGTGAGAAACAAGTGAAAAGGACATAAAAACATGAAAATACTGCATTAGTCAGACAAATGTCTATTAGAAGCACTAAACCGTTCTAAATAAGTATATTGAAACTTGGTTTATACAAGTTCCATAAAGTTATAAAAGCACATGTTGAAAACTGATATTCTTAAGAAAAACCTATATGTAAAGCTATGCATTGCTTCATGTGCACCATCTAGTGGTTAAAAAAGAGAACTACCGAAATAATGTTTGTATTAAAGCATGGCATTGACAATACCATTATTGCACAGTTAAAGTGTACATCATCATCTATAACGGAATAACAGGAATATATATGGTATTAAAATATAACAATTTTTTTTGTGTAACTACGGTTTAAAATACTTCAGTTAAAATCTGTATTATATATTGTTAATAGTTATAAACATGTGATTATAAAAATTTAAAAGATGTATTGTTATGTAAAAGAAAAACGATTTCCAGCCATAAAACCCAGTGGTCCTGTCTTATGCTGTTGTGTGATTCTTTGCAGTCCACGCCAAGCTGATCACCTTATCTCATCACGTCTACAATTATCGGCTCTCTTAATTCACATTTTGAGGCCGGTAACATTTTGGGGGCTCGTGCCGGGATTCGTTGTGTTACCAGTGAGAGGGAAGCTCGAGACAAGCGTGAGCCTACTACAGAGCTACAAGGAGAGTCGTGAGTGTCGTCTGCCTTGTGAGTGCAAGTCTTCAGAGTGCAACAGATATGGCGTCTCCTTGTCGTGCGCTGATGTGGGATATCCGGAAACAACTTCATCTGCTTAGTGAAGAACAGCTGCATAGCCTCGCTATTACGCTGGAAGATGAAAGAGATGTGGACGTTCCATCAGTGACTGGTACCAATGAAATGGAACTCGTTGAATTTATTGAAGACTACTTGAGAAGTGATCAGCTGGAGAAGTTAGAAGATCAAGGCATGTCTTACCTACTCATCATCCAAGACAAGATCAATGAACTAAAACTTAACAAGGAAAGTACACCAACTGTGGACATTGCAACCGCTGCAAAAAAAAGAAGTAGTGGGACTGCAAGGACTGAACAGGTATCGGAGGTGGTGAGATTAACTGACGTTGTTGCTTTATTGCCACTTAGAGAATTCAAAATGCATGGTGGTGTAATTTCAGATCATGGTTCGGACATGAGCTACAGTAGCGCGTGCAGACAAATTGACAAGGGTCTAACAGAAAAATTCCCTGAATCTGAAATTATACGCACCGTGTTGAGAATAATTAAACCTGGTCATTTTAAAGATATGTTGACTGACAAAGATGATCTTACTGTTGCTGAATTGAAAAGGTTTTTGAAGTCACATATGAGAGAACGAAGTGGTAATGAGTTATTTCAGGACCTTAGTAATGCTACCCAGCAAGAAAGAGAAACAGCACAACTATTTGTTTACAGGCTAGTGGGGTTAAAACAAAAAGTTCTGTCCACATCACAACATGATAGGCGAGAGCTTAACTATGACAAAAAACTGGTGCAAGGCATATTCCTTCATACACTGTATCAGGGACTAAACGAAAAAAAACTCTAATGTTAGACGAGATATCAAGCCTTACGTGTCTGATTTGACAGTAACGGATGACTTTATCATAGAGCAGGTCACCAGGTCAGTTGATGAGGAAACAGAAAGACAGAGACGCTTAAACAGTGCACCTAAACATAAACCTCTTACTGTTCATTCATCACAGACACCAGGTAATAGTGAAAAAGACACCTTGCAAAAGAGTGTTGAGGAAGATGCTAGAGCAAAATCACACTGCATTAACGGAACTAACAACACAGGTTTCTGCTCTCACAAAGAACCTGGAAAAGATGATGAAGCAAACTCCTGTTGTTGGAAACCAAAGGACTAAGCCACTAACCAATGTTCAAGTTCCAGATACAGCTCACTGCAAACCCAGGTGTGATGATTGCATTAAACGAGAGAGTCAGAACTGCTACCACTGTTTCTACTGTGGTTGGACAGGACACAGAGCGGTTGATTGCTTGAAGAAAATAAGGCAGTCAGGAAACGACAGATGGTCACTGGGGAGGGACAACCAGTGACCACCTCAAATGTTCTGTCCCGTGCGAAGGTAAACAGGGTATTCACCCACCGGTCAACTAGAAGGGATTCTCCAAACAACACGTAGCACAATTAATTGGAGGAAAATGCCTACTGTCATGTCGGATGAATGGTGTTCCGGTTGACATGTTGATGGACACAGGAGCTCAGGTCAGCATTGTCGGGAAGGCATGGTTAGAAAAGTTTCTACCCAGCGTCTCCATTAGGCACATACAAGATTTACTTTGTGATGACAACTTATCTATTACAGCTGCAAATGGTTCTATCATTCCATTCATCGGATGGATTGAAGTCTGCCTGGAATTCGAAAGTAGTGGACATGGAAACTCAGCCATCTATGTGCCAATGCTGGTGAGTGACTGCTGTAATGGCAATCCAATTCTTGGGTTTAATGTGATCGAAGAATTGATCAGAGAAAACCGTGACCGACCAAACAGCACCCAAAACCTGACTATCTTGCTGAGTGAAGCTATGAAAGTAAGACAGAGTGTAGCGAATAACATTGTCAATGCTGTCAGTCAAGCAACTGACCCAGGAGAAATATCCGATAGTCGTATGGTCAAAGTGGGGAAGAAGGGACTCCAGATTAAAGGAGGCGAGATCTGTGAAGTCAAATGCAGAATTAGAGCATGGCCAAAAGGAGGAATCATGCCATTTGAACCACTTCCAGAATATCCAGTTGAGTAAGGACTTGAACTATTTCCTTCAGTGGTAGATGTGCCAAATGGGTTCTCTAAACTGGTGAAGATACCTATACTGAACCGTGCTCAACATGACATCTATCTTCCGCCCAGAACAGTATTGGGTACCATTTCTCCAGCAGCTTAAATTCTACCATTGTCTCCAAACAAAGACGATGGAAAGGGAATTGACCAGAAGAAAAGGGTGTTTCATGTAAACCAGTTGAATCAAGTGGACACTGGAAATCAGCTATCCACTAACAAATCTGTTAAGTGGCACCCACCTGTCAATTTGGAAGATCTCTCAGAAGAAGAACAGGAGATAGCGAGACAAATGTTATGTGACGAATCAGATGTCTTTGCTCGAGATGAGGGAGACATAGGATGCATTCCTAACCTGAAATTGAGGATAAATCTGAAAGATGAAACTCCTGTCCAGAAACGCTACAATTCGATACCGAAACCCCTATACAAGGAAGTGAAAGAATATATCCAAAACCTTCTTGACCGAGGTTGGGTAACAAAATCTTCTTCCGCATACTCATCACCAGTTGTCTGTGTTCGAAAGAAGGACAGTAGCCTACGACTATGTGTTGACTTTAGGGAGTTAAACCGAAAGACTATCCCAGATAGACATCCACTACCCAGAATACAAGATCTGCTGGATAGCTTAGGAGGATTTACATGGTTCTCAATCCTGGACCAGGGTAGTGCGTATCATCAAGGCTTTGTGCATGAAGACTCCAGACATCTGACGGCTTTTAGCACCCCCTGGGGACTCCTGGAGTGGAATCGTATTCCGTTCGGATTAACTAATGCCCCAGCAGCTTTTCAGAGATGCATGGAAAATGTACTAGAGGGCATCAGAGACAAATGTTGTTCTCCATACCTGGATGACGTACTTTGCTACTCCAAAACTTTTCAGGAGCATGTCAATGATATTAGGCAAGTGCTTAGTCGAATGCGCGAGCATGGTATCAAACTTAGACCGCAGAAGTGTGAACTTTTTAAACGACAGATTCGATACCTTGGACGAATGGTGTCAGAAGAAGGCATAAAAATTGACCCAAAAGATCTTGAAGCGGTATTACATTTGAAAAGGAAAGAACCAAAAACAGTGGGAGGAGTCAGATCTTTGTTAGGATTCCTGAGCTACTACAGGTCCTTCATTCAAGATTTCTCTCGACTTGCTAAACCACTGTATGAACTTTTGCAGAACACTGAGAAAGAATCTGCTACATCCATTACCAAAAACAATCAAGGGAAACCTACAAAGAAAAATGGGAACAAAACACAAGTGCCATCTAAAACACTGATTCAATGGACACCCAAACATCAAGCTGTAGTATCCAGACTGGTGGACATGCTAACCAATCCACCAATACTAGCATACCCTGATTTTGACCTACCCTTCGTTTTACACACTGATGCTTCCAATGAAGGCCTAGGTGCTGTACTGTACCAACGACAAGGAGGAAAACTTCGTGTTATCGGGTTTGGCTCCAGAACATTGACTCCAGCAGAGCGCAATTACCATCTTCACTCTGGTAAACTTGAGTTTTTAGCTCTCAAGTGGGCAGTCTGTGACAAATTCAGAGATTACTTGTACTACGCTCCAACATTCACAGTCTACACAGACAACAACCCATTGACAAATGTATTGAGTACTGCCAGACTGAATGCTGTGGGTCATCGCTGGGTTGGCGAGTTGGCCGATTTCCACTTTGATATCAAGTACAGGCCAGGTAAACAGAATGCAGACGCGGATACACTGTCACGATTTCCGGTGGAACTCACAAAGAATTTGAGTACAGAGAGCTTGTACCATCTGAGGTTGTGTCAGCTATGTGGCAAGGGAACAAAGCTGTCGACGAAGAAGAGGCACGATACCAACATTAGAGAAGTTGTCTGGCTTAAGGAGAACTACTGGATTCCAAACCACAAAGAGAAGGAGAGTATGACCAGTAAAACAAGACGTTTGATACATGAATAGAACAAACTCAGAGTTGATGAAGGAATCCTCTACCGAGACGCTGGAACCCGAAAACAGCTAGTCCTACCAGAAAAGCTAAAACCATTGGTCTTAAAAAATCTTCATGATGACATGGGTCACATTGGTACAGACAAGTTAACCCACCTAGCACGTGAACGATTTTACTGGCCATTTATGCAAAGAGACATTGATGAATATGTGCTGAAGAAGTGCAACTGCATCAAACAAAAGCGTCCAAATATCACCGAAAGAGCACCTATGGGTTTGATTACTACCAGTTCACCCTTGGAGTTAGTATCCATTGATTATCTTCACTTGGAAAAAAGCAAAGGAGGATATGAGTATATACTTGTAATAGTTGACCACTTCACACGCTTTGCACAAGCGTATCCCACTAAGAACAAATCTGGAAAAACGGCGGCAGAAAAGATATTTCAAGATTTCATACCACGTTTTGGCTATCCAGAGAAACTCCACCATGACCAAGGAAGAGAATTTGAAAACAACTTGTTTCAGACATTGCAAGGATTGGCAGGGATTTCTCATTCAAGAACTACTCCGTACCATCCACAGGGTAACCCAGTGGAGAGACTGAACCGTACTTTGTTACAGATGCTTCGCACCTTAGAGGAAGAGAAAAAGTCAGATTGGAAAGAATATCTTCCACATATGGTTCATGCATACAATTGCACCAGGCATGAAGCCACAGGATACTCGCCATTATTTCTATTGTATGGAAGATCTCCTCGTTTGCCTATTGACCTAATGCTCAACCTAAATTTGGAAAAGGAATCAGAAAGTCAACCAACATTTACTCAAAAATGGGCATCCAGAATGCAAGAAGCTTACAAAATCGCATCCGAGAATAGCCAAAAATCATCTGCTAAAGGGAAGAAGTACTATGACAAGAAGATAAGAGGAGCACCTCTTCAACCGGGTGATAGGGTCTTAGTACGAAATCTAGTACACAAAGTGGTAGAAAGAATCAAAGATGGGCCTGTGTACAAAATTCAGCCTAAAAGTGGTAAAAAGACTATTCGAGTGCTGCACAGAAATCTTTTACTACCAGTAAATGACCTACCAATTGAAGGACACATTCCAAGAGTACCAATGAAACAAAGACAATCAAGTAACAGAGAGGAGACCAGAATGGATCTGGACCAAGAGGAGGAATGTTCAGATGAAGAAAGATGGTATTATCCTTATATACCAGAGACTATAGAAAGTCATGATCGTGTTGTGTCTCAACAAAACTCTCAAAACGTACAGAAAATCCCTTTAAGAGTTTCTGCAGAAGAGTTCTATCCTACAACTACCACACCCAATCTTGAACAAGAACAAAATGATGGAACATTAGTTGGCGACCAAATCTGGGCTACAGACATGGTGAGACTAGACACTGCAGAATTACCCTCATTAAGTCAAGACTTACCTGTGAGCCAAGATATGCAAATGGAGAATGATGTTGATGGAGATGACTCAACTCCTGTCAGAAGATCTACCAGACAAGCTAAGCCTAAAGAGATCTTTACATATGACACACTAGGTCAGCCAAGATACATACCAAGTCAGATTCACACCGTACAAACTCCTACAATGCTAGCTACTCCCATGACATGCCAGGTAGTTAACATAGCTCCTTGGTGGCAACAAGTACCTATCTGGGTTACTTAAATCGCTAAACAGTGTTCAGATAACCATTGAGTTTAATGTCGGGAGCCATTAACTGAAGGAGGGGAGAGTGTGACGGACTGGGGTTTATATGGTCACAAAACAGACACCCCAAAGCAAAGTACATACTCATTTTATTTTATTTTATTTCTAGCAAAGAAATACCTTCCTGCTATTCTAGCAAGAACCAGTAGATGGCAGAGAAGGTACACAAACAGAGTTTATATAAGGCCACCCACCATGTGACTGGAGTCAAACGATTTCCAGCCATAAAACCCAGTGGTCCTGTCTTATGCTGTTGTGTGATTCTTTGCAGGTATGTACTCTAAATCGTTCCTAATCTGCATTAAACTATAATAGAAAGATTCTTAAACATCTGTAGCAGATGCAGGGAAAGTTACAGCAGACTGTATGTTATAGTTTTACTGCTATTAGAAGTTAGAACAGCATGTGTGAGAAACAAGTGAAAAGGACATAAAAACATGAAAATACTGCATTAGTCAGAACAAATGTCTATTAGAAGCACTAAACCATTCTAAATAAGTATATTGAAACTTGGTTTATACAAGTTCCATAAAGTTAGAAAAGCACATGTTGAAAACTGATATTCTTAAGAAAAACCTATATGTAAAGCTATGCATTGCTTTATGTGCACCATCTAGTGGTTAAAAAAGAGAACTACTCTGTGCACTAAGAACAAGTGTGACACTCTCTGTGATGGGGAGAGTGACACCACTGTTCCCTGTTCCAGTATCCGTTCCCATTGTGCAGTTGTTATGGGTCCTATATCCTCCTCCCATTTTGCTTTATTTTTACCCAGCCTCTTCTCAGTTATAAAACCCCCTTTAATCTGTGAATATAATTCTGAAATAAGGCCTTTTGATGTTCCTGTCTTAATTAGCCGTTGAAGGTGGGGAATTTTTTGCCAGCACACCGGGTGTGTTTTAAATTGGATTTGAAGTGCGTGTCTTATCTGCAGATAAGTATAAAACAATGAGTTTGGGATAGCGTACTCTCTGCTTAGTTCTGAAAATGCCTTCAATATATTGCCTTCATACAACTGGTTCAATCTAGTTATACCACGCTGTTCCCAATCCTTTAACTTCCCCATAGCTTGAATTTCTGGTAGATTTTTATTTTCCCAGAGAGGGGAATATTCTGTTAACCCTTTATATCCCATAGCCTGTTTACCTTCCCGCCATGTTCTTATGACCGCTCTCAATGTTGGGTTCTTAACAGGGAAGGAGTCAGCCTCCAAATTTTCTATTATGGTGTTATGTGGGGCCCCCATTAGCATCATTTTCCCACTGTCCCCTCCTCCTCCCTCTGTTGTACATCCCTTCAGGTGCTGTAACTGGGCCGCTATAAAATAGCTATTGGGGTGTGGAATGGCCAGCCCTCCCTCATTTGTTGATAACTGTAATTTTTGGAGACTGATTCTTGCCCTGCCCTTCTTCCAGATTAATTCTCTGAAAAGGGTCCTTATTTTTTTAAACCAGGCTTCCCCAATCCATACTGGGGCATTATGGAGCACATATAGCAGTTGTGGCATCCAAATCATCTTAATAAGATTACTTCGTCCAGCTAGTGATAGGGGAAGACGTTCCCAGATATCGGCCTTTTGCTTAAACTTAGCTAAGAGTGGTCTTAAATTATTATCAATATATTGTTCTGGGTCTCGTGTCACCACTATCCCCAAATGATTCATTTTTTACTTTTAGTAGAGGGATACCTTCACAGAGGGCATTATCTACAGGGTCCACTGGCAGGAGTGCAGACTTCTCCCAATTTATCGCCAGGCCCGAAAAACGGCCAAATATTTCCACCGTCTGCATCGCCTTTTTTAATGACGTTGAGGAATCCCCCAAAAAGAGCAAGATGTCATCTGCGTAAAGTGCAATTTTCTCCTCCCCCACTTTCCTCTGAAATCCCTGTATCGCCTTTTTGGATCTAATTGCTATTGCTAATGGCTCTATTGCTAACGCAAAAAGGAGGGGGGACAGAGGGCAACCCTGCCTTGTCCCCCTCTCCAGCCTAAAACTCTTTGTGTTTCAATCTTTTTATTCAAGTTTTGTCATACAAAATGTATAAAAGTCGCCACATAACATTGTACAGTCACAATCAACATTTGGGGTAACACAATGAAGATCACCAAGTGTAGGGGTCTTTGGAGTAGTCCGAAGCTCCGTAGAGCCGTTAACCCCTATTAGCATCGCAGATCATATCTGAACCGTCCACCCAGACGAGCCGCCCCCCCATCCATCTATCGGGGGGGGCGCAACTCAGCCGGCCATGTGGGCAGCCCAGAGGTCTGATCAGACTGACAATGGTCCCGTAGGAGCTGAGAAAACAGGGAGCAGCACAAACCTCTAAGGTCTGGATCTGACTCCAAAAATAAACAATAAACAAATTTCAAAAGAGAGGAAAGAGGACAGTGACAAAGAATAGAAGGAAGGAGACAGAGTAAGGAAAGGACAGTTGAGGAGGGGGGAATGGGGGGAGGGAGGGGGGAGGAGCCCCGATTCAGCATCCAGACATCTCAACCTAATCCCCTAGGCTATGCTGTAAACATCCCCGGGTCATTAGTTAGGTAACGAAGCCATGGGTCCCAAACTCCATGAAACAGTTTCATTTTATCTTGGGCCAGAGCGGTCAAGCGTTCGTTTAGCATCAACCAAGACAATTTGCCTTTAAGCTGATCGAATGGTAGAGCTGCCGATTTCCAGTTCCTAGCAATAGTGATTTTGGCTGAAATAAAAATAAATGTCAAGAGCCTCTTGCAGGACTTGGAGGCTTCCACATCTCCTCCCCCCAGTAGTGCTTGCTTAGCTGATTTAGTTAGGTTTAGTTGGGTAAGGGAGTAAACTAAATTATACACCCTGATCCAAAACCTCCGGACCTTTGGGCATGTCCACCAAATATGATAGGTGGTGCCCATCTGGCCACATCCTCTAAAGCACAACGGGGTAGCTCCTGAGACAAAAGTTGCCAGTCTGACCGGCACCATATACCACCTCAGTAGAACCTTATAATTGGCCTCAATTATTGAAGTATTGACGAGCGAACGAGATGCTGTCTCGGCTATCCTATGCCATTCGTCCAGATCCAGGGTTTCCTGCAAGTCGGTCTCCCATTGGACCATATAAGTCAGCTTTGTCGATACACTCAGCAATATCGAATATATAGCAGATAAATGTCCTTTAATTTTATCATAATTTTTGCATAGATGTTCCATGGGAGTTTGGGTTGCTAGGTTGCTCTTGCGAGCCAGGGTTTGTACATAATGTGAGATTTGGGCGAACCTATAACCCTCCGCTGGAGGCATTTGATGTCTGTCAGCCATAGTCCGTTCGGTCAGCATACCTCTATGATCGCACAAGTCAGCAATACACTTAAAACCCTTATTAGTCCACCATTCGAACGCTAGTGGAGTGAGACCCGGGGTGAATGCTTTATTTTGAAGCAGAGGTGTCAGTGGAGAATGAGGAGATTTGAATTTGTGAGATCTGGAGAGTCTGTCCCATAGTTCCAGTGACATGGATAAAGTAGGGCAAAGTATAGGAGGTCGCTCCTTGATAGGGAGCCATAAAATATAAGAAATAGGTTTGGGACGGCAGGAATAAGATTCCATAGCCATCCAGATGGCCTGTGCCTGTTGGGAGTGAAACCTTGTAAGTTGTGCTATCTGGGCAGCATAAAAATATTTTAATAAGTCTGGAAGACCAAGTCCTCCTCTCCGCTTCAACGTGTATAGAGTGCTCCTATTCACCCTGGGTCTCTTATCACCCCAAATAAACTGTAGTACTTTATTCTGGAATCGTTTAAGGTCATCACGGGCCAATGAAACTGGCAAGGTACGGAAGAAATACAATAATGGAGGTAGAACATTCATTTTAATTGAGTGAAGTCTGCCAAACCACGATGGCGGGTGAACCTGCCACTTAGCCATGTCAGCTGTTAGCCGTTTGAAAAGGGCTGGATAATTCTCTTTGTACAACTCACCAATAGATGAGGTCAGCTGTATGCCTAAATAAGGGAGAGCTGTGGATTCCCATCGGAATTGAAATGATTTTTCAAGCGTAGCCTGAGTGGAGCTTAGCAAAGATAAGTTCAGTGCTCTTGACTTACTATGATCTAAAACTCTTTGAATATTCATTATTAATTTTTATTTTTGCACTTGGGGAGTTATAAAGCGTTTTTACCCATTTAAAAAAAGACGGAACCAAATCCAAATTTCTCCAACACATGCCAGAGATAATTCCACTCTAGGCTATCAAACGCCTTAGTGGCGTCCAGGGATAGGATAGCTCTGCCGCTACTGTTCTCAGTTGGCGTCTG
This sequence comes from Rana muscosa, assembly GCA_029206835.1. NCBI lineage: Eukaryota > Metazoa > Chordata > Amphibia > Anura > Ranidae > Rana > Rana muscosa. Next base: position 177,139,549 of record CM055128.1, on the reverse strand, counting down.
TAAATTCAGATACAGTCTTCTGATATTGGTGCTGGTAGCTCTATTAGGGATGAATCCGGATTGATCCGGATGTATTAATTTCTGAATGTATCTATTCATCCTGGCTGCCGGCACTTTAGCCAATATCTTGACATCTGAGCACAACATCTTTCCCCTCTTTATGGAGTACTATTATAGTGGCCTCTGACATTGAGGCCGGCAATTTCCCCTCTTCTACCGCCCAATTTAGCACCCTTAACAATTCCGGGAGAAGCACATCCCCATACTGTTTGTAGATTTCCACCGGTAGGCCATCTGGCCCAGGGGACTTCTGATTAGCCATTTCCGCTACTGCTAATTGGATTTCCTCTAGGGTTATCGGTGACTCTATAGCTCTTCTATCCTCTACAGATAAAGCCGGTGTCTCTATCCCCCCCAGAAATTCCTCCATTTGTAACGTCTCGTCTTCCCTCTTTGACTTATATAAGTCCTGAAAATAGGTCTCAAACGTCTTTAGTATTTCAGATGACTGAGAGGATATCTTTCCCTCTCCCCCCATCTTCCTTATTGCGGGAATACTAGATGGGGCTGAGTTAGTTTTAGCCAATAGGGCCAGTGTGTGACCTACACTCCCCCCTATCTGCAAAGGTACTCTGTTTTTGAAATAGGCACTTGTTCTCTACTTTCCTCACAACTGCCATTTTGTACTCCTGTTGTTTCTCAAGCCACTCTCTTTGTTTCATCGGGGTTGGGTCCTCCACATATTGTTCTTCTGCCTCTCTCACCTCTTTCCTAATCTTCTCTTCCCATGCCCTAGAGTTTTTTTTAATCTTGGCTATTTGTTGGATCAGTATTCCCCTAAGGAAGGCCTTTAGGGTATCCCATATCACTCCCACCGGTGCTGTCCCTTCATTAAAGCCCACCATCTCGCTTAATTTTATATTTATCTCTTCTGGCTTTCCCATTAGTTCTAACCAGAAGGGACTCACTTTCCAATTACTTGGAGGGCACTTTTTACCTGTATTTATGGTCAGCACCAGTGGTGAGTGGTCCGACACCCCTCTTGGGTAATAAACAATTTTGCCAATCCACTGCAGGCTCATTTCGTTACCTAGGGCCATATCTATTCTGGATAATGTAGAGTATGAGCTTGAGAAGCAGGAGTACTGCCTCTCATCTGGATTTCCCACTCTCCAGATATCACACCATCCAACCTCTTCCAAAAACTGGGTTAAACGTCCCTCTCCCCTCCCATCTGTCCGTGTCCCTGGTGGAAATCTATCTATTGTCCTGTCCAATACTGCGTTAAAGTCCCCTACTACTATTATGGGACATTCTTCCTTATTTAACGCAAATTCCACAACTTTGTACAGGATCTCCATATTAAAGGGTGGTGGAACATAAATATTTGCTAGTACATATGGTTCATTTTCTATCAAACAATACAAAAAGATAAAACGACCCAGTTCATCTGTCCTAACCTCTTTACAAACGAACGACAACCCCCTTTTCACCAGTATACTCACCCCCCTGGAGTAAGAAGAATGGACTGAGTGATACTGGCACTGATATTTCCTATTGGATAGTTTTCCCTTTGTTTCTTTTGTTAAATGGGTCTCTTGAATGCAAATTAATTCCACCCTATACCGTTCAAACGTAAAAAATACTGCAGCCCTTTTTATAGGGTCACCCAACCCCCGGACATTCCAGGAGCCTATATTAAATGTTTTAGGCCGCATATCTATACAACAGCATAGTAGCAAAAAAAAAAGCATATAGAAACAAGAGACCCATCTGGGCCCCAAGATATTCAACCTTGGGCAAAAGGTACTAAACACACATAACCTACGAAAAAAATCCTTAATACACAAGGTCAAAAGGAAAAAAAATAGACAAATACAAAAAAAAAAGCGATTACTCTACTGTTCCATCTTTGTCCTTGAACTGTTACTAAATTGCTTTTTTTAAGTGTAAAAAAACCAAAAATCCCATCTTTTAATTTAAACTGTGGTATCATAGTATCGTGTTTTTGTGCATCAAGCAGGGAAGCTTTACTTCCTATCATAAAAAAAAAAAATGGAGTAAAAAAAAATGGGTGAAATAAAAAAAATGGGTAAAAAAGGAAATTACAAAATACAAAAAAAGGAAGAGGAGAAACAGAAAAAAAAAAAATAATTCATCAGTAGTGCAAAAGCAAGAAAAGAAAAAGAGAGAGAAAAAAAAATTCTCCTTCTCTTCTTGTAAATATGTTCTTCCTAAAGTGTGAGTTTCCCTGAATTACCTTTATCTCCTGTTTCCCTTTCTTCTGTACTTGAAATGTGACATTTGTGAATTTGTGCCATTTTGTCCCCCCCTTCTGTCTCTTAAACCACCCCCCACCCGCCCTCCCTCCCCCAGCCTATCTAGGCATACCCTAGGGGCTGTACTTGTGACCACTACCTGCCATCCCTCCCTTTCATACCCCTTCAAATTCATTTCCACTTGTAACCTTCCCCATCCCCTCCCACCGTTCCCCCCCCCCCAAAAAAAAAAAATTGTGTGCATCGAAAAACTTCAAAGGAACAACATCATAAACATACTCTAATCCTCCCAATATTTAAGACCTTGTCTAAACTTTCAAATAGGTATGATGTCTATAATTTAGTTTTATTTTTATTTTCTTCCAGCCACTGTGCTGCTTTTTCTGGTGAGTCAAAGAATTGAGGGCCCTCCAAAGTCATTATTCTTAAGCGCGCTGGGTACAGTAATGCGTATGTGATTTTATTTTTTAAAAGGTTACGCTTGATTGATGTAAACTCGGCTCTACGTTTGCTTAATTCCAGCGAAAAATCTGGATATAATGATATTCTTGACCCTTCATAGAAGATGTCCCTCTTTTCTCTTGCTTTTTGCAATGTGATTGTCTTATCAGTGTAGTTAAGGAATTTCACTAGTAGGGGTCTAGGATATCCATCTTTTAGCTGTGCCCTAAATGGAACTCTAATGAGCTCTTTCTATCCCAAAGAGTGGTGAAAAGACGTTCTCCCCAAACGTATCTCTGAGCCAATTCTCTAGAAAGCTGATGGGGTGGGTGCCCTCACTTCGTTCCGGGAGACCCACCACCCGTATGTTGTTTCTACGTAGCCTATTTTCAATTTCATCAAGTTTTGATGCCTGCCACCCCATTTGTTCTTTCATTGCCTTAATCTCCTGTTTCAATGGGTACACCTCATCTTCCACTTGGCTCATTCTCTCCTCTACAGCTGTTGTCCTTAACACCGTCCCCTGCAGTTCTTGGCCCATAGTCGCTAGTTGCTCCTTTATCCCTTTTATCTGTTCAGATACGCTATCCAATGACCCTCTGCATGCATTCACGGCCCTTAGTACCTCTTTTAGCGTTGGCTCTTCCTCCCCAGGTAAAGCAGCATCCGGGCCTATTATAGGGTTTATTACAGGTATAGCCGCAGCCCCTAGAGTCTCTCCTGCAGAGCCCTTTTTACTCCCTGTTTTCGGGCCTGTTGTACCATGGCCTAAGCTTTTTCTATCTGCCGTAGTGCCTGTTTGATTTTTTCCCCCCTGTGTTTGTTGATGTTGAGTCCCTTTACCTGGTGAGATTGCCGAGGTATGGGCAAACCTCTCCAATTTAGCTGCAGTAGCTGCCGCCACCGCTTGCATTGCTCGCTCTTTTTCTTTTTCTTTTGCCGCGCTTGTTGTTTGAGACCCCCCACTCTCTAGATTAGGGTGTTCTTTTTTCGATGACATCCTATACTCTATGTTCTGGCCAACTACTGGTGACCACTGTTTAAATAGGCAATTTGGGTGAGAGAGAGATGGAGGCCCAAGCTGAGAGTAAGTAGGAGTAGGATAAGTTTTGACTTGCTGTCGGGTCACAGTTCAATTCAATGTAATGTAATTCAGTGCACTACAGTACAGTCCTCAACTGTTATCGATCACTCTAGTACCAGCTAATGGCAGGGGGACCGGTTCTAGGTCTGCTTTACCAGCTCAGTTCTTTATTCAGAATGCACAAAATGCACAGTTCATAGTATGCAGCCTACTACCCTGCTACACAGACCGACCATCCAGACCCTGAAAGCGTATCAACTGTCCAGGTGCATTGGTGTGTATAGTAACCTCCACCACCGCTCCCCCCAGCAATCTTCAAACAATTTTTGCTAGTGTGGCTGCTGCCACTGCCGTACTTTCAGTCACAGTCTTTCTTCACATATCTAAACAGGCTGCACGTACCAGTGTGGAGTAGTTCTCGGGGTCCCCGCTGCCTCCATCATGCAAATAGCCGCTGTTCCTGGCGTGTTAATCTCCTCTCCTCTCCTTCTCCTCCTCTCCTCAGCTCGCAACTCCTGCCACGCAGTTCCCGATCTCGCAGGGTATCGCGGGATTACGATGGACAATCACGGAGGGTAACACTGCCACTAGTGCACAGAGCACATCTCTGGATTCCCCCTCACACAGCCCGGCTCATCCCCGACAACGAAGGTATGGGAAAAAAAAAGTCATCTGCGCCTGTATCCAGCGGCAATGCATCCAGTGCCAGCCTCCTTCACATTGCAGTTGTCCGGGGGGGGGGGGGGGCAGAACAAGGGAGCAGATCGGGCGGCGGTCACACAAACATCCTTACTCCTTGCTCCTCACACACTCCCATCCCTTCCATCAATGTCCGGTCACGCCCCCACCTGCCGTCATCCTCTCTTCTGCACATATCTTTAGTAGGACGCCGCTCCACATCTCCACTGTAGCTCCTCCTTCCGGTTAACACCCGATCTCTCGTTGCTAAGGGAGATGGCACTCTTCCAGCTGTACTTTGCTGACTCTCCCAAACGCAGCGACTTTGCGATCCTTGGAGCATTGTTGCTTTCAACTTGCCACGATCCTCTGTTGGCAATACGTTTCTCACGTGGTCCGCAGACTTGACATTACCGCCATCGCTACGGGCAACCACATACCTCTCGAATTTCTGATTAGCCTTTTGAACACTCCTGGGACTCAAATCCGGCTTCCCAAACATTGTTGCAGACCTTTGTCTGGCCATGTCACCTTGTCTTGGAGACTGAGACAAAGGGCACTTGGAGACAACATGCCCCCACTCTCTGCACCGCAAACAGTGCTCTTGCTTCAGAGCCTTAACAGGGCTTTCCCAATTGCATCCTCTTGTAAGCTTGGGATTTTGCACATTAACAGCTGGCCTGCTTGCACCAGTGTTGCCAGGGGAAACAGCAAAAAACAGTCTGCAATACTCTCCGGCAGGCTCAAACCCTTGCATCATCTTTGCAGTCACTCCACCAAACTTTTGCGCTGTCCAGCAAAAATGAAGCAATGTCACTTTAAGGCCACTTTCACACTGAGGCGCTTTTCAGGCGCTTTCACGCTAAAAAAAGCGCCTGAAAACTTATTTCCATTAAAATCAATGAATCCTTTCACACTGGGGCAGTGCGCTGAAAAAACGCCCCTCTCCATTGAAATGAATTGAAAGGGCTTCAAAAGCACCTGAAAAGTGCTTCAAAAACGCTCAGTGTTTTACTGGCAGTTTTTCAAGCGCCTCAGTGTGAAAGTGGCCTTAAGCAAGTTGCTTTTCACTCCATGCAAGCTTTCCTCACCTGCACACACAGATTGTGCTGTCTCATGCACACAAACACAGTTCATATAACAGATGAACTTACCTTTTCCAGGGATCTCCAGTTCTGCCAAAATTCTCCACCACTGTAATGTTTGGGGGTTGTTTAGCTCAAGTGTAGCCAGGGCCGATCCGCCCTATACGCGGACTACGCAAGCTGCGTAGGGCCCCGAGTAATACTCGGGGCCCCGCCGCCGCCGCTAGAGGTCCGTGGCCGGCAGAGTTAATGTCTTCGCCGGCCGCCATTTTGCCGAAGACCTGGATGAGAAGGGAGGGATCCTTCCGAAATAGCGCTGCGGCTCCGCCCACCCCCGCACCCGGTCTGTCTGTCATCTGAGACTGTGACCTGTGGGGGAAAGGGGTGGGCGGTGCCGCAGCTCACTGTAGCCGGCCGGCTCCGCCTCTAATTTGTTCCCCCTCGCCGCTGCTGAGCTATAGAAGGGCTCAGGGGGGGCGTGCTCCTAACTCGCTGAGTGTCACTATCTCCTGAGGTCCGTCTCTCTCATCCTCTCTGTCAGCCCCCCCTCCTCAATGTCGGCAGCCCCCCCTCCTCAATGTCAGCCGCTTCCCCTCCCCAATGTCAGCCGCCACCCCCTCCTCCTCAATGTCAGCCCCCCCTCCTCAATGTCAGCCGCCCCTCCCCTCCTCAATGTCAGCCGCCCCCCCCCTCAATGTTAGCCGCCCCCCCCTCAATGTCAGCCGCCCCCCCTCCTCAATGTCAGCCGCCCCCCCTCCTCAATGTCAGCCGCCCCCCCTCCTCAATGTCAGCCGCCCCCCTCCTCAATGTCAGCCTCCCCCTCCTCAATGTAAGCCGCCCCCCCTCCTCAATGTCAGCTGCCCCCCCTCTTCTCTGTCATCTCTCTCCTGCCTGCGTTCACTCTGGGACACAGCAAATGGCAATCTGCTACATGTGGCAGGTGAAGTGGCAAGTGACAATCCGCAATGTGTGGCAACTGACAATCCTCAATGTGTGGCAAGTGACGTTGTGGCAAGTGACAAAACGCAATGTGTGACGTTGTGGCAAGTGACAATCCGCAACGTGTGGCAAGTGACAACCCGCAATGTGTGGCAGGTGGCGTTGTGGCAAGTGACAATCCGCAACATGTGGCAAGTGACAATCCGCATCTGGTGGCAAGTATCACGCTCAGGCTCCCACTGATTCTGCATTATGGTGAGTTGAACTATTTTATATATTATATAACAATGTAATAATAGAAATGATGCACTTCACTAATTTTGTTTTGCGATACGGCACTGCGTCGACTTAACTGACAATTGTGCGGTCGTGCGACGGTGTACCCAAACAAAATTTACGACCTTTTTTTCCCACAAATAGAGCGTTCTGTTGGTGGTATTTCTATATCAGTTTAGGCCAATATGTATTCTTCTACATATGTTTGGTAAAAAAAAAAAAACGCAATAAGTGTATATTGATTAGTTTGCACAAAGGTTATAGCGTCTACAAAATAGGGGATAGACTTATGGCATTTCTATTAATATTTTTTTTACTAGTAATGGCGGCGATCTGCGATTTTCAGTGAGACTGTGACATTGCAGTGAACAGATCGAACACTTTTGACACATTTTTGGGACCAGTGACATTTATACAGCGATTTGTGCTTTACAAATGCACTGATTACTGTGTAAATGTCACTGGCAGTAAAGGGGTTACATGTGTTCCCTGGGAGGTGTTTCTAACTGGGGGGATGGGACTGACTGAAGGAGGAGAGAGATCTCTGTTCCTAATCACTAGGAACAGCAGATCTGTCTCTCCTCCCCTGTCAGAATGGGGATCTGTCTGTTTACATTGGCATATCCCCGTTCTGGCTCTCTGTGGAGCGATTGCGGGTGGCCGGCTGACATCGCGGCCACACACAGGTCCTTTTATACTCCTATATACATGTATGGAGCCATGACAGGTCCTCTTTATACTTCTACATACATGTATAGAGCCATGACAGGTCCTCTTTATTTTCGTATATACATGTATAGAGCCAGGACAAGTCCTCTTTATACTTATATATATATAAATACACGTATAGTGCCATGACCGTTATACTCCTATACATGAATAAAGCCATGACAGGTCCTCTTTATTTTCCTACATACATGTATAGAGCCATGACAGGTCCTCTTTATACTCCTATACATGAATAGAGCCATGACAGGTCCTCTTTATTTTCCTACATACATGTATAGAGCCATGACAGGTCCTCTTTATATTCCTATACATGAATAGAGCCATGACAGGTCCTCTTTATTCAGCTACATGCATGTATAGAGCCATGACAGATCCTCTTAAGTTATCATGATATAAAATTATATCCTTTTGGTGGGCGTAATTATTTTTTTTGGGGGGGGGGGGGCAGCATTTAATTCTTGGTACCAGGCAGCACAATGTCTTAGGCCGGCACTGGGGGGGGGACACCTGAGATGTAAGGAGGCACTCCGCTGGCTGGGGACACCTGAGATGTAAGGAGGCACTCCGCTGGCTGGGGACACCTGAGATGTAAGGAGGCACTCCGCTGGCTGGGGACACCTGAGATGTAAGGAGAGTATGACCAGTAAAACAAGACGTTTGATACATGAATAGAACAAACTCAGAGTTGATGAAGGAATCCTCTACCGAGACGCTGGAACCCGAAAACAGCTAGTCCTACCAGAAAAGCTAAAACCATTGGTCTTAAAAAATCTTCATGATGACATGGGTCACATTGGTACAGACAAGTTAACCCACCTAGCACGTGAACGATTTTACTGGCCATTTATGCAAAGAGACATTGATGAATATGTGCTGAAGAAGTGCAACTGCATCAAACAAAAGCGTCCAAATATCACCGAAAGAGCACCTATGGGTTTGATTACTACCAGTTCACCCTTGGAGTTAGTATCCATTGATTATCTTCACTTGGAAAAAAGCAAAGGAGGATATGAGTATATACTTGTAATAGTTGACCACTTCACACGCTTTGCACAAGCGTATCCCACTAAGAACAAATCTGGAAAAACGGCGGCAGAAAAGATATTTCAAGATTTCATACCACGTTTTGGCTATCCAGAGAAACTCCACCATGACCAAGGAAGAGAATTTGAAAACAACTTGTTTCAGACATTGCAAGGATTGGCAGGGATTTCTCATTCAAGAACTACTCCGTACCATCCACAGGGTAACCCAGTGGAGAGACTGAACCGTACTTTGTTACAGATGCTTCGCACCTTAGAGGAAGAGAAAAAGTCAGATTGGAAAGAATATCTTCCACATATGGTTCATGCATACAATTGCACCAGGCATGAAGCCACAGGATACTCGCCATTATTTCTATTGTATGGAAGATCTCCTCGTTTGCCTATTGACCTAATGCTCAACCTAAATTTGGAAAAGGAATCAGAAAGTCAACCAACATTTACTCAAAAATGGGCATCCAGAATGCAAGAAGCTTACAAAATCGCATCCGAGAATAGCCAAAAATCATCTGCTAAAGGGAAGAAGTACTATGACAAGAAGATAAGAGGAGCACCTCTTCAACCGGGTGATAGGGTCTTAGTACGAAATCTAGTACACAAAGTGGTAGAAAGAATCAAAGATGGGCCTGTGTACAAAATTCAGCCTAAAAGTGGTAAAAAGACTATTCGAGTGCTGCACAGAAATCTTTTACTACCAGTAAATGACCTACCAATTGAAGGACACATTCCAAGAGTACCAATGAAACAAAGACAATCAAGTAACAGAGAGGAGACCAGAATGGATCTGGACCAAGAGGAGGAATGTTCAGATGAAGAAAGATGGTATTATCCTTATATACCAGAGACTATAGAAAGTCATGATCGTGTTGTGTCTCAACAAAACTCTCAAAACGTACAGAAAATCCCTTTAAGAGTTTCTGCAGAAGAGTTCTATCCTACAACTACCACACCCAATCTTGAACAAGAACAAAATGATGGAACATTAGTTGGCGACCAAATCTGGGCTACAGACATGGTGAGACTAGACACTGCAGAATTACCCTCATTAAGTCAAGACTTACCTGTGAGCCAAGATATGCAAATGGAGAATGATGTTGATGGAGATGACTCAACTCCTGTCAGAAGATCTACCAGACAAGCTAAGCCTAAAGAGATCTTTACATATGACACACTAGGTCAGCCAAGATACATACCAAGTCAGATTCACACCGTACAAACTCCTACAATGCTAGCTACTCCCATGACATGCCAGGTAGTTAACATAGCTCCTTGGTGGCAACAAGTACCTATCTGGGTTACTTAAATCGCTAAACAGTGTTCAGATAACCATTGAGTTTAATGTCGGGAGCCATTAACTGAAGGAGGGGAGAGTGTGACGGACTGGGGTTTATATGGTCACAAAACAGACACCCCAAAGCAAAGTACATACTCATTTTATTTTATTTTATTTCTAGCAAAGAAATACCTTCCTGCTATTCTAGCAAGAACCAGTAGATGGCAGAGAAGGTACACAAACAGAGTTTATATAAGGCCACCCACCATGTGACTGGAGTCAAACGATTTCCAGCCATAAAACCCAGTGGTCCTGTCTTATGCTGTTGTGTGATTCTTTGCAGGTATGTACTCTAAATCGTTCCTAATCTGCATTAAACTATAATAGAAAGATTCTTAAACATCTGTAGCAGATGCAGGGAAAGTTACAGCAGACTGTATGTTATAGTTTTACTGCTATTAGAAGTTAGAACAGCATGTGTGAGAAACAAGTGAAAAGGACATAAAAACATGAAAATACTGCATTAGTCAGAACAAATGTCTATTAGAAGCACTAAACCATTCTAAATAAGTATATTGAAACTTGGTTTATACAAGTTCCATAAAGTTAGAAAAGCACATGTTGAAAACTGATATTCTTAAGAAAAACCTATATGTAAAGCTATGCATTGCTTTATGTGCACCATCTAGTGGTTAAAAAAGAGAACTACTCTGTGCACTAAGAACAAGTGTGACACTCTCTGTGATGGGGAGAGTGACACCACTGTTCCCTGTTCCAGTATCCGTTCCCATTGTGCAGTTGTTATGGGTCCTATATCCTCCTCCCATTTTGCTTTATTTTTACCCAGCCTCTTCTCAGTTATAAAACCCCCTTTAATCTGTGAATATAATTCTGAAATAAGGCCTTTTGATGTTCCTGTCTTAATTAGCCGTTGAAGGTGGGGAATTTTTTGCCAGCACACCGGGTGTGTTTTAAATTGGATTTGAAGTGCGTGTCTTATCTGCAGATAAGTATAAAACAATGAGTTTGGGATAGCGTACTCTCTGCTTAGTTCTGAAAATGCCTTCAATATATTGCCTTCATACAACTGGTTCAATCTAGTTATACCACGCTGTTCCCAATCCTTTAACTTCCCCATAGCTTGAATTTCTGGTAGATTTTTATTTTCCCAGAGAGGGGAATATTCTGTTAACCCTTTATATCCCATAGCCTGTTTACCTTCCCGCCATGTTCTTATGACCGCTCTCAATGTTGGGTTCTTAACAGGGAAGGAGTCAGCCTCCAAATTTTCTATTATGGTGTTATGTGGGGCCCCCATTAGCATCATTTTCCCACTGTCCCCTCCTCCTCCCTCTGTTGTACATCCCTTCAGGTGCTGTAACTGGGCCGCTATAAAATAGCTATTGGGGTGTGGAATGGCCAGCCCTCCCTCATTTGTTGATAACTGTAATTTTTGGAGACTGATTCTTGCCCTGCCCTTCTTCCAGATTAATTCTCTGAAAAGGGTCCTTATTTTTTTAAACCAGGCTTCCCCAATCCATACTGGGGCATTATGGAGCACATATAGCAGTTGTGGCATCCAAATCATCTTAATAAGATTACTTCGTCCAGCTAGTGATAGGGGAAGACGTTCCCAGATATCGGCCTTTTGCTTAAACTTAGCTAAGAGTGGTCTTAAATTATTATCAATATATTGTTCTGGGTCTCGTGTCACCACTATCCCCAAATGATTCATTTTTTACTTTTAGTAGAGGGATACCTTCACAGAGGGCATTATCTACAGGGTCCACTGGCAGGAGTGCAGACTTCTCCCAATTTATCGCCAGGCCCGAAAAACGGCCAAATATTTCCACCGTCTGCATCGCCTTTTTTAATGACGTTGAGGAATCCCCCAAAAAGAGCAAGATGTCATCTGCGTAAAGTGCAATTTTCTCCTCCCCCACTTTCCTCTGAAATCCCTGTATCGCCTTTTTGGATCTAATTGCTATTGCTAATGGCTCTATTGCTAACGCAAAAAGGAGGGGGGACAGAGGGCAACCCTGCCTTGTCCCCCTCTCCAGCCTAAAACTCTTTGTGTTTCAATCTTTTTATTCAAGTTTTGTCATACAAAATGTATAAAAGTCGCCACATAACATTGTACAGTCACAATCAACATTTGGGGTAACACAATGAAGATCACCAAGTGTAGGGGTCTTTGGAGTAGTCCGAAGCTCCGTAGAGCCGTTAACCCCTATTAGCATCGCAGATCATATCTGAACCGTCCACCCAGACGAGCCGCCCCCCCATCCATCTATCGGGGGGGGCGCAACTCAGCCGGCCATGTGGGCAGCCCAGAGGTCTGATCAGACTGACAATGGTCCCGTAGGAGCTGAGAAAACAGGGAGCAGCACAAACCTCTAAGGTCTGGATCTGACTCCAAAAATAAACAATAAACAAATTTCAAAAGAGAGGAAAGAGGACAGTGACAAAGAATAGAAGGAAGGAGACAGAGTAAGGAAAGGACAGTTGAGGAGGGGGGAATGGGGGGAGGGAGGGGGGAGGAGCCCCGATTCAGCATCCAGACATCTCAACCTAATCCCCTAGGCTATGCTGTAAACATCCCCGGGTCATTAGTTAGGTAACGAAGCCATGGGTCCCAAACTCCATGAAACAGTTTCATTTTATCTTGGGCCAGAGCGGTCAAGCGTTCGTTTAGCATCAACCAAGACAATTTGCCTTTAAGCTGATCGAATGGTAGAGCTGCCGATTTCCAGTTCCTAGCAATAGTGATTTTGGCTGAAATAAAAATAAATGTCAAGAGCCTCTTGCAGGACTTGGAGGCTTCCACATCTCCTCCCCCCAGTAGTGCTTGCTTAGCTGATTTAGTTAGGTTTAGTTGGGTAAGGGAGTAAACTAAATTATACACCCTGATCCAAAACCTCCGGACCTTTGGGCATGTCCACCAAATATGATAGGTGGTGCCCATCTGGCCACATCCTCTAAAGCACAACGGGGTAGCTCCTGAGACAAAAGTTGCCAGTCTGACCGGCACCATATACCACCTCAGTAGAACCTTATAATTGGCCTCAATTATTGAAGTATTGACGAGCGAACGAGATGCTGTCTCGGCTATCCTATGCCATTCGTCCAGATCCAGGGTTTCCTGCAAGTCGGTCTCCCATTGGACCATATAAGTCAGCTTTGTCGATACACTCAGCAATATCGAATATATAGCAGATAAATGTCCTTTAATTTTATCATAATTTTTGCATAGATGTTCCATGGGAGTTTGGGTTGCTAGGTTGCTCTTGCGAGCCAGGGTTTGTACATAATGTGAGATTTGGGCGAACCTATAACCCTCCGCTGGAGGCATTTGATGTCTGTCAGCCATAGTCCGTTCGGTCAGCATACCTCTATGATCGCACAAGTCAGCAATACACTTAAAACCCTTATTAGTCCACCATTCGAACGCTAGTGGAGTGAGACCCGGGGTGAATGCTTTATTTTGAAGCAGAGGTGTCAGTGGAGAATGAGGAGATTTGAATTTGTGAGATCTGGAGAGTCTGTCCCATAGTTCCAGTGACATGGATAAAGTAGGGCAAAGTATAGGAGGTCGCTCCTTGATAGGGAGCCATAAAATATAAGAAATAGGTTTGGGACGGCAGGAATAAGATTCCATAGCCATCCAGATGGCCTGTGCCTGTTGGGAGTGAAACCTTGTAAGTTGTGCTATCTGGGCAGCATAAAAATATTTTAATAAGTCTGGAAGACCAAGTCCTCCTCTCCGCTTCAACGTGTATAGAGTGCTCCTATTCACCCTGGGTCTCTTATCACCCCAAATAAACTGTAGTACTTTATTCTGGAATCGTTTAAGGTCATCACGGGCCAATGAAACTGGCAAGGTACGGAAGAAATACAATAATGGAGGTAGAACATTCATTTTAATTGAGTGAAGTCTGCCAAACCACGATGGCGGGTGAACCTGCCACTTAGCCATGTCAGCTGTTAGCCGTTTGAAAAGGGCTGGATAATTCTCTTTGTACAACTCACCAATAGATGAGGTCAGCTGTATGCCTAAATAAGGGAGAGCTGTGGATTCCCATCGGAATTGAAATGATTTTTCAAGCGTAGCCTGAGTGGAGCTTAGCAAAGATAAGTTCAGTGCTCTTGACTTACTATGATCTAAAACTCTTTGAATATTCATTATTAATTTTTATTTTTGCACTTGGGGAGTTATAAAGCGTTTTTACCCATTTAAAAAAAGACGGAACCAAATCCAAATTTCTCCAACACATGCCAGAGATAATTCCACTCTAGGCTATCAAACGCCTTAGTGGCGTCCAGGGATAGGATAGCTCTGCCGCTACTGTTCTCAGTTGGCGTCTGTAAATTCAGATACAGTCTTCTGATATTGGTGCTGGTAGCTCTATTAGGGATGAATCCGGATTGATCCGGATGTATTAATTTCTGAATGTATCTATTCATCCTGGCTGCCGGCACTTTAGCCAATATCTTGACATCTGAGCACAACATCTTTCCCCTCTTTATGGAGTACTATTATAGTGGCCTCTGACATTGAGGCCGGCAATTTCCCCTCTTCTACCGCCCAATTTAGCACCCTTAACAATTCCGGGAGAAGCACATCCCCATACTGTTTGTAGATTTCCACCGGTAGGCCATCTGGCCCAGGGGACTTCTGATTAGCCATTTCCGCTACTGCTAATTGGATTTCCTCTAGGGTTATCGGTGACTCTATAGCTCTTCTATCCTCTACAGATAAAGCCGGTGTCTCTATCCCCCCCAGAAATTCCTCCATTTGTAACGTCTCGTCTTCCCTCTTTGACTTATATAAGTCCTGAAAATAGGTCTCAAACGTCTTTAGTATTTCAGATGACTGAGAGGATATCTTTCCCTCTCCCCCCATCTTCCTTATTGCGGGAATACTAGATGGGGCTGAGTTAGTTTTAGCCAATAGGGCCAGTGTGTGACCTACACTCCCCCCTATCTGCAAAGGTACTCTGTTTTTGAAATAGGCACTTGTTCTCTACTTTCCTCACAACTGCCATTTTGTACTCCTGTTGTTTCTCAAGCCACTCTCTTTGTTTCATCGGGGTTGGGTCCTCCACATATTGTTCTTCTGCCTCTCTCACCTCTTTCCTAATCTTCTCTTCCCATGCCCTAGAGTTTTTTTTAATCTTGGCTATTTGTTGGATCAGTATTCCCCTAAGGAAGGCCTTTAGGGTATCCCATATCACTCCCACCGGTGCTGTCCCTTCATTAAAGCCCACCATCTCGCTTAATTTTATATTTATCTCTTCTGGCTTTCCCATTAGTTCTAACCAGAAGGGACTCACTTTCCAATTACTTGGAGGGCACTTTTTACCTGTATTTATGGTCAGCACCAGTGGTGAGTGGTCCGACACCCCTCTTGGGTAATAAACAATTTTGCCAATCCACTGCAGGCTCATTTCGTTACCTAGGGCCATATCTATTCTGGATAATGTAGAGTATGAGCTTGAGAAGCAGGAGTACTGCCTCTCATCTGGATTTCCCACTCTCCAGATATCACACCATCCAACCTCTTCCAAAAACTGGGTTAAACGTCCCTCTCCCCTCCCATCTGTCCGTGTCCCTGGTGGAAATCTATCTATTGTCCTGTCCAATACTGCGTTAAAGTCCCCTACTACTATTATGGGACATTCTTCCTTATTTAACGCAAATTCCACAACTTTGTACAGGATCTCCATATTAAAGGGTGGTGGAACATAAATATTTGCTAGTACATATGGTTCATTTTCTATCAAACAATACAAAAAGATAAAACGACCCAGTTCATCTGTCCTAACCTCTTTACAAACGAACGACAACCCCCTTTTCACCAGTATACTCACCCCCCTGGAGTAAGAAGAATGGACTGAGTGATACTGGCACTGATATTTCCTATTGGATAGTTTTCCCTTTGTTTCTTTTGTTAAATGGGTCTCTTGAATGCAAATTAATTCCACCCTATACCGTTCAAACGTAAAAAATACTGCAGCCCTTTTTATAGGGTCACCCAACCCCCGGACATTCCAGGAGCCTATATTAAATGTTTTAGGCCGCATATCTATACAACAGCATAGTAGCAAAAAAAAAAGCATATAGAAACAAGAGACCCATCTGGGCCCCAAGATATTCAACCTTGGGCAAAAGGTACTAAACACACATAACCTACGAAAAAAATCCTTAATACACAAGGTCAAAAGGAAAAAAAATAGACAAATACAAAAAAAAAAGCGATTACTCTACTGTTCCATCTTTGTCCTTGAACTGTTACTAAATTGCTTTTTTTAAGTGTAAAAAAACCAAAAATCCCATCTTTTAATTTAAACTGTGGTATCATAGTATCGTGTTTTTGTGCATCAAGCAGGGAAGCTTTACTTCCTATCATAAAAAAAAAAAATGGAGTAAAAAAAAATGGGTGAAATAAAAAAAATGGGTAAAAAAGGAAATTACAAAATACAAAAAAAGGAAGAGGAGAAACAGAAAAAAAAAAAATAATTCATCAGTAGTGCAAAAGCAAGAAAAGAAAAAGAGAGAGAAAAAAAAATTCTCCTTCTCTTCTTGTAAATATGTTCTTCCTAAAGTGTGAGTTTCCCTGAATTACCTTTATCTCCTGTTTCCCTTTCTTCTGTACTTGAAATGTGACATTTGTGAATTTGTGCCATTTTGTCCCCCCCTTCTGTCTCTTAAACCACCCCCCACCCGCCCTCCCTCCCCCAGCCTATCTAGGCATACCCTAGGGGCTGTACTTGTGACCACTACCTGCCATCCCTCCCTTTCATACCCCTTCAAATTCATTTCCACTTGTAACCTTCCCCATCCCCTCCCACCGTTCCCCCCCCCCCCAAAAAAAAAAAATTGTGTGCATCGAAAAACTTCAAAGGAACAACATCATAAACATACTCTAATCCTCCCAATATTTAAGACCTTGTCTAAACTTTCAAATAGGTATGATGTCTATAATTTAGTTTTATTTTTATTTTCTTCCAGCCACTGTGCTGCTTTTTCTGGTGAGTCAAAGAATTGAGGGCCCTCCAAAGTCATTATTCTTAAGCGCGCTGGGTACAGTAATGCGTATGTGATTTTATTTTTTAAAAGGTTACGCTTGATTGATGTAAACTCGGCTCTACGTTTGCTTAATTCCAGCGAAAAATCTGGATATAATGATATTCTTGACCCTTCATAGAAGATGTCCCTCTTTTCTCTTGCTTTTTGCAATGTGATTGTCTTATCAGTGTAGTTAAGGAATTTCACTAGTAGGGGTCTAGGATATCCATCTTTTAGCTGTGCCCTAAATGGAACTCTAATGAGCTCTTTCTATCCCAAAGAGTGGTGAAAAGACGTTCTCCCCAAACGTATCTCTGAGCCAATTCTCTAGAAAGCTGATGGGGTGGGTGCCCTCACTTCGTTCCGGGAGACCCACCACCCGTATGTTGTTTCTACGTAGCCTATTTTCAATTTCATCAAGTTTTGATGCCTGCCACCCCATTTGTTCTTTCATTGCCTTAATCTCCTGTTTCAATGGGTACACCTCATCTTCCACTTGGCTCATTCTCTCCTCTACAGCTGTTGTCCTTAACACCGTCCCCTGCAGTTCTTGGCCCATAGTCGCTAGTTGCTCCTTTATCCCTTTTATCTGTTCAGATACGCTATCCAATGACCCTCTGCATGCATTCACGGCCCTTAGTACCTCTTTTAGCGTTGGCTCTTCCTCCCCAGGTAAAGCAGCATCCGGGCCTATTATAGGGTTTATTACAGGTATAGCCGCAGCCCCTAGAGTCTCTCCTGCAGAGCCCTTTTTACTCCCTGTTTTCGGGCCTGTTGTACCATGGCCTAAGCTTTTTCTATCTGCCGTAGTGCCTGTTTGATTTTTTCCCCCCTGTGTTTGTTGATGTTGAGTCCCTTTACCTGGTGAGATTGCCGAGGTATGGGCAAACCTCTCCAATTTAGCTGCAGTAGCTGCCGCCACCGCTTGCATTGCTCGCTCTTTTTCTTTTTCTTTTGCCGCGCGCGTTGTTTGAGACCCCCCACTCTCTAGATTAGGGTGTTCTTTTTTCGATGACATCCTATACTCTATGTTCTGGCCAACTACTGGTGACCACTGTTTAAATAGGCAATTTGGGTGAGAGAGAGATGGAGGCCCAAGCTGAGAGTAAGTAGGAGTAGGATAAGTTTTGACTTGCTGTCGGGTCACAGTTCAATTCAATGTAATGTAATTCAGTGCACTACAGTACAGTCCTCAACTGTTATCGATCACTCTAGTACCAGCTAATGGCAGGGGGACCGGTTCTAGGTCTGCTTTACCAGCTCAGTTCTTTATTCAGAATGCACAAAATGCACAGTTCATAGTATGCAGCCTACTACCCTGCTACACAGACCGACCATCCAGACCCTGAAAGCGTATCAACTGTCCAGGTGCATTGGTGTGTATAGTAACCTCCACCACCGCTCCCCCCAGCAATCTTCAAACAATTTTTGCTAGTGTGGCTGCTGCCACTGCCGTACTTTCAGTCACAGTCTTTCTTCACATATCTAAACAGGCTGCACGTACCAGTGTGGAGTAGTTCTCGGGGTCCCCGCTGCCTCCATCATGCAAATAGCCGCTGTTCCTGGCGTGTTAATCTCCTCTCCTCTCCTTCTCCTCCTCTCCTCAGCTCGCAACTCCTGCCACGCAGTTCCCGATCTCGCAGGGTATCGCGGGATTACGATGGACAATCACGGAGGGTAACACTGCCACTAGTGCACAGAGCACATCTCTGGATTCCCCCTCACACAGCCCGGCTCATCCCCGACAACGAAGGTATGGGAAAAAAAAAGTCATCTGCGCCTGTATCCAGCGGCAATGCATCCAGTGCCAGCCTCCTTCACATTGCAGTTGTCCGGGGGGGGGGGGGGGGCAGAACAAGGGAGCAGATCGGGCGGCGGTCACACAAACATCCTTACTCCTTGCTCCTCACACACTCCCATCCCTTCCATCAATGTCCGGTCACGCCCCCACCTGCCGTCATCCTCTCTTCTGCACATATCTTTAGTAGGACGCCGCTCCACATCTCCACTGTAGCTCCTCCTTCCGGTTAACACCCGATCTCTCGTTGCTAAGGGAGATGGCACTCTTCCAGCTGTACTTTGCTGACTCTCCCAAACGCAGCGACTTTGCGATCCTTGGAGCATTGTTGCTTTCAACTTGCCACGATCCTCTGTTGGCAATACGTTTCTCACGTGGTCCGCAGACTTGACATTACCGCCATCGCTACGGGCAACCACATACCTCTCGAATTTCTGATTAGCCTTTTGAACACTCCTGGGACTCAAATCCGGCTTCCCAAACATTGTTGCAGACCTTTGTCTGGCCATGTCACCTTGTCTTGGAGACTGAGACAAAGGGCACTTGGAGACAACATGCCCCCACTCTCTGCACCGCAAACAGTGCTCTTGCTTCAGAGCCTTAACAGGGCTTTCCCAATTGCATCCTCTTGTAAGCTTGGGATTTTGCACATTAACAGCTGGCCTGCTTGCACCAGTGTTGCCAGGGGAAACAGCAAAAAACAGTCTGCAATACTCTCCGGCAGGCTCAAACCCTTGCATCATCTTTGCAGTCACTCCACCAAACTTTTGCGCTGTCCAGCAAAAATGAAGCAATGTCACTTTAAGGCCACTTTCACACTGAGGCGCTTTTCAGGCGCTTTCACGCTAAAAAAAGCGCCTGAAAACTTATTTCCATTAAAATCAATGAATCCTTTCACACTGGGGCAGTGCGCTGAAAAAACGCCCCTCTCCATTGAAATGAATTGAAAGGGCTTCAAAAGCACCTGAAAAGTGCTTCAAAAACGCTCAGTGTTTTACTGGCAGTTTTTCAAGCGCCTCAGTGTGAAAGTGGCCTTAAGCAAGTTGCTTTTCACTCCATGCAAGCTTTCCTCACCTGCACACACAGATTGTGCTGTCTCATGCACACAAACACAGTTCATATAACAGATGAACTTACCTTTTCCAGGGATCTCCAGTTCTGCCAAAATTCTCCACCACTGTAATGTTTGGGGGTTGTTTAGCTCAAGTGTAGCCAGGGCCGATCCGCCCTATACGCGGACTACGCAAGCTGCGTAGGGCCCCGAGTAATACTCGGGGCCCCGCCGCCGCCGCTAGAGGTCCGTGGCCGGCAGAGTTAATGTCTTCGCCGGCCGCCATTTTGCCGAAGACCTGGATGAGAAGGGAGGGATCCTTCCGAAATAGCGCTGCGGCTCCGCCCACCCCCGCACCCGGTCTGTCTGTCATCTGAGACTGTGACCTGTGGGGGAAAGGGGTGGGCGGTGCCGCAGCTCACTGTAGCCGGCCGGCTCCGCCTCTAATTTGTTCCCCCTCGCCGCTGCTGAGCTATAGAAGGGCTCAGGGGGGGCGTGCTCCTAACTCGCTGAGTGTCACTATCTCCTGAGGTCCGTCTCTCTCATCCTCTCTGTCAGCCCCCCCTCCTCAATGTCGGCAGCCCCCCCTCCTCAATGTCAGCCGCTTCCCCTCCCCAATGTCAGCCGCCACCCCCTCCTCCTCAATGTCAGCCCCCCCTCCTCAATGTCAGCCGCCCCTCCCCTCCTCAATGTCAGCCGCCCCCCCCCCTCAATGTTAGCCGCCCCCCCCTCAATGTCAGCCGCCCCCCCTCCTCAATGTCAGCCGCCCCCCCTCCTCAATGTCAGCCGCCCCCCCTCCTCAATGTCAGCCGCCCCCCTCCTCAATGTCAGCCTCCCCCTCCTCAATGTAAGCCGCCCCCCCTCCTCAATGTCAGCTGCCCCCCCTCTTCTCTGTCATCTCTCTCCTGCCTGCGTTCACTCTGGGACACAGCAAATGGCAATCTGCTACATGTGGCAGGTGAAGTGGCAAGTGACAATCCGCAATGTGTGGCAACTGACAATCCTCAATGTGTGGCAAGTGACGTTGTGGCAAGTGACAAAACGCAATGTGTGACGTTGTGGCAAGTGACAATCCGCAACGTGTGGCAAGTGACAACCCGCAATGTGTGGCAGGTGGCGTTGTGGCAAGTGACAATCCGCAACATGTGGCAAGTGACAATCCGCATCTGGTGGCAAGTATCACGCTCAGGCTCCCACTGATTCTGCATTATGGTGAGTTGAACTATTTTATATATTATATAACAATGTAATAATAGAAATGATGCACTTCACTAATTTTGTTTTGCGATACGGCACTGCGTCGACTTAACTGACAATTGTGCGGTCGTGCGACGGTGTACCCAAACAAAATTTACGACCTTTTTTTCCCACAAATAGAGCGTTCTGTTGGTGGTATTTCTATATCAGTTTAGGCCAATATGTATTCTTCTACATATGTTTGGTAAAAAAAAAAAAACGCAATAAGTGTATATTGATTAGTTTGCACAAAGGTTATAGCGTCTACAAAATAGGGGATAGACTTATGGCATTTCTATTAATATTTTTTTTACTAGTAATGGCGGCGATCTGCGATTTTCAGTGAGACTGTGACATTGCAGTGAACAGATCGAACACTTTTGACACATTTTTGGGACCAGTGACATTTATACAGCGATTTGTGCTTTACAAATGCACTGATTACTGTGTAAATGTCACTGGCAGTAAAGGGGTTACATGTGTTCCCTGGGAGGTGTTTCTAACTGGGGGGATGGGACTGACTGAAGGAGGAGAGAGATCTCTGTTCCTAATCACTAGGAACAGCAGATCTGTCTCTCCTCCCCTGTCAGAATGGGGATCTGTCTGTTTACATTGGCATATCCCCGTTCTGGCTCTCTGTGGAGCGATTGCGGGTGGCCGGCTGACATCGCGGCCACACACAGGTCCTTTTATACTCCTATATACATGTATGGAGCCATGACAGGTCCTCTTTATACTTCTACATACATGTATAGAGCCATGACAGGTCCTCTTTATTTTCGTATATACATGTATAGAGCCAGGACAAGTCCTCTTTATACTTATATATATATAAATACACGTATAGTGCCATGACCGTTATACTCCTATACATGAATAAAGCCATGACAGGTCCTCTTTATTTTCCTACATACATGTATAGAGCCATGACAGGTCCTCTTTATACTCCTATACATGAATAGAGCCATGACAGGTCCTCTTTATTTTCCTACATACATGTATAGAGCCATGACAGGTCCTCTTTATATTCCTATACATGAATAGAGCCATGACAGGTCCTCTTTATTCAGCTACATGCATGTATAGAGCCATGACAGATCCTCTTAAGTTATCATGATATAAAATTATATCCTTTTGGTGGGCGTAATTATTTTTTTTGGGGGGGGGGGGCAGCATTTAATTCTTGGTACCAGGCAGCACAATGTCTTAGGCCGGCACTGGGGGGGGGACACCTGAGATGTAAGGAGGCACTCCGCTGGCTGGGGACACCTGAGATGTAAGGAGGCACTCCGCTGGCTGGGGACACCTGAGATGTAAGGAGGCACTCCGCTGGCTGGGGACACCTGAGATGTAAGGAGGCACTCCGCTGGCTGGGGACACCTGAGATGTAAGGAGGCACTCCGCTGGCTGGGGACACCTGAGATGTAAGGAAGCACTCCGTTGGCTGGGGACACCTGAAATGTAAGGAGGCACTCCGCTGGGGACACCTGAAATGTAAGGAGGCACTCCGCTGGGGACACCTGAGATGTAAGGAGGCACTCCGCTGGGGACACCTGAGATGTAAGGAGGCACTCCGCTGGGGACTGCTGAGATGTAAGGAGGCACTCCGCTGGGGACTGCTGGGATGTAAGGAGGCACTCCGCTGGGGACTGCTGGGATGTAAGGAGGCACTCCGCTGGGGACTGCTGGGATGTAAGGAGGCACTCCGCTGGGGACTGCTGAGATGTAAGGAGGCACTCCGCTGGGGACTGCTGAGATGTAAGGAGGCACTCCGCTGGGGACTGCTGAGATGTAAGGAGGCACTCCGCTGGGGACTGCTGAGATGTAAGGAGGCACTCCGCTGGGGACTGCCGAGATGTAAGGAGGCACTCCGCTGGGGACTGCTGAGATGTAAGGAGGCACTCCACTGGCTGGGGACACCTGAAATGTAAGGAGGCACTCCGCTGGCTGGGGACAGTGACATCAGGGCTCCCACTGATTCTGCATTATGGTGAGTTGAATGATTTCATTTTATATTACAATGTAATAATAGAAATAATGCGCTTTAATGACCCTGACACCATAACAACCATGGTGCCGGAATGATTGAATTGCTAACACCAGGTGTTTGGAGAATCTTGATCTGCTGATTGTTAAACTTTCTGGAATACTCATATTTCTATTGCGGTGTAGGATCTGGGCCTGCTGTCTCTCTCTCTCTCTCTCTCTCTCTCTCTCTCTCTCTCTCTCTCTCTCTGTTTCTCCCTCCATCCCTCGTTCATCTCAGACTCTAACAACCCCCCTTTGAGTCACGCCCCTTTAAGCCACGTTCAATATTACGCTTAAACAACGCCCATTATTCACGGGTCAGGTAGAGGGCCCCTTTGCAGAATTTTGCTTAGGGCCCCAGGGAGGTCAGGATCGGCACTGAGTGTAGCACTTGCTAGCGAGAACAGTCCAACACAAATGTTTCCTTTTGAGGGCTTGTTGGCCCACTTTTATTAAAAAGAATCAAACAAAGTTCCAGAAATGAAAACAAATGTGGTTTCCCTCGCAGGGGGTTTTCACCATCAACATTACATGGTAGTATGTTCAGCCTCCTGGCTCACACATGCAAAAGTGCAAATGAAAATACCGAGCCGCCTGGCTCTCTTTAGCAGCAGCACCACTGCTCAGGCTCCCGCAGGGAGCCCTGCTGACACCTGTCAGCAACCTCAGACTCAGGTCTCTGGGTTTCACAGTGCAGCCTGCACTCTCTAGCTTCTCTAGCTATTCCAGTGCACACCTGCACACTCTGGGTTCTCCCTTGCAAGCCTGGTCTCTTCGGGAGGGTGGAGCCCAGAACCATGGCCAGGTGTCTACAAATAGGCCAGCACACACCTGACCAGTCAGTGTGCTGGTAAATCTCAAAATCTGGACCCAGGACTGGGGATTTCATCCCACCCGGATCTCTACGAAATCCCCGGGCTCCACGTCCCAAAGTGGACTTTATTAAAGAATGAGGAAACTGAAAACGCCAGCTTCCTCTGTACATTATAAACTCCCTCTGTACATTATAAACTCCCTGGAGCCCCTCAACCCGTCCAGTTGAGAATTCTGGGTCACTACACTGGTGGGGTACCACACTACCACAAATATATATATATATATATATATATATATATATATATATATACACACACAGGGCTGCTGATAGAAATCATGGGGCCCCGTACAGCCTACTTGACGGGGCCCCTTCAGCTCCACCCCTGGCCCCTCCCCAGATCCCGCCTTGAAACAAAGTGCAGGTTTGTATTTTTACTAGTAATGGTGGCGATCAGTGGGACATGCCAATGCCATAATGTACTGCAGACAGTGCCACCCATGCCATGCCGTTAGTGCCATATTGTGCTGCAGACAGTGCCACCCATGCCGCCAGTGTCATATTGTGCTGCAGACAGTGCCACACATGCCATTAGTGCCATATTGTGCTGCAGACAGTGCCACCCATACCGCCATTGGCAGCATGGTTGGCACTGTCTGCAGCACATTATGACATTGGCGGCATGGATGGCACTGCCTGCAGCACATTACAACATTGGTGGCACGGATGGCACTGTCTCTGCAGCACATTACGGCATTGGCAGCATGGGTGGCACTGTGCCTGCAGGCAGCACATGCGTTATGGGTCATAACGCATGTGCTACCTGCAGACAGTGAAACCCATGCGGTCAATGCCATATTGTGCTGCAGACAGTGCCATCCATGATGCTAATGCCATAACGCATGTGCTATCTGCTGACAGTGCCACCCATGCCGCCAATGCCATATTGTGCTGCAGACAGGTAGCACATGTGTTATGGCATTAGCGTCATTGGTGGCACTGTCTGCAGCACAATATGGCATTGGCGGCATGGGTAGCACTGTCTGCAGGTAGCACATGCATTATGTGCCATAACGCATGTGCTACCTGCAGACAGTGCCACCCATGCCATGTATAGATGCTGCTGCAGTAGATCTTGAATCCCCCCCCCCCCCAACCATGTACACACCTGTTAGCCAGGCCCCAGCCAGGAGTCACTTCCTCCCTGATCCTGCAGACTGCTACCTGGACTGACAGTGTGACAAAATACTCTGTCTCTTCTGCCGAAGCCGCCGCTGGTGGTATCTCTGCTTCTTCTCTCTGCCCAGTGAAGAAAAGAGCAGAGCGCCAAGTGCAGAGGGAGAGAAATCACTCCGCGGCGCCAGGGAAGGACACGCTGGCCGGGACTTGAGCCAGCCTTAGGAGCGGGCGCGGTAGAGAAGAGATATTCTTCCGCGCCCGAAATAGGAAAAATAGTCCCTTCCTGCTGCCACCTACACTGAAGGTATCTTGCTTTTAAAAAAAAAAAGTAAAAAGCAATTTGGGGGGGAGTGTGGCTGGTTAAAGATGTTCGGTCAGGGCTGTGTGGAGGTTTTTTTTTCTACATTAATTAGTTCTCTGTGGAGGTTGCCCGGGCCCCCCTGCTGGCCGGGGCTCGGTACAACAGGGCCAGTTGTACTGGCCTATCAGCGGCCCTGTGTGTGTGTGTATATATATATATATATATATATATATATTGTAGGGGGATCAGACTCAAGGCAGGGACAACTCAGTCTCTTTAGGAAAACACCATGTTTAATGCACAGGATATTTCCAGCAGAAGAAAAGGGGCATCTTGCCATCAAACAAAATAAACATCTGCTCTACCGAGCCTTACTGTATCCGTAGATAGAACAGTCTTTTGGTTTGGTAATAAGTGTCCTTACAGTTGCACAAACTTGAATCCAAAAATCAGGGATAAGCAGCCATGCTCCAGTATGCCTCCTCACTCAGAGACACAAACTTTCTCTCTGAGAGCTGAGACCAGCTGCCTTAATCAAGGCCTGGAAGGAAACCACCAAACTACGGCTCCACGGACCTGGGAGCCTGTCCCACCCAGAGCTCTATCAGGCTCCCAATAAAACCAGCCCCGGAACGAACTTTACCAACACAGGATAAAGAACTATGTTTCTTTATCCTAAACTCTTTGCTGGTATTATCTTAGATTGTAAATCTAAGCATCCGTGGAGGAACATATATCCCATCAATCACTTCTCCTGTCATTTTAACTTGTTTTACAGACACCCCGCTACAATATATATATATATATATATATATATATATATATATATATGTAGCGGCTGGCTCCTCACGCTCCCCTCTTGGTCTCGTCTTTCTCTTGTCTAGGGGTATCTTAGAAGGGAGGGAGCGGGGACACTACGCCTAGCTTCCACCACAGATGTTAGTGCGGTATAAGCAACAGTTCAGTATTACCTTCGGGTCAGTGTTGTGCACCGGGATCCTCCCTCCAAGAGTCACCGCGAACCATGTCTGTCAGAAAATTCCCCTTGGGAGCTGTGGCAGGTGTTGGTCTTTGCGGGTGAATGAAGAAACCTCGGATAAGGAAAGTTCGGGACCCATCGGTGGTATGGGTCCCAATGGTGGTATTCAAGCTAACGATGGTTTAGCTGGAATTTGGTTAACGGGTGCACTGCAGTCAGTTGGTTGTCTCCGAGCCAGTATGTCGGCTGGATGCCTATTATCATATAGAAAAGTACCGCAGTGCATTATTAAACAGATGGTATGTGGAGTGCATACAAAGACCTACGCGAATATCAGATGTTTTTTATGCTTATGTTCATTTACATTTATTGATTAATAAAGAGGCTGTCTACGGCCAAAATTTACTCCAACTTGGTGTGGTCTCTATTAATTGGAAATGGTATGGGGGTTGGAGTAGTGGTTGGTCAGGCAGTATGGGAAATATAGTACATCTGTTATGCAATGATCATGAAGCTACTAGTGCCATACGGATCTGCACACACATATTCAGGACTCTGTTTATTCAGTGGGTGTGTGGGACAGCTTATCTAGGAGGTTAAGTCATTGCATGTTGATTTGAATAGTGTTTAAAGCGGAAGTCCACACAAAAAGTGAACCTCCTCTTTTCGGAACCCTCCCCCCCTCCGGTGTCACATTTGGCACCTTTCAGGGAGAGGGGGGTGCAGATACCTGCCTAATACAGGTATCTGCACCCACTTTCGGGAATAGACTCCCGCAGGAGTCATGCCCCTTTACGTCACCCCCCGCTGTCTTCTGGGAGACAGCGGGGACCAGTGAAGACGCGCCGCGCTACTCGCGCATGTGCAGTAGGGGACCAGGCAGTAAAGCCGCAATGCTTCACTTCCTGA
The DNA here is from genome assembly GCA_029206835.1 of Rana muscosa. Classification (NCBI taxonomy): domain Eukaryota; kingdom Metazoa; phylum Chordata; class Amphibia; order Anura; family Ranidae; genus Rana; species Rana muscosa. Next base: position 177,112,359 of record CM055128.1, on the reverse strand, counting down.
TTCCCTCACCGAGGATGGCGGCGGGGGCAGCCGAGAGACGAGCAATTGCTCAGGTTCGGCTGCCAATGTCGCGGGCACCCTGGACAGGTAAGTGTCAATTTATTAAAAGTCAGCAGCTGCAGTATTTGTAGCTGCTGGCTTTTAATTAAAAAAAATTGTGGGACCTCTGCTTTAAAGTTGGGCCTGTGGTGTCAGGGGACAGGAGAGAGAGGCCTGACATAAAGAGGGTCATTCTTCTGCTCTCCTCTTGCCTGGACTCAGAGCCAACCTGAGTAAATGTAACAAATCTGATTTAAAGTGTCATATTACTTTTGTGTCCTTTGCCCTCTTTCAGGCTTACTGTCCAGCTAGGCCAAGGCACACCTCAGGCCTTGGTAGCTAGGGCATCGCATTTCCAAGTGAAAACTCTGACTACAGGCCAGCCTGTGTTTGTGGGAGGAGTCTGAGGGGTATATATCCCTCCTCCTCTGTAGGAGCCTGCGTCGGCTCATTTTCAGGGTTCCCACCCACCCGTTTCCCCCAAATCTTCATGTACCCTCACATACATCGCACTTTTTTCATATTCATATGTAGCGAGGTGCCACTTTGCAGTGTGATTATAGACTACTGTTTGTATTGAGAAGGAACTCCGCTCCCTCCGGTGTTTCAATTATGACATTACAGCAACTTGCTCATTTTAATCGTATTGAGCAATGCATTTTGGAACTTGCAGTACAGGGAGACAAAGACTACATTGCCTTGGGTGTTAAACAGACTACAAAGTCCACAGTGCAGCTGTGCTACCAGGGTGCAATGCATCATCGCACGACCTTCTGGTGAAGCTTTAAAAAAGAAGGGAAGGCGGGGACTCTGCCTTTTTGGGACATCTCATTCTATCAAGCAGGAAGCCTGCGCTGAGGCCTGCTTCCAGCGTGTCTAGGCCGAGAAGCCTGGGCTCACAGTAGCCAGGTCGGATCGCCCAGCCCAGGAGGGACCCTTTTCCGTAATGTTCAACTCTCGCTCCACAGAGACCGGAGTCGCCCATCCACCCACACCTTGTGCGGCTGTGTGAGGGACCGGAGACTGCAAGTTGCGGAGAGGCCGAGAACCGGGACACTACCAGCGGAACATACCGGAGAGGCGAGGCCTCATTTGGTGAGGGGGCACCTGCCCAACATTAACTAACTATTGCGTAGGAAGGTGACTCTTAAAGACTCACCAGTATTGTTTAAAGTAACACGCCACGTGCAAGGACACATTGCATCTCGCAGTGGTCGCATGTTTAAAGGATTGGCGCTTGCGCCGCCAGCAAGTTACATATACTTATAAATACTGTGGATGTTCATTTTCTTGCCTTTGCATACCAGTTGGATTACAAATCTTTAACGTGCACCAACTAATGCTAGCAAAGACTCTTACTACCGGAAGGAACTTTTACAGGATTCGGTTTGCCTGTTTGAACTGGGAGTAGTAGGACACATGCATATGAGTGCCCACTAGAGGGAGTCCGAGAGCATATAGTTGCAGATATACAAAAGTATATACCAGAACTGTGATTCTTAGTTTATTTGATTGTTTCTGACTTACAATTTATTATCATACTATTGACTCTTACAGGGCCCTGTAAGCAGTCAACTGCATTTGTTTGACTCTGTTTATGGGATTTTAGGCAGGATGCCTGGACATACCAAAAATACACACACCAAAGATTTTTATAAAATTTTGTTTATTTAAATAAATAACAACCTATATATATATTATTATATATTATATATATATATATTTTTTTTTTTGGATAAAATTTGGCCGCGGCTTATTACTATTGGTTTAATTTTAAATATCATCAAAAACTGTATCAATAAATAAATCAAATTACATATAAGAAATAAAACCCAGCTCAGCCACTACGACTCGAGCTGAAAAGAATCAGCCTTTTAAAACTTTCCCAAAAGACAGGACGGGTTGTTACAACCCCGACTGTCACCAAAACCCCAGCACGCGGCCCTCTCTATGCAGGATTGGAAAGAAACATTTAGTATGTCCAGGCCAATGTCAGAAAGATGAACCCCATCAGCCCTATAGAGGCCCGAAATACCGCCCTCCAGGTCTACATGGCGGAAAGAGAAACCCAAGTCCGGGGCCATGAATTTCTCAACCGCCTTATTAATTCTTTTCCTAACCTTTTCAAAAGGTTTAAAAACCCCAGACTCTAACCATCTTAATCTAGGGATGATTTCAGAAAAACCAATCACCATGTTCGGATAGGATTGTTTTAAAATTTGGATCGTATCTTTTATACTAAAAATAAGATCCAATGTTCTCATCTGACCCACATCATTCCCTCCCAAATGTAAAATCAAAATATCAGGTTCTGGCCAGTAAGATAATAGAGAACTGAACTCAAATAACAACTCCTCCCAAAGCATGCCCCTCCTACCGAACCATAAGACTTGAAACTTGGACGGATCCATGTCTAAATTCACAGTATACTGACGAGCATTAGCCCGCTGATGCGCCCAATACACGAAAGAGTGTCCAATAATCCAGACCACTCCAGGCACACCTAAAATAATCAAACAACAAGATTAGGACGTACATATAATTGAAAAGACTTAGATTTCCATCTACCCAAATTCTTAATACGACTATCAACAAAACCCAACCTGGCAGCTTCTGTGGCAGCTCCAATTCTAAAAGAGTGCGAAGAAATCTTAACGTTTGCCATATTCAAAAGTTTACAACATCTAGATAATATTGCATTAAATTGAAATTTAGTAAGAGGGGAAGAATCCCTATGAATAAAAAGCACTCCATCCGTAGGAGGACGAAGTCTCAAATAAGCTGACAATCTGGCTACCGGGCAAATTAAAGACCCCGGGGAAGACAATAAATGTACCCAATTGCCTTTACCTAACCTGTCAGTTTTGCTAGTGCGAATAAATATTTTTAAACTAGAAACATTTAAGATAACGTGTTTGAATAACAAACCAGACGGATTTCCTTTGCTAGCTGACACTATTTCAGAAACTCGGAGTGCTGCAAAAAAGGCCATAGTAAAAACTGCATTAAAAAGAGTAGCCTCAAAAGGAGAAGAACATACAGAAGCAGTAATCGAGCAGAGAGATTCCAATAACCCAGGGGTAATAGGACATCTATTGTCAGTGACGCAATGAGACTTCTTATAACCTTTAAGTGCTTGTTGTACTGAAAAATATGATAAACAGGAGGTTAAATGATTTAATTTTTGAAAAAAGGATATTCCGGACAAAGTCTTATAAACATAAGACCAAGAGTAGTCTTTAGTCAACAGAGATTCCAAAAAAGACAAAACCGTCGTTTCGGAGATGTCCGAAAATTTCGCCCCTTTGGAATCCAAAAATTGCAACCATAGCAACCACGAGGACCTGTAACTAGACCAAGAAGTGGTAGCCAATGAATTTTTAATATTTTGTGAAATTAAACGATATCCCATAACCGAGCTGGGCAAGGGATCCCGACACGGTCCGCTGTGGGTAACAGGGAGAAAAATCGCTCCATCTGTAAACGAGAGAGGGCGTCAGCTGTCTCATTTACCTTACCTGGAATGTATTTAGCTTCAATCCAGATGTTGTGACACAGGCATTTAAAAACTAAATAACGTAGTAGAGCTATTACAGGAGGGGATTTGGAAGTCAGGCAATTGATTGCAAACAAAACACCCCTATTATCAGTACTAAAAAGGATTCGTTTGTTTGCAAACATATCACCCCATATCTCCAGGGAAACTGCTATTGGGAAAAGTTCTAGAAGCACAATATTTTTGCACAAACCTCTACTTACCCAACTTCGAGGCCAAATATCAACACACCACTGATTTCCCCAGATAGCTGCAAAACCCACTGATCCAGCTGAATCCGTGGACCAGCAGAAATCACCGTCTATGACGAAATCCTCCTGCCAGAAAGCCTTTCCATTAAAATGTATTAAAAAATTATACCAAACCAATAAATCTTCCTTTAATTCCACCGTCAACCTAATATGAGCGTGCGGGTTCTTGATTCCTGACATTGCTAAATATAAACGGCGAGAAAAAATCCTACCTATAGGTAATATGCGTGTAGCAAAAGGTAAGAGTCCCATCAAGGACTGTAATTCTTTTAAGAGTATCTTCTTCTTCTTAATAAAAGACAGAAGTAGATTCTTCAACTTCTCAATCTTCTCCACTGGCAACCGAAATTCTCTTTCAACGGTATCAATAGTGATACCCAAAAATTCAATGCATGTAGTAGGTAAAACCGTTTTCTCATGCGCCAATGGAACGCCAAAATCTTCGCATGTTACCATGAAATTGTGCAATAATGACATGCAATGACAAGAATCCGCAGGACCCATGAACAAAAAATCATCCAGATAGTGTATCATGAAAGGGGATCCGGACTTATATGATACCACCCATTCCAAAAATGAAGAAAACTCCTCAAAATAAGAGCAGGACAGGGAACATCCCATCGGAAGACACCGATCGAAATAAAATTTCCCTTGAAATTGAAAACCTAAAGAATTAAAACAGCTAGGGTGAATTGGAAGTAAACGAAAAGCGGCTTTAATATCAGCCTTTGCTAACAAAGCTGATCCCCCCAGCTCCCTAATTTTCTGAATGGCCTGCTCAATAGATGCATAGGAAACAGAAGACATCTCATCATCTATCTGATCGTTTAAGGAAGACCTAGCTGGAAAAGACAGATGATGGATTAAACGATAAGAATTTGGTTCTTTCCTAGGTACTATACCTAATGGGAACACACGAAAATTATTAAAAGGAGGCGTATTTAAAGGGCCAGATATTCTGCCCAAAACAAGTTCTGCAGTTAATTTTTGTTCCACTATAACTGGAAAATCAGAAACAGATTTCAGATTATCCACCATAGCACAACCCGTTCCCTGAAATTGAGGAATTAAAAAACCTTCTCTAAAACCTCTAATGAGAAGCTCCGCCTTCTGACGATTTGGGTACCGCTTGAGCCATGGCAGGATGTTTTCCACTATCACCGGAGTTGTTGCTTTTAAGAAAAAATTCCCTCTGTGGCTGCTGCTGATTGGCAGCTGACATTTTACGAAAACATTTAGCCACAGGATGCAAACCTCCGCAGAAAGCACACTCATGCTTATATCTGCATGTAGCAGGCCATCTACATTGGCTGTCATTAAAAGAAAAACATATGCCTTTCTTGTAAGAAACTGTGGACGAGGGAGTAGTATTACTAGTGGTTAGCCTAGGTAAAGATGACTTCTGAGGAAGAAAAAGGTTCTGTAAACCAGTGTAAATAGACATCTTGTGGCGGAAAGCCTCATCATATGTATACCAGGAAAAGCCTGAAAAACATCTATAGGCTTCCTGTATGATGTCAATGTGTTGAAACAGACCCGGACTTTTATCCGGAAACCGTTCACACAAAATACTAGCATAAATGCAAAAACCTTGTAACCAGTTATTAAAAGATTTATAGGGGGTACTTTTCCATCTATCGTCATCTAATTTGTCACCCTTTTCTGATTTTTAAAAAGGGGTATTTTAGAGATGGTAACAGTGATAAAATATCTATAAAATCCCCATTCCAGATTTTATCTTTTACGGATGATGATAAATGAAAACCAAGAGGTGACAGGAAACAAGGCATTGATTCTTTAACCAGGCTATCAGTTGCAGCCATAGGAATGCTAGGTGAGGAAGCTGGCGTAACCATAGAGACCGGATCTGCAGTATGCAGACCCTCTGGAGCAGACCCTGATCTTATCAGCAGACCAGACCAAGGCCGCAGGTTCCTGTGACAACAAACCAGTAGGATTGGAAAGAGCCTGAACATGAATGTGAGGTTGAGGCAATAAAATGTTCCTTTTAAAATCATCCATGAATGCAGCTAAAACATTTGAAAAACGATCAATAATATTCACATTGTTAAACTCACCTGAGGACTCACCCATACCCGCTGACATTGGCACCTGAGCTGCACAAAGCACTGGAATAGAACCAGCTGCTCCTGCATTGCGATGATCCGTTACTGTTGTGGTGTTTCCTTCCGCAGTAAAACCACCTCTATGGCCGGCTGCTTCAAATCGAGAGGACGCCGCTCGTTGCCGTGGAGACGATGAACGCTCTAGGGGGCGTGTCGCAGCGTTCGCTCCTGCCGACGCTCCACCCCTTTCTTCAGAATGGGCGAGACGTTTCTTCTGACGTTGCGCTGGCTCCGACTTTCGTTGTACGTCGCTCCGATTAGGGGGCGGGCTGAATCTCCTCTTCGCAGTGCGCTTCCTCTTGCTTGGCAGTTCCTCCTCCCCGTCCAACGACGCTGACGCCTCTGGAACCCGACCTGGAAACGGAAGCTCCGCTCCAGGCTCCGCCTCTTCTTCTTCCGCTCTGATGGCGTCCGGATCCACCTCAGGATGCTCCACGATCTCCTCCGCAAATTCTTCGGCTTCTTGACCCGAAGGTAGGACCAAACACCGCCGGATCCAGTCTTCTCCCTCCGCTTCGACCCGCTCCAGAAGCTGTCGAATGAGGGTCTTCATGCCGCCGAAGAGGATCTAACAGCGGATGTATTAAATAGCTCCCTGCCCAGTATTATAGCTCAAGTTCCGCTGTAGATCCTCTTCAGAACGACTGGCCCCGGACCTCCTAGCCCAGCTCTTTAAATAGGGACCCCAAAGGCTTCCAGAATGTTCTATGGGGTCAGCTGACCCCAATTGACCAATCCTGCTCCCAGGGGGTCCTGAATTCTTTCCCCAGTAACTGGCCAGCTGACCCAATCCCTGTCTTTCCCGCCTGAATACCCTAACTAGCCTATCCTAGGCTCAGGAATCTTTCCCCAGCAACAGTTTACCTGACCTATCCTAAGGCTTCCCGCTTAATTTCAAGTGAGGGAAACCTTGAAACTGCTCCTGCCAAGAATCCCATAAGGAAAAGGGGAGCCTTGAAACAGTCTTATCCCCTTTTCCTCACATTCTTTTTCTTACCAAGTAAAAATTGCATCTTGGTTAAGCAGAAACTTGTGTGGAGTTTGTCTGTTATCCTGTTGGACAGGTGGCCATTACAAGGTAACAACTTTTATTACAATTTTATTACTGTGTGACACTATTGTGTTTCCCAATTACCAGTGGGTTCCACAATCTCTGTGTGGACCAGTTGTGCCAAGGGAGGGTTCGAGCCAAACTTCTGGGGTTGATAGGCAGAGTACAGACCCAAAATATAACCAGCAGCTCCTCCGGGGGTAGTGCTACACATACATTCAGGGTATGCCCTCTTTCAGGCTTACTGTCCAGCTAGGCAAAGGCACACCTCAGGCCTTTCTTAGCTAGGGTATTGCATTTCCAAGTGAAGACTGTGACTACAAATGTACATATAGACAATTCAAATATGAATAAACAAGCATATACAAATGCGTGTTATTCAGTGACAAAGATAAAAGATTATAAACGTTCTGTCCCCTGAGAGAAACAGGCCTATATCAAGCTTCCCATTTTAGTGAGGCGGGTCGGTGGAAAACAGTATTGGAGCTCACAGACCCGTCGGGCGGGTACCGCTTGGACTTTCTGAGAGCCAGACAGCTCTGCCATTTTTTAGGGACCATCCCCCCACCTTCTACTATGAGCCAACCCCTCACGACGCTGGAGGAGTTGTGCTCTGACTCAGGCTTGTTACCACATACCCTATCCCTAACACATGACCTTCTAATTACACCAAGGGATGACTACCGGCTTCCGAGCCTTACTAGATGGGAACGGGACCTACACTGCACATTCTCCGCCAAAAAGAAACAGCAAATTTTCACATTCACGCACCAATCCTCTATATGTACCAAAATCCAGGAGACCAATTATAAAATCCTCACGGGGTGGTACAGGACCCCAGCTCTTCTTAGCAAACTCTTCCCAACAGCTTCAGACCTTTGCTGGCACTGCCAAATGGAAAGAGGCACAATGCTACATGTCTTCTGGTCCTGCCCTAGACTCCGGAGTTTCTGGATTGAGGTCAGGCGGATAACTCAAAAGTTCACGGATCATGTGATTCCAGATGACCCAGCTTTCTTTCTCTTACACGCAAACGACACCCCCACACGCGTTTACAAGAAATCAGTCGTACGCCACTTACTAGACGCGGCGAAAGCCTGCATCCCACTCCGCTGGAAGACACCCCACCCGCCGACCATTGCAATGTGGCTACAAAAAGTAGACGAAATTAATAAACTAGAGGACCTTATCCTCACTAGTCAGGATAGACAGGAGACATTTTCAAAAACCTGGCAACTCTGGAATATTTTTACCTACTCAGAAGAGGGTCAGGCGCTCCGAGATGGTGTCGCTTCGACCTGATTGTCTCGAGCTGATCAGCGAGCAGTACCGGTGGGTCCTCACAATAGCTGGACTTTTTTTTCACCATGGTGGACGCAGGTGTCCGTGTTCGTGAACGCCCCAATACCCCATTAACCCCCCCTTCTCTTTTTCTGCTACCCCCGCCCTTTTTTATTTCTATTTTTCTCTCCACTAGCCTTGCTCTCCTTTTCTGTCGGTGAGCTGTTTCTCTTCTTTACTGATACCATTTTTTTTTCTCTGTTTGCTATAAAAGTATGGGAGGTGGGCCTGCGGGGCCGTGGTGGCCCAAGTTAGTTTCCATGACTGGGAAAAGACCCATCTGGATGCGGGAACTTGCATTTGAAACGTATAAGTGTGATGTTATTGATAGTGGAACTATAGTCCGCGACATATAGACCCTGTACATGCAGACCGGTATGATACTGTTCCCACAATAGATATGCGCTGACTGTCACTTATTAAGCTGTCATGCTTTTCTTCTTGTGCATACCTGTATTCCTGCCATTACTTGTAATGTCGTGGGGGCCCGCGCGGACCCTTTTCCCTGTTTATAAATAAAAAAATAAAAAAAAAGATTATAAACGTTAATAAAGCAAAAAAAAGGCAAATGTGTGTATAATGTCCATATAGGTGGATAAATATCCTGGTGAACAGTCCAAAATCAAGATGGAAAAACCCAAAGGATAAGAAGACACACTTCAAAATGTAAGTTGAAGAGCATTCAGTGCAGCAGGAATAAAGGGTGCCAAAAATGTACACCACCCACATGTAAGGTAAACTCCTTACCAGAGACACTGATCCCACTTAGAGATCATGAGGTGCCTAGCTGTCCCACAGCACCAAATGTTCAGACACACAACTCCATCTAGGTATGATCCTGTGTAAATGTGCTCAGCACAGAGGGTGTTATGCCCCTCACTACACGTGACTGAGGTGTATTTGGGCACACTGATAACTCCTCTCATACCAATGCATTCCGGTAGGCGCAGAATCCTTTTGAACTTTTATTGACACAAGATAGAGTAAAACTGTAACAGTTACAGACAAAATGCAATTAATAAAAGATCATACAATTAGTGCCTCCCTATCTATCTATCTAGCTGAAGCAGGGGCGGATCCAGGGGGGGGCAACAGGGCAATTGCCCCCCCCCGAGACCATCTGTCACACTCACTTGCTTGCTCTGTTGTTTTTTTTTGCGCCTGATCTTCCGAAATTTGGGGACCCGGTACCGGTCGGCCATAGGTCCCCTGGACCCCAAACCTGGCACACATATAGCCCCATGTCTCCTCTATAAGTGTGCAAGGTTTGGTGTCTGGGGGGCCTACGGCCAGGGAGCACTGATTTTTTAAAGCTGGGCACCCCTTCCATAGACTCCAATGTTAAATGGTAATTTCTCCGGTGATTTTGCAGACCGGGTACCGGCGGGTCCTAGGTTCTCTGGACCCCAAACTTGGCACACATGTAGCCCCACGTCTCCTCTATAAGTGTGCAAAGTTTGGTGTCTGGGAGACCTACGGCCGGGGAGAACCGATTTTTCAAAGCTGGGCAATTCTTCCATAGACTCCCATGTTAAACATCAGTCTAATCATGGGCACAGTGAGGCATGGGCACAGTGAGGCAAAGTGAAGCACAGTGAGGCACAGTGAGGCATGCAGATGGACACCCTGGGCTTATACTCGAGTCAATACATTTTCCCAGTTTTTTGGGGTAAAATTAGGTGCCTCGGCTTATATTCGGGTCGGCTTATACTCGAGTATATACAGTACTTGTTCTGTGGCTGCCGCTGCCTCTCTCTCAGTTTCTCACATCAGCCGATCAGAGGCGCCGAGAGAGAGACTCGTCTAATGTAGTTACGCGGCGCACTGACACGATACCAGGAGCGGAGGAGGAGGTGGGTGGAGCCTCTTCCCTGCACTCGTTGCTAACGCCTGGGCCGCTTGGCGTCTAGCAACGAGTGACGTCAGTAAGTCACGTCGGGCCGCTCTGCGGGCAGGTGCGATAGCGTGCGGCTCAACAGACGGGTAAGAAAGCGGGCGGCTACGCTTGCGGCGCGGTTTGTGGGCGGGCAGCGCGGTTCGTGGGCAGACTGTGCTGCTCAGTGTGTTGCAGCGCAGGTGAGAGTGAGAGAGCAGGCTCAGTGTGGCAGCTGGCCAATCAGCTAGCTGGGAGCGGGGAGCAGAGAGATGAGATCATCTCTCACCGCCCGTGCCTGCCCTGCATTCCTGCAGTGACTTCCGCCCTCACTGTGCAGGCAGCAGAGAGATTACATTATCTCTCTGCTGCCTGCCTCTGGGAGTCTGGGACACAGCAAGAGACAACCAAAACTACACCTTAGCAGGCAAGTTAGTGACAATCCGCAAGGTGTGGCAGGTGACGTGGCAAGTGACAATCCGCAAATTGTGTCAGGTGACGTGGCAAATGACAAACTGCATCTGGTGGCAGGCAAGTGACAATCAGCAAGGTGTGGCAGGTGACGTGGCAAGTGACAATCCGCAAGGTGTGGCAGGTGATGTGGCAAGTGACAATCCACAAGGTGTGGCAAGTGACAATCCACAAGATGTTGCAGGTGACGTGGCATGTGACAATCCGCAACGTGTGGCAAGTGACACGTTCAGGGCTCCCACTAATTGCAGGCGACGGTGGCAAGTGACACACTTGGGGCTCCCACTGATTCTGCATTGAACTATTTAATTTTATATTACAATGTAATAATAGAAATAATGCGCTTCAATCATCCTGACACCATAACAACCATGGTGCCGGGATGATTGAAGTGCAGACACCAGCCATTTCCCCGATAAATTTCCTACAAAAAAAACATATTTTTTGGCAGTGCCCCTCCCGAGAAAAGACTCTGGATCTGCCCCTGAGCTGAAGACAAAAATAGTAGACATACCGAAGATGAATCCGGATGGTTAGCGTAGAGTTTAGCAGCAGATGTGCTTGCTTCCAGGGTGAAAACGAAAAGGAAAGACTGAGGAAACTGACGCAAGGCCTGATGGGATTGAAAGTACGGAGGCTTGCATGTACCAAAACTAACCAACTATTCTAAATGAGTACATTAAAATAGATAGCGCATTTATACAAAACGGCCACTAGATGGCAACATAGATTAATCTAATTAAACCAAAAGTCAATAGGAAGATTACAAGCCTTTTTATAGAAGGCATGACACTCCCCGCCTGGTTTCCCACGGATACCACATATCATGGCACTCCGGAGGAGAGTAACAAAATAAGTTCAGAAACAGGTCTGAGGAAAAGTTTAGGCTGGCCTTGCCTAATGACTTTGAGTTCAACTTTCCTGACGTTTCCATCTTCACTGGGAAACACTTGGGTTATCAGACCCAAAGGCCACTCGTTTTTCCTAGATTGAGAGTCTTTCATGAGAATGATGGCACCTGGCTCTAAGTTGGGCTTGCTGTCTTGCCATTTGTTCCTAGTCTGTAGATTAGACAAGTATTGTTTCTTCCACTTGTTCCAAAAGGTGTCAGATAACACCTGTACTCTTTTCCATTGACATCTGTATAAGTCCTTTGGGTCTAGATTGACTGGAGGAGCAGTGTACACCTCAATTTTCTGAGTGAGCAAAGTGGAAGGTGTAAGCAAGGTGTAAGCAAGAAAGGATCTTCAGGATCATTAGGTATAGATGTCAAGGGTCTGGCATTCATTACAGCTGATACTTCAGCCATGAATGTTGTCAGAGTCTCATGTGTGAGTTTTGAAGTTCCCAATTGTAGAAACATAGAATCTAGGATTCTTTGAGCTATACCAATCATACGCTCCCAGGCACCTCCCATGTGAGAAGAGTGTGGGGGGTTAAATGTCCATGTACAACCCTGTTCTGAAAGGTATCTCTCTACATGTTCTGTGTCAAGGTTTGAAGTGATATTCAATTCTTTGCAAGCTCCAACAAAGTTGGTTCCTCTATCAGAGCGTATGTGCTTGACAGGGCCTCTAATAGAGATGAAACGTCTCAGGGCATTGATGAAGCTGGATGTGTCTAAGGACTCAGTTACTTCTATGTGTACGGCTCTGATGCACATACAAGTAAACATGACAGCCCAAGGCCCAAACACATCAAGACCAACGTTTGTGAAAGGGGGTTCTGTACCGAGTCGGTCTGCAGGAAGGTTGGGCATTTTCTGGGTTTGAAACATACCACGAAGCTTACGACAGGTGATGCACTTGAAAATGGTTTTACTCACACGTCTCTTGGCTCCCACTATCCAGAGTCCAGCTGCACGCAAGGCTCCTTCCGTGAACAAACGTTCTTGGTGTTTTGTCTGTGTGTGGTAGAGTTCCACAAATAAAGACGCAACATGGTTATTTGGTATTATGACAGGATTGCTTTCACCACTATCAAGTAGGCTTGTGCAATTCGTTTCGTAACGAATCGAAATTCGTCCGAATTTAGCAACTTTCGGACATTCGGAAGCATTCGAATTTCCGAACAGAGCAATTACGAATAAAACCGAATCCGAAATAAATTATACCGCAAAATAGCGAATGCCCGAAGGTCTTCGGCATAATTCGTTATGAAAAAAGTTACGAATGTACGAATCCATTCGAAGCACAATAACACTCACTCTGCTCTCTGCTTCTCCCTCACCATGCTGAACTCCCTCTCAAAATGGTGTACAGGGGGCGGAGGCTATAGCCGCATGAAAAAACGAAAGTAAAATACGAGATTTCGAATCCATTCGAAGCACAATAACACTCACTCTGCTCTCTGCTTCTCCCTCACCGTGCTGAACCCTCTCAAAATGGTGTACAGGGGCGGAGCCTATAGCCGCATGTAAAAAACGAAAGTAAAATACGAGATTTTGAATCGTTACAAATAACCGCTATGTATTTAGAAAAGTACAAATCCATTCGAAGCACATTAGGCATAATAGGCAGCGTCGTTGTGAGAGAGACACGGAAAATTACGAATCAACGAACCCAAAAAAAGTTACGAAAGTAGGAGTTGTGTCCAGAATCAACGAAAAACAACGTACTCTACCGAAAGTACGAATTATAAAGCAACAAAAAATTCAACGAAAAATGTCGCTTGCAAAAATACGAATGAGTCCGAACACGAAAAATCCCGTCTAGCAAAATTACGAATGATTACGAATCAACAGGACCGGAAAGAAACGAACCGAAACGGAACAAATTTTTCCGTTGTGCACAAGTCTACTATCAAGTCCTGCATTTGAAATATGTCCTCCAACTCTTAACAGTCCTTCATTGTCTATAAAGGGGTTGAGTTTCCTCATAGGACAGTTCTTTGGAATGCTCTTGTGACTTTGAAGACATTCTAGTGTTACTGCATAAGTCTCTTGTTGGACACAGCGGATGATTACATTTTTTGCTTCTGTGAGCTCATCTACTGTCTATGGCTTGTGGCAGTAATGCCAACCTTTACAACAACTTGGTCTTGTAGGGGTACCTCTAAAGGATCTGGCTATGTGAACCAAGCAAGCTGTAGCTCTTTGTAAGGACTTCCAAGTGGAGAATTTGTGGAAGCGCTTGGATCCCAACAGTTGGTTAGAAATTGTTGTATGTAGTGTGGAAACCTGAGGACGGATATCTGAGTCAGATTCAGGTTCTAACAGTACATATGTCTCCCTTACTGGCGTGGTAGGCACTGGCTTGTACAGGAAGGGTGGTCCTGTGAGCCATCTAGTGTCTTTGAGACAGGATGCTGGCACAGACCTTGTAGCATGATCTGCTGGGTTATGATCAGTTGAGACATAACGCCACTGGGTGGGCTGTGTAGACTTCCTGATTCTGAGGACTCTGTTGTGTACATAGACATAGAATCTCCTACTTTTGTTGTAAATGTAGCACAACACTACCTTGCTGTCTGTGTAAAACTCTGTGTCCTCGAGTTCTAGATCCATCTCAGATGTAATAAGTTCTGCTAGTTCTACTGCTAGTACAGCAGCACACAGTTCCAATCTTGGAATGGTGGTTTCAGGACATGGTGCTAGCTTGGCCTTGCCCATAACAAACCCAATATGAACTTGACCCTCGATGTCTACTGACTTGAGGTAGGTTACTGCTCCTATTTGCTTTAACTGAAGCATCGCAGAATACACATAACTTTCTAGACTGAACCCTTGCAGGAGGAAAGTGGGTGTATGGTCTATGTACGTGTAGGTTGGATAAAGTCTTTAAAGAGTCTCTCCATGTTACCCATAATGTCTCTTTCTCAGGAGGTAGTGGAGAATCCCAATCACATGTGTCTGCGGTGAGCTCTATAAGCAGAATCTTACCTTGGATGGTAACCGGTGCTGCAAACCCGAGTGGATCATACAGGCTGTTGATGGTGGATAAGACACCTCGCCGTGTGAAGGGCTTTGGCTCTTGGTCAACCTGAAAGGTAAGGGTGTCAGACTTGAGGTCCCAGTTGAGTCCTAATCTGCGTTGCATAGGAAGGGAGTCTGTAGCTAAATCCAGATCTTTGAAGTCACTGGCATAATCTTGGGAAGGAAAAGCCTCCATGACGATCTTGCTGTTTGATGCTATCTTATGCAGTCTGAGATTTAAAGAGGCAAGTGTGCTTTGAGTCCTCTTGGGTAGACTTATTGCAGCTTCGGGTAGAGAAAGTGATTTCAAACCATCATCTACATAAAAGTCTCTTTCAATAAACTGTGTAACGTCTTTCTCACCTTCTTGGGCAGATAGCTTAAGTCCATAGATGGCAACAGCAGGAGATGAACTGTAACCAAAAACGTGCACTTTCATGCGGTATTTTGTAATGTTTTTAGTAGGGTCATTGTCTTTGAACCATAGAAATCTCAAGAAGTTCCTGTGTTCTTCCTTGACTTGGAAGCTGTGAAACATTTGCTGAATGCCTGCAACTATGGCAACTGCTTCCTTGCGGAATCTGATGAGGACACCAAGAAGTGTGTTGTTGAGATCTGAAAGCCAGCAATAAAACTTCATAAAGTGCAAAAAGCCAAATGCTACTGTTAAATAAAGTGCTAGAATATTTGGGTCTATATTAATAGTCCTTAATCCAATGATGAATAAAGTGCACAAATATAAATATAGCGGTGCAATACTTATATATAAATAAGTGAATTGTGGTATGAAAACATGAATAATAAAGTGCACCAGTGCTATCTATATATATATGAACCACAACAATGCTATATATAAAAAAAAAAAAAAATGTATTAGTCCGTATTCAAAAGTCCTTAAACGTGAGTGTTCAAACAGAATGAACTGATGTGAAATACAAATCCTCTGCTGCATAGAAGGATAGGAATATCTCTAATATGTCCATGCAGTGGTCTCACAAAACTCTCACCTCCATTAGAACATAACATGTATGTTTAGGCAGTAAATCTCCTTAATGGTGGTTCTTCTTATCTATGTTGTTGCTACTCCCAACCTAGTCTCCTCTGTTGGTGATGTTATTGCAGTTCCTAAGGAGAGAAGGAGGGGGAGGGGAGTGCAGCTCCAAGGGGATAGGATAGGAATAAGGAAGAGAGAAGGGCCTCCAATAGTGTAGTATATTGGTCCAAAACTGGTTTATTAAATGATAATATGTAATGCTCGTACATTAAAACAAAAATCGTGTGGCTAAAAAATAACAACAGCGGCGATATACGCCGTCTTACTCGTCCTCCGGGTACTTCCAGTCTGTGGTACCTGAGGGACATCACAAGGTACCACAGACCGGAAGTACCCGGAGGACGAGTAAGACGGCGTATATCGCCGCTGTTGTTATTTTTTAGCCACACGATTTTTGTTTTAATGTACGAGCATTACATATTATCATTTAATAAACCAGTTTTGGACCAATATACTACACTATTGGAGGCCCTTCTCTCTTCCTTATTCCTATCCTATCCCCTTGGAGCTGCACTCCCCTCCCCCTCCTTCTCTCCTTAGGAACTGCAATAACATCACCAACAGAGGAGACTAGGTTGGGAGTAGCAACAACATAGATCAGAAGAACCACCATTAAGGAGATTTACTGCCTAAACATACATGTTATGTTCTAATGGAGGTGAGAGTTTTGTGAGACCACTGAATGGACATATTAGAGATATTCCTATCCTTCTATGCAGCAGAGGATTTGTATTTCACATCAGTTCATTCTGTTTGAACACTCACGTTTAAGGACTTTTGAATACGGACTAATACATTTTTTTTTTTTTATATATATATAGCATTGTTGTGGTTCATATATATATAGATAGCACTGGTGCACTTTATTATTCATGTTTTCATACCACAATTCACTTATTTATATATAAGTATTGCACCGCTATATTTATATTTGTGCACTTTATTCATCATTGGATTAAGGACTATTAATATAGACCCAAATATTCTAGCACTTTATTTAACAGTAGCATTTGGCTTTTTGCACTTTATGAAGTTTTATTGCTGGCTTTCAGCGCAAAAACACCCCCCCTTTTTTTATTTCTACTAGTGTGTATAGTGAACACAATTCGTTTTTGCAGCTTTAGCACGATACACTTCACCTGCTTTTCATTTACTCTTTAGTAGCGCGAAAGACCATCATCGTTTGTTGAGATCTGGCCCCTTTAGGAGGACATAATTTAATGAGACTCCTTGATGCCGAGAGCTGGAGTCAAACACTACCCGGATTTTTCCTGGCTTCTTGGGGTGGTAGACGCCGAAGATTGGTAGGTACCAGTACTCTTCATTGTCTTTTAGAGGTGGGGCTATCTCAGCATGGTCATCCTCAAACATCTTACTCATGAATGAGAAGAAATGCCCTTTCATTTCTGTTTTTTTTTATTTTTTATTGGATCTGAGGGAAGAAAAGCGTTTCAAAGCTTGTTCTCTGTTATTAGCAAGACAGGGTCTCTGCGCTTTGAAAAGCAGGGGTGCCGCCCAGCTGTTTTCATTGGTTTTGTAGAATCCCTGTCTCATTATCTCCAAAAAGATATGATCTTCAATAGATGGGCCAATTTTGTGATCTTCTTTAGTATTTTGGAAAACTGAGCACCCTAAATGATCGTTGTAAAGGGTAGATAATCCGCGCTAACCTATCTAAATCAATGGTGATATCTAGTGGGATAAAACCATATAAAAGAGTGAAAAAAACTTTTGAAAAAAACTTTGAATGTGTATGTGACAGGTGCTGCAAACTTATAAACAGCCGGAATAGAAGCTGTAAACGTGTATGCTAAAATTTATATAAATCAGTGCGCAACCTATTAAATAAGCCAACACAGTGCTTATAATTGTACAAGTGAAAAATGAAAATAAACAAGTGACAAAATGGACACTTAAATAAATGTCCTATAATAACACCTAATTAACAAGTGAAAAATGAATAAAAATAAACAAAACCAAAAAACAACAGTATATAATGTCCCCTAAGACTGTTATACTCCTGGGTACACAGTTCAAGTGGCCTCCTTTCCCAGTGGACGCCTTGTATGACGAAACGCAGCGTCGGGTGGAGCTGTTGATCGGGCCGTCACTACGCTACAGCTGACTGCAACACAGCAGCTGAGTACGATCCGTTTTTCAAAATTGCCGCTTTTCTTTTGATAACTTCATGTGAAGCGATTTTATTTGCCCGAATCTAATAAAGGGTATCTTATTTTAAAACTAGAAGTATTGCACCATGAGGTTTTTTTCTTTTATCATTTCAACATCCTTTTCTGCTGTGTGAGCGAGGGAGTCCTTTGTATGATCACTTTGCTTTGAGGGCCCCTGGAGGATCGGGATATCGGGTGATTGGAGGTACTGGTCTGCGGCATGTCGGTGGATGTCTCTATCTATGTATGAGCCCCATAAGATCTCTGTAATCGGGATCCACCTGAGCTGGTAAGCCTCCATTGCCTTTATCACTTATCCGAACAAGTTGAAAAAGTCTCGCTTTGCCTATATCACAGGATCAGGATTTGTTTGTTTGATGAAAATCGTCTGATGCCGACATTCCTGTTTATATGAACTTTAATACACTTGAACTGTGTACCCAGGAGTATAACAGTCTTAGGGGACAATATATACTGTTGTTTTTTGGTTTTGTTTATTTTTATTCATTTTTCACTTGTTAATTAGGTGTTTTTATAGGACATTTATTTAAGTGTCCATTTTGTCACTTGTTTATTTTCATTTTTCACTTGTACAATTATAAGCACTGTGTTGGCTTATTTAATAGGTTGCGCACTGATTTATATAAATTTTAGCACACCCTAAATGATCCCTGTCTTCATCACAAAGAAGATTAGCGGTGTAAGGGATGGAATGAACTACACTGTGTCAGGGAAGGTTCCATCCGCTGGTGACACTGCCTGATATTTGGCGTGCAGTACTGTGGTCCACCAGCAGGTGTCTCCTGGCAGTCTGGACCTGCCAGGGGAGCTTTCCCCTGGTGATGGTATTATGTGATCTTTGGGCCGCAGTACTAGTGTCGGGTGGTTCCTGGCAGTGTGGGGCCGACATCATATCCTGCAATTAGGCATCACTTGAGTCTGATTGCAGGAGATGTTTATAAATACCTGGCAGACACACTCTTACTTTGCCTTGGTATCTCTCCTTGCGCCCTGATCCTGAACCTGAGAAGCTCTGTATTTGTACCATGATCCTGTTCCTGTCTGTTACCTGAACCCTGAGCGTTGTACCTGTACCAGTCCCTCCTGTGATCCATCCATCCTCTCCTTGTCCTGTTTGTTTTCCCTTTCCCCAGCTGCTGATCTCCCGTTGACGACCCTGGCCTGGCCCTGTTTATGATTCTGGTTTTCCCCATTACTTGTACACATTTGTCTGTTACTATTATTATTTGTGGATTCTGTTTGGTATTGGTTGATGTGCACTGTGTGGTATTGGAGGTGGTTGTATCTATATTATTTCACTTACATATCTTTAATAAATCTTTATATCTCACTTACACTTCACTTGTTTGGGTTTCCTCTGTTGCAGTCCACATAGTTCTGGTCTTATCTTATACGTGACACACTGGCAGGCTTCTCTCTTACGAGGAATCTGTTGGTGCAAGGCTGAAATAGGGATGGACGCCCGCCTTCTAGTGTCTTTGTAAAGAGAGAGTTCACGCTGGTTGGTTTGTGAACGCTCCCTAGGCATACGTTGCCTACGATGACCCATCCTAGATCTAGCTTCTGGGCATAGGGACAGTTGTGGGGACCATTGATTTGTTTTCTTAGCCTTGTGAATTCTGATGATGTCCCTCCCAAGGAGAAGCGCTATCTCAGCCTGGGGATCCAGTTCAGGGATGGATGTGCTATGCCCTTCAGATGTCCGTGATGAAGTGCCACCTCTGGTGTAGGGATCTCCTCTCTGTCCATTGGGAACTGATTGCACTCGATTAGAGTTGGCAGAGGCAGGGTTGTCTGACCATCAAAGAATTCGATTTGGTAACCAATGGCTCTTCTCCCAGTTTCTTCACTTACCCCTGTACAAGTCTTGAGTAAGTATGAAGAGCCGGCTTCCTTGATTTTGAAGGTGTCAAAGAAGGCTGAGCTGGTGAGTGATCTGTTGCTTTGATCGTCCAAGATCACGTATAGCTTCACTGCTTTTTCTCTGCGACCCGTGGGGTAAACTGTAGCAAGACAAATCTTAGAGCAGGATTTGTTAGACAGACCTTCCCCACAGACTTGGGTGCACTGGGGTGTAACTACAGGAGGTACTGTGTCTTGTTGCTCCCCGCCGTGCTCTTCCACCTGGGGTGAGGGGGTAAGAGTCCATGGCACTGGCCCTGGATGGAGAGCTGTGTTGTGCTCTGTGCTGTTGCACTCAGAGCAGTTGATGCTCACCTTACAGTCTTTCCCAAGGTGAGAAGTTGATGCGCAGCACCTGTAACAAATTCTGTTTTCTTTGAGGAAGGTTCTGCGATCTTGGAGAGTCTTTTCTCTAAAACCTCTGCACTTTAACAACGAATGAGGCTTCCTGTGAAGAGGACACTCTCTGCTTGGATTCTAAGATGGAGATACACTTGTTTTGTGTACTGCAACAGGTGCGTCTTTGAAGTTGCGGGTTGGAGCAGGCTTACTTGACCTAGGGAAGGCAGAGTCAGATGATGAGATGTCAAAACTAGGATAATTTTTAACCTTTGCTTGATGGCAAATAAAGTCCACAAAATAAGAGAATGGTAAGAAGGGGACGTTATGCCTTTACTTGTAGTCGGAGCCTCGTGTAACTCAGGTTTCTTGAAGGCTGTAAGGTAGCTTTTGCACTATAGAGTTAACGCCACGGGCTGTGTCCAGAAAGGCAAGGCCTGGCAAGTCTCCTTCTGCCTTGGCTATTTGGAGTTCTGTCACTAGGTCACTCAATTATCTCAGCTTCTGGTAGCCTTTGTTAGGAATCTTGGGAAAGTCCTCTATTCTTTTAAAAAGAGAGTTTTCTATAACTTCTGGGGAACCGTAACATTTATCAATCCTCTCCCATATCATGCTCAGCCCTTTGGTTGGGTAATTAATGTTAATGTCTCTGATTCTCCTTGCATGCTCTGATGACTCATTCCCCAGCCAATTGACTAAGAGATCGGCTACTTCACTTGCCTTAAAATCAAGATCCCTAGTTGCATTTCTGAAGGACGAACGCCATGCTCTATAACTTTCAGGGCGATCGTTAAACTTTGCAAGTCCCTTTGCTAACAGTTCACGTCGTGCTAAGAACTTGAAGAAATCTGACATACCTTGATCGTTGTGTGAGTAGCCAGGGGGCGCTCTGTTGTGCCAGGAACTTGGTGGGTAGTTGCGGTTATCAGAGATACTGTCGCTGTGTCTTTTAACCCGTTGTTCTTCATTTTCGATTTGGTCAACTGTGACGTAGTGTTTTGATAGTCTGGATGCAGAATGTGCTGAAAACTGACTGAGTGTGTGTTTACTTTCTTGCTTGATGTAAGGCGTGTGAATGGCGGGGGGTTGATTTCGCTCTCGGTGCAGTAAGCGGGCAGTTGTCTGGTTCAGCGGGTCGCCACACATTCTCTGAGGTATGCTCTGTACTGTCGTCAGGAACGGATTTTTTTTCAAGTACGTTGCTGAGCCGCTCACTGATGGGCTTTGCAAGTTCTTCTAAGATGTCTGCCTCGGCTGCAGCAGCCGCTGACTCCTTCTCTGCAGCTAGTTTCTCTAATGCAGTTTCCATGCGTAACTGTTCTAATTTAAGTTGCATTTGCATCTCTTTTTCGGCGAACGCAGCTTTTACTTTGGCCTCCTTTGCCACAAAGTCAGCTTTTACTTTTGCAGATTCCGCCTTTGCGTGGGCAATGGCGATTGTTTCGCTTTTCACAGACCTCCTTGTGCTCGTGGAGTAAACTTCTGACCTTGTCGCAAAGTGCTCTGACTTTGTCTGTGACATGGTGTCTGGCTATATGGAAGCTGATAACACTGCTGTCTTACTGGCATTCTGTATGCTAGCTGTGCTTAGAAGCCTTCGTTTTACTGCTGATCTGTATGCTAGCCGTGCTTAGAAGCCTTCGTTTTACTGTTATGCCCCTCACTACACGTGACTGAGGTGTATTTGGGCACACTGATAACTCCTCTCATACCAATGCATTCCGGTAGGCGCAGAATCCTTTTGAACTTTTATTGATACAAGATAGTAAAACTGTAACAGATACAGACAAAATGCAATTAATAAAAGATCATACAATTAGTGCCTCCCTATCTATCTATCTAGCTGAAGACAAAAATAGTAGACATACCGAAGATGAATCCGGATGGTTAGCATAGAGTTTAGCAGCAGATGTGCTTGCTTCCAGGGTGAAAACGAAAAGGAAAGACTGAGGAAACTGACGCAAGGCCTGATGGGATTGAAAGTACGGAGGCTTGCATGTACCAAAACTAACCAACTATTCTAAATGAGTACTGTAACGGCACCCCAAATACGAAAGGGGGTAACGCCGTTTAAATAACTTCCCTCTCCTGGACACAAATTCCCTGTCGAGCCTCCACAGCCAGACGACCCCTTCCCATAGGAATTAATCCTTCTGGAAGAACGAGACGCACTCTGTATCTTCCTAGGATCTAATGACTTTATTGAGAAAAACATTGTAACTTTTATACCCATCCAATACTGCATTAACCTAAAATGAACAATGGTCCAGCTCCACCCACAACCTAACAAGATACAATACACATTATTTTGACACCTCCTAAAAGACAACAGGTTAGCTTTTGTCTCCCAATACCCATCAGACCCAATTTACATGAGTCAATTAGCTACAGCTGCTGTCTCAGACCCATGACCTGCAATACACATCTCACAATGAAAGGATTTGTAGCCTGTACAATTACACATAAGGACAGACTTAATTTCCCCAATCCACATCACCACAAACAATGAACAGGTCTTTTAGAAGCTGGGATTAGCATTACACTAGGCAGACAGGTGATTGAGGCTGAACACCTCAGTATCTCTCAATTAACCTGTTGAGTTCAGAAACAGTAAATAGTCCTTTACAGATATCCTTGGGGATATGGTGGATAAATATTACAGACCCATTTTAGGTAGCCCAAGATATATTTCTTAATGTCCATTATTTCCTGACTCACCCTGTGTCCAAAGTGACCCTCCTGTCACACATCTCCCCTTTCGGCAGGAGACTAACACTGGAGGTGACCCCAGACGGTTTGACTCCGAAGTTAGTCCATAGGTCCATCCCTCCAATGCCGGTATCCACACCGTACCCCAAATAAATTGCTCCAAACAGAGCATCACTTACCCAGCCAACCTCTGCCTCTCTCAGAGAACATATCCGCCGCTGGGGAGAAGACAGGGTGACTGGGCTCAGTCTTTCATGCCGCTGGGGATCAGGGCCGACTGCCCAGCATCCCTGAGGTACACAAGTGGAGACCAAAGTCCCATCCACTTGTGGTAGGTGAAAATCCCCCAGTGCTTGCAAAGCAAGGTTGACATCCTCCTGTCCCAGTGTCACACCATTTTCTGGGGTTGTGTCAGTGAGGACCGAAGTCCCATCCAGTACCACAGGAACTCCCTCTTCTGTTAGTTGAGAGCAGAGGCCCGCGGCACTCTGCTCTGTTGCCAGCTCTTCCGCTGGGTTGCTGTGAGTGGAGACTGTAGTCCCATCCACCGATATCCGCTCAAGTGGCAGTTGTGTGCAGCAGCCAGTAGCATTCTGCCCTGCTGCCAGTGATTCAGCTGGGGGTAAAAGCTTTACCACCTCAGCTTGTTTCTGGAGAGATGGGCCAACTGCCCCGGCTCCCTGAAACTCCACAGTTGTTTCGGGTGCTGGGCAGAGGTTGCTAGCACTCTGCCCTGTTGCCAGCACTTCTGCTGGGGACTCCACCCCATCTGCTCTGGCTAACTGTTGGGGAGGGAAAAGGGCTGCTTCTCCCCCCTGCATCTCTGAAATCCCCTGGGAAAGAGGAGCCATCACCTTCTCACCTCGGGCCTCCAAAACTACCACGGGTGTAGAGCAGGGGTCTGCAGTACTCTGTCCTGCTGCCAGTACTTGGGCAGGCGATGCATAATCCATAACATCCTCTGAACAGTCCCTTAAGTCCATACCTTCTGTAATCTGTAGCTGGGAAGATGAGCCAACTGCCCTAGCTCCCTGGAACTCCATATCATCCACTTCAGCTTTAGGGATGGCAATCTTCAGATTTTCCACTGCCGATTCTTCAGCCAGGCTAGCTCCCTGGAACTCCATATCATCCACTTCGGCTTTAGGGATGGCAATCTCCAGATTTTCCACTGCCGATTCTTCAGCCAGGATTTCAGAGTTGTCCACTGGTATTTCCTGATAGTCCCAGGCAAAGTGAGCCCCACCCTGCTGCTGAGCAGAGTCTAGCAGCTGTTTGTAGGCAATCTCCAGCTCCCATTCCTGAACGGCCAGAAACTCCAAATCTTCCTGTGGCCAGTGCCCTTCCGAGACATTCAGTCTTCGCTCTCTGTGCTCCATTATTTCCTCCAAATGCCACTCCTGATCACTCCCAAAGTCAGGGTCCTCAGACAGCCTCCAATACAACAATCCCAGGCCATTATAGTCAAAGCCTTCCGTGGGGCTGTCATCCGCTGACCACTGGCACTCTTGGGCTACATACCACCGGAGGGCTCTGTAGCTCTCGTCCAACAACATCTCTGCCTGGATCAGCCTGCTTAACTCAGCTGTCCACTCCTGCTTCGGTTGTTCCCCCAATAACAGCATTCGTACTTCATACTGCGACCAGTACCTTACATGGATGGAGGGGAGAACTTTTCCCTGGTGTTGCTGCTCGAGAGCCAGCGCTTTCTTCCAGAGTTCGCAGCGGATTGAATCAGACCATCCCAGCAGGACCTCCTCTGATACTGGTCCTCTATGCTGTATCTGCATCTCTCGCAACCTCCTTCTGAATTCCTTTTCCATGTCGGCTGGTATCTGTATCTCTTTCCTCTCCTTTCAGTTGGTGCTGCTTCTTTAGGTGTTGTCTCCGATTGCCGTATTTCCGCCATTCTCTGCTCATGTTGCCACTCATCCTGCCGCTCGATTTCTCTAATGGCTTCCTGTATGGCGGTCTCTGATGGGCTAGCACCGTACAATGCCAACCGCTGTCAAACTCGTTGCTGAAACAAGTCTTCAACTGACCGGGGTCCTGCCTCACCATCCCTCTGATCCATCTCGGCCAGCCCCCTGATCAAGGTGGCCCCGTTCTTTGTCCCACTGGTCCCTCCACGGCTCTCAAGTAGGTCCTTCAGTGTGGCTTTCTTGCAGGCTGCATAGCTGGTCATTCACTGTGGTGGCTTGGAGTGTCCAAGGAACTGGAGGGAAAATCCCGCTGCTGCCAACCAATGTAACGGCACCCCAAATCTCAAAGGGGGTAAACGCCGTTTAAATATCTTCCCTCTCCTGGACACAAATTCCCTGTCGAGCCTCCACAGCCAGACGACCCCTTCCCATAGAAATTAATCCTTCTAGAAGAACGAGACGTACTCTGTATCTTCCTAGGATCTAATGACTTTTTTGAGAAAAACATTGTAACTTTTATACCCATCCAATACTGCATTAACCTAAAATGAACAATGGTCCAGCTCCACCCACAACCTAACAAGATACAATACACATTATTTTGACACCTCCTAAAAGACAACAGGTTAGCTTTTGTCTCCCAATACCCATCAGACCCAATTTACATGAGTCAATTAGCTACAGCTGCTGTCTCAGACCCATGACCTGCAATACACATCTCACAATGAAAGGATTTGTGGCCTGTACAATTACACATAAGGACAGACTTAATTTCCCTAATCCACATCACCACAAACAATGAACAGGTCTTTTAGAAGCTGGGATTAGCATTACACTAGGCAGACAGGTGATTGAGGCTGAACACCTCAGTATCTCTCAATTAACCTGTTGAGTTCAGAAACAGTAAATAGTCCTTTACAGATATCCTTGGGGATATGGTGGATAAATATTACAGACGCATTTTAGGTAGCCCAAGATATATTTCTTAATGTCCATTATTTCCTGGCTCACCCTGTGTCCAAAGTGACCCTCCTGTCACAAGTACATTAAAATAGATAGCGCATTTATACAAAACAGCCACTAGATGGCAACATAGATTAATCTAATTAAACCAAAAGTCAATAGGAAGATTACAAGCCTTTTTTATAGAAGGCATGACAGAGGTATTAACACAAGAAATGACCACCATATTGCAGTATTTTTAAAATCATGGACTTACAGTAAGAAGAAAATCACAGGAATTGTAACAAACGATAAGCACCACCCGATTCCCACCAGCGTGCGTGAAGACATCACGTGTTCGGCCCCGCCAACGTGTTTCCCTGTAAACAGCATCTTCAGGAAAAAGAGACATTGAACTTTATGAGATGTCTGTGTGACTGTACGTTTACTGTCACTCCACACTGTTGTCTGTGTTGCATTTAGGAGGGACGCTCCCCTTTAAAAAAACTCCAGACCAGATTTAGAACAGTTGATTCAACTTTACTTAACATTCTTTAGCTTTACAGTCCATGTTGAACATTAGCATAAGGAGTGCCCTATCTGTCCTTAGATATCTGCCTAGGCATACCTTTATAAGGTAGTAGTCCTCCAATCTTGGTTGATCTCCGAATTCCTGGTGCCTCTGACGGACTGCAAGGTGCAACAGTCCTCCTCCACAGTAACTACAGCATGTTCTGCCTCAAACTCAGCCTTCCCCCATATTTATACCATTGGTGCGTAGGCTGGATCCAAAAAGTCCAAAAGAGAACTGCAGCACACACATTAACTCTTTCCCTCCTAGCCTGGGATAGCCACTAAAACTATCACTTTTGTAGACAGCATGCCTACATCTGACTGTAGCTAAGATAGCCCAGGTAGGGATTAAGTTGCTTTTAGTATGAAATCACGTAGGATAGCCTCAGCTGAGAAAAAGTTTCATGTAGCCTTTGACCTACAATAGTTGTATCCTGTGAACCAAGGTAGGATAGCCCAGGCTAGGATAAAGTTGTTTATGGACTGTGAATGAAGGTAGAATACATCAGGTTGGAATATAGTTGTGTGTGGCCTATTACTGATGGTAGGCTAGCCTAGACTGAAGGTAGGATAGCACAGGCTGTTTGTTGCCTGGGAGCTGTGACTGAAGGTATGATAGCCCAAACTGGGATACATTTGTTTGTTGCCTGTGACTGAAGGTAGTATAGCCCAGACTGGGATAAAGTTGCTTATGGACTGTGACTAATGGTAGAATACATCCGGTTGGGATATAGTTGTTTGTGTCCTGTGACTGAAGGTAGGATAGCCCAGACTGTGATAAAGTTGTTTGTTGCTTTTGACTGAAGGTAGGAAACAGTAGGTCAGGCTGGAATATAGTTGTTTGTGGCCTGTGACTGAAGGTAGGATAAGTCAGGCTGGAATAATATTGCTTGCTGGCTGTGACTGACGTTGGGATAGGTCAGGCTGGGTTATAGTTGTTGGTGGCATGTAAATGAAGGAATGATAGCCCAGGCTTAGACAAAGTTACTTGTGGCCTGTGACTGAAGGTAGGATAGCCCATGCTGGGATAAAGTTGTTTTTAACTTGCAACTATAGGCAGGCTAGCTGAGTCTGAAATAAGATAGCTTGTAATCTCTGGCTGTAATAAGGTTAGTCACTGATATGCTAAAGCAGCCCATATACGGAGCAAATTTCTTTCCTGCAACCAAAGACAGTGTTGACAAGGGAATCCCTCCCACCAAATTATTATATGATTCTGGGTGGGGGCGGGGGAAGCCAATAGCGTTAATTGAATGACAAATCTGGCAGGCTGGTTGTACCCAAGTTGATTGATCAACTTGGTACACTTAGCCTGCCCATACATGGTTCGAGACTAAGTTGGTTCCTGCTGAACCAGCCACGATTCGAACCAGCCTAAGGCAGCTTGAGTAAATGCGTTACCCCCAGGCTGTAATGAGGTTCCATATAGCTGCAGGCAGGTTAGCCCAGGCTGTGATAAGGCAGCCTGTAGCACATGACAAGCTAGCCTAGATGCTGGAGTAATTTGTAGTCTGCAGCTAAAGGTAGGTTAGCACATCTCCTAAGAAATCTTATGTAGAAGGATAGTCCAGGCTATAAAATGGTGTCTTATAGAAAAAGCTAGGTTAGCCTAGGCTGTAATGAAATAAAACATAGCTCTTGAAAGGTTAGATCATATTCTAACCAGGCAGCTAGTGTAGATGGGTTAGCCCAGGTAGTAATGTGGTGGCCTGTAGCTTATGGGTAGATTACACTCAGCCTGCATATATACAGTATCTCACAAAAGTGAGTACACCCCTCAGATTTTTGTAAATATTTTATTATATCTTTTCATGTGAAATTACACTTTGTTACAATTGAAAGTAGTGAGTGTACAGCTTGTATAACAGTGTATAATGTCTAAACCGCTGGCAACAAAAGTGAGTACACCCCTAAAAATGTCCAAACGGGGCCCAAAGTGTCAATATTCTGTGTGGCCACCATTATTTTCCAGCACTGCCTTAACCCTCTTGAGCATGGCACCAGAGCTTCACAGGTTGCCACTGGAGTCCTCTTCCACTCCTCCATGATGACATCACAGAGCTGGTGGATGTTAGAGACCTTGCACAATAGGGTTTAGGTCTGGAGACATGCTTGGCCAGTCCATCACCTTTAACCTCAGCTTCTTTAGCAAGGCAGTGGTCGTCTTGGAGGTGTGTTTGGGGTCGTTATCATGTTGGAATACTGCCCTGCGACCCAGTCTCCGAAGGGAGGGGATCATGCTCTGCTTCAGTATGTCACAGTACATGTTGGCATTCATGGTTCCCTCAATGAACTGTAACTCCCCAGTGCGGGCAGCAATCATGCAGCCCCAAACCATGACACTCCCACCACTATGCATTATTGTAGGCAAGACACACTTGTCTTTGTACTCCTCACCTGGTTTCCGCCACACATGCTTGACACCATCTGAACCAAATAAGTTTATCTTGGGCTCATCAGACCACAGGACATGGTTCCAGTAATCTATGTCCTTAGTCTGCTTGTCTTCAGCAAACTGCTTGTGGGCTTTCTTGTGCATCATCTTTAGAAGAGGCTTCCTTCTGGGATGACAGCCATGCAGACCAATTTGATGCACTGTGCGACGTATGGTCTGAGCACTAACAGGCTGACCCCCCACCCCTTCAACCTCTGCAGCAATGCTGGCAGCACTCATAGGTCTATTTCCCAAAGACAACCTCTGGATATGACACTGAGCACGTGCACTCAACTTGTTTGGTCGACCATGACAGAGGCCTGTTCTGAGTGGAACCTGTCCTATTAAACCGCTGTATGGTCTTGGCCTCCATGCAGCAGTTAAGTTTCAGGGTCTTGGCAATCTTCTTATAGCCTAGGCCAGGGCTGCCCAACCAGTGCCCCGGGGGGCCACATGTGGCCCGCGGAGCCCTCTGATGTGGCCTGCGACCTCCTGCTCTGGAATGGAATAGAATACTGTTATTAAAGGTCAGTTTATTACTAAAATCACTGTGTATATATGGGCATATCTGTTCTGCAGTGGTTACTGGGGTGCTTTCAAACAAATCCGCAGATGCAGAGCAGTGCTGGTTCGGGTTACCCGAACAGAGCCATAGACTTCTGTTATTACTTGCGAGTTTAGTGAGCTTTCTGAAAGTGCACCAAACCTGCAGAATATAATAGAAGTCTATTGCAAAGTGCAGAAAAGTCAAAGGAACACTGCGTTGCACCCGCAGTGCGAGTAAACCGCAGCACATCAGTGTGAAAGCAGCCATGAGCCCCTTTTACACGGTCAGTCCGACCCAATTGGACCCTCCGCTCACCTCTAAGGAGTAGAAGATGTAAACCGACTTGTGTCCTACCTCCAATCTGATCCGGCTGTGTCTGCAGAGTGGACACGGACCTGCCACCCACCCGCTCCACTCATTGTGGCCCGCGACCAGTTACCAAGTCGCTTAAGTGGCCCTCGCACTTCAAAAGGTTGGGCACCCCTGGCCTAGGCCAGCTTTATGTAGAGTAACAATTTTTTTCAAATCCTCAGAGAGTCCTTTGCCATGAGGTGTCATGTTGTACTTCCAGTGACCAGTATGAGAGAGTGAGAACGATAACACCAAATTTAACACACCTGCTCCCCATTCACACCTGAGACCTTGTAACACTAATGAGTTACATGACACCGGGAGGGGAAATGGCTAATTGGGCCCAATTTGGACATTTTCACTTAAAGGTGTACTCCCTTTTGTTACCAGCAGTTTAGACATTAATGGCTGTGTGTTGAGTTATTTTGAGTGTACAGCAAATTTACACTGTCATACAAGCTGTACACTTACTAATTTACATTGTAGCGAAGGGTAATTTCTTCAGTGTTGTCACATCAAAAGGTATAATAAAATATTTACAAAAATGTGAGGGGTGTACTAATTTTTGTGAGATAATGTATGTCCTACTGAACCAGCTGAGATTTAAACCGTCTACGGCCACCTAAAGCAGCTTGAGTAAATGGGTTACCCTGAGGTCTCATATAGCTGCAGGCAGGTTTGCCCAGGCAAGACTAAGGCAGCCTGTAGCAGAAGACATTGGAGTAATTTGAAGTCTGCAGCTGAAGGTAGGTTAGCACATTTTCTAAAAATCTTATGTAGAAGGATAGTTCAGGCTATCAGGCAGTCAGCTAGTGTAGATGGGTTAGCCAAGGTAGTAATGTGGCAGCCTGTGGGTAGGTTATCCAGGCTGTAAAAAGGCAAGGCACCTTCTGTAGATGGGTTAGCCCAAGCTGTATAAATAAAGCCTGTACCTGTAGGTATTCTCAAATCTATTTGATCAAGATCCTTTTGCACTCCCCCTACCAACTACTTCCTTGATCTTATAGCTGCCAACACTACAACTGATGAAATCTGACGTAACCCATAAGATGGAGACTGATGTCACAGACAGGATAATCTAGCTGAACAGGAGGAAGACATTACAGTACAGTTACAATATAATTCAATACCAGAGGAATCAGAAAGTCCTGCTCATTAGAGCTTACAAAGCTTACTAAAAGGAAGGGTCAAGTAATACAAATGCTAATAACTGCTGGAGATAAGCTTATGGAGGAAGTAAAAGTATAGTTTATTAGAGGCAGAATAGGTGTCTCTGAAGAGATGGGCTTTCAGGATTCATCTAAAGGTGGATAGAGTAGGAGACAGTCGGACAGAGTGGAGTAAGGAGTTCCAGAGGATTTGAGAATCTCTGGAAAAGTCTTGGAAATGAGTGTCGGAATAGGTGACAAGGGAGCTAGAACAGGTCTTGGGAGCATAGGCGTGCGCAGCCTATTGCATTAGGGTGTGCACCTCAAACCAAAGCTCAAACACACGTGCATCTGTGTATATATATATATATATATATATATATATATATATTGTGACAGCAGGAAGGTAAAGTCACCTGGTTGCATCCAGGGGGGTAGATATATTTCTCCCAGATTCAGGCTTTATGCCGACTTATACAACTAGGGAGTTGATGAAGCCCAGCTGAGGCTAGTGGGCTCATGAATGACTCATACCTCTAGGGAGAGTGCTGGGCGTCGTGAGGCAGGGAGTTGATGAGACCAGCTGAAGCCTGTCAGTTCGTTTAAGGCCTCTATAAAAACTCCCAGATTCATCAGATGTTAGCTCATGCCTGGAACCAGACCTGTGTGGACTGTCTAGGGAGAGTGAACCCCTGTGCGGTGAGGCAAAGCCTGTGTGGCTATTTGTTTGGACTTTTACTAAACCAGGGACTTAGGGACTAGGACAGCACCAGGCTGATCCCAGTTGTTAGTTTAGGAAACCTGCATGTTTAGTCAGAGGTCAAACTGACCAGGATTTATTTTGTTTGTTTCTTTTTGGCTTTGCTGTGTTTTGTCACTGTACATAGAGAAATAAACCGCACCTTTTGATTTTGAAAACCACAACCTCCGTCTGCTGGCCCTGTTTTTTTGTGGGGAGCCCAACCAGGGGGTCACACACACCCGCTACCGAGTTAACCCCCTCACAGTTGGTGGAGAACCAGTGGCAGTTTTTTTTAAGCCAGCATGGAGGAGATACTGAAACAGCTGGCTCTAGCAAATGCCAATCAACAGCAGACAAATGCAGGTTTGCAAAGGAGCCTTGCAGCCCAGCAGCAAGCTCATCAACAAGCCCAGCAGCAATCTGAGGCCCGCTTCATAGACCTGTTACAGAAGCAAGAGCAGAGACTACAACAAATGGAAGCAGTAATGCAGCAACGTCCGCAGACCAGTGAGGAAAGCCGTCCCACTAATACCGCGTCCTTTGGGGTGAGTCGTTTATTGACAAAAATGACTGGAGAGGATGATCCAGAGGTATTTTTGACCACATTTGAAAGGACTGCTGAAAGAGAAAAGTGGCCTGAGGAGCAGTGGGCTGGACTGGTGGCTCCTCTGTTAACTGGTGAATCGCAGAAGGCTTACTATGACCTAGAGCCTGACCAAGCAAAAGACTATGTGATGCTAAAAGCTGAAATATTGGCAAGGCTGGGTGTCACCCTGGCTGTCCGGGCTCAGCGTGTGCATAACTGGACTTTCCAGCTTGGAAAACCCCCCAGGTCTCAAATGTATGATCTCATTCACCTGAGCAGGAAGTGGCTACAGCCAGAGACTTTGTCCGCACCGGAGATTGTGGAACGTGTTGTGATGGATCGTTTCTTGAGAGCTCTTCCTACCGCCATTCAAAAGTGGGTAAGCCATGGAGACCCAGAAACGGCCGGTAAACTTGTGGATCGTGTAGAGAGATACTTGGCTACAGAGAACCTGACGGCCTCTTCCAGAGACTCTCGGACTTTCCACCCTAAGACCAGACCATCCCCAGGGGCGGATAAGAGGATTCCAAGGGGTGAGGGTGGAGAGAGTGAGAGGGTGGGAGCTCTACCCCAAGTTTGGCGAGAACAGCCTGGGAAATCAGCGGCTCAAGAGGCCGCAAGAAGGATCGTTTGCTACCGCTGCCGGCAAGCGGGACATATTGCAGCAAATTGCCCGGTTGTGGAGGAACCCATGCAATGTGACTTTCTGATGGACAGACGTCAGTCGCTGTGTGCGACAGTCGCATGCACTGCCATTCGGGGAACTGAGAAACATTTATGCAAAATGTGTATTAATGGTAGAAATGTTGTGGTATTACTGGATTCAGGTAGCCTTGTGACCCTGATAAAGGCTGAATTAGTTAAAACAGAGGTCTCTGGGAATAGCAAGGTAGCTGTTATTTGTGTGCATGGGGACACCCGAGAGTATCCAGTGACTACAGTGTGTTTCGAGACCCCCAAAGGTACCCTCTCTCATCCAGTGGGGTTAGTATCTCAATTACCGCATGATGCCATTGTGGGAAGGGATTTTCCGAAGTTCTGGGAACTGTGGGATGATCCTGAGCCCCCCACTGGTGCCCCTATGTACCAGGAATGTGATAGCCAGAACTCCTCTGAGAGTGGTGAGGACTCTCCAGAATTTCCCTTGTCAGTATTGGCAGGGGAGACTCAAGAAACTGGAGAGGAGCCCACCTCCTCAGACGAAAACCTACCGTCTGTGGAGTTTTCTGATCTGGAGGTTCACAGGGAAAATTTTGCCACAGAACAGTTAAAAGACCCCGCCCTAATAAAGGCACGGGAAAACGTAGTGGAAATAGATGGCGAGTTAGTGAACCCAGATAATACCTGCACTTACCCATACTTCAGCGTAGAGAAGGACCTACTGTATCGGGTGGCAAAAAGGGCAGAAGAAACCGTTGAGCAGCTGGTGGTGCCCAAACCTTACAGGAAGTTGGTGTTGGAGTTGGCCCATGGGCACATTCTTGGAGGTCATCTGGGGACAGAGAAAACCCGAGAGAGGGTATTACAGAGATTCTATTGGCCTGGGGTGATGAAGGACATAGAAAATTATTGTTCCTCCTGCCCTGTGTGTCAGAGGTCGGCCCCGATGCCACATTTCCGTAGCCCGCTGGTCCCTCTACCCATCATTGAGGTCCCGTTTGAGAGAATCGCAATGGATTTGGTAGGTCCTATAATCAAGTCCGCTAGGGGGCACCAGTACATATTGGTTATAATGGACTATGCCACCCGTTATCCAGAAGCGATCCCTCTCAGAAATACCTCGGCCAAAACCATAGCCAAAGAGCTATCTCTTGTTTTTAGCCGGGTGGGTATTTGTAAAGAACTGCTTACGGACCAAGGTACACCCTTTATGTCCCGGGTTATGAAAGAGCTGTGTAAATTGTTCAAAGTGACGCAATTGCGTACATCTGTGTATCACCCCCAAACCGATGGGCTGGTTGAAAGATTCAACAAAACCCTAAAACAAATGTTGAAGAAAGTGGTGGATAGAGATGGAAAGGATTGGGACTGTCTACTTCCTTATTTGATGTTTGCTATTAGGGAGGTGCCCCAATCCTCTACGGGATTCTCCCCCTTTGAGTTACTGTATGGGAGACACCCAAGAGGGCTGTTGGATATTGCCAAGGAAACTTGGGAAAGTGAGAGTTCTCCCCACAGGAGTGTGATTGAGCATGTCGCCCTGATGCAAGATCGAATTGCACAGGTAATGCCCATCGTGAAGGAACATTTGGCCCAAGCGCAGTTGGCACAGCAGAGAGTGTACAACCGTGGAGCAAAGACCCGTACCTTTTCCCCGGGGGATAGGATATTGGTACTTGTCCCTACGGTTGAAAGTAAATTCCTTGCCAAATGGCAAGGCCCCTACGAGATAATGGAAAAAGTGAGCGAAGTGAATTACAAGGTCAGACAACCAGGAAGGCGAAAGCCCGAACAGATATATCACGTTAATCTGTTGAAAGCCTGGAGGGATAGAGAGTCCCTAGTCGCAGAAACTTGGGCACCAGCTCAAACTGGTTGCGTGATTCCGGAGGTTGGAATAGCAGCCACCTTGTCACAACCCCAACAACAGGAGGTTAAGGAGTTTGTGCTTCGCAACAAGGAGGTGTTCTCTGAGCTGCCGGGACAAACATCTGGGGTAGAGCATGATATTATTACCCCGCCCGGTGAAAGGGTGAAGTTAAAACCCTATCGGATCCCAGAGGCCCGACGGGAGGCAATACGGGAGGAAGTACAGAAAATGCTGAACTTAGGGGTGATAGAGGAGTCCCAAAGTGATTGGTCTAGTCCCATTGTGTTGGTGCCTAAACCGGATGGGAGCTGGCGATTTTGTAACGATTTTCGTCAGTTGAACAAAGTTACAAAATTTGACACCTACCCCATGCCACGTATAGATGAGTTGATCGACCGGCTGGGAACAGCCCGATACATGACGACTCTTGACCTCACAAAAGGGTATTGGCAAATCCCCCTGGCCAAGTCGGCCAAAGAGAAAACCGCATTTGTAACCCCAGACGGGGCGTTCCAATATAAGAGAATGCCGTTCGGGTTACAGAATGCGCCGGCCACATTCCAGCGGAAAATGGACCAGATGCTGAGGCCCCATCGGAAGTATGCTGCGGCTTACCTGGATGACGTAATTGTCCATAGCACAGATTGGGCCTCACATCTGCCAAAAGTGCAAGCAGTCCTGGACTCTGTTCGGGAAGCGGGGTTTACGGCTAACCCCAAGAAGTGTACCATTGGGCAGGAGGAGGCCAAATATCTTGGGTACACCATTGGCAGGGGAGTAATAAAACCCCAACTCAACAAAGTCGAGGCCATCCAGAGTTGGCCACGTCCCAACAGCAAGAAGCAGGTACGAGCCTTTCTGGGAATCGCGGGTTATTATCGGCGCTTCATTCCCCACTTTGCTTCTAAGGCTGTGCCCCTAACCAACCTGACGAAAGGGAAAGGGTCGGTCATGATTAAATGGACCCTCGAGGCTGAGGCAGCATTCCAATTCTTGAAACAAGCCTTATGTAGCCAGCCAGTGTTGTACTCACCCGACTTCTCTAAAGACTTTGTCGTACAAAGTGATGCGTCAGATGTGGGGTTAGGAGCAGTATTGTCCCAGGTCTGGAACGGGGAAGAGCACCCAGTCATTTACCTCAGCAGGAAGTTGAAGTCCCATGAGGTAAATTACGCCACGGTTGAAAAGGAGTGTTTAGCGGTGAAGTGGGCTCTAGATTCCCTTCGGTACTATCTGCTAGGTAGGCACTTTGACATGGTTACGGATCACGCTCCGTTAAAGTGGATGGCTCAAAACAAAGAGACAAATAGAAGAGTGAATAGGTGGTTCCTGGCCCTACAGGAATTCAACTTCACAGTAAAGCATCGCCCTGGCGTTCAAATGGGGAATGTGGATGCTTTGTCTCGAGTACATGAATGCCTGATTGCTGGTGTTCCAACCCCAAGGTTAAAACAAGAGGGGGGGGTATGTGACAGCAGGAAGGTAAAGTCACCTGGTTGCATCCAGGGGGGTAGATATATTTCTCCCAGATTCAGGCTTTATGCCGACTTATACAACTAGGGAGTTGATGAAGCCCAGCTGAGGCTAGTGGGCTCATGAATGACTCATACCTCTAGGGAGAGTGCTGGGCGTCGTGAGGCAGGGAGTTGATGAGACCAGCTGAAGCCTGTCAGTTCGTTTAAGGCCTCTATAAAAACTCCCAGATTCATCAGATGTTAGCTCATGCCTGGAACCAGACCTGTGTGGACTGTCTAGGGAGAGTGAACCCCTGTGCGGTGAGGCAAAGCCTGTGTGGCTATTTGTTTGGACTTTTACTAAACCAGGGACTTAGGGACTAGGACAGCACCAGGCTGATCCCAGTTGTTAGTTTAGGAAACCTGCATGTTTAGTCAGAGGTCAAACTGACCAGGATTTATTTTGTTTGTTTCTTTTTGGCTTTGCTGTGTTTTGTCACTGTACATAGAGAAATAAACCGCACCTTTTGATTTTGAAAACCACAACCTCCGTCTGCTGGCCCTGTTTTTTTGTGGGGAGCCCAACCAGGGGGTCACACACACCCGCTACCGAGTTAACCCCCTCACAATATATATGAATAAATATGCACTTTTTTTGCAGACAAGCCAGGGTTCATATCATATGAACCCTGGCTTGTCAGCAAAAAAGTGTGTATTTTTAAATATATGTATATATATATATATACACACACACACATACACACTTTTTTGCTGACAGTGACAAGCCAGGGTAGGGTGCATCAGTGACAAGCCAGGTTTTTTGGTCCATCATTTGCCCACTGCCTGCCCTGTTCAGTGCTGTCTCACTCAGTGGCGTCACTAGGGTTGGTGTCACCTGGTGCGGCAAAACATGGTGTCACCCCGACACCACGCTGTATGTTATATATACACTGGTCTGTATATAATGTACAGTATAGTGCCAGGGTACAGTCTGTACATTATATGTACACCATACGGTACATTATATACACTGGTCTGTATATAACAAGAGAGATACGAGAGATAGAGAAAGGGGGAAAAAAGAGTTGGCGGAGGGAGAGGGAGGCAAAGATAGAGAAAGTGGGGTGAGAAAAAAATGGGGGGGGGAGAAGTGGGGGAGAGAGGGGAGAAAGGGAGAGGGAGGAGAGAGAGGGGAGAGAGAGGGGAGGGGAGAGAGAGGAGAGAGAGAGGGGAGAGAGAGAGAGGGGAGAGAGAGAGGGGAGAGAGCGGGAGAGAGAGAGAGAGGGGGAGAGAGAGGGGGGAGAAAGAGAGAGAGAGAGGGGGGAAGAGAGGGGGAGAGAGGGGGGAGAAAGAGAGAGAGAGAGAGAGGGAGGGAGGAGAAAGGGGGAGGAGAGAGAGGGAGGGAGGGGAGAGGGGAGGGGTAGAGGGAGGGGAGAGAGGGGAGAGGGAGGGGGGAGAGAGGGAGGAGTGGGGGAGGGGGGAGAGAGAGAGGGAAGGAGGGATAGGGAGAGAGGGAGGGAGGGGAGGGGAGAGGGAGGGAGGGGGAGAAGAGAGAAAGAGAGAGAGAGAGAGAGGGCGAGGAGAGAGGAGAGAAAGAGAGGGGGAAAGAGAGAGAGAGAGAGATGACAGAGTGGGGGGGGGTAGAGGAGGAAGTGAGAAGAGGAGAGAGAATGGAGAGATGGAGGCAGGAGGGGGGCAGTGCAAAAGGTGGCGGGGGGAGACAGGGGTTTTGTTCTGTGTGCAAAACAAAAGTTTCACTTACCAATTATGCCTCCCTCCTCTCAGGCTGGTTCCCCTTTAGGTGGCTGATTCAGCGATAGCAGCCATTGTTTCATATCTCCCGCCCAGCTTCTCACAAAACCCCAATCACTGCTCATTGCATGCAGGGGGTTGGACTGTGGGCGGGGTTGGGCGGACACAAATGGGAGGCTGAGTGTGGCATTGGACAGTTGGTGGAATGAGGGAGGGGCTGGGAGAACGGACAGGACCGAGCGGACACTGAGTGACTCCTGAGCTAGATGGCTCTCCAAGTCAGGCAGAGTCCCGTTTTCTGCCCTTGGTTTTTCCTGCAAGGCAGAGCAGAGATAGGGCACCGGCTCTCACTGCAGTGCTCACCTCGATCTAGCAGGCTGCAGCCACTCGCCTGCCGCTATCCATGCTCCACTAGTCCGCTGCTTCAAAGGGGGAAAAAAAGAGGAGGGGGGGAGGCGGAGTGCAGATGTAAATTACTCCGCCGGCACCTGCGGGACCTGGCAGCCGGAACTATAGAAGCTGCATCGGGAAATGCGGCTGGATTACTCCGGATGTGGTCCCTAGTTCCCTGCTCAATCACCTCCCACTCGCAGCACAGTTGTTTTTGCTGGCCTGGACCCGACCCCAGTGGTGGGGACTGTGAGCTACACAGGGAAAGACATGTTGCAGGCAGTCAGCACTAGCAAAAGGTGTTAAAGCACAGACAGAGCACAGGGATGATTACGGTGTGCCTGGGCACACCCGGCACACCCCGTGGGCACGCCTATGCTTGGGAGGAGAATTGTTTAGTATTTTAAGCCGAGGCAAGTCATGTAATGGGGGTAAAGTTTGAATGGCTTTGTATGATGTTGTTGTTAGTAAGGTGGATGAATATGGCAGTAGCATTCATGATGGATTGAAGGGGTAGATATGTAAAGGTAGGCCAATGAAGAGGGAGTTGCAACAGTCGAGGAGAGAGATAACAAAGGAATAAAATTGCATATTCTGGAGATATTGCAGGGGTTGAGGCAGCACAATTTGGACAGTGATTGGATGAGGGACAGAAAGTTTACATGTGTAGCGCACAGACCCCCTTTTACCTGTCTGCTTCGGCTCCTCTCAGGAAAAAGGGGCACACTGCACCACAAGCCCGTACCCTCCTGTGTTAAGAGGTTAGGCGGTGTTGTTTTTGGGCCTTGTCTGCAGCCAGAGTATAAAGTCCTCCTGAGTATGATTCTCACCTCTACAGTGTGTAGATGCAAGTCCTTGACTTCCCCAGGAACGTAAATGTCCACACCAGCTGAAAGTCCAACTCAATATTTATTTTTCACTTGCACAACACATAGTCTCTTGGATAGAAGAAAGGTTGGAGCGAAGACACAGGACAGCTTTAAGGTGTGAAGGAGGTCCAGGCACAAACGTAGCTCAAACTCTTCTGACTGTTCAGGTTTCTCAACCAGTTTTGGCGCATGGTCTCTGCCACAGACCTTGTGAATAAGGTCACTGCCACAGACCTTGTGGATAAGGTCACTGCCACTGACCTGATGAATCTTGGTTCCTTCCTAGGACATAGCCCCTTTCAGGGAGAAAACATCCCCCCAGAGAGTCAACAGACCCTTTCCTTCACCGTGTCCCCTCGCAAGGCAGCACCCTGGACTCCTCGATCCCTTGTGGACCCCAGCCGAAGGCTGCTGGGCTCCGGGCCGTTACTGCAACTCCTGGGCCTCCGTGCCCAGGCGAACAGGAACGGTGAGGTAGTACCTCACCCCAGGCTAAAGGTGCCTGAGGTGGAGCCGGAACAAGGCCTCCGGGCATAGGGCACCCGGAGATGACTCACACACACACCCAGGCCGAAGGCGCCTGGGCGTGGACGAAAGAACCCTCTCAGAAGATGTCTGCCCCTTTTATAACCTCTCCCGGCATGCACAGCAGGTTCCCCGCCCCACTGTACGGCTGCCAAGAGGGGACACAAAAGGCACAGCACTGTGCTCGCGGTTCAACCCTGGCCCAGAATGGCAGCACCACCCACCGGCCACAGGGAACACATCACCAGCATTAACCCCTGAGAACGAAAATGGTCCATGAATCCTAACAATTTAATGTGTTTGAGCCTGGTTACCACTCAGACACTTCCCTTAAATTGAACACCCCGCTACACATTCCCCCCACTAATGGACACTGGTCCCCAGTGTCTGGAGCAAACCCATGCCTCCCGAAACCCGAGTTAACATAGGCCTGGTCCAGAGACAAGAATTTTTTTTTTAAACTGCTTGTTTGTGCCGGAACCTAACATGGGGAAAAGGGAATTAAAAGCAGAAATGAAAGAAGATCAGTAAAACATAATGTGCACATCACAGTCTCAAATGTCACATAAACATATGTAGCGGCCTCACCCTCTCTCTCTTCTTTAACGGTTGCTTTGGCTTCGGTCTAGGGGTACCTTGAAGGGGAGAGCGAGGTGCGCCACGGCCCATGTCCTCTAGATTACTGCGTGTAGAGGTGAAGGCCAGAATCAGATTACACCCGGGCTGTGTGTACACTCAGAGCCAGGTCTGTTCTGCTGATAACCCCCTTTGCTCCCAGTAATTGGAGTACCACACACTGAAAATGTCCAACACTTATTTATTCCATAACGGCAAACAAATAGTCCTTTGCAAGCAGACAGTTTGAGACTCATAGAACAGTTCAGTATTGGTGGGGAGTAGGTCAAGGCACAATCCTCAAAGAAACTAAACCGTTGAGGTTTCACCAACGGTTGCTAAGCACAGTGGCTGTTAAATGGACTTCTGGATACAGAGTCTCTTCCAGCGACTCTAGTGAACAGGAACTGGAGTTACCTTTGTTACGTTGCAGCCCCTGTCAGGGGGAAGACATCCCTCCAAGGGAGTTACCAGAGGCCCCGCCGTCACCGGATTAATGCTGTACCGGACTATCCGGAAGGGTTACACTCCCCGGCCTCCACGCCTTAGATACGGGTCCCAACACCTTAGGGCCCCTCGGACTCCTCCACCCTCGCGGAACCCAGTCGAAGTTACTGGGTCCCAGGCCTTGGCTGTAGTACCTCACCCCAGGCTTAAGGTGCCTGGGATGGACTCCATCCCTCGCTCCAGCCAGGTCAAGGGCACCTGGGCCCGGAACTCCGGAACACCAGCACCCAGGCTGAAGGTGCCTGGGTGCGGCCGCGTCCTCCAACTCTGAACCCAGAGGTCAGGGCGTCCGCCCCTTTTATCTCCTCTCCCTTTGCGTCACAGCGGGTTCCCCGCCCCGCTGTACCGGCGCCAGGAAAGGACAAAAAAGGTACAGTCTTGCGGTGCAGGTTCAACTCCGACCCAGGGCTACAATGCCACCTGTAGGCCACAGGGAACCTTGCACCACCAGAGTCCTCCAAGAACCACAAAAGGGATTCTCAGTTTCCCTAACAATTAGTACATCTGGGTTAAATAACCCAGATGTCCCCCCCCCAAATTTAAATACCCGCTACACTATCCCCCCCTGTAATTTGACACTGGTCCCCAGTGTCTGGTCCAAACTCACACCCCACAAAGGTGGTACATAAGCTCCGCCCAGAGACTAAACCATACAAATTAACCCTGGATTGTGGCAAGACCTAGAATGGGAAAAGGAAAATATAAAACAGTAGAACTATAAAACTTTCAATAAAACACTTCTGACATTCACACATGCACCATCCTCCCTCTGGCTATCTAAGGACCACCCACACTCAGCAGCCTTGATAGATGAATCTCCTACAGAAGGGAAAAAAACAAACATCCTACCACAATGTGTGTTTTCTTGGAATGAACGGGCCTCTCCTTGAAAAGGCCCATTCGCTCCAATGAGTATGGTGGTGCAAGTGTAAAAAAAAAAACAGTCGTTGCGCAGCACTGCCACCTGGTGACAGTGCCACGGTAATGACACTTGGCCAAATCCTCCAGACAACTTTCCTTCTTCTTTTACTGTGTCTACGCTAACTACACCCCAAAGTCAATATCTTCTTTGCAGTGCAGGGAGAAAAAGGGAGAACAAACAGCAACAGCTCCCATTTCTCCAAAAGAGTAAAAACGCCCAAATAAAAAAAAACTAGGGCACAGTCCTTATGTTCCCGGCAAGTTCAGCAATGAACAATGATAGAGCACAAAACTATAAAACTTATAAAAAACACAATCAAATCCCTGGGTAGGATAATGAAAGTTTTCTATAGCAGCGCTCAGGTGGTCAATAGACTCCCTTGTCCACTCACTCTTATTTACAGTTCATAAGAGTACATATAGAACTTAGGAAAAAAATGTTGTTGTAAATGACATATAGCTCCAGATGTCTTCTTAATATGATCCACTTTAAATCATCAGTTGTATCCCCTTTCGGGTGGGTACTCACCACACACAGAATTTAAACAGGCACCTCACAGATCCCATCCGATGGTCATCCGATCATCCTAATCCTGGTTCTGATTACTCCTTCTAAAGCCTCCAGAGATCACCCGATAATCACCAGCAGATGTTCAAAGTGAAAAGAAAGAGAAGCCACCAATAGTGTAATCCCGTAGAGTATCTTTTAATCAGTCTATAAAAATTGTTTCCACAACATATCTTCCATATGGTAAAAATCAAGCAGTAAAATAGCAGCAGTGTAATTCAAAACCGCCGTGCTGTTCCCCCAGGCTCCTAACAGGTGCAGTGTATCAGCTGGTACAGCTTGTGTTTAACCAGACTTACTGCCGCTTCCTGTGTTTGGAGCGCACCTGGAACGCACCAACGTCACTTCCTTTCAGCCACAAAGTCACACCCTGACGTTTCGTCTTCTCGACTTCCTCTGAGGGCGTGACTCTGCAGCACGGCTCACAGGAATATATACACACACAAGTGATTGAGAGACAAGTTTAACCCCTCCTATATGCTAATCAATGCCATTTAATTACTCAAATCGGCAGAACGCATTGTAGTCACAGGGGTCTCGTCATTTTAAATAACTTAACACATTAAATCAACAATGACCTCTTATACATTGATCTTGAAAAGCGTTATTAAGATAATAATAACATAATCAAATAGTTAAAATAAATCAATAAAAGCTGAGTCTCCATAATATTATTCATTATCACAGATAAGCACCCAGCACTAGCGCCATCTTGAGTATGAATACCAAACAGCAGTCTAAATTTCTACAAAAATAGGAATAAATTATATATATATATATATATATATATATATATATATATATCTCAACACTCAACGTTAAAATACAATATTAAAATTAAATATATAAAATTTACTTCTAAAAAATCCTAAAACATACTACATAAAATGCTAATCGTCAAAATTGTTTCATAATTATGTTATTAATACCTAAAGGTTTATAAATAAATTCCACATATATATAATATAAACCTACTAAACGGTAAAACAAATAATAACACTAAAAGTCACTAATGAAACAATTTATATCTAACTCGACGTTTAACCCTTTGGGGGTGAGGGTATCCAAGGAATAAATCCAAAAATTTTCTCGTTTGGATAATTCCCTTACCAAATTACTTCCTCTCCATGTAGGTTTAATATGGTCCACCCCCCAAAATTTCAAACCTATAGGGTTTTGATCATGATGTAGCTTAAAATGGAGAGACACATTATGGTCTTTAAACCCCAATTTAATATTCTTAATGTGTTCTCCAATCCTTACTTTAAGGCATCTTTTTGTCCGTCCCACATACATTAACCCACATGGGCATAATAACACATATACCACATGTGTGATATTACAAGTTATGAACTCTTTGATGGCGAATTCTTTTTTATTTACTGTGGATGTAAAGCAGTCAATACCTCTTATGGGTTCAGCTATTTCTCTACACGCCTTACACTTACGGCAAGCAAAAAACCCTTTTTTGTCCCAAAAGGACAATGGTCTTCTTGGTTGATCCAGCACCTTTTTTACCACCTTGTCTCCTACATTAGGTGCCTTTCTATAAATAAATTTAGGAGCTTCTGGCAACACTGGTTTCAAACTTTTATCTAGACAGAGTATATGCCAATGATTTTTTAACACTGTCTCAACCTCTCTATATTGTGCATGGAATGATGAAATAAAACTCCACTCATGGCAGGTTGAAGTTCGAATCCTCACACCTTCTCCTACTACTTGTTCTCGTGGTATCGCTCTAATCTCCTCTGAGATTCTATCCAATTCTTGGGGTTTATACCCCTTCTCTCTGAATCTGTTTTTCAATATTACAGACTGAGACAGATAATTCTCTTCTGTAGAGCAATTTCGTTTCACCCGCATAAATTGTCCTTTTGGTATATTTTTTAACCAAACCGGGTGGTGGCCACTTTGTATAGGTAGGAAACTATTCCGGTCTGTTGGTTTGAAAAATACTTTTGTGTCTAATTTATCACCATTTCTATAGATGCTGACATCCAAAAAATCTATTTGAACTTTACTCCATGTACTCGTCAATTTAATATTGTTGGAGTTATTATTGAGATATGTTAAAAAATTATTAAGAGATATTTCAGATCCTTCCCATATAAAAATAATATCATCAATGAATCGTCTGTAAAACAGGAGTTCCCGTCTTTTATTCACAAAAATATACTTATCCTCCCACTCCCCCATAAATAAATTTGCAATACTAGGTGCAAATTTTGCACCCATTGCCACGCCTCTCTTTTGGATAAAAAACTCATTGTTAAACCAAAAATAGTTATGTGACAAACAAAAATCTAAAACCTCTTTTAAAAAAACTTTTTGATGATGGGGAAGATCATCTCTTTGGCTCAAAGCCCAATTGAGGGCGAGTAGGGCGTCGTCATGCTGTATTATTGTATACAGGGAGGATACGTCAGACGTCACAAAAAATACTTCTCCTCGGTCTTCTAAATGTATATTCTGCAGGGATTGTAATAAATCCTTGGTGTCCTTCAGATACGCTTTTGTTGTTTTGACACTAGTCTGCAAAAACCGATCCAAGTACTCCCCTATCCTTGAGGTTACAGAGCCAATCCCATTCACAATTGGCCTGGCTGGGGGATTTTGGGAGTCTTTATGTATTTTGGGTAGCGTATAAATTGTAGGAA
This sequence comes from Rana muscosa, assembly GCA_029206835.1. Lineage (NCBI taxonomy): Eukaryota > Metazoa > Chordata > Amphibia > Anura > Ranidae > Rana > Rana muscosa. The sequence continues at coordinate 177,067,506 of CM055128.1, read as the reverse complement.
TCCTTGTACTGCTTGGTGTCAAATAACGCTTCTCTTTAACTGTTAAAGTATGTCCTTTAAATCCATACTCCACCAAGTGGCCCAATTCTACATTATATTGAGGTGTAGGGTCGTGACTTAATTTTTTATATGTATCAGTGTCAGCCAACATTTCTGTTAATTGGCCAACATAATAATCTTTCGACAAGACCACCACACCTCCTCCTTTATCTGCTGGTCTGACTACTACATCATTTCTTTTCTCCAACATTTCTATGCCATCGCAAATAAATCGAGGATTAACTCCTTTTTTGGGAATAATTTTCTCCATATCTCGTAATACTAAACTTTTAAACACCTCAAGGTGATGAATTGCCGTATTTGGGGGGTTAAATAGAGACTTATTTTTAAGTCCACTATCAACCGCCACTGATGATCCAATGTTTCCACTCACTGGGTTTGACATTTTATTCAAGAAATATTTCTTGATACTGAGTTTCCTCATGTATCTATGAATATCAATATATACATCAAATTTGTTTATCGAGCTTTTCAAACCACATTTCAGACCTAATTGTAGGATATTGGTCTCTTTGTGTGTCAAATCAACCAAATGGTGATAAATTAGACACAAAAGTATTTTTCAAACCAACAGACCGGAATAGTTTCCTACCTATACAAAGTGGCCACCACCCGGTTTGGTTAAAAAATATACCAAAAGGACAATTTATGCGGGTGAAACGAAATTGCTCTACAGAAGAGAATTATCTGTCTCAGTCTGTAATATTGAAAAACAGATTCAGAGAGAAGGGGTATAAACCCCAAGAATTGGATAGAATCTCAGAGGAGATTAGAGCGATACCACGAGAACAAGTAGTAGGAGAAGGTGTGAGGATTCGAACTTCAACCTGCCATGAGTGGAGTTTTATTTCATCATTCTATGCACAATATAGAGAGGTTGAGACAGTGTTAAAAAATCATTGGCATATACTCTGTCTAGATAAAAGTTTGAAACCAGTGTTGCCAGAAGCTCCTAAATTTATTTATAGAAATGCACCTAATGTAGGAGACAAGGTGGTAAAAAAGGTGCTGGATCAACCAAGAAGACCATTGTCCTTTTGGGACAAAAAAGGGTTTTTTGCTTGCCGTAAGTGTAAGGCGTGTAGAGAAATAGCTGAACCCATAAGAGGTATTGACTGCTTTACATCCACAGTAAATAAAAAAGAATTCGCCATCAAAGAGTTCATAACTTGTAATATCACACATGTGGTATATGTGTTATTATGCCCATGTGGGTTAATGTATGTGGGACGGACAAAAAGATGCCTTAAAGTAAGGATTGGAGAACACATTAAGAATATTAAATTGGGGTTTAAAGACCATAATGTGTCTCTCCATTTTAAGCTACATCATGATCAAAACCCTATAGGTTTGAAATTTTGGGGGGTGGACCATATTAAACCTACATGGAGAGGAAGTAATTTGGTAAGGGAATTATCCAAACGAGAAACTTTTTGGATTTATTCCTTGGATACCCTCACCCCCAAAGGGTTAAACGTCGAGTTAGATATAAATTGTTTCATTAGTGACTTTTAGTGTTATTATTTGTTTTACCGTTTAGTAGGTTTATATTATATATATGTGGAATTTATTTATAAACCTTTAGGTATTAATAACATAATTATGAAACAATTTTGACGATTAGCATTTTATGTAGTATGTTTTAGGATTTTTTAGAAGTAAATTTTATATATTTAATTTTAATATTGTATTTTAACGTTGAGTGTTGATATATATATATATATATATATATATATATATATAATTTATTCCTATTTTTGTAGAAATTTAGACTGCTGTTTGGTATTCATACTCAAGATGGCGCTAGTGCTGGGTGCTTATCTGTGATAATGAATAATATTATGGAGACTCAGCTTTTATTGATTTATTTTAACTATTCGATTATGTTATTATTATCCTAATAACGCTTTTCAAGATCAATGTATAAGAGGTTATTGTTGATTTAATGTGTTAAGTGATTTAAAATGACGAGACCCCTGTGACTACAATGCGTTCTGCCGATTTGAGTAATTAAATGGCATTGATTAGCATATAGGAGGGGTTAAACTTGTCTCTCAATCACTTGTGTGTGTATATATTCCTGTGAGCCGTGCTGCAGAGTCACGCCCTCAGAGGAAGTCGAGAAGACGAAACGTCAGGCTGTGACTTTGTGGCTGAAAGGAAGTGACGTTGGTGCGTTCCAGGTGCGCTCCAAACACAGGAAGCGGCAGTAAGTCTGGTTAAACACAAGCTGTACCAGCTGATACACTGCACCTGTTAGGAGCCTGGGGGAACAGCACGGCGGTTTTGAATTACACTGCTGCTATTTTACTGCTTGATTTTTACCATATGGAAGATATGTTGTGGAAACAATTTTTATAGACTGATTAAAAGATACTCTACGGGATTACACTATTGGTGGCTTCTCTTTCTTTTCACTTTGAACATCTGCTGGTGATTATCGGGTGATCTCTGGAGGCTTTAGAAGGAGTAATCAGAACCAGGATTAGGATGATCGGATGACCATCGGATGGGATCTGTGAGGTGCCTGTTTAAATCCTGTGTGTGGTGAGTACCCACCCGAAAGGGGATACAACTGATGATTTAAAGTGGATCATATTAAGAAGACATCTGGAGCTATATGTCATTTACAACAACATTTTTTTCATAAGTTCTATATGTACTCTTATGAACTGTAAATAAGAGTGAGTGGACAAGGGAGTCTATTGACCACCTGAGCGCTGCTATAGAAAACTTTCATTATCCTACCCAGGGATTTGATTGTGTTTTTTATAAGTTTTATAGTTTTATGTTCTGCAAAATATTTGTTGTGTTTAAGCGGCTGCTGATATAGATACATATAGTGAACATTTGGGTTAATGAATACGGTCACGTATTCATTGTAGTCTGTTATAAGTCACCTGTGAGCTTCTTTAGCGCTGGGATAGTGAAAGAAGGCCAGGGGAACTTCACTTTAATTTAATGATAGAGCACACATGAGTCTTTTCCTCCTAAAGGTAGAATTTGGGTGCGGCAGGAACAGGCGCCTATCGAAAGTCTCCACATTATATTCAATGTTCTCTCCGTCCCTGCGACAAACAAGCACCCTGTCCGCATGGATGTGCCGACCCAACATCCACTCCGCCTTACAGTCCTTGAACTTCTTGGACACAGGGGATAAGCACGAAAGGTATCGGCGAGCATGGGGCACTTTGAGCTTTTCCCAGACAAATTCATCATACCATCGTTGCCGCAGGACCTCCACTTCAAAAAGCAAGTCCCGGGGTAGGTACGGGTACTCCCACCCATACTCACGGGCAACTCTCTGACAGAAGAGCCGCTGTAGCCGGGCCAGAGGTGGCATTGTGGCACGGTCTCCTTCTCCAGGCTGGACAATGGACTCCGGATGCCGAGGTACTTTAACTACCTCCGATGGCTTGGACCTAGGAGCCCGCAGTAATGAACGTTGCGTTCCCGTCACCGGAACGGATGATTCAGTAGGCGATTCACAGGATGGAAGGGTAGGCAAGAGATCAGATTCCTCCCCGGCCTCCGGGACCTCCACCCGGGGTGTACTATCCCCTGTAGACATGGGCAGATCCCTTGGTGCGCAGAGCGCGGGTAATGGCATCTTGTCCCAACCCTTGCGGTAAAAGACCTCGTCAATCTCGCCATCATCGCCAGCATCTGACACGGGCAGGTAATTCCCAGTAGATCAGGAATCACCCTCCCTCACAGGCTCCACCGACAATGGACTCCCGACACCTCCAACCACACACACAGTCCCAACTCCTGGCTCACCTGGGCCTTCAGAAGAACAGGGATGTCCAGGGCTCTTCCCGCCGGATCCATCCAGGCCAGGCAAGCGGCGGGGCAAAACTCTTCCACGACCATAGGATACCTGTACAAGGCCGACTTTCCTCTTCGGAGGTGGGAGCAGGGAGCTTGTGGTGACCGAAGCAGCATCCTCAGATTTTTCGATCTCAGTCTCTGTTTGGGCACTCTGTTTGCCCTGGTCAGCGCGCACAGAAATCTCCGCAAAGGCCTGGATCACCCCTTCCGGAGTGGCGGTACCTGTGAGGCAGTTGAGGTGGAAGGCCCGGGGCCTTTCTGTGAATGATTCCACCTCAAAAAGAAACTCCTTGCAGGCCTCACATCGCCCGAATGGCTTCAACTGACCCCCAGTCACGAGCAGCCGGGACAGATCACACCGAGGGCCTCTATGTCTCTGCATACGTACAGAGCCAAACGTCCTTGGGGCCTAAGTCTTATTCCTGTATCCGTTATGGAAGCAGCAAAGGAAGTCATCTTCGTGGGGTAAGGAACCGAAATCCACGGGGTACTTGAGGTCATCCCGACTGTCTGCTGCTCCATTGCGCACTGACCAACACGCGCCAGAATCCCCACGTGACTACTTCCACATGGCCAGACTCCTCTCACAGTCTGCACTTCTTCGCAGGCTTTCTCTTCTCCTTGCCCACGAACTGCGCAGCTATGTTGTGCCTCGTGGCGCGCCTGCCAACATGGCCGACCTACTCGGAACTCCACCGGGCAGCAAAGTCCAAACACAGACGCTCCCAGCTCCATACACGAAACACACATTCCGGACTCACGAGCCCCCACGTGTAGCGGCCTCACCCTCTCTCTCTTCTTTACAGGTTGCTTTGGCTTCGGTCTAGGGGTACCTTGAAGGGGAGAGCGAGGTGCGCCACGGCCCATGTCCTCTAGATTACTGCGTGTAGAGGTGAAGGCCAGAATCAGATTACACCCGGGCTGTGTATACGCTGAGAGCCAGGTCTGTTCTGATGATAACCCCCTTTGATCCCAGTAATTGGAGTACCACACACTGAAAAGGTCCAACACTTATTTATTCCATAGCGGCAAACAAATAGTCCTTTGCGAGCAGACAGTTTGAGACCCATAGAACAGTTCAGTATTGGTGGGGAGTAGGTCAAGGCACAATCCTCAAAGAAACTAAACCGTTGAGGCTTCACCAACGGTTGCTAAGCACAGTGGCTGTTAAATGGACTTCTGGATACAGAGTCTCTTCCAGCGACTAGTGAACAGGAACTGGAGTTACCTTCGTAACGTTGCAGCCCCTGTCAGGGGGAAGACATCCCGCCAAGGGAGTTACCAGAGGCCCCGCCGTCACCGGATTAATGCTGTACGGGACTATCCAGAAGGGTTACACTCCCCGGCCTCCTTGCCTCAGATACGGGTCCCAACACCTTAGGGCCCCTCCCGCCTCGCGGAACCCAGTCGAAGTTACTGGATCCCAGGCCTTGGCCGTAGTACCTCACCCCAGGCTTAAAGGGGTTGTAAAGGTTTGTTTTTTATTTTCTAAATAGGTTCCTTTAAGCTAGTGCATTGTTGCTTCACTTACCTTTTCCTTTGATTTACCTTCTAAATGTTTGTTTTCTTTGTCTGAATTTCTCACTTCCTGTTTCTCCTCACTGAACTCCACACCATCATCCGAGTGGTGTGGAGTCATCCAGAACAGCTTACTGAATAGCTTACTGAGGATAAACAGGAAGTAAGAAATTCAGACAAAGAAAAAAAAGAAAAAAAATATTTAGAAGGGAAATCTAAGGAAAAGGTAAGTGAACCAACAATGCACTAGCTTAAAGGAACCTATTTAGAAAATAAAAAACAAAGCTTTACAACCCCTTTAAGGTGCCTGGGATGGACTCCATCCCTCGCTCCAGCCAGGTCAAGGGCACCTGGGCCCGGAACGCCAGCACCCAGGCTGAAGGTGCCTGGGTGCGGCCGCATCCTCCAACTCTGAACCCCGAGGTCAGGGCGTCCGCCCCTTTTATCTCCTCTCCCTTTGCGTCACAGCGGGTTCCCCGCCCCGCTGTACCGGCGCCAGGAAAGGACAAAAAAAGGTACAGTCTTGCGGTGCAGATTCAACTCCGACCCAGGGCAACAATGCCACCTGTAGGCCACAGGGAACCTTGCACCACCAGAGTCCTCCAAGAACCACAAAAGGGATTCTCAGTTTCCCTAACAATTAGTACATCTGGGTTAAATAACCAGATGTCCCCCCCCCCAAATTTAAATACCCGCTACACTTATTTTAATCATTACATTCCCTTGCCGTCTGCGCTAGTCAACCCACCCCATTCTCAGTGTCTTGATTGGTATCCACCTGCAGAGGGAGAAAGCACAAACATAAAACCAACACATTCACAGTAGACGTGAAAAGATTCTCCCCGAAGGAACAATCCTTCCCTTCTAAAAGTAAAACACATTTTTTTCAAAGTCTTTTCCTTTTAGACAATGCAACACCGCCACCTAGTGGGAGTGCCACCGTCAGAACACTCGTCCTGAAAGAAAACTTTACTTTTGGGTAAAACTTCCTCTTCTTCTCTTTGGCCCTGCTCTGAACTATTCTACCCCAAAGTCCTAATGTCTTTGCAGTGTGGAGAGAGGGAGGAAAAAAACAAACTGCTCCCGCTCTTCCAATAAGTAGAACACCCTTTATCAGGGCAAACAGTTCTGGGCTCCAGAGAGTGCACTCCGGACATAAAAGGCAAATAACAAGAGTCTTGTCTCTTCACAGATAATACTGTGGATGTGGCAACACCAACGGCTTCCAATGCTTATCAAAGGTGTCAATATGGTACTCGACATTATCTTTGTCCTTTCGGCAAATAACCACCTTGTCCGCATGTATGTGCCGACCCAGCATCCAGGCATTCCTATAGTCCTTGTACCACTTGGTAGCTGTAGGAGAACATGAATAGAACCTGCGAGCTGGGGGTACTTTGATATGTGTCCATACAAAGTCTGCGTACCACCGGTGTCTATAGGCCTCCACCTCGAACAAAAGTTCCTTTGGCAGGTACAGGTACTCCCACCCGTATTCGCTAGCAACCTTCTGGTTAAATAACCTCTGCAAACGGGACAGAGGTGGCATGGTCAGACGATCTCCCATACCGGTCATGACTATGGCATCCGGGTGCCGAGGTACTTTCACTACCTCAGGACCAGACACAGGGGCCCGCAATGACACCCGCTCCATCCCAGCAACGGATCCAGGTATCTCCAGCGGTGGAAGGGCAGACAAGGGGACAGATCCCTCCTCAGGCTCCGGGGCCTCCACCCGGGGTGTGCGCTCCCCAGTAGACATTGGTGGGTCCCTATTTCTACGGGACAAGGACAGGGGCATCTTATCCCAACCCTTTTTCTCAAACACCTCGTCAATGGCGGCGGCGTCTCCTGGATCAGAGACCGACTCTAGGTCAGAGGTGGCAACATCCTCCGGTCTCTCAGATTCCGGTTCCTCAATCTCCGGAACATCTCTGCTCGCGACTTCCTCCGAAGTCTCAACAGTGCGCATAGGGGTGGCTGCAAAAGCTCTGGCTCCTTCCTCCAAAGTAGTGGCGCCTGTAAGGCAATTGAGGCGGAAAGCCTGAGGCTTCTCTGTAGGTTGCTCCACCTCAAATAAGAACTCCTTACACTGCTCGCATCTGCCGAAGGGCTTGAGATGCACCACCAGTCCCAAGCAGCCGGGACAAACCACTCCGAGGGCCTCCACATCTCTGCAAACGTAGAGGGCAAAACGTCCCCGGGGCTTCAGCCGAATCCCTGTATCCATCACGGAAGCAGCAAACGAGGTCACATTCATGGTGGTTGTGGCCGGAATCCATGAGGCATGAGACGCCATGTTGCTCGCTTGCTGTTCCATTGCGCACTGTCCTTTTCGCGCCAAAGTCCCCACGTGCAACTCTTCACATGGCCAGACTCCTCCCATCTTCTGCACTGTTCGCGGGCTTTCTCTATAGGCACGCCCACGAACTACGCAGTCAGGGTTCTCCTCGTGGCGCAGTTCTCAATATGGCCGACCTCCACGGAACTTCACTGGGGAATAAAGTTCAAACTCTGGGGGGGTCTTCACACTTTCCAACCTGCAGACAAATTCCGGATGAGCCCCCACGTGTAGCGCACAGACCCCCTTTTACCTGTCTGCTTCGGCTCCTCTCAGGAAAAAGGGGCACACCGCACCACAAGCCCGTACCCTCCTGTGTTAAGAGGTTAGGCGGTGTCACGTACCTAGCGGTGATGAGCCCGGACTTGCAGAGGAAGGCCTCCCTTACGGCTCCCACCAGCGGCCCCTGGTAAGGTAACAGCAGGCGCGGAGGTAGGAGGGGTACGAGTGCCTGGCAGGATCAACCAAGGTGAAGGTAGTTATGCAGACTTGGTAGGCACACTGGAACACAGCAGGTAGAACTGGAATCAGGAACACTCAGCAAACTGGAATCGTTCAGCAGACTGGACCGGAACCAGGAACACAGGAACTCAGCAAACTGGATCAGCTTAGCAGACTGGACCGGAACCAGGAACACAGGAACTCAGCAAACTGGATCAGCTTAGCAGACTGGACCGGAACCATGAACACAGGAACTCAGCAAACTGGATCAGCTTAGCAGACTGGACCGGAACCAGGAACACAGGAACTCAGCAAACTGGATCAGCTTAGCAGACTGGACCGGAACTAGGAACAGTGAGATTGGTCAGACAAGCCGGGTCGGTTAACTGGCTGGCAGCAAGGTACAGAGGGATCAGACAGAGGAGAGGTCACAACAAGCCAGGGGTCGGATGCAGGCAGAAAACTGGAGAAGTCACAGGCAGGCCGGGTCAAACACAGGTAAGTCTTCAGATCAGGTTTTCAGGTACTCAACGCTGTAGAGCAGACAGCAGGGACTGTCTGCGATTGACAGGTTTAAATAGCCCCTCTGGTGCCACCTGCAGGGCGGAGCATGCGCAACCGAGAATCAGGAAGACCGGGACGCCTGCTTCTGGCAGGATCTCCATGACATTGCCCCCCCCAAGGGGCAGCCTCCGGATGCCCATCCGGGCAAACTTCTCAGGGTGAGATCTCTTGAAGGACTGCACCAGGCTTCTAGCATGGATGTTCTCCTCAGGCTCCCAAGTGTTTTCTTCGGGTCCGTAGCCCTTCCACTTAATCAGGAATTGGTTCTGGTTATTCCTTCTTCTAAAATCCATAATGGCTTCCACTTCGAATTCCTCCTCCCCGTCTACAATGACAGGATCAGGGAGAGCCGGACTTCGGCCTGGAAATGGGTTGGGAACCGAAGGCTTCAGCAGAGATACATGGAAGACCGGATGGATCTTGAGGGAGTCAGGGAGCTCCAGTTCATAAGCCACTTCATTGATTTTCCTTTTGACAGGAAACGGCCCTAAGAATTTGGGGCCCAGTTTCTTAGAGGGGCATGCCATCCTCAAGTTTAAAGTGGATAACCATACTTGGTCGCCGGGTGCCAGCATTAATTCACCCTGTCTCTTCCTGTCAAAAATTGTCTTGTTGTGTTCCTGAGTCTTGGTCATGGTTTCCTGCAGAAGTTGGTTGTTGGATAAAAAGAAGTTCAACTTTTCCTGGACTGCGGGCACCGTACATTCAGGAAGGGAATTGGGCAGGAATGAAGGATGGAAACCGTAATTTGCGAAGAATGGGGACTGCTTGGTAGCGGAATGCGTAGAATTGTTACAGGCAAACTCGGCCAATGGGAGCAGGGAAACCCAGTCATTCTGGGCGAATGAAGAGAAGTACTGCTCAAGGGTCTGGTTAGTCCTCTCAGTCTGTCCGTTGGTCTGGGGATGGTAAGCGGAGGAAAGGGACAATTCTATCTCCAGAGCCTTGCAGAGGGATCTCCAAAACCGGGAGGTAAATTGTACCCCTCGGTCGGAGACAATATTGGCTGGTACCCCGTGGAGTCTGACGACCTCTCTGATGAAAACCTGTGCGGTTTCGGGAGCTGAGGGAGTCCCCTTCATGGGAATGAAATGTGCCATCTTGGATAGACGGTCTACTATCACGAAGATAGTGGTGTGACTCTCAGCCGGAGGCAACTCGACGATAAAGTCGATAGACAGCATTTTCCAGGGTCTGTCTGGGACGGGTAGGGGTCTCAGTAGTCCCCAGGCCTTGGATTTGTAACCCTTGTTTCGGGAACAAACTATGCAAGACTCCACAAACTTCCTACAGTTCTCGCAGAGCCGAGGCCACCAAAAGGTACGCTGTACCAAGTCGGTGGTCTTGGCAACGCCAAAGTGCCCGGCAAGGGCATGGTTGTGGCAGAGTTCCAGTATGGTTATTCTCAGCTCTTCAGGTACGTAGATCCTGTTCTGGTACCAAAACAGCCCATCTTTGGCCTGCAATTCCGGTTCGGAGGGGGGTCTCTGCCCAGTGGAGGCTTGCTTGATCTGGGAGAGTAGGTCTTCCTGAAGCAGAAGGAAGTTTCCAGGAGCAAGAATGGTGTCTGGAGGAGAGGTTTCCTTAGACTTATGGAACATCCGAGAGAGGGCATCAGGCTTAATGTTCTTGGAACCGGGGCGGTAAGTGACATGGAAGGAGAACCGGGAGAAGAAAAGCGCCCACCTGGCTTGTCGTGGTTTTAGCCTTTTCGTTGCCTTCAGGTACTCCAGGTTCTTGTGGTCGGTGAATATCAGAATCGGGTGGGCAGCCCCCTCCAACAGATAACGCCACTCCTCTAATGCGGACTTGATCGCCAGCAATTCCCGATCCCCCACGTCGTAGTTCCTCTCTGCCGCAGATAACTTGCGAGAGAAAAAAGCTACTGGGTGGAGCAAGGCTCTGGTTCCCCTGTCTTTGGGACAGTATTGCTCCTACCACAATTTCCGAGGCGTCTACCTCCAGAACGAACGGTAATTAGGAATCTGGGTGCTTCAAGATAGAGGCAGAGGTAAAGAGACCCTTCAGGGCCTCAAAGGCCTTTTGGGCCTCAGGGGACCAGTGGAAACGGATCCCTTGTTTGGTCAGCTGGGTGATGGGTGCGATGATGGCTGAGAACCCTCTGATGAATTTGCGGTAGAAGTTGGCGAATCCAAAGAAACGTTGGATCCCCTTCTTGTCCGCCGGGACTGGCCAGTCCAGAATTGCAGCAATCTTTTGAGGGTCCATTTTGATGCCCTCGCTGGAGATAATTAGTCCCAAGAACGATATACTTTCCAGCTCAAATTCACACTTCTCGGCCTTTGCATACAGGCCGTGCTGGCGAAGCCGAGCCAACACACGTCTGACGTGCCTGCGGTGGGAATCAAGGGAGGAAGAAAAAAATTGTATATCATCCAGGTAGACAATGACAAAGAGATTTAGGAAGTCCCGGAGTACATCGTTAATGAAATACTGGAAAGTGGCAGGGGCGTTGCACAACCCGAAGGGCATTACCCGGTACTCGAAATGTCCGAATCGGGTGCGGAAAGCGGTCTTCCACTCATCCCCCTCCTTGATGCGGACCAAATTGTAGGCTCCGCGGAGATCAAGTTTGGTAAAAATGATGGCTGTTCCCAGTCTCTGAAATAGTTCCGGTACCAAGGGGAGAGGGTAGCGTTTTTTTACTGTGATTTTATTTAATTCACGATAGTCCACACATGGTCGAAGGGTATGATCCTTCTTCTCTACGAAAAAGGATGCCTGCACCGGCTGGAGATGTAGACGGACGAATGAACCCTTTCTGTAGGTTTTCATCGATATAGTCTTTTAGTGCCCCCTGTTCTACCTCTGTTAATGGGAAGATCCTGCCAAACGGAATTGCCGCTCCGGGAAGTAGGTCAATGGGGCAATCATAGGCCCGATGAGGTGGTAGAGTCTCTGCCCCTTGTTTGCTAAACACATCAAGAAAGTCATGGTAGACCTCAGGGATGGATTGCCGTATTCCAGCCTCCGTATTGATACATAAGAGGGTGGCCGGCCCAGGGGTTTTGAGTGTCCCGCAGGATTGCTGGCAGTAAGGAGAAGAAAAGGTCACCAACCCCGCGGCCCAGTTGATGGTAGGGTTGTGGACCTGTAGCCAAGGTATACCAAGGATCACAGGGAACAATGGGGAAGAGATAATGTCCAGGCGTAAGTATTCTTGGTGGGTTCCAGAGATGGTGGAGATGGTAGCGGGTAAAGGGGCGGTAAAGGGGCGGTCTCTTGGACCACTGGTCCAGACTTAATGATGGACCCATCAGCCAAATGCACACATAGTCCATGGGTCTTGGTGACAAGAGGGATCTGGTGCTTGATGGCAAAGGCTGAGTCCATAAAGCAGCTGCAAGCCCCGGAATCAATAATGGCGGGCACTTGCAGAGTCCTTCCTGGGAGCTGTAACGAGACAGAGAGAGCAAGGTGAGATGTGGACTTGGCTTGTGGGTTGGTAGTGTCAGAAGATACTGAAAGACACTTACGAAGTTTCAGGGGACAATTTATAACGAAGTGTCCGGGTTCCCCGCAGTACAGGCACAAATTGTTCACTCGGCGACGTTGGCGTTCCTGTTGGGTGAGGGAAGGACGAAGCACTCCGAGCTGCATGGGCTCGGGTATGTCAGATGTAGCGGCTGGAGGTGCAACAGGTGCTGGGTGCAGATGGCTGGGAGCCCGGGGAAGCATCCAGGTCGGGCGGGAGAAGCCCGTGGACCTCTCAGCCCTTCGTTCCCTGAGACGTCGGTCGATCTGGATTGTTAAGTCAATTAGTGAATTCAGGGTTGGTGGTATGCCAACCCTAGCGAGCTCGTCCTTCAGAGGGTCGGACAGACCTATGCGGAACTGATGGCGGAGGGCGGCGTCGTTCCAACTGGTATCTGCGCTCCACCGTCTAAATTCCGTTACGTAGTCCTCTGCTGCTCTGCGCCCCTGCTGAAGGGTGCGCAAGGCGGTCTCTGCGGTTACTGAGAGCTGGAAATCTTCATATAGCTGGGCCATGGCATCGAAGAAGGCAGTAAGGTTGTTTAACGCCATATCTTTCCGTTCCAAGAGACGGTGGGCCCAGCTCTGAGGGTCTCCGGAAAGCAGGGACATCACAAAGCCCACCTTGGTGGCTTCCAAGGAGAAGGTGCGAGGCTGCAGGGCGAAGTAGAGTTCGCAGGAATTACGAAAAGCCCTAAACTTGCTTCGATCCCCGGAGAATTTTTTGGGTGTAGGGACCCTGGACTCCGGAGGAAGCATGACAACTGTGGGTGAGGATCCTGCCCCAGCAGTGGAGGTAGAGGTATGGGATCCCCCTTGGGCTCCGGAGGGGTTGGAGAGGACCCGCACTTGTTCTTCCAGATGGGTGTAGCCTTGCTGGAGGTTCTTGACCACTTCAGCCAATCCTGCCAGGTGCCGACATAGTTCCTCCATAGGTGAGGCTCCCTGCTCGGGCTCAGACATGGCTGTCTGCTACTGTCACGTACCTAGCGGTGATGAGCCCGGACTTGCAGAGGAAGGCCTCCCTTACGGCTCCCACCAGCGGCCCCTGGTAAGGTAACAGCAGGCGCGGAGGTAGGAGGGGTACGAGTGCCTGGCAGGATCAACCAAGGTGAAGGTAGTTATGCAGACTTGGTAGGCACACTGGAACACAGCAGGTAGAACTGGAATCAGGAACACTCAGCAAACTGGAATCGTTCAGCAGACTGGACCGGAACCAGGAACACAGGAACTCAGCAAACTGGATCAGCTTAGCAGACTGGACCGGAACCAGGAACACAGGAACTCAGCAAACTGGATCAGCTTAGCAGACTGGACCGGAACCAGGAACACAGGAACTCAGCAAACTGGATCAGCTTAGCAGACTGGACTGGAACCAGGAACACAGGAACTCAGCAAACTGGATCAGCTTAGCAGACTGGACCGGAACTAGGAACAGTGAGATTGGTCAGACAAGCCGGGTCGGTTAACTGGCTGGCAGCAAGGTACAGAGGGATCAGACAGAGGAGAGGTCACAACAAGCCAGGGGTCGGATGCAGGCAGAAAACTGGAGAAGTCACAGGCAGGCCGGGTCAAACACAGGTAAGTCTTCAGATCAGGTTTTCAGGTACTCAACGCTGTAGAGCAGACAGCAGGGACTGTCTGCGATTGACAGGTTTAAATAGCCCCTCTGGCGCCACCTGCAGGGCGGAGCATGCGCAACCGAGAATCAGGAAGACCGGGACGCCTGCTTCTGGCAGGATCTCCATGACAGGCAGTGTTGTTTTTGGGCCTTATCTGCAGACAGAGTATAAAGTCCTCCTGAGTATGATTCTCACCTTGACTTCCCCAGGAACGTAAATTTCCACACCAGCTGAAAGTCCAACTCAATATTTATTTTTCACTTGCACAACACTTATGCCCCGTACACACGATCGTTTTTACTGTCATTTTTTAAACCAACGTTTTTCTCCTCGTTTTTTTTCATGTTTCCTCTCAAGCCTGCCTTGCGTACACACCATCATTAAAAAAAACGATCAAGCAAAGCGCAGTGACGTTCAACACGTACGACGGCACTATAAAGGGGAAGTTCCGTTTGAATGGCGCCACCCTTCATGTTAGTAAAGTTTGTTGAGCGACAATTCGCGCTTTTCAGTCCGTTACTGTGTAATGAATGTGCTATCTCCATTACGAACGCTAGTTTTACCAGAACGAGCGCTCCCGTCTCATACTTGATTCTGAGCATGCGCGTTTTTTTTCACGTCGTGAAAGCATACACACTATCGTTTTTCACGTCGTTAAAAAAAAGACATGAAAAACGACGTGAAAAAAGAGAGCATGTCCGGAATTTTTAATGGCCGTTTTTCACGTCGTTAAAAATGCTCTGGAGCCTACACACGATCATTTTTAATGGCCATTTTTTAAAATGGCATTTTTAATGGCATGAAAAACGATTGTGTGTATGGGGCAATAGTCTCTTGGATAGAAGAAAGGTTGGAGCGAAGACACAGGACAGCTTTAAGGTGTGGAGGAGGTCCAGGCACAAACGTAGCTCAAACTCTTCTGACTGTTCAGGTTTCTCAAACAGTTTTGGCGCATGGTCTCTGCCACAGACCTTGTGAATAAGGTCACTGCCACAGACCTTGTGAATAAGGTCACTTTCACTGACCTGGCGAACAAGGTCACTGCCACTGACCTGATGAATCTTGGTTCCTTCCTAGGACATAGCCCCTTTCAGGGAGAAAACATCCCCCCAGAGAGTCAACAGACCACTTCCTTCACCGTGTCCACAGCACCGGTCCTTCGGAACAGATCCTCCCTTCTCTTAGGGTGCGGGTCCCCTCGCAAGGCAGCACCCTGGACTCCTCGATCCCTTGTGGACCCCAGCCGAAGGCTGCTGGGCTCCGGGCCTTACTGCAACGACTGGGCCTCCGTGCCCAGGCGGACAGGAACGGTGAGATAGTACCTCACCCCAGGCTAAAGGTGCCTGAGGTGGAACCGGAACAAGGCCTCCGGGCCTAGGGCACCCGGAGATGACTCACACACACCCAGGCCGAAGGCGCCTGGGTGTGGACGAACCACACATACACCCAGGCTGAAGGTGCCTGGGCGTGGACGAACGAACCCTCTCAGAAGATGTCTGCCCCTTTTATACCCTCTCCCAGCATGCACAGCAGGTTCCCCGCCCCACTGTACGGCTGCCAAGAGGGGACACAAAAGGCACAGCACTGTGCTCGCGGTTCAACCCTGGCCCAGAATGGCAGTGCCACCCACCGGCCACATGGAACACATCACCAGCATTAACCCCTGAGAACGAAAATGGTCCATGAATCCTAACAATTGAATGTGTCTGAGCTTGGTTACCACTCAGACACTTCCCTTAAATTGAACACCCCGCTACATATTGTGACAGCAGGAAGGTAAAGTCACCTGGTTGCATCCAGGGGGGTAGGTATATTTCTCCCAGATTCAGGCTTTATGCCGACTTATACAACTAGGGAGGGAGTTGATGAAGCCCAGCTGAGGCTAGTGGGCTCATGGATGATTCATACCTCTAGGGAGAGTGCTGGGCGTCGTGCAGGCAGGGAGTTGATGAGACCAGCTGAAGCTTGTCAGCTCGTTTAAGGCCTCTATAAAAACTCCCAGCTTCATTAGGTGTTTGCTCATGCCTGGACCCAGACCTGTGTGGACTGTCTAGGGAGAGTGAACCCCTGTGCGGTGAGACAAAGCCTGTGTGGCTATTTGTTTGGACATTTACTAAACCAGGGACTTAGGGACTAGGACAGCACCAGGCTGATCCCAGTTGTTAGTTAGGAAAACCTGCATGTTTAGTCAGAGGTCAAGCTGACCAGGATTTATTTTGTTTATGTTTCTTTTTGCTTTGCTGTGTTTTTGTCACTGTAAATAGAGAAATAAACCGCACCTTTTGATCTTGAAAACCACAACCTCCGTCTGCTGGGCCTGTTTTTGTGTGGGGAGCCCATCCAGGGGGTCACACACACCCGCTACCGAGCTAACCCCCTCACAGTTGGTGGAGAACCAGTGGCAGTTTTTTTTTAAGCCAGCATGGAGGAGATACTGAAACAGCTGGCTCTAGCAAATGCCAATCAACAGCAGACAAATGCAGGTTTGCAAAAGAGCCTTGCAGCTCAACAACAGAGCTTCGCAGCCCAGCAACAAGCCCAGCAGCAATCTGAGGCCCGCTTCATAGACCTGTTGCAGAAGCAAGAGCAGAGACTACAACAACAGATGGAAGCAGTAATGCAACAACGTCCGCAGACCAGTGAGGAAAGCCGTCCCACTAATACCGCGTCCTTTGGGGTGAGTCGTTTATTGACAAAAATGACTGGAGAGGATGATCCAGAGGTATTTTTGACCACATTTGAAAGGACTGCTGAAAGAGAAAAGTGGCCTGAGGAGCAGTGGGCTGGACTGGTGGCTCCTCTGTTAACTGGTGAATCGCAGAAAGCTTACTATGACCTAGAGCCTGACCAAGCAAAAGACTATGTGATGCTAAAAGCTGAAATATTGGCAAGGCTGGGTGTCACCCTGGCTGTCCGGGCTCAGCGTGTGCATAACTGGACTTTCCAGCTTGGAAAACCCCCCAGGTCTCAAATGTATGATCTCATTCACCTGAGCAGGAAGTGGCTACAGCCAGAGACTTTGTCTGCACCGGAGATTGTGGAACGTGTTGTGATGGATCGTTTCTTGAGAGCTCTTCCTACCGCCATTCAAAAGTGGGTAAGCCATGGAGACCCAGAAACGGCCGGTAAACTTGTGGATCGTGTAGAGAGATACTTGGCTGCAGAGAACCTGACGACCTCTTCCAGAGACTCTCGGACTTTCCACCCTAAGACCAGACCATCCCCAGGGGCGGATAAGATGATTCCAAGGGGTGAGGGTGGAGAGAGTGAGAGGGTGGGAGCTCTGCCCAGGGTTTGGCGAGAACAGCCTGGGAAGTCGGGGGCTCAAGAGGCAGCCAAAAGGATTGTTTGCTACCGCTGCCGGCAAGCAGGACATATTGCAGCAAATTGCCCGGTTGTGGAGGAACCCATGCAATGTGACTTTCTGACGGACAGACGTCAGTCGCTGTGTGCGACAGTCGCATGCACTGCCATTCGGGGAACTGAGAAACATTTATGCAAAATGTGTATTAATGGTAGAAATGTTGTGGTATTACTGGATTCAGGTAGCCTTGTGACCCTGATAAAGGCTGAATTAGTTAAAACAGAGGTCTCTGGGAATAGCAAGGTAGCTGTTATTTGTGTGCATGGGGACACCCGAGAGTATCCAGTGACTACAGTGTGTTTCAAGACCCCCAAAGGTACCCTCTCTCATCCAGTGGGGTTAGTATCTCAACTACCGCATGATGCCATTGTGGGAAGGGATTTTCCGAAGTTCTGGGAACTGTGGGATGATCCTGAGCCCCCCACTGGTGCCCCTATGTACCAGGAAGGTGATAGCCAGAACTCCTCTGAGAGTGGTGAGGACTCTCCAGAATTTCCCTTGTCAGTATTGGCAGGCGAGACTCAAGAAACTGGAGAGGAGCCCACCTCCTCAGACGAAAACCTACCGTCTGTGGAGTTTTCTGATCTTGAGGTTCACAGGGAAAATTTTGCCACAGAACAGTTAAAAGACCCCGCCCTAATAAAGGCACGGGAAAACGTAGTGGAAATAGATGGCGAGTTAGTGAACCCAGATAATACCTGCACTTACCCATACTTCAGCGTAGAGAAGGACCTACTGTATCGGGTGGCAAAAAGGGCAGAAGAAACCGTTGAGCAGCTTGTGGTGCCCAAACCTTACAGGAAGTTGGTGTTGGAGTTGGCCCATGGGCACATTCTTGGAGGTCATCTGGGGACAGAGAAAACCCGAGAGAGGGTATTACAGAGATTCTATTGGCCTGGGGTGATGAAGGACATAGAAAATTATTGTTCCTCCTGCCCTGTGTGTCAGAGGTCGGCCCCGATGCCACATTTCCGTAGCCCGCTGGTCCCTCTACCCATCATTGAGGTCCCGTTTGAGAGGATCGCAATGGATTTGGTAGGTCCTATAATCAAGTCCGCTAGGGGGCACCAGTACATATTAGTTATAATGGACTATGCCACCCGTTATCCAGAAGCGATCCCTCTCCGAAATACCTCGGCCAAAACCATAGCCAAAGAGCTATCTCTTGTTTTTAGCCGGGTGGGTATTTGTAAAGAACTGCTTACGGACCAAGGTACACCCTTTATGTCCCGGGTTATGAAAGAGCTGTGTAAATTGTTCAAAGTGACGCAATTGCGTACGTCTGTGTATCACCCCCAAACCGATGGGCTGGTTGAAAGATTCAACAAAACCCTAAAACAAATGTTGAAGAAAGTGGTGGATAGAGATGGAAAGGATTGGGACTGTCTACTTCCTTATTTGATGTTTGCTATTAGGGAGGTGCCCCAATCCTCTACGGGATTCTCCCCCTTTGAGTTACTGTATGGGAGACACCCAAGAGGGCTGTTGGATATTGCCAAGGAAACTTGGGAAAGTGAGAGTTCTCCCCACAGGAGTGTGATTGAGCATGTCGCCCTGATGCAAGATCGAATTGCACAGGTAATGCCCATCGTGAAGGAACATTTGGCCCAAGCGCAGTTGGCACAGCAGAGAGTGTACAACCGTGGAGCCAAGACCCGTACCTTTTCCCCGGGGGATAGGATATTGGTACTTGTCCCTACGGTTGAAAGTAAATTCCTTGCCAAATGGCAAGGCCCCTACGAGATAATGGAAAAAGTGAGCGAAGTGAATTACAAGGTCAGACAACCAGGAAGGCGAAAGCCCGAACAGATCTATCACGTTAATCTGTTGAAAGCCTGGAGGGATAGAGAGTCCCTAGTCGCAGAAACTTGGTCACCAGCTCAAACTGGTTGCGTGATTCCGGAGGTTGGAATAGCAGCCACCTTGTCACAACCCCAACAACAGGAGGTTAAGGAGTTTGTGCTTCGCAACAAGGAGGTGTTTTCTGAGCTGCCGGGACAAACATCTGGGGTAGAGCATGATATTATTACCCCGCCCGGTGAAAGGGTGAAGTTAAAACCCTATCGGATCCCAGAGGCCCGACGGGAGGCAATACGGGAGGAAGTACAGAAAATGCTGAACTTAGGGGTGATAGAGGAGTCCCAAAGTGATTGGTCTAGTCCCATTGTGTTGGTGCCTAAACCGGATGGGAGCTGGCGATTTTGTAACGATTTTCGTCAGTTGAACAAAGTTACAAAATTTGACACCTACCCCATGCCACGTATAGATGAGTTGATCGACCGGCTGGGAACAGCCCGATACATGACGACTCTTGACCTCACAAAAGGGTATTGGCAAATTCCCCTGGCCAAGTCGCCAAAGAGAAAACCGCATTTGTAATCCCAGACGGGGCGTTCCAATATAAGAGAATGCCGTTCGGGTTACAGAATGCGCCGGCCACATTCCAGCGGAAAATAGACCAGATACTGAGGCCCCATCGGAAGTATGCTGCGGCTTACCTGGATGACGTAATTGTCCATAGCACAGATTGGGCCTCACATCTGCCAAAAGTGCAAGCAGTCCTAGACTCTATCCGGGAAGCGGGGTTTACGGCTAACCCCAAGAAGTGTACCATTGGGCAGGAGGAGGCCAAATATCTTGGGTACACCATTGGCAGGGGAGTAATAAAACCCCAACTCAACAAAGTCGAGGCCATCCAGAGTTGGCCACGTCCCAACAGCAAGAAGCAGGTACGAGCCTTTCTGGGAATCGCGGGTTATTATCGGCGCTTCATTCCCCACTTTGCTTCTAAGGCTGTGCCCCTAACCAACCTGACGAAAGGGAAAGGGTCGGTCATGATTAAATGGACCCCCGAGGCTGAGGCAGCATTCCAATTCTTGAAACAAGCCTTATGTAGCCAGCCAGTGTTGTACTCACCCGACTTCTCTAAAGACTTTGTCGTACAAAGTGATGCGTCAGATGTGGGGTTAGGAGCAGTATTGTCCCAGGTCTGGAACGGGGAAGAGCACCCAGTCATTTACCTCAGCAGGAAGTTGAAGTCCCATGAGGTAAATTACGCCACGGTTGAAAAGGAGTGTTTAGCGGTGAAGTGGGCTCTAGATTCCCTTCGGTACTATCTGCTAGGTAGGCACTTTGACATGGTTACGGATCACGCTCCGTTAAAGTGGATGGCTCAAAACAAGGAGACAAATAGAAGAGTAAATAGGTGGTTCCTGGCCCTACAGGAATTCAACTTCACAGTAAAGCATCGCCCTGGCGTTCAAATGGGGAATGTGGATGCTTTGTCTCGAGTACATGAATGCCTGATTGCTGGTGTTCCAACCCCAAGGTTAAAACAAGAGGGGGGGTATGTGACAGCAGGAAGGTAAAGTCACCTGGTTGCATCCAGGGGGGTAGGTATATTTCTCCCAGATTCAGGCTTTATGCCGACTTATACAACTAGGGAGGGAGTTGATGAAGCCCAGCTGAGGCTAGTGGGCTCATGGATGATTCATACCTCTAGGGAGAGTGCTGGGCGTCGTGCAGGCAGGGAGTTGATGAGACCAGCTGAAGCTTGTCAGCTCGTTTAAGGCCTCTATAAAAACTCCCAGCTTCATTAGGTGTTTGCTCATGCCTGGACCCAGACCTGTGTGGACTGTCTAGGGAGAGTGAACCCCTGTGCGGTGAGACAAAGCCTGTGTGGCTATTTGTTTGGACATTTACTAAACCAGGGACTTAGGGACTAGGACAGCACCAGGCTGATCCCAGTTGTTAGTTAGGGAAACCTGCATGTTTAGTCAGAGGTCAAGCTGACCAGGATTTATTTTGTTTATGTTTCTTTTTGCTTTGCTGTGTTTTTGTCACTGTAAATAGAGAAATAAACCGCACCTTTTGATCTTGAAAACCACAACCTCCGTCTGCTGGGCCTGTTTTTGTGTGGGGAGCCCATCCAGGGGGTCACACACACCCGCTACCGAGCTAACCCCCTCACAATATGTTTATAGTTCAGGATAGCACCTTGTACCCTGGTATGGGGGAAATATTATGAGCTCAGTTTTAGATAAACTGAATTTGAAGAATTGTTGTGACATCTATACTGATATGTCCATTAGTAAATTAGTGATGTGAAAGGAGACTGATGGGGTGAGGTGAGAAGTATAGAGATAGATTTGGGTGTCGCCAGCATAGAAATCGTATTGGAAACTGTGGGAGGCCATCAACTGACCCAGGGAGGAGGTAAAGATAGAGATTTGAGCACAGAACCCTGGGGGACCTCAAGGTAAAGAGGAAGAGGAGAAGAGGAGATATAGTTGTAAGTAACACTGAAAGTGCAGTGAGATAGGTAAGAGGAGAACCAACAAAGAGCAGAGTCATGAAGGTCAAATGAATAGTGTTTTTTGAGGAAGGAGTGGTCAACTGTATCAAAGGTAGCAGAGGGGTCCAAGAGTGTATAGAATAGTGTCTATTGGTTTTAATCATCATTAAGTTGTTAGTGAGTTTTAGGAGAGCAGTCTTTGCGGAGTGTTGTGGTTGAAATCCAGAATGAAAGGGCTCAAGAACGTTGTTATCATTGAGGTAGTAGCTTAGGCAATTTATAAACTAGGCATTCTAATGCCCCATACACACGATCATTTTTAATGTCATTTTTAAAACTGACGTTTTTCTCGTCATTTTTTTTCTTGTTTCCTCTCAAGCCTGTCTTGCGTACACACCATCATTTTAAAAAATGTTCAAGAAAAGCGCAGTGACGTACACCACGTACGACGGCACTATAAAGGGGAAGTTCCGTTCGAATGGCGCCACCCTTCATGTTAGTAAAGTTTGTTGAGAGACGATTCGCTCTTTTCAGTCTAGTGCTTTTCAGTCCGTTACAGCATGACGAATGTGCTATCTCCATTACGAACGCTAGTTTTACCAGAACGAGCGCTCCCGTCTCATACTTGATTCTGAGCATGCGCATTTTTTTTCACGTCGTTAAAGCATACACACTATCGTTTTTCACGTCGTTAAAAAAAACGACATGAAAAACGACGTGAAAAAAGAGAGCATGTCCGGAATTTTTAATGGCCGTTTTTCACGTCGTTAAAAATGCTCTGGAGCCTACACACGATCATTTTTAATGGCCATTTTTTAAAATGGCATTTTTAACGGCATGAAAAACGATCGTGTGTATGGGGCATAAGAGTTTGGTGGTAGACAGGAGCAAGGGGATGAGTCTTAGGTTGATAAGATTGGTTGGGTCTAGTGATGGCTTTTTAAGTAAGGGGTGACCACTGACCAGTACATATGTTAATGGGTTGGGAAAGAAAAAAGTAAAGAGAGGCAGATTGAAGATATGAATTAGAGAGCGTAAGATAGAGCTGGAGGGTGATCGTAGTAGTTGCAAGAGAATGGGATTCATGGGGCAGATGGTTAGGTGGGTTCTAGAAACAAAAGTAAACAAAAAGTGCAGCGGAAAACAGTCCACCATAACAGTCCAATTTAAAACACACATAAATAACAATGAAGGTCCACACAAGTTCATAGAATGAACCACAAAGCCCAGACTGCAGCAAGAGAGATCCATGTGTGGGAAAGCAGGAATCCAAACACACGATATGCGAGTCCCTCCAGAAACAACCAAAGATGGGACACCATTCCTCCCACAGACACTAATGATGGGACACCATTGCTCCCACAGACAACAATGATGGGACACCATTCCTCCCACGGACACCAATGATAGGGGAACCATTTCTCCCACAGACACCAATGATGGGGCACTATTTCTCCCATAGACACCAACGATGGGACACCATTTCTACCTTGAATACCAACAATGGGGCACCATTATTTTCACTGATACCAACAAAAGGGAACTCATCATGAATTACATGATTCTTATTCATAAGTTTGCAATTTTTATATACAGTATAAACAGGTGCCACTCATAAAATTAGAATATCATCAAACAGGTAGTTTATTTCAGTAATTCAATTCAAAAAGTGAAACTCATATATTTTATATAGATGCGTTACACACAGAGTGATATATTTCAAGCATTTCTTTCTTTTAATTTTGATGAATATGGTATTAAGCTAGTGAAAACCCAAAATTTGGTATCTCAGAAAATTAGAATATTACATAAGACCAATTAAAAAAATATATTTTTAAACCAGAAATGTTGGCTTACTGAAAAGTATGTCCATGTACAGTATAGTATGCACCCTATACTTGGTCAGGGCTCCTTTTGCATAAATTATTAAATCAATGCGGCGTAGCATGGAGGCGATCAGCCTGTGGCACTGCTGAGATGGTATAGAAGCCCAGGTTTCTTTGATAGTGGCTTTCAGCTCCTCTACATTGTTGGCTCTGTTGTCTCTCATCTTCCTCTTGACAATACCCCATGGATTCTCTATGGGGTTTAGGTCAGACGAGTTTGCTGGCCAATCAAGCACAGTGATACCATTGATCATTAAACCAGGTATTGGTACTTTTGGCAGTGTGTGCAGGTGCCAAGTCCTGCTGGAAAATGAAATCAGCATCTCCATAAAGCTGGTCAGCAGAGGGAAGCATGAAGTGCTCTAGAATTTCCTGCTAAAGGGCTGAGCTGACTTTAGTCTTGATAAAACACAGTGGACCAACACCAGCAGATAACATGTCTCCCCAAATCATCAGGGACTGTGGAAAATCAAGGTCCCAGAGTCTGGAGGAAGAGTGGAGAGGCACAGAATCCAAGTTGAATAAGGCCCAGTGTGAAGTTTTCACAGTCAGTGATGATTTGGGGAGGCTTGCCACAGCTTTTTTTTTTGTACCAAAATCGTGTAGATTGGAGTGACATATGCCTGACATTACTCTGTTTATTGGAGTCACATGCATGCCTCATCTTACTGATATACTGTACATTATTAGAGGTCCAGGATAAAGGATCAGCGAGTTTCTGATGGGATCATCACTGGGCACAGATTGAATGGTAAGGAGCACACACACACACACTTGGTCACGTTTTATTTATGAAGAAAGAATTCACAGAAAACACCATAATGTGGGCCTTTTATTTATGTACAGTATATGATTGGATGAATTCCACACAATGGCGGTTTTTTTATGAGATGTACAGTCAGGTCCATAAATATTGGGACATCGACACAATTCTAATCTTTTTGGCTCTATACACCACCACAATGGATTTGAAATAAAAACAAATAAGATGTGCTTTTTTTTTTAGACTTTATTTCTTTATTAGGTTTTTCACAGTTTACAAACAATTTAGGAGCAGTGTACCCCAGACTACCCTGACCCTCCGCCTTCCTCCCCTCTACCAGTTCAAAGGACTATACCTATTAGGGGTATCCCCGGGGGGGAACCTGATGAAGGGGGGGGGTCCCCCAGGGTTTTCTGTACAATCTACCATTCTTAATGCTAAAAATGTATACCCTTTCACACCATTCATTCATCTCTGTCTTTCCTCAACTTCCATTCCCTTATCCAAAAAATTCTATTGGGCCATTGCTCTCCGTTTTAAGTGTGTTATCTTGCACTTTTTAGGAGTTACATACTGATCCCTCTTGCTTCCCACCAGGGTTTCCAAATCTTATCATATATTGTTGGAGCACCTTGTTTTATATAGACCGATTTCTCTTTAAGGATTACCCTATTCATGCTATTCTGCCATTCCTCACTGGACGGGGGCAATATTGACTGCCATTTATGGGCAATCAATATCCTGGCTTGGAATAGACATCTCATAACTGCAATTTGGGAGCTCCCAAATTTACCCCCTTCCCCCACTAGTCCCAATAGGCATAACTTCGGCCTCAGCTCAATGGAAATCCCAAACACCTTTTCAATGATTTTTGCCACCTCCGTCCAGTACCGGAATAGCTTCGGGCACCTCCAGAACATGTGAAGCAGGTTCCCTTTTGGGTCCCTGCATCTAGGACAACTAGCGTCTGGCCGACGGCCAAACTGAAAAAGTCTATATGGGGTGTAGTAAGTTCTGTACAATAAGAAAAGGTGTGATATCCTCTGAGAGGGGGACAGCGAGACCAGTGGGGCAGCTTCAAGGTTCCTATTCCACTGGGTATCAGAGATAGCTCCTACGTCTTTTTCCCATTTAATTTTATATGAGGGTGGTTCTGACCTACTCAGTCTCCCTTTATTAATATCAGGATACACCTTGGAAATTAAGCCCTTTGCGGAGTCGGCATTAATCAATTTTTTCAATACCGGGATTGTGGTCCATTCTAGAGTCTGTCCTTTAAATTGTTCCTCTAATGCATGCCGAACCTGCAAATATTTGAAAAAGGATTTATTCGGCAGGGCATGATGGACCCTCAGCTCCTGAAAGGTTTTCAATGTACCGTCCTGATATAATTGGGAGATAAATTTTATCCCACATCTCTCCCATTCTCTTATTGTCCCTATCTTCTGGAGCTCCCCTAGTTTCCTGTGGAGTGAATTCCGTAAATCCTTTGTAATTCAGTATAGTTTTCACTGTATCCCAGACCTTCACCATTAATTTCAAAGTTGGGCATTTTGGAGAGAAAGATCCTGCCTCCAAAGCTTCGGGTATAGAATCATGTGGAGTATTTTGGAGAAGAATCTTTCTTCCTGCTTCTTGACCAGGGGTGTTGCTTCCCCCTAGATACTGAAGTTGTGATGCCAAAAAGTAGCTATAGGGGTGTGGAAGTGCTACTCCTCCCTCCTGTTTTGGGAGCTGCAGAGTACTTAACCGGATTCTTGCCAGGCCACCCTTCCATATAATTTCCCTGAACAGAGTCTCTATCTTTTGAAACCATTTTCTTTAGAGCCAAATTGGCGAATTGTGTAGTGCATACAGGAGCTGGGGCATCCAGATCATTTTGATCAAGTTACACCGGCCTGCCACGGATATTGGCAAGCGTTTCCAGACTTTTATTTTACCCCTAAATTTAGTCAACAGGGGATCAATATTATCTGCGATGTATTGTTGGAGATCTTTAGAAATATTTATACCTAGATATTTGAATTTGTTCACAACCTGGATCTGGGCTACCTCGTCGGGTAAAGAACCCATCAGAGGGTCCACTGGTAACAAACTGGACTTTGTCCAGTTTATCTTTAATCCAGAAATTTGGCCAAAGCCATTAATGATGTTCATGGCCTTCCGAAGGGAGTCCTGTGCATCTCCGAGGAAGAGGAGAAGATCGTCTGCATATAATGCGACTTTTTCTTCCAGGTCTCCTCTTTTAAAGCCCCTCACCTGATCAGAAGATCTGAGAGTGATAGCCAGAGGTTCTATTGCAATAGCAAAGAGGAGGGGTGACAGGGGACAACCCTGTCGCGTCCCCCTCCCCAATTCAAACTTATCGGATTGCTCTCCGTTCACCCTTACTCTGGCCTCTGGTGCTCTGTAGAGCATTTTCACCCAGTTGATAAAACCTGGGCCTAGTTGGGCCGCATCCATGGCCTTCCACAGGTACTGCCACTCCAAACTGTCGAAGGCCTTGGCGGCGTCCAGAGACAGGATAACCCTTTCCCCATCCCCATCAGACGGGACCTGGAGGTTTAGATATAACCGCCTTATATTAACACTAGTTGTTCTTCCAGGAATAAACCCAGACTGGTCAGGGTGGATAAGTTTTGATATCACCCTGTTTAATCTGGTCGCCAAGACCTTCGCAAGGATCTTCATGTCAGTATTTAACTGGGCAATAGGCCTATAAGAGGCTACGTCCAATGGGTCTTTACCTTCTTTGTGTATGATAATTATATTAGAATCCATCATTGAGGAAGGAAGTTCACCCTGTACTAGTGAATTATTCAGTACCATCAGCAACTCAGGTAGTAACACCTTCCCGTAGTGCCGGTATATTTCGGCTGGGAGGCCATCTGGACCTGGGGATTTCTGTCTTGCCATCTCATTGGTAATACATGTTATCTCTTCTAGAGTTATGGGGCGGTCCAGCTCAGCTCTGTCCATCTCACTGAGGAAAGGCAGGTTCAGATTCCCAAAGAAAATGTGCATTGCTTCGCTCCCCTCCCCCTGCCAAGATCTATAAAGATCTTCATAGTACATTTTAAACCTATCCACTATCTCTGGAGTGTATGACGTCACTCTCCCATCCGCCGCGGTAATCGTGGGCACCACAGAGGTGGGGGAGTTTGCCCTGACCAGTTGTGCCAGCATCTGCCCCACGCTTTCCCCTTCTCCAAAGGCAACTTGTCTCTGGAAGAGATATTTATTCTCTACTCTTCGAAGAGTCATTAGTCGATAATTTTGTTGCTCTTCTATCCAGGTTCTGAGTGTCTCTGATGTCGGGTTATTAATGTATTGTTCTTCGGCGGATGTTACCCTCTCTCCTATTACTCTCTCCCAATCCTTAGTCTGCTTTTTAGTTTTTGAGATCTGTTGTATCATCATCCCGCGCAAATAGGCCTTCAACGTGTCCCATACTATTCCCACCGAGGCTGTGCCCCGGTTCAAATCGATTAAAATCCCTCAGGGATAACAGTACATCCCTGGGGTCTCCCATCAGTTCAATCCAGAAGGGGCTCAGTCTCCACTCCCTAAGAGAGTTACGTTTTCCTAGTTCCAAGGATACTGATACCGGGGAGTGATCTGACAAGCCCCTTGGTTTGTAACTCACATTTTTTATTAGTGACATCATCTCCTCATTTCCTAAGACCAAATCGATCCTGGAAAGGGTAGAGTAAGTCTTAGAGAAGCAGGAATACTGCCAAGCCTCCGGATTCCGTACTCTCCAAATATCTCTCAATCCGGTTTCTGTCAGAAAGTCAGATAGCCGACTATCTGCTGCTCTGCTTGTATGTATCACAGGGGGAAATCTGTCTACTTTACGATCCATTACTGTATTAAAATCCCCTGCCATTAACACCGGTACTCCAGGTTTATCCAGAGCAAACTCGATGAGATCACAGAGAACCGAAAGATCAAAGGGAGGGGGAAGATACACATTCGCCAATATGCAGGTTTTGTTTTCAATCACACAGAACAAGAAAATATATTGTCCCTGTTCATCTATCTTAACCTGAATGCGCGAGAAAGCCACCCCAGTTTTAATAAGAGTGCTCACACCTCTGGAATAAGAGGTGTGAACTGAGTGAAACTGTATGGGGTAGTCCCGCCACCTCAGTTGGGGACTAGTAATTTTTGTGAGGTGTGTTTCCTGTAGGAAAAGTATAGCTGCCGCATATGTTTTTGCAATCAGGAGAACTGCTGCTTTTTTCTCTGGATCTCCCAGTCCCCGCACATTCCAAGAGCATACGTTCAAATTTTTAATCTGCGTGCTTCCAGCCATAATATTCCAGTTTTCCATCTAACATGTAATCAAGTGACCAGTGACTTTTTTCATTTATAAATATTACTTGTGCTAATTAAAAAAAAATTCTAACCCAATATTGCACAATTCCAAAAGTGTAGTTTCTTTCAAACAACCTTGTGTACCAAACATACCAATCGTGCCATCTCCAGAAATTCATACCTTCCTTCAAACTCATACTTCCGTGCATCCTTCTCACCTGCCCTTTGGGCCTAATTGGGGGCATCCTAATGTGACCATTACCGATTCCTATCATTTTTAGTGTTCTTAGTGTCTTTAATCTCATTTCCTTACACTCTTCCCTCCCTAACCCATCCCTCCCTCCATAAACCCCGCGTCCAAACCAACAAACCCGAAAACATAAAAAAAAGAAAGAAACACACATGGAGAGTTCTTTGCCATGCCCCTTAACTACCGGGGGCAGTACGCTCATAGCTCCCCCACACCCAAACCTCCCCCCCTCCCCTCCCTATTTTATACGACTATGTGCTTGTGTGATTTAAATTAATTACTCATATTAATGAAATTCTAGAATAGTGCAGTCAATGCATACTACAGTCTCCTCTTGTAGGTCGGAATCCAGTCCTCCACCCCCTCCGGGGTGTCAAAAAAAACAGTCTCCCCAAAGCGTTTATTCTCAGTCTAGCGGGGTATAACAGAGCGTAATTCACTTTTAATTGTTCCAGCTTGCGCTTGACTTCTCCAAACTTTGCTCTGCGTTTTTGTAGATCAGGTGAAAAGTCAGGGTACATCGAGACCCTATTGCCGTTGTACGATATGTTACCCATTTCTCTAGCTTTGTTTAAAATTGTAATTTCATCTCTATAATCGAATGTTTTTAGCAAGAGAGATCTAGGGGGGCACCAGATTGGGGGGTCTAGAGGGGACCCTGTGGGCTCTTTCTATTGAAAAAAAGGGTGAAAAGGACTGTTCCCCAAATAATTCCCTGAGCCATTTTTCCAAAAAAGTAATGGGATCCGGGCCTTCAGTGCGTTCAGGGAGCCCCATTACCCTAATGTTCTTCCTACGCATCTTGTTCTCCATTTCATCAATCCTTGTCTGGTAATTGGTCATCTGATCCCTCATAATTTTAATCTCCCGTTTCAGGGGGTTCAGATCGTCCTCTATCAGGCCAACCCTCCCCTCTAGAGCAGTAGTTCTTTCTCGCACTTTTTGTATATCATGCCTAATGAACGACAGTTCTTCCCGCACTGACTTGATTTGGTCAGACATTTCAGTTTTGCAGGAGTTAATTGCTAGCAGGATTTCCTTTAAGGATGGCTCTGATGGCTCTGTTGCTCCGAGGGTATCCACATGGGGGGGTGTATCTAAATGACCCTGGGTTTCCGCCGTCCCCTCACTCAACGATTTTCCGGAGGGGGCGGTTGCTCCCTTCATAGGGGTTGCCTGGCCCTGACCCCCACTCTTCCTAGTGGTCTTAGCTCCAGATTGTAGTTTAGACAACATGGTGGCGTGTTGAGTATTTTTTGGGGGGTCTGTCCAGGCGTATGGGAAAATTCTTTTAATCTGGCGATGGCTGCCTGGCTCACCTTTGTGGTGCGCAGCGTTGTCATAATCCAGAAAAGAATAGAAGAATAAGGGTGAGAGGTCAAATAAACAATAATGAACAAGCACCTTCACAGTGTCAGATCTAAACAAGACTCTCGGCTTCCCCCCAGGCGACAAAAAAAAAAAATGGGGAAAGGGAGGGTAATAAAGACGTACTACCGTTGCTCTATCTCCCGCCCCTCTTTCCCCACAGACAAGGAACCATAGGAGACAGCATCAGTCCTCGTGCAAAAGGTGAAAATTACCAGGGAAAGAGAGCCACCACTCCTCCTCCATACCAAACAAGGCCCGGAAATTGTTTCCGCTACAGTTGGAGGTTTAGCAACTGGGAAGAGGGGGACAGCTTTTGGAAAAGTCTATCCGTGAGGAGAAAAAAAAAAAACATAAAATAAATAAAGATTATCACAATGTCATATAATGGGGTTATCCCACCCAGCCTTGGTCTTGGTGCGTTCAAACTCGTTTTACCAAACAGGGGCCTCGCTCCACCGCTGTGTTGCACTGGGCTGTGCCGGTTCCGGTTCCAAAAAGGATCACTCACGATATCCTTTAACTGCAGACTTTCAGCTTTAATTTGAGGGTATTTATATCCAAATCAGGTGAACGGTGTAGGAATTACAACAGTTTGTATATGTGCCTCCTACTTTTCAAGGGACCAAAAGTAATGGGACAATTGTCTGTTCAGGTGTGTGTTATTCCCTCATTATCCCATTTACAAGGAGCAGATAAAAGGTCCAGAGTTCATTTCAGGTGTGCTATTTGCATTTGGAATCGGTTGCTGTCAACTCTCAATATGAGATCCAAAGAGCTGTCACTATCAGTGAAGCAAGCCATCATGAGGCTGAAAAAACAAAACAAACCCATCAGAGAGATATCAAAAACATTAGGTGTGGCCAAATCAACTGTTTGGAACATCCTTAAAAAGAAAGAA
Source organism: Rana muscosa (assembly GCA_029206835.1). Classification (NCBI taxonomy): domain Eukaryota; kingdom Metazoa; phylum Chordata; class Amphibia; order Anura; family Ranidae; genus Rana; species Rana muscosa. The sequence goes on along the minus strand of CM055128.1, from coordinate 177,036,488 downwards.
CGCACCGGTGAGCTCAGCAACACCAAAAGACCCGGAAGACCACGGATAACAACTGTGGTGGATGACCGAAGAATTCTTTCCCTGGTGAAGAAAACACCCTTCACAACAGTTAGCCAGATCAAGAACACTCTCCAGGAGGTAGGTGTATGTGTGTCAAAGTCAACAATCAAGAGAAGACTTCACCAGAGTGAATACAGAGGGTTCACCACAAGATGAAAACCATTGGTGAGCCTCAAAAACAGGAAGGCCAGATTAGAGTTTGCCAAACAACATCTAAAAAAGCCTTCACAGTTCTGGAACAACATCCTATGGACAGATGAAACCAAGATCAACTTGTACCAGAGTGATGGGAAGAGAAGAGTATGGAGAAGGAAAGGAACAGTTCATGATCCAAAGCATACCACCTCATCAGTGAAGCATGGTGGTGGTAGTGTCATGGCGTGGGCATGTATGGCTGCCAATGGAACTGGTTCTCTTGTATTTATTGATGATGTGACTGCTGACAAAAGCAGCAGGATGAATTCTGAAGTGTTTCAGGCAATATTATCTGCTCATATTCAGCCAAATGCTTCAGAACTCATTGGACGGCGCTTCACAGTGCAGATGGACAATGACCCGAAGCATACTGCAAAAGCAACCCAAGAGTTTTTTAAGGGAAAGAAGTGGAATGTTATGCAATGGCCAAGTCAATCACCTGACCTGAATCCGATTGAGCATGCATTTCACTTGCTGAAGACAAAACTGAAGTGAAAATGCCCCAAGAACAAGCAGGAACTGAAGACAGTTGCAGTAGAGGCCTGGCAGAGCATCACCAGGCATAAAACCCAGCGTCTGGTGATGTCTATGCATTCCAGACTTCAGGCTGTAATTGACTGCAAAGGATTTGCAACCAAGTATTAAAAAGTGAAACTTTGATTGATGATTGTTAATCTGTCCCATTACTTTTGGTCCCTTAAAAAGTGTGAGGCACCTATCCAAACTGTTGTAATTCCTACACCGTTCACCTGATTTGGATGTAAATACCCTCAAATTAAAGGTGAAAGTCTGCAGTTAAAGCACATCTTGTTTGTTTCATTTCAAATCCATTGTGGTGGTGTATAGAGCCAAAAAGATTAGAATTGTGTCGATGTCCCAATATTTATGGACCTGACTGTATAATTGCATAAGGGGGTTTTAATGTATTAGGTATTATTGTATTTAGATTAATTCATTTATAGAACACCAAACTTTTTATATTCATTTATCTGTAGCTATAGGTAGGCTAATCACGGTTGTAATAAGGCAGCTTGTGTAGGTAGTTTAATGCAGAAGCCTGTAGATGTAGGTATGGTATCCTCAGCTGCAATAAGATACCTTGTAAGCATTACCCCAATCTAGACATGTGCAAATTGTTTAGTTACGAATTCGTTTTTTAACGAATTTTGACAAATTAGTCAATTCCGAAATTTCCGAATTACCAAATTTTTCAATTTACCGAATTTTCGAAATTTCCGAATTTTCAAAATTTCTGAATTTCTGGAATTTAAAATTTACAGAATTTTCTAAATTTCCAAAATTCGAAATTTTGGAAATTTGAAATTACGCAAATTTGGAAATTCGAAAAATCGAAATTCAAAGTCAGGAAATTCGAAAATCAGAAATTCAAAAAGCGAAAATTCGAAAATCCAAAATTCGGAAATTCTAAATTTTGGAAATTCAAAAATTCGAATTTCGGAATACCGAAGTTTCGGAAATTATGAAATTCTAAATTTCAGAAATTCGAAAATCTGTATTTTGGAAATTGGGAGATTACCGTATTTTTCGCTCCATAAGACGCACCTGACCATAAGACGCACCTAGGTTTTAGAGGAGGAAAACAAGAAAAAAATATTCTGAACCAAATGGTGTACTAAAATATTTTATATTATACTACTACTATAGGTGGGTGGTGGACACACAGCAATACCACCCCCCCTATCAAATCAGCTCAGCTACACTATACCTGGGTGGTGGACACAGCAACCTCCCCCCCTTCCCAGATCAGCTCAGAGTGGCAGGGCAGACACGAACACCCCTTCAGCCTCTTCTATCACAACAGCTCATGTGACTGGGCAGTGGATATCATGCCAGCCCACAGCTCCCACCCCCTTATCACCAGCTCAGCTCACCTCAGGCAGTGGAGGACACTGTCATTATAATTCACAACCCCCTCTGGCTGGCTGGCTCTCAGCCTCAGATGTACATGGGCAGCAGCTAGGAAGGAGGACTGGGAACATAGTTTACAACAGCAGCAGCTGCCGGGGGAAGGAGCAGGAAGTGAGACTGGACCAGACCACGGCGCCGGGGGGGGGGTTCCGGCGAAAAAAAAAAACAGCCAGGGTTCTCGCCGCTTTCAAGATAATGTCACCTCTGGCGGGTGTCACCCGATTTGGGTGCGGAGCGCACCCCCATAGCAGCGCTACTGACACTGACATGTTTTGACACCCGGCCGTCTCCCCCCCCCCGCTCCCCCTTGGTATGTCCCTGCCAGGATCCGCCTCACTCCCTTTCTCTCTCCTTCACAGAGAAGCCGAGCACTGGTATTCTGACGCGGCGACGGGGGGGGGGGGGGCAGTATTCGCTCCATAAGACGCAGGGACATTTTCCCACATTTTTTAGGGCGGAAAAAGTGCGTCTTATGGTGCGAAAAATACGGTAGCTTTTGGAATTTCCTTTCAAATTTGACTGTTAGTGAACATAACGAATACGAATTCATTCAAAGTTACGAATTTTCCAAAATAACGAATGCCGCATCTAAACGAATGGAACGTAACAATCTAATAATTAATAAATAATAATAATAATAAAAACTTTTTGTTATTATTATTTATTAATTTGTTGCATTCCATTTGTTTATATGCGGCATTCGTTATTTCGGATAATTCGTAACTTCAGATAAATTTGTATTCGTTACATTCACTAACAGCCAAATTTGAAAGGAAATTCCAATGCCTATAATTTCATAGTTATTATTAGTTAGTTATCATTTCGAATTTTACTGATCTTCTTTCTTTTTTTTTCAGATTTTCGAAAATTTGAAATTCGAAAATTTGAAAGTTTCAATTAGAAAGTTTTCAATTCCAAATTCCAAAATTCCAAAATTCGGATTTTCAAATTTCTGAATTTTCTAAACTAAAACGAACACATTTTTCGGCAGTGCACATGTCTACCCCAATCTGTATCTGTAAGTAGGTTACTCCAGGCTGTGATAAGTAGCCTGTAGATGTAGTAGGGGTGCTGAGATTAATCGCAGCATCAATGCATTGCGATTCAGGTGTCCCCGATGCGGCATCGATGCATGCGACCGGGATAATCGATTTCCCCTCCCCGCCCCTCCCGGGAGAGCGCTCCATGCGTTACCTCATTTCGGTTTGTGTATATGCCGCTCATGTGACTGCCCGGCCCGCCTCTCTCCTCTCCTGACGTCAGCCCGGCCCCTCTCTCTCCTCAAGTCAGCCTCGCCCGCCTCTCTCCTCTCACGTCTCATCTCTCCTCACATCAGCCCCGCCCGCCTCTCTCCTCTCACGTCTCATCTCTCCTCACATCAGCCCCTGAGAATTCCCTGGTGACGTCAGGAGAGACTTGAGAATACCGGTGTTCTGTCAGATTCTCCAACAGCGGTGGCTGGAATGGAGATGGGGGGGGATGGTGAGCAGGCAGATCGCCCTTCTCATACAGCCACACTCAGTGTTTATAGCGTTACCAGGAAGACCGGAAGTCGGGGCCTGCAGAACAGATCCGGACACAGGGGGGAGTCAGGGCATGTAGTGGAATGATCTAATGAGTAATGTCATTGCCACTGCAGGGGACTGGGCTGTATGGAGGAGAAATATAGACAGGAGGAATGGTATATTATCTTCCTGAATGTGATGACAGCTCAGGAGGGGACACAGGACACCATTAGATTGTCAGAAATAAAAACACAAATGTCTGCTTATTATTCCCAGTATGATGCTGGGGGTGACACACACTATGTGTATTGCTTTCTCTGACCAGTCTGACAATCTGTCAGGTTGTGTCATAATCTACATAACCCAACACAAGTCCATATGATAGAATTGTCTTATTTGTGCCTTCATCACACCACAACTCTGCATTATTGTCCGCAGTCTCTGCCCATCTCCTGTACTATGTCCGCAGTCTCTGATCATCTCCTGTATTATGTCTGGCAGACTCTGACCATCTCTTGTAGTATGTCTGCAGTCTCTGACCATCTCCTGTACTATATCTGCAGTCCCTGACAATCTCCTGTACTATGTCTGCAGTCTCTGACCATCTCCTGTAGTAGGTCTGCAGTCTCTGACCATCTCCTGTAGTAGGTCTGCAGTCTCTGACCATCTCCTGTAGTAGGTCTGCAGTCTCTGACCATCTCCTGTAGTAAATCTGCAGTCTCTGATCATCTCCTGTAGTAGGTCTGCAGTCTCTGACCATCTCCTTTAGTATTTTGGGGGAGAGCCCGGAGCTCCTTTAAGTTGTTGTCTGCTGTGTTTAGACTACATGCGGGAAGTGTTGTCTTTTTTTTTTTTTAAGAACAGATAGTATTTTAAAAAAATGGAGTTCTCCTGACTACTTGATTTTTTTTTAATGAAAACCATGCTCACTTGCGCTGTAATCGTGATGCATCGCGGAATCGAATCGTTGACATGATAATCGTAATCGAATCAAATCGTGAGGCCAGTTAAGATGCGCACCTCTAAGATGTAGGCAGGTTAGCCTTATCATAAGCAGCTGGTGTAGATAGGTTAGCCCAGGTTATAATGTGGTCATTTGCAGCTGAAGGTTAGCCTAGGCTCTGATAAAGCTCTTTGTGTAGATAGGTTACCCAAGATTGTTATACAGGCAGTCCCCGAGTTACGAACACCCGAGTTACGAACGACTCCTACTTACGAACGGCTTCAAATGCCAGCCACTTGTGCTCCACGCTGGTCCTAGATACCTCTGGACACATCTCACACTGCAGTACTAGATATACTGCATGGCCAAAAGAGCCCCAGATAACATAACAAGCACCCGGAACATCCCACATCCATGCACACATGGACGTTACACTTACAAATGCAAAGTTCCGCCCGGAAGTTACACTTACGAATGCAGTGTTGCAACTTACGAACAAACCTACAGTCCTTATTGTGTTCGCAACTCGGGGACTGCCTGTAATGGGGATTGAAAGTAGGTTCTCCCAGGTGGTAATAAGGTAGCCTGTAGGTAGGTTCTCCTAGGCAGTAATAGTGTAGCCTTTAGTTAGATTCTCCCATGCAGCAACAGAGTAGCCTGTAAGTAGGTTCTCCCAGGCAGTTATAAAGTAATCTGTAGGTAGGTTCCCACAGGCAGTGATAAGGTAGCCTATTGGTAGGTTCCCCCAGGCTGTGTAAATTTGGCAGTCTGTGGGTAAGTACCCCAGACTGTGTACACATGGTATACTATAGGCAGCTCCCCCAGGCTGTGTAGATAGGGCAGGGCTACTGGTAGGGGGGTATAACCAGTCCTCCTGTACGGGGCACAGGCCCCATCAGTTCAGTAAGGGGGGCCCGGGCAACAGCAGTAATCAGATTATGGAGAGGAGGGTGGCTATCTCTGCAGCATTTTTATCGTAACTGCGACATTATGGCGGACACATCGGACACATTTTTGGGACCATTGTAATTTTTACAGCAATCAGTGCTATAAAAATGCACTGATTACGTTAAAATAACACTGGCAGTGAATGGGGTTAACCAGGAGGGGGCGCTAAAGGGGTTATGCCTTGTACACACGATCGGAATTTCCGATGGAAAAAGTCAGACGGGATTGTTTCATCGGATATTCCGACCGTGTGTGTACCCCATCTGACTTTTTTTAGTCGGAGTTTAGAAAGTGAACATCAGAAATTCCGTTCGTCTGTATGGAACTCTGACGGAGAAAAAAACACGCATGCTCAGAATAAATTAGGAGACGGAAGAGCTCGGACTGGTAAAACTAGCGTTCGCAATGGAGATAGCACATTCGTTATGCTGCAAATTATTGCATCGTTTAATGCAGCGCATTATTTTCTTCTTTCTAATGCTAGAATAATTAATTTTTTTGCTGCTGATATTCACACAGAGTTCTGACAAACGTATTTCTTTATTGTTTCTTGTGATCTCTATGAATATTCGTATTTGATTTTAAAGCCAGATCTCCATAATAACGTTTTTTTTATTTTTTTATTTGGTGATTTGAATCAAGATCTCCTTCTTTTGGGGGTTTTGGTTTTAATATTTTCTTGTGATCTCCATTTTTATTTTATGGTCAAGTTACCACAACAACATTATTATCTTGTATTTTGTTACCTCAAGGAGGTTGGTTGGTGTCCCTTGTTAATTTGACATTGTATTTATGAAATGTACCTGCCTACTCACAAACAAACTGTCCTTTTTTAATAAACAAACAAATAGGCAAGTATTTAAAGTAAATCAAATATCAATTTATTCAGGGTAACAAAATAAAGAGGAAAGGCAACGATGGAGAAATTGCTCGAATTTGCCAAGCCTTTGGACCCCAAGGCAGACATCAAGTGTATGAAAAATAAAATAGGTATTTTGAGGAGTCCATATAATTGGGAGCACAATCTGGTCCACAAATCCCAGAAATCAGGAGCAGCAGCAGAAGACATATATGTCCCCAGTCTGTGGTACTACAACAAGACTGCGTCTTCTGTCAGACCAGACTGAAGCCAGGCAATCACTTTTTTTTCCTCCCTGCAGCATTCCCTCCACGGCTCCCTGTAGCGTTCCTTCCATGCCTCCCTGCACGCCTCCTTGCAGGCTGTGGCTCTGGTGGTGGACTTGTGGCAGGAGGAGGAGGAGGAGAAAGATGGGCGAGATCACATAGATGGGTGGTCTCAGTCAGCTGGCCCCTCACTGCCTTCTGAAGGGCCTGAGAAAAAATCCCCTCACATAGGATGCATTGACCCTCCTCAACTTTCGACAGTCTAGTGGCCACATAGCAGCCATAGGCCTCTTCAGCGTCGGGGGGGCTCGGATGATCTCACTTGCCTACCTAATGAGTCTCAGTGATGCCTTCTCCGTCTGAGTCACCTTCCTGGGCCTTTTGGTTCTAAGGCGGAGGGCAGGCACCTGTGATTGGGTGCTGCCACTGGGCCTGGCCACCTCCTGCCTGCCACTGGGCCCGGCCACCTCCTGCCTGCCACTGGGCCCGGCCACCTCCTGCCTGCCGCTGGACCTGGCCACCTCCTGCCTGCCACTGGACCTGGCCACCTCCTGGCTGACACTCACCCCTGCCTCCTCCTGGCTGCCACATTCCAGAGCCTCGTCCTGGCTGATGTCATCCTGTGTAAAAAAGGGGACATAGTTTTACTTTTTGGTTCATCGATCACACACAATTTTCAGCTCATGACTGTTGCAAATTGAATGTTAATAAATAGAAAAGACTCTCATTCTGACCCCAGCATTTTTCATTCCTGTCCCAAACATTTCTGGCCACTACTGTCTATTGATATGTAAATCACTTTTTGATTAATCATTAATTTGTCAATACTAACATCTAGTTACCAACAATAATTATAGGACAATAAATATGTATAAAAATACTATACCTGGCTCCAGATGTTCAGATCTGATTCCTCCAGGATTTCCTGGCCAGGATGCTCCTTGTCACCCTCTGCTGGGGTGGAAGGAAGGTTGGAGGGAAGGCTAGAAAGTAATTCCCTGGCTTCAAGTTGGTCGTCCAGAAAACGCAGTCTGCTGTAGTACCACAGCTTGGGCACATACACTTTTGCTGATGCTAATCCTGATTTCCGGGATTTGTGGATTTTATTGTACTCCCTTTTAGACATATTCATCAAGTTATTTATTTTATTAATCACCATCTCTGTGTCTGCCTCGTGAATCAGTGTCTTGACAAATTTGAGCAATTTCTCCAACATTGCCCTCCTTACGTCTCGCAAAAAATCTGAGGAAAACGCTTGGACAGCCGCACTCCAAAAAAGGTTCTTTTATTTAAAACAAAAGCACAAACAACATGCCACAGCAAAAAAACAGCAAGTATGAGCTGACGTTTCGCACTGCGATTCAGTGCTTAATCATAGCATAATCAACCAGCTATGATTAAGCACTGAATCGCAGTGCGAAACGTCAGCTCATACTTGCTGTTTTTTTGCTGTGGCATGTTATTTGTGCTTTTGTTTTAAATAAAAGAACCTTTTTTGGAGTGCGGCTGTCCAAGCGTTTTCCTCCGATTTTTTGCATTGTCATATGCATTGCCTGTACCCACGGCTCTGGATCTTGTAAATGAGTCACCAGTCACATCTGAGCGGTAAATCTCTCCTCCTTACGTCTCGGTTATAATACAAATCATGCTTTAGCTCCCATAAATTTCTAATTTCCCTGTATTTGTCAATAAAATCTGACATGATTTGAGGGTTTTTAAAGTGCTGCATATTTGCTGCAAGATAAAACACAAGACAAAAACACTAGGTCAGCCTAAACTGTCCTAATCTTATCCCAATATAGGCCTCAATCATGAAGCAGTATAGGCCACTGATGCCCCAAGTTAAAATGTTACCTTCGTTAGGACGCACGTAACTTCTGTTCCTCCTTCCTCCGCACACAGAACGTAGTTACGACACATGCGTGTTAGCTTTATATACACTGCCCATTTCGCCCGCCCCTGACAGTCTTCCGATTATATTCCCCGCCCCTTCTCTTTTGGCGCGCAGTGGGAGATGACATGGCGGAGACACAGCAGGTGCATGATAATTTCACTAACGACGAGGAAAGCCCGGAGCCAAAAGTACGTATTTCTCCTGTGTTATTATTATTATTTGCATGTTGCTCCATGTGCCCTTATTGACTAGTTGGACAATTTAAAATGGCAACTTTCAGGTTAGTGGCCAAAGTAATCGGTCGTAGTAAACATCGTTTGCCCACAAAATACGATGTTTTGGGCAGATACAGGTAAAAAACATGTGGTCATGCCTATTTGTATAAAAATCAAGTTTATAACATAGTTGTCTAGATGTGTTTGTAACTACAATGAAATGCAAACTATAGATTCAGTGAAAAGGAGAGGACACTCAGCAGCTGTTTACACATCTGCACTCTGGAGCACTAGTGTGGGACACCAGAACAACCTTTTTAGGGTGTTCCACACAGGTGCTGCAGTGGATACTTGGGATGTCTCCATGTGTGAAAATTGCCCAAAAAAGGTAAGTATTCCATCTTTGGTAAGGGAAAAATCATGTCTTCAGCTTGGAACTCTGCCAAAACACACAATTGTACCCCACTTCCAAGCAATGTTTCATATTCCTATTTCTGGCGTGAAATATCTGTGTGCTAAGTATACCTTTTGTTTCATTCTCATAGGAGAGTAAAGACTCGGAAGACACCACTCAGAGGACACCAGGAACCCCACACCTCAGAAAGAACAGATAGAACCCATCCTCAGGAGGTGGAGGAAGGAGAGGTGGAGGAAGTGGGCGAAATTGTCACCACAACAGGTCAGTGTCTGTCACCACAGATTCAGGTAATATATGTAGACCTGCATATTTATAATACATGGTGTGTATTTTTTTTAGGTGATGTGCTGGTTGTAGAAGAATCTCCTAATTTCTCCAATGCAAGTGCACAAATGCTAATCCAGGACCTCATGGTGTGGAGTCAGGAAATAGACATCATAAGGAATAAACTAAAAAATTTTGACCAACAAATTGGGGGTTGCACCCCCAAAACACGTCCATTGATCCCCCATGATGGGAGATAGCACATGTTGACATTAGGCATGGGATCAGGAGAGAAATCCCCATTTTGCATCACAATTTGTGGGCATCTTAAAAATTTGGCTTGTTCAGGGGTGACATCACCCCATCTGATGAAGGCAAGATCAACACAGTTTTGACATACTATAATGTCTGATATTGTCTTCAGTTTTTCAAGGTTGAACTTTGTAAGTTCCTAAGTTGTATATGTTTTATGGTTTGAAACATGCCTGTTTATGCATAACCCAAGAATTTTTTGGAAAACACGTGGATTAAAAAATATGTTTGCATTTACCCTGAAATTTTATAATGCTCATGTGAATGTGCACAGAGTAGTTTTCTAATCAACAATGTGTGGCTTCTTCTTTCAATGCTCAATACCAGTTTTTAAAGTAAATTTTGTGTTTACAGTGACAATGGGGGCTATTTACTAAAGGGAAATCCACTTGACACTACAAGTGCACTAGGAGAACCTAGGAACAGCTAAAAGAAACACAAGCAATAAAGAAAATTCAATATTTTAAACAGATAATATTTTTTTTTATTCACAAAAAAAAATTGAGATTGTCTGGCATAGCAATGGCCCCCCTACCCATAAAATACTCCACATATTTTTCCCGCACTTCACGGGTGCTTTGGGGGGCAAGCCAGTATGGCCAGTATCCAGGCCCATCAGGGGATTCACAGAAATTTTTACGTAAAAAGTTGTGCAAGATGCAGCAGCTGAAGATGATATGGTTGAGTTTGTACTCTGCTGTGTGTATTGATGTAAGGAACAGGCGGAACCGGCTGGCCATTATCCTAAAGGCATTCTCAACAACCCTTCAGGCTCTGGCCAGCCGGTAGTTAAAAACCCTCCTCTCCGGGGTGAGGGTCCTCAGGGGGAATGGCCTCATCAGGTGTGGTCCCAGCCCGAAAGCTTAATTACCAATAAAAACGAATGGAAGGCCCTCAGCGTTGTCTTTATCAGGTTGCAGTGCCAGGCCACCAGTCTGGAGACGTTGGGCAAACTCCGTCCGTGCGAACACTCCACCATCGGACATCCGGCCATTCTTCCCCACGTCCACATAGAGGAATTCATACTGTGCCGACACCACCACCATCAACACAATACTATTAAAACCTTTATAATTATAATAGTACGACCCCGAATGGGATGGTGGTACCATGTGGACGTGCTTCCCGTCTATTGCCCCTCCGCAGTTAGGAAAGTCCCACCACTCGGCAAATTGGGAAGCCACAGTCTGCCATTCCTGTGGTGTTGAAGGAAACTGTGGAGTCAAACCAGAAAAAAAATATTTAGTACTTTTGCACATAACATTGCAAGCAGATTATACAAAAACATTCTTGGCCAACATCAGTATAACATTTATTTTAGGGAGTATTTAAAGTAGTGGTGCAACGGATCGGTGGTGATCCGTGATCCGAACGGGTCACCCTGTTCGGATCGGAACACGACGAGATCCGCGGAGCACTCCGGAGCCTCGGCCATAGGAAAGGCCGCGGCTTCGGTCTAGCTCCGGAGCGGCGGCCATCTTTGTACACCCGGCGGCGGCCGCTGTAGTGATGTTTCGCCGCCGCCATCTTGCTCCACCCCACACTCCTCACTATCATTACTGTGCAGGGGCCAAGCGGACATCTTGTTACACCCCACACTCCTCACTATCATTACTGTGCAGGGGCCAAGCGGACATCTTGTTACACCCAACTGAGTTTTAGATTTCAGTTATTTTCACACAAAACAGAGCATATATGCTTAAATACATTATTTGGAAATCCAACGGACTGTTTACATGTTACATTTTAAAAGCAGCAGCAAACCTTACATGCTTGCTAATGTGACAGAACACCTCTGATTTTCACATTTAACATTTAGTTAAATGTGAAAATCAGAGGTGTTCTGTCACATTAGCAACCATGTAAGGTCAGCAGGTTTGCTGCTGCTTTTAAAATTTAACATGTAAACAGTCCGTTGGATTTCCAAATAATGTATTTAAGCATGTAAGATCCGTTTTGTGTTGAAAATAACTGAAATCTAAAACTCTGGTGGGTGTAACAAGATTTGTCTTTTTTTTGCCGATCCGAAAAATTATCCGATACGTGACTCTGATCCAAGGATCGATCCGATCCGTGAGTTTTTTGATCCGTTGCACCCCTAATTTAAAGACAAAAATATAAGGTCCACTTAGCAAATTCCTCACCCCCTCTGATGGCCCATTGGAAAAAAGGGGGGGTTCTAACTGAGTTTGGGACCCAAAAAAAAAAATCTGCCACTCTGCCTGAATTTAATGAGAACAAAAACATTTGTACACATTTTAGGGGGGGGGGGAGGTTCTAGCTGAGTTTGGGACCCCCCAAAAAAATCTGCCACTCTGCCTGAATTTAATGAGAACAAAAACATTTGTACACATTTTAGGGGGTGTTTAGGGTAAAGCACTACAATGTAGATGACAAAATACATTGGTAAGTTACTAGGCTAGGTGTGTATGGGCCCTGAAAAGCATGCTGGAGAGGTTAGTCAAGGGAAATATGCATGTAGGCCAAAAAAGGAGCATTAAAAGCTTACAGCATGCATGGGGACAAAGGGGACATTCACAGCATATTACAATCATGGTAATTAGGGAATGATGGAAGAAATACAATACATTAGCATACATTAAATACATAGACTATGATGTTAAAGGAGAAAACTTACCTTAATATAGTCCTTCTGCAAGACACGAATTATGGCAGAACAGGTCTCTGGTATATTGATCCCCAGAGCCTGGGGGGAGATGCCTGTCGTGAACTTGAGGTCCTGCAGACTTCTCCCAGTTGCCAGGCATCTCAACGTGGCAACTAGCCTCTGCTCGGCAGTGATGGCTTGTCGCATTACAGTGTCGTGCCTCGTGATATAGGGGGACAGCAAATCCAACAGACGGTGAAAAATGGGGTCCGTCATCCGGAGATAATTCCAGAAGTCACCAGGATTATTTTCCTGGATCTCCCGCAGCAGAGGCATATGACAGAATTGGTCCCACTGGAGCAACCAATTCTTCGTCCATGAACTCCTCCTCACCCTGTTCATGGACTGAGCTTGGGTTAAAGCATTAACCCCAACACCAAGCCCATATACAGCACGAACTCTACGACGAGAACGTACCCGCAACATGGCTAGATAACGGTCGGCTGGTCAAAACGAACTAACAAAACGCACTGAAGAACAGCAAGTCCTATGAAGAACGACCTGAAAATCAGAAACAAGCAGACAAAAACGCACTGAAAAAACAGATACGCACTGACTACACACCCTGAAAGACAGATACGAACCCACAAGCACCAACTTAACAGCAGAAAACGATCTGAAAAGCACGAACGAACACTGAAAAACTTTTACTAACATGCGGTAACACGAGATCGGCAAAAGCAGCCCAAATGGTGGCGCCGTTGGATTTGAACTTCCCCCTTATACTGCCGTCGTACGTGTTGTACGTCACCGCGTTTTGGACGGACGGAATTTGGCATGACAGTGTGTATGCAAGACAGCTTGAACGGAATTCCGTCGGAAAAATCCGTCGGAGTTTATCCCAACGAAAATTCCGATCCTGTGTACTAGGGATGTGTTCTAACTGTAGGGGGAGTGGGCTACGTGTGACATGACACTGATCACCGCTCCCGATTACAGGGAGCTATGATTAGTGTCCTGTCACTAGGAAGAATGGGGAAATGCTTGTTAACGTTAGCATTTCCCCGTTCTTCCTCTCCGTGCGACCATTGAATCCGCGGTCGAACTCACGGAGCTCGCGGTGGGCACGCGTGCCCACAATGCTGAATCTTAAAAGGGACGTACCTGTACGTCCATCTGCCCAGCTGTGCCATTTTGTTGACATATAAGTGCGTGCGGCGGTCCTTAAGTGGTTAAGCAGCTGTCCGGGAGGGGAGAACTACAGTGAACCTGTTTTAGTAAATGCCCTCCTGCACACCAATCATCTCTCCTGTAAATAATCTTCTTCCCCCTGCTGAACAGAGCCACTGATACCAGTTATTTTTGCTTCCACTGACACCAATTCTGGGGGTTATTATTGGCTCTAATGACACCAATATTGGGGGTAATTATTGCATCCACTGACACCAATTCTAGGGGTTGTTATTGCGTCCATTGACACCAATCCTGGGGACTATTACTGTGGCCACTGATACCAATGTTGGAAAACAGAAAACAATGGTGGGGGTTAATTTTACTGCCACTGACACCAATACTGAGAGTTATTATTGCCTCCAATTACACTAATTATGGGGGTTATTATTGCAACCACTGACACCAATATTGGGGGTTATTATTGAATCCACTGACACCAATGCTAAGGGTTACTATTGTGGCCACTGGTACCAATGCTGGAAGTTATTATTGTGGTCACTGTGTGCTCCTCATACAGCACTGACATCTCCTTCTTCTCTCCCTCATCCGGCTGCTGCAGGGTACAGGCGATCGCTTCAGGATGGAGAGTGGGTCAGGTAGGCTGCACGGAGCCCCGTGATTTCTAACAGCAGCCCTGAGTTAGGGTCTGTAGGTACAGACTGTGTACATATTGTATACTATTGTTAGGTCCTTCAGGCTGTGCACTTAGGATAGTTTGTAAGTAGGTCCCTCCGGGCTGTGTAGATAGGATAGTCTGTGGGTGGGCCCCCTAGGCTGTGTAGATAGGGTAGTTTGGTTCCCCCAGGGTGTGTAGGTAGGATAGTCTGAATGTAGGTCCTTCCTGGCTATGTATTTAGAGTAGTCTGTAGGTAGATCTCCCCAGGCTGTGTGGACATGGTAGTCTGAAGGTAGGGCCCCCCAGCCTGTGTAGGTTGCGTAGTCTGTAGGAAGGTGCTCCTGGGCTGTATATGTTGGTTAGTCTGTAGGTAGGTCCCCCTGTCAGTGTAGGTAGGATAGTCTGTAGGTAGGTTCCCCGGTCAGTGTAGGTGGGATAGTCTGTAGGTAGGTCCCCCTGTCAGTGTAGGTAGGGTAGTCTCTAGGTAGGATAGTTTGTAGGTAGGTCCCCCTGGCTCTGTAGGTAGGATAGTTTGTAGGTAGGCCCCCTAGCTCTGTAGGTAGGATAGTTTGTAGGTAGGTCCCCCTGTCAGTGTAGGTTGGGCAGACTGTAGGTAGGTTCCCTGGTCAGTGTAGTTTCCCTGGTCAGTGTAGGTTGGATAGTCTGTAGGTAGGTTTCCTGGTCAGTGTAGGTTGGGTAGTCTGTAGGTAGGTTTCCCGTAGATATGTGCAATTCGTTTAGTTCAGAATTCGTTTTTTAACGAATTTTGACAAATTCGTTAATTCCGAAATTTCCGAATTTTCGGATTTCCGAATTTCTAATTTCTGATATTACGAATTTCCGAAATTTTAAGATTCGGAAATGTGAAAATTCGAGATTTCGGAAATTTGAAATTTGTTAAAATCAAAAATTTGAATCTCGTAATTTCTAAATTTCAGAAATTCGAAAATCGGAAATTCGAACATTTCGAAATTCGAAAATTCGAAAATTTCAAAAATCAGAAATTCGAAAATCAAAAATTCTGAATTTGAAATTCGAAAATTCTGAATTTGAAAATTCCAAAATTCGGAAATTCGAAAATTTGTGTTTTCCGGATATTAGTGTCACATGATCTGTCATTACATATACACACCTTTTTGAAAAGAGGCTGCAACACCTAAGCAAGAGGCACCACTAACCAAACACTGTCATGAAGACCAAGGAACTCTCCAAACAAGTAAGGGACAATGTTGTTGAGAAGTACAAGTCAGGGTTAGGTTATAAAAAAATACCCAAATCTTTGATGATCCCTAGGAGCACCATCAAATCTATCATAACCAAATGGAAAGAACATGGCACAACAGCAAAACGGCCGCACACCAAAACTCACGGACCGGGCAAGGAGGGCATTAATCAGAGAGGCAGCACAGAGACCTAAGGTAACCCTGGAGGAGCTGCAGAGTTCCACAGCAGAGACTGGAGTATCTGTACATAGGACGACAATAAGCCGTACGCTCCATAGAGTTGGGCTTTATGGCAGAGTGGCCAGAAGAAAGCCATTAATTTCAGCAAAAAACAAAAATTACACATTTGGGGTTTGCGAAAAGGCATGTGGGAGACTCCCAAAATATATGAAGGAAGGTGCTCTGGTCTGATGGGACTAAAATTTTACTTTTTGGCCATCAAAGAAAACGCTATGTCTGGCGCAAACCCAACACATCACATTACCCAAAGAACACCATCCCCACAGTGAAACATGGTGGTGGCAGCATCATGCTGTGGGGATGTTTTTCAGCAGTCGGGACAGGGAAACTGATCAGAGTTGAGGGAAAGATGGATGATGCTAAATACAGGGATATTCTTGAGCAAAACCTGTACCATTCTGTGTGTGATTTGAGGCTAGGATGGAGGTTCACCTTCCAGCAGGACAATGACCCCAAACACACTGCTAAAGCAACACTTGAGTGGTTTAAGGGGAAACATGTAAATGTGTCGGAATGGCCTAGTCAACGCTCAGACCTCAATCCAATAGAAAATCTGTGTTCAGACTTAAAGATTGCTGTTCACAAGTGCAAACCATCCAACTTGAAGGAGCTGGAGCAGTTTTGCAAGGAGGAATAGGCAAAAGTCCCAGTGGTAAGGTGGGGCAAGCTCATAGAGACTTATCCAAAGCAACTTGGAGCTGTGATACTAAATCCGATTACATTTGCCCTGGGGTAGTAATCAATCCCCCTAGATAACTCAAGTGCCACATCCTGATAGAATGTATAGAGCTGTATGAAAAAATATTGGACTTTATAGGCACTAATATATAAAAAATGTAACAATTTTTATTGCACAGTAGTACAAAAATTCAAATGGTACAGTAAATGTATTATTGAAATACATACAAAAATATTCTAAAATTGAAAATCATAGACATAAACCATCGTAGGACACTCAATGATAATATTACTCATTCCGTGGGATATCATAAAAACGTCTGCCCACTCGGGATTGCAGAGAGGAAGAGTGCCCCAAAATTGGAATTCCATGAATTTTTTGAAAATTAAAAGTAGCTCGACATGTTTCGCGATTATCTGAGAATCGCTTCTTCAGGAGCTTCTAAATTCCAAAATAGAGAATATGGTTTAAGAAAAACATCATATACATATGATACAGTTATACCTCTCATAAGTGTCAAACATTGTATCAACACCCGACCCTTACCAGAAGTATCCTATTAGAATTGCCTGATGCAGTCACTTCACCTCACCCCAGGTGTCTCAACCCAAACTCATGCGCATGGGGCACCCCACCGGGCTGGAAAGACAGAGGGGAGCAATGAGAATCGGGAATGTGGGGATGCTCCGGGTAACAACGAAGCAAACCAACGTTAACTATTAAAGTACTATAGGTGCCTTCAAGCTGGCCTGATAAGCTTGGCCAGTAACTTACTTGTAGTAGGGAGGTAGAACAGTTAGTACGGGAGCTCACAACACCATGGGTCGGCCATACAGGGATGGAATCATATAAGGAAGCCTTATCAGTAGAACCTAGGTAGGTTGGAAAAAGTTTTAAGTTAATCCCCCAGCGTGCATTGGAGCTGTGATAGCCGCAAAAGGTGGCTCTACAAAGTATTGACTTTAGGGGAGTGAATAATTATGCACATTGACTTTTTCTGTTTTGTCCTATTTGTTGTCACAATAAAAAAAAAACATCTTCAAAGTTGTGGGCATGTTCTGTAAATTAAATGATGCAAATCCTCAAACAATCCATGTAAATTCCAGGTTGTGAGGCAACAAAACACAAAAAATGCCAAGGGTGGTGAATACTTTTGCAAGGTACTGTAGTTCCCCCTGTCAGTGTAGAGGTAGGATAGTATGTAGGTAGGTCCCCTTGTCAGTGTAGGTTTGGTAGACTGTAAATAGGTCACCCTGTCAGTGTAGGTAGGATAATCCATAGGAAGGTCCCCCTGCCAGTGTAGGCAGGGTAGTCTGTACATAGGTCCCCCTGTCAGTGTTGGTTGGGTAGTCTGTGGGTAGAACCCCCTAGCTCTGTAGGTAGGACAGTCTGTAGGTAGGTCCCCCCTGGCTCTGTAGGTAGGGTCCCCCTTGGCTCTGTAGGTAGGGGTCCCCCCTGGCTCTGTAGGTAGGGGTTCCCCTGGCTCTGTAAGTAGGGTCCCCCTGGCTCTGTAGGTAGGGGTCCCCCCTAGCTCTGTAGGTAGGGGTCCCCCCTGGCTCTGTAGGTAGGGTTCCCCTGGCTCTGTAGGTAGGGGTCCCCCCTGGCTCTGTAGGTAGGGGTCCCCCCTGGCTCTGTAAGTAGGGTCCCCCCTGGCTCTGTAGGTAGGGGTCCCCCCTAGCTCTGTAGGTAGGGGTCCCCCTGGCTCTGTAGGTAGGGTCCCCCTGGCTCTGTAGGTAGGGGTCTCCCCTGGATCTGTAGGTAGGGTCCCCCCCTGGCTCGGCTCTGTAGGTAGGGTCCCCCCTGGCTCTGTAGGTAGGGGTCCCCCCTGGCTCTGTAGGTAGGGGTCCCCCCTGGCTCTGTAGGTAGGGTCCCCCTGGCTCTGTAGGTAGGGGTCTCCCCTGGCTCTGTAGGTAGGGGTCTCCCCTGGCTCTGTAGGTAGGGGTCCCCCTGGCTCGGCTCTGTAGGTAGGGTCCCCCTGGCTCTGTAGGTAGGGGTCCCCCCTGGCTCTGTAGGTAGGGTCCCCCCTGGCTCTGTAGGTAGGGGTCCCCCCCTGGCTCTGTAGGTAGGGGTCCCCCTGGCTCTGTAGGTAGGGTCCCCCCTGGCTCTGTAGGTAGGGTCCCCCCTGGCTCTGTAGGTAGGGTCCCCCCTGGCTCTGTAGGTAGGGGTCCCCCTGGCTCTGTAAGTAGGGTCCCCCTGGCTCTGTAGGTAGGGTCCCCCCCTGGCTCTGTAGGTAGGGTCCCCCTGGCTCTGTAGGTAGGTTCCCCCCTGGCTCTGTAGGTAGGATCCCCCCTGGCTCTGTAGGTAGGGGTCCCCCTGGCTCTGTAGGTAGGGTCCCCCCTGGCTCTGTAGGTAGGGGTCCCCCTGGCTCTGTAGGTAGGCCCCCCTGGCTCTGTAGGTAGGTAGGCCCCCCTGGCTCTGTAGGTAGGGGTCCCCCCTGGCTCTGTAGGTAGGGTCCCCCCTGGCTCTGTAGGTAGGGTCCCCCCTGGCTCTGTAGGTAGGGTCCCCCCTGGCTCTGTAGGTAGGGGTCCCCCTGGCTCTGTAAGTAGGGTCTCCCTGGCTCTGTAGGTAGGGTCCCCCCTGGCTCTGTAGGTAGGGTCCCCCCTGGCTCTGTAGGTAGGGGTCCCCCTGGCTCTGTAGGTAGGGGTCGCCCCTGGCTCTGTAGGTAGGGGTCCCCCCTGGCTCTGTAGGTAGGGTCCCCCCTGGCTCTGTAGGTAGGGTCCCACCCCTGGCTCTGTAGGTAGGGTCCCCCCTGGCTCTGTAGGTAGGGGTCCCCCCTGGCTCTGTAGGTAGGGGTCTCCCTGGCTCTGTAGGTAGGGGCCCCCCCTGGCTCTGTAGGTAGGGTCCCCCCCTGGCTCGGCTCTGTAAGTAGGGTCCCCCCTGGCTCTGTAGGTAGGGGTCCCCCTGGCTCTGTAGGTAGGGGTCCCCCTGGCTCTGTAGGTAGGGGTCCCCCTGGCTCTGTAGGTATGGTCCCACCCCTGGCTCTGTAGGTAGGGTCCCCCCTGGCTCTGTAGGTAGGGGTCCCCCCCTGGCTCTGTAGGTAAGAGTCCCCCTGGCTCTGTAGGTAGGGTCCCCCCTGGCTCTGTAGGTAGGGTCCCCACTGGCTTTGTAGGTAGGGTCCCCCCCTGGCTCTGTAGGTAGGGGTACCCCTGGCTCTGTAAGTAGGGTCCCCCTGGCTCTGTAGGTAGGGTCCCCCTGGCTCTGTAGGTAGGGGTCCCCCTGGCTCTGTAGGTAGGGGTCCCCCCTGGCTCTGTAGGTAGGGGTCCCCCCTGGCTCTGTAGGTAGGGTCCCCCCCTGGCTCTGTAGGTAGGGTCCCCCCTGGCTCTGTAGGTAGGGGTCCCCCTGGCTCTGTAGGTAGGTTCCCCCCTGGCTCTGTAGGTAGGATCCCCCCTGGCTCTGTAGGTAGGGGTCCCCCTGGCTCTGTAGGTAGGGTCCCCCCCTGGCTCTGTAGGTAGGGGTCCCCCTGGCTCTGTAGGTAGGCCCCCCTGGCTCTGTAGGTAGGGTCCCCCCTGGCTCTGTAGGTAGGGTCCCCCCCTGGCTCTGTAGGTAGGGGTCCCCCTGGCTCTGTAGGTAGGGTCCCCCTGGCTCTGTAGGTAGGGGTCGCCCCTGGCTCTGTAGGTAGGGGTCCCCCCTGGCTCTGTAGGTAGGGTCCCACCCCTGGCTCTGTAGGTAGGGTCCCCCCCTGGCTCTGTAGGTAGGGTCTCCCCAGGCTCTGTAGGTAGGGGTCCCCCCTTGCTCTGTAGGTAGGGGTCCCCCTGGCTCTGTAAGTAGGGTCCCCCCTGGCTCTGTAGGTAGGGGCCCCCCTGGCTCTGTAGGTAGGGTCCCCCTTGGCTCGGCTCTGTAAGTAGGGTCCCCCCTGGCTCTGTAGGTAGGGGTCCCCCTGGCTCTGTAGGTAGGGGTCCCCCTGGCTCTGTAGGTAGGGGTCCCCCTGGCTCTGTAGGTATGGTCCCACCCCTGGCTCTGTAGGTATGGTCCCACCCCTGGCTCTGTAGGTAGGGTCCCCCCCTGGCTCTGTAGGTAGGGTCCCCCCTGGCTCTGTAGGTAGGGTCCCCACTGGCTCTGTAGGTAGGGTCCCCCCCTGGCTCTGTAGGTAGGGGTACCCCTGGCTCTGTAAGTAGGGTCCCCCTGGCTCTGTAGGTAGGGTCCCCCTGGCTCTGTAAGTAGGGGTCCCCCTGGCTCTGTAGGTAGGGGTCCCCCCTGGCTCTGTAGATAGGGTCCCCCCCTGGCTCTGTAGGTAGGGGTCCCCCTGGCTCTGTAGGTAGGTTCCCCCCTGGCTCTGTAGGTAGGATCCCCCCTGGCTCTGTAGGTAGGATCCCCCCTGGCTCTGTAGGTAGGGGTCCCCCTGGCTCTGTAGGTAGGGTCCCCCCTGGCTCTGTAGGTAGGGGTCCCCCTGGCTCTGTAGGTAGGCCCCCCTGGCTCTGTAGGTAGGGGTCCCCCCTGGCTCTGTAGGTAGGGTCCCCCCTGGCTCTGTAGGTAGGGTCCCCCCTGGCTCTGTAGGTAGGGTCCCCCCCTGGCTCTGTAGGTAGGGGTCCCCCTGGCTCTGTAAGTAGGGTCCCCCTGGCTCTGTAGGTAGGGTCCCCCCTGGCTCTGTAGGTAGGGTCCCCCCTGGCTCTGTAGGTAGGGGTCCCCCTGGCTCTGTAGGTAGGGGTCGCCCCTGGCTCTGTAGGTAGGGGTCCCCCCTGGCTCTGTAGGTAGGGTCCCCCCTGGCTCTGTAGGTAGGTTCCCACCCCTGGCTCTGTAGGTAGGGTCCCACCCCTGGCTCTGTAGGTAGGGCCCCCCCCTGGCTCTGTAGGTAGGGTCCCCCCAGGCTCTGTAGGTAGGGGTCCCCCTGGCTCTGTAAGTAGGGTCCCCCCTGGCTCTGTAGGTAGGGGCCCCCCTGGCTCTGTAGGTAGGGTCCCCCTTGGCTCGGCTCTGTAAAAGGGGTCCCCCCTGGCTCTGTAGGTAGGGGTCCCCCTGGCTCTGTAGGTAGGGGTCCCCCTGGCTCTGTAGGTATGGTCCCACCCCTGGCTCTGTAGCTAGGGTCCCCCCCTGGCTCTGTAGGTAGGGTCCCCCCTGGCTCTGTAGGTAGGGTCCCCCCTGGCTCTGTAGGTAGGGGTCCCCCTGGCTCTGTAACTAGGGTCCCCCCTGGCTCTGTAGGTAGGGTCCCCCCTGGCTCTGTAGGTAGGCCCCCCTGGCTCTGTAGGTAGGGTCCCCCCTGGCTCTGTAGGTAGGGGTCCCCCATGGCTCTGTGGGTAGGGGTCCCTCCTGGCTCGGCTCTGTAAGTAGGGTCCCCCCTGGCTCTGTAAGTAGGGTCCCCCTGGCTCTGTAGGTAGGGTCCCACCCCTGGCTCTGTAGGTAGGGTCCCCCCGCTGGCTCTGTAGGTAGGGTCCCCCCTGGCTCTGTAAGTAGGGTCCCCCCTGGCTCTGTAGGTAGGGGTCCCCCTGGCTCTGTAGGTAGGGGTCCCCCCTGGCTCTGTAGGTAGGGGTCCCCCTGGCTCTGTAGGTAGGGTCCCCCCTGGCTCTGTAGGTAGGGTCCCACCCCTGGCTCTGTAGGTAGGGTCCCCCCCTGGCTCTGTAGGTAGGGTCCCCCTGGCTCTGTAGGTAGGGTCCCCCTGGCTCTGTAGGTAGGGGTCCCCCCTGGCTCTGTAGGTAGGGGTCCCCCCTGGCTCTGTAGGTAGGGGTCCCCCTGGCTCTGTAAGTAGGGTCCCCCCTGGCTCTGTAGGTAGGGTCCCCCTGGCTCTGTAAGTAGGGGTCCCTCTGGCTCTGTAGGTAGGCCCCCCTGGCTCTGTAGGTAGGGGTCCCCCTGGCTCTGTAGGTAGGGTCCCCCTGGCTCTGTAGGTAGGGTCCCCCCTGGCTCTGTAGGTAGGGGTCCCCCCTGGCTCTGTAGGTAGGGGTCCCCCCTAGCTCTGTAGGTAGGGGTCCCCCCTGGCTCTGTAGGTAGGGTCCCCCTGGCTCTGTAGGTAGGGGTCTCCCCTGGCTCTGTAGGTAGGGTCCCCCCCTGGCTCGGCTCTGTAGGTAGGGTCCCCCCTGGCTCTGTAGGTAGGGGTCCCCCCTGGCTCTGTAGGTAGGGTCCCCCCTGGCTCTGTAGGTAGGGTCCCCCCTGGCTCTGTAGGTAGGGGTCTCCCCTGGCTCTGTAGGTAGGGGTCTCCCCTGGCTCGGCTCTGTAGGTAGGTTCCCCCCTGGCTCTGTAGGTAGGGGTCCCCCCTGGCTCTGTAGGTAGGGGTCCCCCCTGGCTCTGTAGGTAGGGTCCCCCCTGGCTCTGTAGGTAGGGGTCCCCCCTGGCTCTGTAGGTAGGGGTCCCCCTGGCTCTGTAGGTAGGGGTCCCCCCTGGCTCTGTAGGTAGGGGTCCCCCCTGGCTCTGTAAGTAGGGTCCCCCTGGCTCTGTAGGTAGGGTCCCCCCTTGCTCTGTAGGTAGGGGTCCCCCCTGGCTCTGTAGGTAGGGTCCCCCCTGGCTCTGTAGGTAGGGTCCCCCCTGGCTCTGTAGGTAGGGGTCCCCCTGGCTCTGTAGGTAGGTTCCCCAGTGGGTCAGTAGGTAGGATCCCCCCCTGGCTCTGTAGGTAGGGTCCCCCCCTGGCTCGGCTCTGTAGGTAGGTTCCCCCCTGGCTCTGTAGGTAGGGTCCCCCCCTGGCTCGGCTCTGTAGGTAGGTTCCCCCCTGGCTCTGTAGGTAGGGGCCCCCCCTGGCTCTGTAGGTAGGGGTCCCCCCTGGCTCTGTAGGTAGGGTCCCCCCTGGCTCTGTAAGTAGGGTCCCCCTGGCTCTGTAGGTAGGGTCCCCCCTGGCTCTGTAGGTAGGGGTCCCCCCTGGCTCTGTAGGTAGGGGTCCACCTGGCTCTGTAGGTAGGTTCCCCCCTGGCTCTGTAGGTAAGGGTCCCCCTGGCTCTGTAGGTAGGGTCCCCCCTGGCTCTGTAGGTAGGGTCCCCCCTGGCTCTGTAGGTAGGGGTCCCCCTGGTTCTGTAGGTAGGGTCCGCCCTGGCTCTGTAGGTAGGGGTCCCCCTGGCTCTGTAAGTAGGGTCCCCCCTGGCTCTGTAGGTGGGTAGTCTTGGTGCAGTGTGCGGGGACAGAGGGGTTAATTGTCCCCGGGTGGTGCGGCTCCTCCGGCACGTGTGAGTGAGGAAGTCCCGGCTGTGTCGGTGGTGGGGGGAAGGGAGAGCGATCCTCGGAGATTGGAGGATGGAAACACACAGCGGATGGGAAGAGAGGAGCGGACGGGTCCCGGCTCCCAGCCCCGAGCACAGCGGACATCCCACAACAAAGCACTGAGCCCGAGCCTGGCATCCTTCCCACAGCCCGGCACTGAGCCTGGCATCCATCCCACACAGGAGTCACTGCGGACAATGCGAGCTCTTCTCCTGTGTCAGAGGGGCCGGGGAGCCGCACAATGGGAGTCCTAGCATGGACCTGATTCATTGGACCGACCCAATGTCCTACCGCTGACATCCTCTACTGCACACTCCCCACCGGGATCTCCTGTACACTGATCCGGGACTCTGCACCTCTATACTCACTGATCCGGGACTCTGCACCCCTATACCCACCTATCCGGGACTCTGCACCCCTATACCCACCTATCCGGGACTCTGCACCCCTATTCTCACCGATCCGGGACTCTGCACCCCCATACCCACCAATCCGGGACTCTGCACCCCTATTCTCACTGATCTGGGACTCTGCACCCCCATACCCACCGATCCGGGACTCTGCACCCCCATACCCACCTATCCGGGACTCTGCACCCCTATTCTCACTGATCCAGGACTCTGCACCTCTATACCCACCGATCCGGGACTCTGCACCCCCATACCCACCGATCCGGGACTCTGCACCCCCATACCCACCTATCCGGGACTCTGCACCCCTATTCTCACTGATCCAGGACTCTGCACCTCTATACCCACCGATCCGGGACTCTGCACCCCCATACCCACCGATCCGGGACTCTGCACCACCATACCCACCTATCCGGGACCCTGCACCCCTATTCTCCCTGATCTGGGACTCTGCATCCCTATACCCACCGATCCAGGACTCTGCAACCCTATTCTGCACCCCCATACCCACTGATCTGGGACTCTGCACCCATATACCCACTGATCCGGGACTCTGCACCCCTATTCTCACTGATCTGTGACTCTGCACCCATATACTCACTGATCTGTGACTCTGCACCCCTATACCCACCTATCCGGGACTCTGTACCCCCATACCCACCGATCTGGGACTCTGCACCCCCATACCCACTTATCCGGGACTCTGCACCCCCATACCCACCTATCCGGGACTCTGCACCCCCATACCCACCTATCCGGGACTCTGCACCCCCATGCCCACCTATCTGGGACTCTGCACCCCTATACCCACCGATCCGGGACTCTGCACCCCTATGCTCACTGATCCGGGACTGCACCCCTATTCTGCACCCCCATACCCACTGATCCGGGACTCTGCACCCCCATACTCACCAATACAAGTAAGCCAGCATCCCCAAAACCCTAACAATAGAGTCACTCTGTGTCAGTCTTACACCTTCAAGATCCTCCCTTAACCAGTAAGTCTGAACCCCAGAACACCTCTTATTCAGTGACTCTGAACCCCAGAACACAGTGATCAGTGCTATATCTTAGTGGATTACCACTGGCCCATCTCAGGATCCAGCCAACATTGGACTAATTCTACAGAACTATTTCAGGGACCCAAAAGCACAGATCCCCCTGGTTCAGTGATCCTCCTGGACACCAGAACACCCCGTTCCCTTTGATGATGTGACACATTTCCCCAGAACACCCCCACATTCATTGACTTTTAAAACCCCCAGATTCACTGACTCTGGACACCCAGAATAAAGTTCCCTTTGATGACTTGACCCTGGACCCCAGAAAACCCAGATTCCCTTAGCCAGGTCCCCAGATTCTGCGTCCCTGGACCCCAGAACCCCCCAGATTCTGCGTCCCTGGACCCCAGAACCCCCCAGATTCTGTGACCCTGGACCCCAGAACCCCCCGGATTCTGTGACCCTGGACCCCAGAACCCCCCGGATTCTGTGACCCTGGACCCCAGAACACCCCGGATTCTGTGACCCTGGACCCCAGAACACCCCGGATTCTGTGACCCTGGACCCCAGAACACCCCGGATTCTGTGACCCTGGACCCCAGAACACCCCAGATTCTGTGACCCTGGACCCCAGGACACAGGTCCCTTTGATGATGTGACCCAGCATAGACAGGATTTCCTGCATTGGACCTGGTCAGGCAGCATTCAGGGTTGCCTCGCTCACAATGGATCTGGGTAATTATTCATGCTGATCGGTGGTCCTATTGTTTGCACACAGGCAGAAGGACAATGTGAAGTCCCCTCGGTTTCCTCCTGTGGGCAGTGCCATAGCCAGGGAAGAGTGTGCTCACATCTCACATGGTGTGGATGATGCCAGGCTGAGGATGGCAGATGTTCGGGACTCGGCTGCTTGTGCTGCTGCAGCAGTGGTGGGACTTCTGGGGGTGCAGGATGGGGGTAGCCTGACTCCTGGGGGGCCCAGCCGGGGAGCAGAGGACTTGGTACTGAATGGAGGATGCTCAGAGGACAGTCCGCAGTCTGGGAGGAGCAGCAGGGAACACTCTGGGGAAAGGGGACAAGGGACTCCAAAAACTACCGGTATTATGAAGGTAAGACCACCATGAATTCTCCCTCTCACTGCATAGTATTCTTATCGGTTGTCAGCTGCAGCTGTGCCTGCAATGAATGCTGCATGTCACTTCACAGCAGCTGAGAGCAACTTCTAACCCAAGAAAGGGAATGGCTGAGCATTCCGTGCTGGATACGTCTGCACCAAGTTTTTAAAGGGAACTCCACGAATGATCTTTTCTCTATTCTTGCTTTGATCCAGCTTGACTCATTGTAAGTATCCATATCTGATATCCTGAGGATCACTGAGGATGCTGAAAATCAATGTAGTAGTCTATGCTCCATACAGCGATAGCCGGGAGCTACTCCAGTGACTTTGCCTTTCCATACTGAACACAGGGGGTTGCTTGCTCAGCATCACCACCATTCATTTCTTGTATTTCCTTCTAGTGAATACAAGGCGTTCTGTAATTGGAAGAGGTGGGGAGTTAGGGGTGCATGATCTCCACCCCATTTAATCTGAAGACACCTTGTATTCTTTGGAAAAAAAAAGTAAGTCTCTGAATGGTGGCAGTGCCAAGAGAGTGGTCCCATGTGTTCAGTGTTTTTAGAGGGAAAGCCGCCAGATGATCATGGCTATCACTATATACTACAATAATTTCCCCAGTGCTCCTCTGGATACCTGATATGGATGGCCATCTGGTCCAGTACAAGCCTGGATAAAAGATCATTCCTGGAGTTCCACTTTATGTAGACTGGTCATAGGAAAAATAGAATACTACCATTGTTGATCTGCTTCTGAAAAAGCTAATTGCTTGATGTTAGGCTGAATCAATACTTTGCTTCGTTGGCCTGGAACATGTATGTAAGTCGGGACAGTCCGAAGTCCTCATTTGCATACAGACAGGGGTGGACATATTATATGTGCAGCTGGATGGGGGGGCCTTGTGGGACCCAAGGGCCCATTTATTTTACCTGTGGTTTGGGCAGGGACTCTGACCTCGCTTACTGTCAGGTAGACCTGGGCACTGCTCACTTCTAGGAAAGGTAGGACCGGGTGGTGTGACACAGTGAGCGCCTTCTTCACCTTCTCCCTGACCAACCCTGGGGCATACACATTGCTTTTCTGGACTAGACTAGGCAAAGTAACAGGTTCCCTTGATATTAGGCTCCGAAAGGCATCCATGCTTAAGCTGGCTATGCAGATTTTTATGGAAAAAAAAAAAGATAGATTTAGCAGCATGGATGGAGGAATCTCCCCAGATGGCTATTGTATGTTGACAGTATTTTTCCTCTCGTTGAGCCAGATGGTGTTGGCAGGGCCTCCTGTGGCTTGATATTTGATTCACTTGCCACTACAGCCACCAACCACTTTTGTGCAAGTTTCCACTTAAAAAAAACAAAACCCTGTGCTGGGTGCATGGGCATTCTCCATGTGGTCACATCCACATGCTGTCAGCTGCATTCCTCATACATACAACACCGTTCCTTATGCCAAATGCAATCTTTAATGCCATCAGTATATACTGCCCCAGAGGAGCAGATGTCTCATTAACATTGATGCACAAGGGGTTGCACACCTTTTGGCCTGGTTCACACCTATGCAGGTTGCAGTTTGCATATTGCAGGTGCGTGTTGCGTTTTTCAATGCACATTTTTGATCCATTGAAGTCTATGGAACCAAAAACCCGAAAAAAGGCCTTGGCCCTTTCCATAAAATGCACAGATGTGAACGTGACCCACAGGAAACAATGTTAAATGGACTGAAGTGTGTTTCTGCAAAACTGAAAATGCGCAAAAAAATGCATAGCTGTGAACCTGGTCTTAAACCTATTGGAATCCACTGCAGATCTCCTTGTAGATTAATCAATAGTATGATGTGTGTATGATGGCGCTGGACTGATAGAAGTGGAAATTGTTTCTGATAGTTCTACTGTAAAGTGTTATTTCCCTGTTCTGGTCCAAGGCTGCTGCCTCTCCGTTGGCAATTAAGGGAGCACTCGCCAGGCAGTCATTTGTTGGCTGTGTGCGAAGGAGCATATGGTACAAAAATTCATCTCACCTAAAGAACTTTTTGAAATATTTAATGGCTAAGAGCATCATATGCAACCAACACATTTTGGGGGGGAAAAAAGCCTCCACCTTCTTCAGGCCTAAGCAGTCAATGTTAATAAAATCATGACGGCATGCACATTCTATTACATTGATAGAAATGACAGAAAAAATCCTCATTGCGCAATGCCATTTTAAACGATTTATTTACTTATAAACAATATAAAATAACCGGTGCAGAAGGGTGCTCCTAAATTCTGGTGTAGTATCCGCTGACGCCAGCTCCCACCTTATACACACCACCTTCAAATTTTCCTGTGTGTCCCCTTAGGCCCCTTTCACACTGACACGTTTTTCAGGCGGTTTAGCGCTAAAAATAGCGCTGCTATACCGCCTGAAAAAATCGTGCCCTGCAGTCTTTAATGTGAAAGCCCGAAGGCTTTCACACTGAAGCGGTGCGCTAGCAGTCCTGCTAGCCGCATCTTTGCAGCGGTGAAGGAGCGGTGTGTTTACCGTTCCTTTACCGCTGCTGCCCATTGAAAGCAATGGGAAACCGCGGTAATACCACGGGCAATGCGCCTCTGCAGAGGCGCATTGCGGGCGGTATTAACCCTTTTTCGGCCGCTAGCGGGGTGATTTTAACCCCCGCTATCGGCCGATATCGCGGTAAAAACGACGGTATAGCGGCGCTAAAAATAGTGCCGCTATACCGCCAGCGCACCTCCCTGCCCCAGTGTGAAAGGGGCCTTAGGGGTTTCTACTCACCAGAAGGTTGAGTTTAACAGGCACTGTCACACTGGATCCTCCTTCTCCAAGATGTAATAGATCCACTGGCACTTATCCTGGTGGTCTGTTAATGACCAACTTGATGGAAGTTTAAGCCTGGGGAGCCCGTGGGGATTGACCGCACAACTCGCTGACCAGCTGAATGTTCCCAAGGGTTATTGATAGATTGAGACCAAAGATTGATCAAAGATTAGCTAGATTGTTATATTTCTATTCACTTCACGTTCCCGCCCTCGTGGAGGGGGATCAGTGGCAGGGGTGGGGGGATGGGATTAGTTAGGAGGCAGTACACTGTGACAAATTTTGAATCGTGTAGAGCAGGTATATGCAATTAGCGGGCCTCCAGCTGTTGTAGAACTACAAGTCCCACGAGGCTTAGCAAGATTCTGACAGCCACATGCATGATACCCAGAGGCAGAGGCATGATGGGACTTGTAGTTTTGCAACAGCTGGAGGTCTGCTAATTGCATATCCCTGATGTAGAGCAAAGCTGGAAATCTTTGACAAGTATATAGTGGGGGATTCTACCAATGTAATGGGGAATTTACAATGACCACCAATGTGAGGGGGGGGGGATTTACACTGACCACCATGTAACGGGGGATTTTACGCCACCCACCAATAGAAAAGAGGGATTTCTACACTGACACCAATGTAATAAGAGCATTTACACCAACCACCAGTGTAAAGGGGAATATACAATGACAACCACTGTGAAGGAGATTTGTACTGACCACCAATGTAAGGTGACACTTCTTCACAGACCACCAATGTTAGGGGGGATTTACACTGACCACCAGTGTAAAGACAATTCTGTTCTTACCACCAATGTAAAGGAAAATTTACACTGATCACCAATGTTATGAAGAATTGACAACCAATGTAATGGGGAATTTTACATCAACAGCCAATAAAGGGGTATTTCTACACTGGCCACCATTGTAAGGGGGACTTACAATCTCCACCAATATAAAGGGGGCTTCTATATGGACCACCAATGTAAGGGAGGATTTAAAACTGACCACAAATGCAAGTTTGGATATTTTTATTGTTTACCAATATAAAGAGGATTTTCTGCACTGGCCGCCAATGTAATGGGGATTTACACTGACCACTAATGTAATGGGAGCATTCACAGTAACCAACAATGTAAAGAGGGATTTACACTGACCACCAATGTAAGGGGGGCCTTCACACTGGTCACTAGTGTGAATGAGAGGGTTGTACACCAAGCCCCAATGTAATGAGAAGATTTACACTGACCGCCAACGTAACTGAGACATTTAGCCTGCGTTCACATTTGTGTGTGTTGGGAATACATGTAAAATCGCTTTCCTGACATGAAACATGCTGCCCCTTAGCAGATACACAACAGTGCCATTATTATTAATGACACCCTCATGCATCGGCTGAGATGTGCGTATTCACATGAACCAAAATTCAGGGTGCTGTGGCACCATGTTATTTATTTTTTTAACAAGAAGAGCACCATGTTATTTTGAAGAAGGTTTCCACCTCCAATTTGCTTACCTTTTTGTAGAACAGGCTGATGTTAGGCCTAATGACTATAGTTGTAGGCAGGACTTTCAAGCATGCTTCTTTACCTCCCCAGTGGGCAGCATTCAGTGGAAGTGATGATGATATGACCTCAGGGGGACATGATATACATATGAATGCCATCTCTATTTACATATCAATGCCGCTGTCTGCGACTATTTACATATTAATGCAGGTTATTTACATGTAAACACAGGGTCTGCAGGTGAGTCATATGTACATGGCAATAGAGCAGAGCTGGGCAGCAGCAACAGAACTTTACACTAAGATTTTGGGACACAGCATGGGACTAAAATTTCAAGGGGTAAGGGAATTTAAACTGGGATAGTTGGCAAGTATGAGGTAGCTGCTTTGGGCCCCACAACAATGATGGGGCCCAGGGCAGCTGCCCATTTTGCCCTGCCTTAAAAACTGTCCAGTTGTGCCATATTTTCTCCACTTGATGATGACTGTCTTCACTGTGTTCCATGGTATATCCATTGCCTTGGAAATTCTTTTGTATTATTCTCCTGACTGATATATTTTAACAATGAGATCCATCTGATGCTTTGGAAGCTCTCTGCAGACCATGGCTTTTGCTATAGGATGCCACTAAAAAATGTCAGGAAAGACTTACTAGAACAGCTAAACTTTATTTGGGGTTAATCAGAGGCACTTTAAATGATGGCAGGTGTGTACTGACTCCTATTTAACATGAGTTTGAATGTGATTGCTTAATTCTGAACACAGCTACATCCCAGTTATAAGAGGGTGTGCACACTTATGCAACCACATTATTTTATATTTAATTCCCCTTCCTAAAAGATTTCAGTTTGTTTGTTTTTTAATTGAGTTGTACTGTTTATAGGTCACAATAAAGGTGGAAAAAGTTCTGAAA
The DNA here is from genome assembly GCA_029206835.1 of Rana muscosa. Classification (NCBI taxonomy): domain Eukaryota; kingdom Metazoa; phylum Chordata; class Amphibia; order Anura; family Ranidae; genus Rana; species Rana muscosa. The sequence goes on along the minus strand of CM055128.1, from coordinate 177,005,220 downwards.
TAATTTTGTCTCATTTTTTTACATCGCAGATACCTGACATTTTAACAGGGGGGGTGTATACTTTTTATATCCACTGTATGTTTACACATTGGCTACATCTAGGTCCTTCCTCCCCTTAGGCACTGATATTGCTGCACATTATTGGTACAGCTCTCTACAGATTCGGACCATCTTGCCCATAATTTGTGATATCATTTTACACCGTTCTTTGTCGTGCTTTAATTATCTTTGGTTTAACCCTACCTGGGTATACCAATGTAGCTTACAGCACTATGAAGTGATCTGCATGCAATATACTAATATAAGTCCCGCTTACAATCCAATTTCCCTGTGTCCACCCCCTAGGCGTTCACGGCTTATGACTGACTTCGCTCACCATGCTAATGTGACATCCTTTATTATTGGTCCTGAAGAAGCTACGCAATTAAAGCGAAATGCCTTGACCAGCTGAGGTGACCTGCTGCACAGACATTTCCTTCTTCCAGACTATTTAATGTATTTATGGTTTGAAGGGTGCACATAGAGGCCACAATGCTATGTCACGTACATTGTTTTTAATGACTATATTCACCGGTCCTGTTTTCATGCTATATAGCAGGTTTTAATTATGTACTAATAAACATTGGTGTTTTATATTTTAATTAGTTTTTAGTCATGTTTAGTGCCAGTAAAGTCCACCATTGGCAGGACTTGGTGGACTTTTTAGGCACAACTTGTAAAGAGTATCCAGAAGTATTACAATAAAAGATTTATTTATTTATTAAACATATTACATAAAAATCAACATATAAAATAGGGAATTTATTGTATATCTACGACATTATCACCATCTATTGAAATAGCAAAATATGATCCTCTTGCACCCAACGAGTTTCGGAGTACCGATATCAGGGGTGTGTATTGGCAGAGCTTTTTTTTCTACAATATAATTTAAAGAATGAATGTGTAACAACGTACATATCTTCATATGTGTAAAAAATTATACAAAGATTTTAAGAGGTACACTTACATATATTGTGGTGATAAGGTGAATTTATTTTCCATCATGTTGCAATTAAAAACGGAAAAACCTTTAAGAGACTGTGCTTTCTGACTCTCTGCTTCAGTAACTCAACCGTCAATAAGACTTTTAAGGGTGTGTATTTGTGTCTCTCCCAAAGAGGCGGCTCCCAAATCTCTCTATGCCCCTCTATGTCGCGGCTCCCAAATCTCTCTATGCCCCTCTATGTCTGTGGGACATAGAGGGATCTGCCTCTTATTAAACACCTTATTGAACAATAGAACACCTCTGGGACATTATGTTTTGGTCCATCCGACTCCACCAGGTTGCACCTCAGTCTGTTCAGGAGCTCAGTGATGCCCTGGTCCAGATCTGGGAGGAAATATCCCAGGATACCATCCATCGTCTCATTAGAAGCATGCCCTGACCTCAGGCATGCGTACAAGCATGTGGGGGCCATACAAACTACCATTCTGAGTTACTGCAATGAAATTTTAGCAAAATGCACTAGCCTGCTGCATCATTTTTTCACTTTGATTTTCAGGGTATCTTTGAATTCAGCCCTCTGTAGGTTGATCATTTTAATTTCCATCAAACGACGTGGCATCCTTTCATTCCTAACACATTACCCAGTCCATATCAGTATAGATATTCAGCATGATATTTTTCCCTATTGAGCTCTAATGTGCTTTCAAAGAGTTTTTTCTTTTCTTTTTTAAATGGAGGCTTATATATTGTACAGCTGTTTCAAAGGAAATGTAGAGACTGCCATTGCTGGCCTTGTTTTTTTTTTTTTTTTTTTTTTTAACTGGCAATTGTCTGGCTTCAAACTTCTGAGTCAACAGCTTTTGTTTTTTCCTCCCGAATCAGCTGGCTACTTTCCCTTGTGGGGCCCTATGGAGTTTGCAGGAGCCACCCTTATGTGAAGATTTCGGGGGGCGCGGCACAACCAACACACCCCCCCCCGATGGGAGACACCGACACGGCCAGTGGCGATCACCCCGCAGCACCCCCCGCAGGAGACAGACACAGCCAGCGACGATCATCCTGTGGAAGGACACAGCAGCCAGTTGTGATCACCTTACCTAGTGGAGACACAGAGGGACCACTTCAGTAAGGACACAGGCTTTCTCCTTCTGGCCGATTGGAACCCAGAAGTGTGTCCTGAGACACGATTGGCCAGGGAGTCATAAGACTCCCTGGCCAATAGGGGATCCTGATTGGCTGGGAGGAGAATGTGGCAGAATGGTGAATATTAATTCGCTAGTGTCACACAACTGGGTGGGATCAGGGCGCACTCTCTGCGCCCCGAGCCCACCCTATTTTGAAGCCTATTAGAGCCTCCTGCTCTAATCAGGTGCTTGAAAATACACCCCCTCCCGCCTATCCCCGCAATTGTAATTCATGTGTCTGGCATCCTGAAAGGGGCCGGGCACATGGATAGGGAGGGTGGTGGTGTTAGGGGGGGGGGGCGGCGCCCGTGCGCCCACAATGCACAGGCCGCCACTGCTGCCTGCCCTAACACAAACCGGAAGCCCAAGAGGATAAAAAACACCAAAGACATATCTCTACTGCTCCTTATGTTGATGAAGTGACATCACTAACACTCAAGCTGCTGTGAAACATTTCCAATGGAGGAGGAGCACAGGCATGTCTTCTACACCTCGCCATCTGGGCTGTCTGTGCACGACTGCAAAATGTTATAAATGAGGGGCAAACATGCACTAGGCCTGATGGGACATATAGTCCTGATGAATATCATATGGTAACTAATAACTGTTAGGTGTGAGGCTTTGCTACTATTTTATGGCTATTGCAGGCAAGAGTGTGCCTATGGTAAGAACGTGGTTATCTAACTTGGAACATAAGCCAGATAAAATATTATGTATTACAGGTAGTTATTGCGCTGTCAATTTACGCATTGCTTTACATATATATTGTACATTGATTATAAAAAGGAAAATCTGTGATAGATATCCTGCTGCTAACACCACAACCCAGATATAAGTTACAACAAAAGCATACAAATAAAAAGTGTAGCGCTGGAAAATAACATATAACCATATGTTACAGTGAAAATTGTAAAGTAGAAAAATATACAAAAAACTACTAAATTTAGTATGTGCAAAGTTCATATATAAATATCTCTGAATGGAAAATTCAGATGAAAGTTCAATCCATTCATATAAACTTCCAGTGATCGAAAGCGAATGAACAAATTCAATCGGTGAAAGGAACCACCACCAAGAGAAGAAATGGAGGCTTACAGACTAGCCTGCGACCGCCCTTCTCAGGGGGTTCAAAACAAGCTCAGCAGAACGACAGTCCTCACAGAAGGGATGTGTTGTCCTCCCAGACACTCTCGAACTCCACTGTCCCACCTCCCGATTAGGTAGTCAGGATACGTTCCGCAGCCTCATATCTGCACAGAGTGGTCTTCAATCTGGTCCTGAAGCTCCACCCACCTGTCACCGATTGGATTTGTTCATTCACTTTCGATCACTGGAAGTTTATATGAATGGATTCATCTGAATTTTCCATTCGGAGATATTTATATATGAACTTTGCACATACTAATTTAGTAGTTTTTTGTATATTTTTCTACTTCACAATTTTCACTGTAACATATGGTTAGATGTTATTTTCCAGCGCTACACTTTTTATTTGTATATATTGTACATTCACATCAGTCCCTGCCCTCAAGGAGCTTACAGTCGAAGGTCCCTAACTCACATTCATACACATACTAGGGTCAATTTAGACAGGAGCCAATTAACCTATCAGTATGTCCTTTGGAGTGTGGGAGGAAACCAGAATAACAGGAGGAAACCCACGCAGGCACAGTTTAAAAGTTAGATGCATTTGAAATTTTGGTCAGGTTTGTTACAGATGAATGATAACCCTGGTCTAACAAGGAAAAAGCATTGGAAATGAAAGTAGCTAAATTTTACTAGAATTGGGTCACCAATAAAGGAAAATTTAGATCCTAAATATTAATTGGCTCCAGTTTCCAAGAAACAGCTTCAGGTCAAAATTTCATTAAAACAATGGGGGATATTTGAATATGCTCCATAACTTTTCTGCAAAATGTGATCTAGCAATAAGAATGGTGCCACACCAATCATACATTTTTCTTTTTTATTGATACCAATAACCTAACTTTCCATTTCATTTAGACCCCTTTCACATTGGGGTCGCTTCGGCGGTGCTGCCCATTTATTTCAATGGGCAGGAGCGCTTTAGGAGCAGTGTATACACTCCTAAAGCACCTTAAAGAAGCTGATTGCAGGACTTTTTTTTACGTCCTGCCAGCGCAGCGCCTCAGTGTGAAAGCCCTTGAGCTTTCACACTGGGATTGCAGATGAGGCATTTTTCAGGTGCGATTTTAAGCGCTAAAGCGCCTGAAAAACGCCTCCAGTCTGAAAGGGGTCTGCAAAACAGTGCCATTCAACCGCAGGTTTGAGAAAACATGCTCTTGGACACATTGTAACTTCTGCAAAGCCTCTCCGCATCCACATTAGTGTTACAATGAATTATAAAATGTAACCACCTTGCCAGGAGCTCCCGATTCCATGTAGAGGTCTGGTTCACAGAAGTAGGAGTTGGAGTAGACTGCTTATCTTTTGCTTGGTATACATGTACTGATTTTGCTGGTTGAATGAAGGAAAAAAGAAAACGCTAAAAAGATCCTTGCATCAACACAAGTGATATTGATGCAGCAACCTCTCCCGCTGTTCTATTGTATTCTGACAGGGGGACTCCACCCTTCACAATACACAAATGTGTTTGCAGCCATAGGCTCCGAGAGCTGATCAAATGCTGGTTACATAGTTAGTCTGGTTGAAAAAAGACACAAGCCCATCTAGTTCTAGTTCAACCAATAAAAGGGGGGGGGGGAAAACAACCCTATGTAGACAATCCTATGCCCACAGTTATTCCAGAAGAAGGCAAAAATTCCTTCCTGATCCCCCGAGAGGCAATGTGATTTCCCCTGGATCGATTTTACCTATAAATGTTAGTACCCAGTTATATTATGAACATTTAGGAAAGAATCCAGGCCTTTTTTTAAAGCAATCTACTGACCTGGCCAGAACCACCTCTGCAGGGAGTCTATTCCACATTTTCACAGCTCTTACTGTGAAGAAACCTTTCCGTATTTGGAGATTAAATCTCTTTTTCTGTAGATTTAAAGAGTGCCCCTTGTCCTCTGTAATGACCTTAAAGTGAATAACTCAGCACCAAGTTTACTATATGGACCCCTTATAACATATTTATACATGTTAACTGCTTTAGCAGCGGAAGAATTTACCCCCTTCCTGACCAGAGCACTTTTTGCGATACGGCACTGCGTCGCTTTAACTGACAATTGCACGGTCGTGCGACATTGCACCCAAACAAAATTGATGTCCTATTTTTCCCACAAATAGAGTTTTCTTTGGTGGCATTTGTTCACCTCTGCGGTTTTTATTTTTTGCACTATAAACAAAAAAGAGCGTCAATTTGGAAAAAAAAGCACGATTTTTTACTTTTTGCTATAATAAATATCCCCAAAAAATATATAAAAAAAACAAATTTCTTTCTCAGTTTAGGCCGATATGTATTCCTCTACATATTTTTGGTAAAAAATCGCAATAAGCGTATATTGATTGGTTTGTGCAAAAGTTATAGCGTCTACAAAATAGGGGATAGATTTATGGAATTTTTTGTATAATTTTTTTTTATTAGTAATGATGACGATCTGCGATTTTTTTCTATTTTATTTTATTTTTTTTATTTTTTTCGTGACTGCGACATTATGGCGGACACATTGGATACTTTTGACACTATTTTGGGACCATTGATCAGTGCTATAAAAATGCACTGATTACTGTGTAAATGACACTGGCAGGGAAGGGGTTAAACACTAGGGCGATCAAGGGGTTAATTGTGTCCTAGGGAGTGATTTTTAACTGTGGGGGGGGGGCTACCACGGACATGATAGCGATCACTGCTCCCGATGACAGGGAGCAGTAGATCCCTGCCATGTCACTAGGCAGAACGGGGAAATGCCTTGTTTAAATAGGCATCTCCCTGTTCTGCATCTTGGTCTCACAATCACGGGCCGCTGGCGAACATCGAGTTCGTGGGGCGCGCGCCTGAAAGGCGGCAAATTTAAAGGGATGTACGTGTATGCCCATTTGCCTGCCTGTGCCATTCTGCCGATGTATCTGTGTGTGCGGCGGTCGGCAAGTGGTTAATCATATTCCCCCTTAATCTCCTCTTCTCCAGAGAGAATAAATTCAGTTCGCCATGCTACTTATCAGTTTGGTTGCCCTTCTCTGCATTTTCTCCAGTTCCCCGATATCTTTTTTGAGAACTGGTGTCCAAAACTGAACTGCATAATCCAGATGAGGTCTTACTAATGATTTGTACAGGGGCAAAATTATATTGCATGGCATTATTAAAGTAGAACCATGGGCAAAAATTTTTTTTTCATTTTGGATAGAGTAAGGGAAGATTATAACTCCTGTCAATTAAATGTTTGCCATCTGTGTCCCATTGTGGAGATTTCCCTTCACTTCCTTTCCCATAGCCAAACAAGAAGTGAGAGGAAATCCCTGCAAATTAATGGAATTCCTTGGTGACCCCCAGGTCACCAGAACTAGTGTCCGCATTTGTAAGATTTCCCCTCTCTTACTTTTCTGGGGACATCAATGATGATGGTAAACAGGATAATTTTCATTTTAATGGGTGCACGGCCAGCAATAAAAATTGACAAGCATTCTCATTCCCTCTCCACTCTATCCAAAACAAATAAAAGGTTTGCTTTTTAGTTATACTTTAAGCTTATGATCTACCAGAACATGCAGATTCTTCTCCACCATTGATTCCCCCAGTTGTACCCCCCCCCCCCTAGTGTGTATGATGCATGCATATTCTTAGCCCTCAAGTGCATAACTTTACATTTATCAACATTAAACCTCATCTGCCACATAGTCGCCCAATTAGACAGTTCATTGAGATTGGCTTGTAAATTGGAAACATCCTGTAAGGACATTATTCCACTGCATAGTCATCTGCAAACACTGAAATGGTACTTTTAATGCCAGACACTATATAATTAATAAATATCTTTTCCAGGTTGACCTAAAGACAGAAGTCGGTCATTACACCCGCTGCTGTTGAACAGACAGAGGTACACACAAGTACTGAAATTTGTCCAGTTCTTGGTACGTGTGTACTGGGCTTTAGTAAATAGGGTGACGCTATGTTCCCTCTGAGTACCTAATTCTATTTAAAGTTTACCTGTACACATATGAAATGTACGCCCCGTACACACGGGCCGAATGTTGAGAGACATCATCTCGTTCATTAAAAAACAGCCAACATTCGGCCCGTGTGTATGCTGGTCTGTCCGACAGAAGCCGGCTGAGCATGCTGGAAAACCAGCAGCCGACCGATTCCCGAGCAGCACTCTCAGCCAATGGCAGAGAGCGCTGATATGAAATGTACGCCCCACACACACGAGCCGAATGTTGGGAGACATCGTCTCGTTCAATAAAAAACAGCCAACATTCAGCCTGTGTGTATGTCGGTCTGTCCGAATAGCTCCGCGGGGGAGATCGCTGGACTAAGTTTGCAACCCGCTGGGTTGAACTAAATAAAACCTTGTAGTGTGTACAAGGCTTTAGAGCCAACTAGAAAATGCATTTCCTGCAGAAAATGCGTGGGAATGCTGAATAGCTGAATTGCTAAAGCTAACTGGATAAATAGCTTAAATCCGTAAGAAAAAGTTGAAGTGAGAATAGTTGGAAAAGTAGGAATGGTTTTAAAATAAACATAAATTTCATTAAAAGTTTGCAAAGAATAAGCCCAATACACACTGTTTAATCTATAACATTTCCTGAAATGATCACTAAACTTAAACGGCTTTTTCACAAAAACTGTAAAAGATATCGAACTGAAAAGATAAATCCGGATAGCTGAATATTTTGTGAACATTTTAAAGTTTGTTTGGCATCTGTAGGTAAAAGTATGAAGGAGCTGAAACTTTTGGGAGCGGAAGAAGATTTTAAGGATTTGAAGCATGCTCTCATTGACTTCAATGTTAAAAAGCTTAATATTTTAAAAAGTATAAATAGTAGAAAAAAAGTTGAAGTCCCATCATTAGCTGAAAGAGCTGAACATTAAAAGTTCAATGGTTTTAATAGTGGAAAGTATGCAGAAGTTACGCAGAGCCAAAAAACATACGGAATAAAAAAATAAATAAAAAAAACGAATAACAATAGTGGGACTGCTAAAGCAGTCCCACTAATCGGACATGTTGGAGAGTTTGGCAGCTTACAATAAAGTGATGCCAAAGCCTAATTTGCAGACAATACTATACTACACCACATGCATGTTGCGTCCATTGTGTTAAGGCAGCTCATTCATTTGAGTAGACTGCCTAACTCGCCAAAAAAGATGCAGATTTTTTGGCAGCGTAATTCTATTAGTGTGTTGCATGCTGTGCTGTGACACGAGTGTGTTGGGAAGGTGCGTTGGGGGTACCATTCTATGTTCTTTGTTTCGTTGTGTTTCCTTGGGGTGCTTTAGTTTCTTCCAACAATGAAAGCAAAGGAGAAGGCACCTGTGTGTCTCACTTATTTTACAAAATAAAAAAATAAGAGGAGAATTCCTTATTTTAGGATAGTGGATAGAGCTGTACAAATCATTCCTTTATCCTTCTAGGCCAATCATATATCCAGAACCGCTATCTGACAATCATCTCTGTGGTTACACTCTTCCCCCACAATGAAAACTAATGGTAGGTTAGAACTGCCTTCCACCCAAATTGTTCCTGCTGTGAGCATGTGTTTGACTTTGGTAAGGACAATAGATTGTAAGCTGCTTTTGTGGCAAGGATTGATGGGAATGGTTCAGCGTTCTTTCTAAAGTGTCGGCACTATATGAATGACTTAAATGAATCTTTTGGCCTTTTAGATTTAGGCTTCATCTTGTAGAGGAGTAGCACATATAGCAGGATTTTACAAAGTATTTGCAAAGCTTTCAGTAAGCTTGAAGATGCTTTATTGAAGCCTTTAAAGCATCTGCAGCTCCAGTTTGGGAAATTAAAAGATAGATTCTAAAGGTAGTGCTAGCTGTCACTTTAAACAAGCTGCTAGCAGGCTTCAGTAAGCTTAGAACTACTTGCAGCTTATTGAAAAACTCCTAGCAGCTTGTTGAAAGGGACAGTCAGCACTCCTATTATGATCTATGTTTAACATATATTAACCACTTCAGATCCGCGCTATAGCCGAAAGACGGCTGCAGCGCGGACCTGAACTGCCGGGTGGACATCCTTGTATTTACATTCTCCCCGCGCGCTCCCGCGAGCGCGCACCTGGGAAAATCTGTGTTGCCCGTGTCTCTTGGACACAGCCAATCACAGATCGTGCTGAATGGCCAATCACAGAGGCCATTCAGCACTCGATCTCACTGCCCAATGAGAGATGATCTCAAATGTAAACATATGAGATCATCTCTCATTGCCGGCTTTCTCTCCTCACACAGAGACAGCGTGCGAGGAGAGAGAGATCTGTGCTGCAGCTTCAGTTACTGTGAGTGAAGAAAAAACACATACACAGTAAAAAAACAGTCCCATATCTGCCCGTGCCATCTGCCCGTCCCATCTGCCAGTGCCTCATATCGGTGCCATCAGTGCCACGTATCATTGCCACGTATCAGTGTCATCTGTGCCACGTATCAGTGTCATCAGTGCCACGTATTAGTGCCACGTGTCTTCAGTGCCAACAATGGCTAGAAGATTATTTTCAGGCGAGGAGGCATACAATATTTTTGCGGCCGACGAGAGCAACGGGGGGCTCTCCGATTCGGATTCCTCCGCAAGTTCAGACTATGAGTCTGACGTGGACTACGAGCCTGTCCTAAGCAGTGGAACACTGACAGCCTCAGAAGAGGAGGAGGAGGGACCCGCCCGCCAGACGAAGGTGTTCTGCTGAGGAGGCAGTGCCATCCACCAGCACCGCAGTGCCATCCACCAGGCAAGCAAGGCCACGTACCAGTGGGGTGTCATCTCAGTCCCAAAGGGTTAGGTCCCATGCCAGCCTTCCCTATTCCCTCCAGAACCCCTTGTGGCTTCCTCCTAATTCAGGAGAAGCCAACATTCCCCCTTTCACTGCCCAGCCAGGAGTCCAGGTGGACACAGAAAATTTTGCCCCGATTTACTCTTTCAATTTAATTTTCACTGACGACATGCTTGCATCAATTGTGGCCCAGTGCAACCTATACGCCCAACAGTTCATAGCAAGCAACCCAACATCCTATTATGCCCGTCCCTATGAGTGGAGAGCCCTTACAGAGTTGGAGTTTAGAATTTTTTTGGGCCTCACATTCTGCATGGGACTAAACGAAAAAAATCAATTGCGTTCATATTGGTCAACCCGCCCCATCTACCATATGCCCATCTTTTCCTCAGTAATGCCCAGGTCCAGATATCTAATGATTATGAGATTCCTACACTACAATGACAATACCCAGTGCCCTCCCCGAAATGATCCAAATTTTGATAAGCTTTATAAAATTTGGCCGCTACTAAATTATTTTTCTGAAACCTTCCCCCAGTTGTTTACCCCAGACCAACATATATGCGTGGATAAGTCCCTTATAAAATTTTCTGGCAGGCTGGGCATAAAACAATTTATACCCAGCAAAAGGGCCCGCTATGGGGTGAAGCTCTATAAATTGTGTGACCGAGCCACAGGGTATGTGTATGCCTTCATCGTATACGAAGGGAAGGACACCCAAATGTACCCCCCTAATTGCCCAGACTATAAAGGAACCAGTGGGAAAGTAGTTTGGGAACTCATAAACCCACTTCTGGAGAAAGGCTACCACTTGTATGTGGACAATTTTTATACAAGTTTGCCCCTGTTTCAAAACCTACACAGAATGAACACTCCAGCATGCGGCACCGTACGGACGAACCGGAAGGGCTTTCCTCAAAGCCTGGTCAACAAAAAATTGAGAAGAGGGGAGGCGGCGAGTTTACGCAATGAGGACATTTTGGCTGTGAAGTGGAGGGACAGAAGAGATGTCTACGTGCTTTCTTCCATCCACAACAATGAATTCGTTGAGATCACCAGGAGGAATGGCCGGATCCAAAAACCAAAATGCATCTACGAGTACAATAAGTTCATGGGGGGTGTCGACTTCAACGACCAGATGCTCGAACCCTACCTTTCCATAAGAAGAACATACCAGTGGTATAAGAAAGTTTCCATTTATTTATTTAATTTGGCCATGTACAACTCCTATGTCATCTATCGGAAATCCACTATAAGACCCAAACCCTTCCTTTTCTACCAGGAGGAAATCACCACTGCCCTTATATACCCGAACAGCCCACCAGTAAACATTAGATCCGATGTCATTAGCCGACTCTCCGAGCGCCACTTCTCAGATAAAATCCCTCCCAGACCAACAGGCCAAAAACACCAGAAAAAATGCCGGGTGTGCTCCAAAAGAGGAGAGAGAAGAGACACCATTTATTATTGTGCCCAATGTCCTTCAGAACCAGGCCCCTGCATGATTGATTGTTTCCGCCGTTACCATACCAAACTCAATTATTAGTTCACTTCCTGCCATTTATCTTTACACCCCTTATGCATCTGCTTGCTCTGTAACTGACCCTGGCTTGTTATTTGACCACGCTTCTGCCTACTGATTCTGTACATACCGCTGCCTGATCTGGAACTGACCCTGGAATGTTTGACCATGCTTTTTGCCTGCCTCTTGGACTGATCTTTTACCCTGCCAGTGGTCTAGTGGGATTCATAACACAGGGGTCTCACATATGTGAGGGGCTCCAGAATTGTTTTTCTGGATGAAGAAAACAATTGTTTTTGTTTTCTCATTCCTAGATTAGGGTCTGGAGACTCAGAAGCTTCAAAGAGATTTGGGTGGGAGAAGCCTCTACCCCTGTCCCCATTCAGTCCTGAACGAGGCCCTACTTCTGCCTGTAGGACCTATGCCAGCATGCCTATGCCTGTTGCATGAACTGACCACACCACATGGACCTGCCTACTACCAGGAACAATATTTTGGCACTGCTGACAATCTCTGCTTGCACTGACCCTGGACTGTATATGGACAGTATCCCTGCCTGCTGCCTGTACTAACTATGGACAGTATTCCTGCCTGTTGCCTGGACAATTGCATTCGCTTTTGCTGACCAAGTCCCTGCCTGCTGCCTGGACCAGTGCTATCCTCCTGTGGACAACTGCGCTTCTAAAACAGGTAATCTTTTGTTTACCCTTTGCTCAGCAGAATGTATTTTGGGGTGTAATTCTTGGTATGTGCATGTTATGTGTCCTTAGAACGCCTGACGGTGCTACTTCAATGTTGGGCCTCTGTATGTGGCCAGGCTGTGTAAAAGTCTCACACATGTGGTATCGTTCTACTCAGGAGGAGTAGCAGAATGTATTTTGGGGTGTAATTTTTGCTATGTACATGCTATGTGTTGGAAATATCTTATAAATGGACAACTTTGCGTAAAAAATGTGTTTTCATTTTTTTCCCACATTTTCCCAAAACTTCTGGAAAAAAAATAACCATTCAAAAGACTCATTATGCCTCATAGATTATACGTTGGGGTGTTAGCTTTCCAAAATGGGGTCATTTTGTGGGCGTTTCCATTGTCCTGGTGCTCCAGGGCCTTCAAAAGTGTAATGGGTAGTCAACAAGTTAGATGTGTAATTTATGGTCCTAGAACACCTAATGGTGCTCCCTGCATGTTGGGCCTCTGTATGTGGCCAGGCAGTGAAAAAGTCCCACACATGTGGTATCGTTATACTCAGAAGGAGTTGCAGAATGTATTTTGGGGTGTCATTTGTGGTATGCCCATGCCATGTCAGAGAAATAAGCTATCACAATGACAATTTTGTGAAAAGAAAATAAAAATCGTAATTTTGCAAAGAATTGTGGGAAAAAATGACAACTTCAAATAACTCACCATGCCTCTTACTAAATACCTTGGAATGTCTACTTTCCAAAAAGGTGTCATTTGGGGGCATTTGTACTTTCCTGGCTTGTTAGGGTTTAAAGAAATGAGATATGCCGTCAGTACATCAGATGTGATCAATTTGTTCTGATTTGCACCACAGCTTGTAGACTCTATAACTTTCACACAGACCACATAATATCCACTAATGTGGGTTATTTTTACCAAAGATATGTAGCAGTATAAATTGTGGTCAAAATTTTATGAAGAAAAATTACTAATTTGCAAAATTTTATCACAGAAACGAAGAAAAAATAGGATTTTTTGTACTCACCGTAAAATCCTTTTCTCTGACATCCATGGACTGACACGGTGTCTCTTTACACTTTACACGTGGGTTATGTCCCTGCTTGCAGGAGAAGACCTAGGCAGAATGTGAAATGTTATACATACATTCTAAAAGCCAGAGCTGAACAGCCCCACCCAGGGGGCGGTCCCTCCGGACATAACCCTCCCACTACAGTCAGCAGACTTCAGTTCGTAACAAAGCAGTACAAACTTAAAAGGAAGGGTGGGTGCCGTGTCAGTCCATGGATGTCAGAGAAAAGGATTTTACGGTGAGTACAAAAAATCCTATTTTCTCTTACCATCCATGGACTGACACGGTGTCTCTTTACACTTTACATGTGGGATGTCCCAAAGCAGTGTCAAGAGGGATGGGAGCAGTATAAATGGAAAAACCAAAACTTCACTCCAATAAAAGGCAGAGCTCCTCAACGGAGGAGTCGCAACTTTAAACAGCGGCCTGCAGCACCCTGCGGCCGAAGGAAGCATCCGAAGATTAACCTTATAAAACTTAAAAGGCATGAACAGACGACCAGGTCGCCGCCTTGCACACTTGTGCAACCGACGCTTGATGTCGGGAAACCCAGGAAGCACCAATTGCCCTGGTGGAATGCGCCGTAACCGGAAAGGGAGGCGCCCGCCCTTTGAGAGCATAGGCTTGAATGACGGTTTGTCTGATTCCCCTAAAAATGATGGCAGACGAAACCGCTTGGCCCTGTTATGGACCAGAGACAGTCACAAACAGTGAGTCGGACTTTCGAATAGAAGCAGTAGCAGACAGGTACACCCGTAAGGCTCGTACCACCTCCAATATGTGCAGCGCAAACTCTCTGGGATGCAATGGGTGAGGACACAAGGACGGGAGGGCAATGTCCTCATGTAGGTGAAAGGTCGACACCACCTTTGGCAAAAAAGGAAGGTCGCGGATGCAACACCGCCTTATCCTTATGGATGACTAAATATGGCAACTTGCAGGACAAAGCCGCCAACTCAGACACTCGTCAAACAGAAGTGATTGCCACTAAAAAGGCCACCTTCTGAGACAAGACAAGAGGGGAATATCCCGGATATTCCCAAAAGGAGGTTCCTGGAGGACCGAGAGCACCAAATTCAGATCCCACGGTGGGAGAGGAGGCTTGACAGGAGGGAGCACATGGCGAACCCCCAACACAAGGTGCTAACCAAGAAAATGACCCGCTAGAGGTCGCTGAAAGAAGACGGCCAAGGCCGAAATCTGATCCTTGATGGTACTCAAAGCAAGCTTTTTGGGTCACTCCACACTGCAGAGGACGCAGGATTCTGGGGACGGAATACGTCCGAGGACGCCAGTCCAGCGCTTCGCACATGGCGATATAAGCTTTCCAGGCACGGTGATAGATCTGCCTGGAGGAAGACTTCCGTGTCCTTAACATGGTCAAAATGACCGAGTCCGAGAGACCTCGGTCCCTCAACACCTGGCTTTTAACAGCCCTGCCGTTAAAGCCAGAGACTGTAAGCCGGATGAAACATAGGACCTTGAGACTGAAGGTCCTCCCTCATCGGCAACCGCCAGGGAACGTCCGCGACGAGACGTACCAGATCAGCGTACCAGTGATGCTGAGGCCAATCCGGAACAATTAGGATCGCCGGAGTTTATATCAGGCGATAAGGACCCTATGGGGCCACCAACGCATCCGAGGCATCGCCCAAGGATCCCTGGATCTGGCCACAACCTTGACCCTTGCGATTGAGTCGAGAGGCCATCAGGTCCACATCCGGCGTGCCCCACCGTCGGTAAAGGAGTTGAAATATACAAGGACCACTCTTCTTGGTCCGGTGTCTGGCGATTCAGATAGTCCGCCTGCCCATTGTCTATGCCCAGAATGTAAAATGGCCTACAGAGCCGTCACGTTTCTTCCGGCCCACTTCAGGATACGGACTACCTCGGAAGCCGCAGCTGAGCTCCGAGTTCCCCCTTGATGGTTTACATACGCCACCGCCGTGGCGGTGTCAGACTGGCTCCTGATGGAGCGACCCCCGTACTCTCTCCGACCTGAGGAGAGACACAGTCCGATGGCCCGTATTTTCAGAACAGTGATTGGTAAACGGGCTCGTCCGGAGTCCAAGGCCTGAGCCGACAGGACTCCCCAGACTCCACCCCAGCCCGTCAGGCTGGTGTCCGTCGTGAGTACCGTCCATTGAATGGGAGGGGAATGACTTTCCGGACCGAAGAGCCGAGGATCCCAACCACCATGTCAGGGGCGCCCTGACCAGGTGAATCACCTGGATCTGAAGATCCAAGGACAATGGGGATTTGTCCCAGGTGGACAAGATCTCCTTCTGCAATGCCCTGGTGTGTGATTGGGCTTACGGAACGGCCGCGAAGGAGGCCACCACGAGTCTCGGGACTCTCATGCAAAAAACGGATTGACAACCATTTTTGGGATGTCAGCACCCGCACCGCAGACTGAAGTGTCAGCAACTTCTCCAGAGGTAGAATACCTTTGCCTCCAAGGAGTCCAGAATCAGAACTAGATACTCCAGACACTGAGTCGGGACCAGGACTGACTCCTGAATGTTCAGGAACCACCCGAGTCCCTGAGGGTCTAATTGACGATAGTCACCTTTCCTCTAAGTCTGATCCACTTTCTGCTCTTAGCAGAAGATCGTCCAGATAGCCCACGACAGCAATACCTTGCTGTAACAGAAGGCTAGAACCGGAGCAAGCACCTTGGTGAACACCCTTGGTGCCGAGGCTAGGCCGAAAGGAAGAGCCACAATCGATAGTGGACTTCGCTGATCGCAAAGCGCAGAAACTTCTGGTGACTTGCGCAGATCGGAACATGCAATAGGCGTCCTTGAAGTCCAAGGACGCCAGAAGAAAATCCCTTTGGTGGAGTGTAGCGATCACCGTGCGAATGGATTCCATGTGGAATTTCTGCACCTTCTCGAAGGCATTCAGGGCCTTGAGGTCCAGGATAGGTCGAACCACGTCCTATTTTTGGGACGACAAACAGATTCGAGTAGAATCCCTGAAAACTCTCCTGTGACGGAACCGGCACAATCACTCCGGACCTGATCAAATCCTGTACAGCCCCCAAGAGGGCTGCCCGACAGGTAGGAAGGAGAGGAAGATTTGAGGGAAAGAATCTGTCTGGGGGCCAGGATCGGAATACTATCCTGTATCCTGAGGTGAACACCTCGCACACCCACCAGTCGGAGATTCGGGAGGACCACCGATTCGTGACCTGCGAAGTCGTCCCCCCCACCCCAGAGTCGGGCGGAGGCAAGACTTCATGCGGAGGCGGGCTTGGGAGCCGCTTGTTTGGCTTGCGCACCCAGGGGCACTTGTGCCCACCAGCCGCACTGCCGTCAGTCTGAGAGAGCCTACCCGTGGACTCTGACTGACGAAAAAACCCAGTTTTGCTGGAAAGGAAGGCCCCTGTTTGCGGCGGGCCTCCTCACCCTTGCTAGTCTAAGGAAGAAGAGTGCTTTTACCTCCCATGACATCCATGACGATGTCATCCAGAGCAGCACCGAAAGGTCTACCACCTTTAAATGGTAGATCCGTCAGGAGCTTCCTAAGGCTAGGTCAGCAGACCAGCACTTCAACCAGATAAGACGACGCAATACCACCGCCGAGACAGAGGCCCTGGATATTAAAGGGGCCGCGTCCAACGTGGCGTCGCACACATAAACCAGGCCCTGAACCAGTTGGTGGGCCAAAGCAACTGTGTCTGGAGGAAGATTATGCTCCTGTATAGCTAGGTGCAACATTTTTGCCCAACCTGTAAGTGTTTAAGACACAAGGGTCACCGCTACCACAGGCCATAGGGCGGATCCCAACAAGGCAAACATGGCTCTGCTCACCACTTCTGACCTCCTGTCAGTGGGGTCCTCAAATGCAGGAGTCCCCTCCATCGGGAGAGTGATGGCCTTGTTCAACCGGACGACTGGAGGGTCGACCCTGGGGGAGAAGCCCACTTTTTAAGTAGGGCATCTTCAAGGGGTATCTGATAGACAAACGCCGCGGGACCATAAAAAAATTCTTCTGCGGCTTTTCCCAGACCTTATCAATGAGCTGGTCAAAGAAAGTACATATGGAAAAACCTCTTTAGAAGGCCTGGCCTTAAAAGAACCAAAGGAGACTGTATCCGCCTGAGGTTCTGCATCCGCAGCATTTTAGCTTGAGAGTGTCCCTCACCGCAGTCATGAGTACACTAACAAGCGCCCTGTCATTTACTGACTCAGAACTGGAGTTTTCCTCATAAGGAATGTCCTGTTCAAAACCATCCAATACATTCAGAACTAGGGTCCTGAGCGGTAGTGACTAGGCCCATATCTGAATCAGCGCACTGCCCTCATGAAGTAAAGTGGGGAGAGGGCGCTTTTTTGCTCCCTTGCGCTTGCACACAGCTCCCATCCTGGTCAGAAATGATTCCAGGACTGCCCACAACTGGTCCCTAGGGACCGCAGGTGCTGAAGCACTGCCTGTTGTCCACTGACATTTAGGGGAAGCTGGTGACAGAGACTCCATATTGCCCCCCTCTGAGACTCCTCAGATAAAAAGTCCACCCACAGGCTGTGCTGACTGAGGAGGGGGCGCCCAGGGGACTCACCAAACCGGACCAGGGACCGCTCAGTTCCGCTGTCTGTACTGCGCTGTGTCAGCGCTGGTGAGCTGTGAGGAGATTGTGAGGAGATTCGCGCTGTTACAGCAGCGCTAGAGGCCAAAACTAGTGCTGAAGAGCGCGCGGGCTACAAGAAAATGGCCTCCGCACTTCACTGAGGCGATCTGCGGCAAGATGGCCGCCATGACTCAGCAAAAGTGAAAAAAAACAAAAAAAAAACAGCACACACACAGCGCCACTCGGCGCTCAGGCCCCAAAACACACAAAAAAGGCCCCAAGCATATCTGCAATCCAGCATTAGCCCCTCCAAGAACAGTGTGACCCCCAGGCACCCCACACAGCACAGCGCCAGCAATGGTGACAGAGAGTGACAATGAAATACAGGGGGAGACAGGGAAAATCCCCCACAGAGAAACACACAGCCTTTTGTACTCACCTGCAGGCAGGAGAGACTACTTACCCGTCCCCTGAGGGACCCACTGGTATGTTTCTGACAGGACTATCACAGTGCAGTACTGAGTAGCTGTCGGCCCGGTCCACCGTGAAAGATACAGTCAGTCAGGAACTGTTCAGTCTTGAGAGGACCGTGGGAGCATGAAAGCAAACCCGGCCACCCCTGGAGTCATGGGGCCTGTCGTGAACTGAGTCTCACGCACACAAGGCGAGGATCAGCACGCTCGATGGTCGGACAGGGAAGACTACGAGGATATCTTGTACCCAACCTGTTGCCCAGCCGACAGTTGATAGAAAATTCTCAAAAATAAAATAAAAAAGAATTCCAGAAAAGGGATAAAAATAGGTCAGGAGACTGGCTCCTGAGAGAGCCACGTCTTCTCCTTCTGCTAGGCAGAAAAAACCGGAAGTCTGCTGACTGTAGTGGGAGGGTTATGTCCGGAGGGACCGCCCCCTGGGTGGGGCTGTTCAGCTCTGGCTTTTAGAATGTATGTATAACATTTCACATTCTGCTTAGGTCTTCTCCTGCAAGCAGGGACATAAAGAGACACCGTGTCAGTCCATGGATGGTAAGAGAAATGCATTTTTTTTTCCAAATTTTTGGTCTTTTTTCATTTATAGCGCAAAAAATAAAAAACCCAGAGGTGATCAAATACCACCAAAAGAAAGCTCTATTTGTATGAAAAAAAGGACAAAAAAACATTTGGGTACAGTGTTGCATTACTGAGTAATTGTCATTCAAAATGTGAGAGCACTGAAAGCTGAAAATTGGTCTGGGCAGGAAGGGTGTTTTAGTGCCCAGTAAGCAAGTGGTTGTAAACCCGGAAAAAATAAATAAAAAAACACCTGCAAGACAAAGCCATACTGAGCTAGTATGACTAGCATTATGCATCACTTACCTTAGATCGGGGCCCCCGAAGCCGTCCTCGTCTTCCCCTCCAGCCGCAGCCATCACTCCACAGATACCCGGAAGGTTACTTCCCGGTATCGCCGCTCCGGCCAATCACAGCGGCGCTGTGATTGGCTGGAGTGGCGAAGACGTCACTTCGCGCATGCGCGCGGGAGCCGTCAAATCTGGCAAAGCCGGATTTGTGAATGGGGATTAACCCTGTGAATGCACCGTTGCCTACGGCGCGCATGCGCCGTAGACATTGGTGCATGTTTTTTTGCAAATATCTCTTAAACCGTGTAGGTTAAAAGTGTAACACCTCATGCAACCCAACATGTAATTGCCATCATCCCGAATATATGTGGAAAATGAGAAAACCTCTATTGTTGGGATTTTGGAGGCAATGCAAAAAAAGGGGGGGAGGAAAAACCTCAATTTAAAAATATCTGAATATTTATTTGTAACAAAACCGTATAAAACGGACACATATATAAAATTACAAAATTGTACAAAAAGGCACATATAAACATGGATATTGTACAATAACTACATAAATCTAACATATTACAAATCTTTCAAGAAGCAATACAGTAGCCTGATTGACCACTCCCGCCGGAAGCAGATCAAGAGAGGCTTATCCAACGCGTTTCAAACTGTAATTGTCCTTCATCAGGGATTTCAAATGCATTTGCTTCTAAGAGATCAAATTTCTGTTAAATACAGAAACAATAAGATAAGTTTTCACTTTATTTTCAACCATTATATAAAATGCAATACAAAGGAAACAAACTTACACAAAAAATCATATATAAATTATTCCATCAATGTTCCCATACATGCATCCCAGGTTCCAGAAACTCCAGGGGTAGATTCCCCGATGCCCTCAAAATGCCAGGAAAACCCTCTGTCAGAACACATGTCCATATAAGAAGTACGGACATCTAAATAAATTGGTCCAAAATAGGTGCCTTAAACAAAAAATAATAAATAACATACATAAGTATGGATGTAATTCTGTTGGGGAATAAAATAATTATCCCTAGAGAGAATGTGGTACCTGTAGATGGAAAAATGGAAATCTAGGATTCAGATTCATCAGGCAAGTATAACTCATGTACAGAGACAGGACCAAAGGATGCTTGAGTCCAAAGATATATGTCCTAAAAATAATTAAAGAAAACAATAAAAATTGTATCAATCAAAAGAGAAGAAAAGTTCTTCCCTCTTCTAAATAAAACGTCTCCAAAAGTTTTTGAGTATTACCTGTCAAAAGGATCAGAAATCCCGATAATTATCCAAAAAAGTTTCCATGCAGTAGAGGTCCATACAGAAACATCCTCTGCCTGCCAGCAGAGGGAAAGAATGACACCATATAACTCCTTTGGCGTCCTTTATATCCCTCTGCTATGTCTGATTGGTCCAGACCAGGTCACATGACGCACCTGCTCATAGAGCAGAGCCTCATGTAGCCATGGAAACGCCACGCTTCCCAGGTCAAGCCACGTCAGGCGCCGATCACATGACGCAACCAAACCAATCAGCGGTGCATCTGCCATCATTGCATATCAGCAGCAAAACACCAAGGGAGCGCGGCATGAAAAAACCCACGGCCGCATCATTGAACCGCTATAGCGTCACCCATCATACCCCGCTATGGAAGCAAGGGTATGATAAACGACCCCTCTGCTAAATCAGTCCCCATTCCGATCCGTCCCGCACCGCAGGAAGTGCATAGACGGCCATCTTGAATGTGGGCAAAGTAAAGGGATGCCAGATGGAAAAAATGGTTTAGATGGAAAAGATGGAACTAAATTGCCGTGGGGCAATCAGACATTGAATATTAGCACCAGTTTACCATTGTCCAAAGTAGACTGTTTAGGAAGGAAACGGCTGGCAACACGATGTTGCATGCAGCCAGTTTCCATCCAACAACACTCAAAGAATCCATACCTTTCAGCCAGTTCCTCCGGATTAGGTGGAATTGTACATCAGATGATGACTTTCAACTTGAATCTAATGAATTAAGTAACCGTTTACTAGCGAGAGGTTACAGTAGATCCACACTAAAGAAAGCTTTCAATAGAGTAAAGGGAATGGAAAGACATACTCTGGTCTTTAAGACTTCAAAGAAAAAGAAAAAAACTCAAGAAGATAATATTTCAAGAATAATTTTCAAATTCTCTAATGAGCACAAGAAAATCAGACAGATTCTAACCAAATATTGGCCGATCCTTACTGAGGACCCAGTCCTGAAGACACTAGTACCATCAAAACCAGTAATCACTTTCAAAAAGGCAGAATCTATCGATGGAATGCTAGTCAAAAGTGAATACAAGGGAGAGGCAAGAAAGGACCCATGTAAAATCTTTGGGACCTATCCCTGTGGGGCATGCTCTCAATGTACTGTCATTGGCGGGGGATCCACACTCACTTTACCCAATGGGGAGACCTTCACACTTAGGCACTTTGCCAATTGCAAGACACAAGGTGTGGTTTATTTAATGGTCTGTCAGTGTGGATGTTTTTACGTCGGAAAAACAAGACAGGAATTTGGGAAGAGAGTGGAAAAACATATACATAGCATGAGGATAGGGAACCTCTACTTGCCTCTTGGGAGACATGTGGCCAAAAAACACAGGTATAGAATGCCCAAAGTAATTTTTTCAGTTGTTGAAAGGATTCATATTCCATGTAGGGGGGGTGACTGGAACAAGGTCCTGCTCCAGCGGGAAATGCGCTGGATCAGGTACCTTAGGGCAACTACGCCCCCAGGTTTAAATGAAGTTGAAAGCTTTCGTCCATTCCTGGAGGGCTTTAGTTCGGGGAAGACTGATTAGCCTGGTTGATATATTCTGGCGTGATGTTCCACCCACCCCCAGTTATGAGCCCTGACATTCCAGCTTTTCTCCATGTCTATGGATAGAGGAGAACTTTTCTAATTTTTTCTAAAAACACACTGACACACATGTGGGGTTTTGAGATATATAGACTTTTATATCATATATATTCTGTGTGCTCAATGTTCCATAACATTTTTTCTGCGGAGGCATCTTTTTTGATGCTTCGGCTGATTTTTTGACGCGCTCCCATGCATGCGTCCCATATTGGTTTGTGATCAAGCCAGGTGTCCGTTTTGGGGTGGCCGTTTTCTTTCTCTCTATCTAGGATTCCTTCTTTTTCAATTTCACATGTGCATATCCGGTGCCGGGGAGGGGGTTTTCCAATGGAATTTATCCCCCACCATTTTTTCCTGGGCAGGAGAAACTTTTTTGTTCCTCCCGTAGGCTTAAAACGGCACCGGTGGTGTTAGTCCCTGGTCCGCTCCCCGTCCATATACAATTGTTCTGGGATAAGGATCTATATCCTGGACACGAGTTTACAATGGTAAACTGGTGCTAATATTCAATGTCTGATTGCCCCACGGCAATTTAGTTCCATCTTTTCCATCTAAACCATTTTTTCCATCTGGCATCCCTTTACTTTGCCCACATTCAAGATGGCCGTCTATGCACTTCCTGCGGTGCGGGACGGATCGGATTGGGGACTGATTTAGCAGAGGGGTCGTTTATCATACCCTTGCTTCCATAGCGGGGTATGATGGGTGACGCTATAGCGGTTCAATGATGCGGCCGTGGGTTTTTTCATGCCGCGCTCCCTTGGTGTTTTGCTGCTGATATGCAATGATGGCAGACGCACCGCTGATTGGTTTGGTTGCGTCATGTGATCGGCGCCTGACGTGGCTTGACCTGGGAAGCGTGGCGTTTCCATGGCTACATGAGGCTCTGCTCTATGAGCAGGTGCGTCATGTGACCTGGTCTGGACCAATCAGACATAGCAGAGGGATATAAAGGACGCCAAAGGAGTTATATGGTGTCATTCTTTCCCTCTCCTGGCAGGCAGAGGATGTTTCTGTATGGACCTCTACTGCATGGAAACTTTTTTGGATAATTATCGGGATTTCTGATCCTTTTGACAGGTAATACTCAAAAACTTTTGGAGACGTTTTATTTAGAAGAGGGAAGAACTTTTCTTCTCTTTTGATTGATACAATTTTTATTGTTTTCTTTAATTATTTTTAGGACATATATCTTTGGACTCAAGCATCCTTTGGTCCTGTCTCTGTACATGAGTTATACTTGCCTGATGAATCTGAATCCTAGATTTCCATTTTTCCATCTACAGGTACCACATTCTCTCTAGGGATAATTATTTTATTCCCCAACAGAATTACATCCATACTTATGTATGTTATTTATTATTTTTTGTTTAAGGCACCTATTTTGGACCAATTTATTTAGATGTCCGTACTTCTTATATGGACATGTGTTCTGACAGAGGGTTTTCCTGGCATTTTGAGGGCATCGGGGAATCTACCCCTGGAGTTTCTGGAACCTGGGATGCATGTATGGGAACATTGATGGAATAATTTATATATGATTTTTTGTGTAAGTTTGTTTCCTTTGTATTGCATTTTATATAATGGTTGAAAATAAAGTGAAAACTTATCTTATTGTTTCTGTATTTAACAGAAATTTGATCTCTTAGAAGCAAATGCATTTGAAATCCCTGATGAAGGACAATTACAGTTTGAAACGCGTTGGATAAGCCTCTCTTGATCTGCTTCCGGCGGGAGTGGTCAATCAGGCTACTGTATTGCTTCTTGAAAGATTTGTAATATGTTAGATTTATGTAGTTATTGTACAATATCCATGTTTATATGTGCCTTTTTGTACAATTTTGTAATTTTATATATGTGTCCGTTTTATACGGTTTTGTTACAAATAAATATTCAGATATTTTTAAATTGAGGTTTTTCCTCCCCCCCTTTTTTTGCATTGCCTCCAAAATCCCAACAATAGAGGTTTTCTCATTTTCCAAACCGTGTAGGTTTAGGAGATATTTCTTGCACCTACAGGTAAGCCTTAATCTAGGCTTACCTGTAGGTGCAAGTTGCATAAGTGGATTTCCAACCTCTTTAAATATAAATAAATAAATATATATATATATATAATATGTGTGTGTGTATGTTTAAAGCGGAGCTCCACCTTAAAAAAAAATATTAAATACTGCAGCTACTGACTTTTAATAAATGAACACTTACCTGTCCAGGGTGTCCGCGATGTCGGCAGCAGAAGACGTGCAATCGCTCGTCTCTCGGCTGCCCCCACCACCATCCTCGGTGAGGGAATCAGGAAGTGAAGCGTTGCGGCTTCACTGCCCGGTTCCCTACTGGCATGCGCGAGTCGCGCCACGCATCTTCACTGGTCCCCGTTGTGTTCTTGGAACTGTGTGTTTCCCAGAACACGGGGGGGGGGGGGCGTTATTCTGCGGATATCTATGCCCGGAAGTGGGTGCAAATACCTGTCTTAGACAGGTATCTGCACCCCCTCCCCCCTGAAAGGTGACAATTGTGGCACCGGAGGGGGGGAGGAATACGATGAGCAGAAGTTCCACCTAGAGTGGAGCTCCGCTTTAACACAATATTTTGGAACTGAAGTTTGCTTTAAAGGCTTCAGCAGAGTTATTTATTACAGGCACTTAAATATTGCTGACGATTTAAGCAGCGCTTTACATGTATGAGTGTTCTTCAAAAAGTTTCCACACTTATTTTTAAGTTTCACAGCTATTTTTACTACAGTGTGACAACTCTTACTAAACTGCACCTTCTGCTGGTGTTCTGTCGAGAAGTGCCCGCGATGGTACTGCGCATGCACCATACGGAACAGTATAACAGCTGATTTGCCGATAAGGCGGTATCTCTTGATGGGAGATACCATTTCACAGGCACAATTTAAACCTGTACAAACAGTGGGGGGAGACCGTAGTTCTCAGATTGTGCCTCGCTGTTGCAAGGTGGGTTGTGGCTGTGTTGAAGGGCTGGTTTTGTCTGTGTTGCAACCCGCCCTTTCACACAGGCAAAACCGGCCGTTCAATACAGCAAACTCGTCCTGCAACACAGACAACACCGGACCATCAGCACACTGTAAAGCCGCCCCGCAACAGCGAGGCACAATCTGAGAACTATGGTCTCCCCCCGCTGTTTGTATAGGTTTCAATTGTGCCCGGGAAATGGCATCTCCCATCGAGAGACACCTCCTATGATGTGCGCATGCGCCATGGTTATGTCAGACCTGCTGATCGTAAAATCAACTGTTGCGCTCTGACGTACGGCGCATGCGTAGTTCGTCCCGGGCACTATTCGATGGGGGGCACTTCTCGACAGAATACCGGGTTGCCAGATAGACTAGTCACATGACACTCTCAGACACGACCAATTACTACTCCTCCCGCCTTTCCAACGAACATATAAAAGTGCGGAAACTTTTTGAAGACCCCCTTGTATATTGTACATTCATATCAGTGCCTGTCCTCATGGAGCTTATCTGAGGTCCCTGTCAAACATACATACATACATACACCTACTAGAGCCCATTTAGAGATAGCCAATTAACCTACTACTGTCTTTGGAGTTTAGAGGAAACTGGAGTACCCAGTGGAGTGACCTGATGGGATTTAAACCAAGGACCCTAGTGCTGCAAGGCAGGAGTACTAACCATATAAGCCATTGTGCTGCCCAAAGTTACTTAGAAAGCTTTGCAAATACTTTGTAAAAGCTTGCTGTTCGAATTGTTCTTTTACATATGTAGCACCCCTTCCCCTTACCCCTTGAAGGACCCCAAGGTGGCTTGCTGGACTAGCATTTCACCTCAGAACAGAATTCTTTACTCTTGTGGGGTGAAAAAAATTGGGTCCCAACCACTTTAAGAAACAATAAAGAGGATCTTCACCCTTGAGAGGAAAAACGTAAAGTCAGCAGCTACAAATACTTATCTATCCAGCACTGTTTTTACCCAGACTGGTTTTTCACCAGTCTGCGGGTCCCCAGAGCTGGCATGTTTGCTGTGGGAAGCTGGCTGTGGCTTCACAACCGGCTTCCCACTGCGCATGTGCGAGCTGCTGCACTTTATGATCAGTCCCACAGCCTTCTGGGACATTTGAAGTGCCCCAGAAGGCTGCGGGCAAAGAGGGAACCAAACTTCCACTCAGATTGCCTAGGAAGTGGGAGCGGGCATCTATCAAAACTAGGTCCCCCCCAAATTTTTTAATGTGCCAAATTTTGTAGAGGAGGGGTGGGAAGAGGACACAAAGCGGAACTTCCCCTTTGGGGTAAAGTTTCGCTAGAACAGAGTTTGTTAAAGGGCCAGTAAAAGGGGGAAGGGATTAGGGCAAAGGATACCCAAAAAGTCCAAAATGCAGACTGTATCTCTAATCACAATCAATACAGAGAAAGGGTCATTAAGCCAGACCTGTACTCTGACTATTAAGACTGTAGAGCAGCTCCTATTCAGCAGATGTACTCCTTGGATGAGCCACCAGAACTTCCTGCGATATCCACCGCCAGTAGCTTCTACTCAGCTCTCCAGGATGCTCTTGGGCATTTCTGACCCACAGTCCGCTTCTTTGTTTACGTGAGCTGTGGTGTGGAATGACCTGGCCCACAGGACTTTTTAGTTAAAAAAAAGAGTGTGAGTTCAGGGGATGCCAACGCTCTTCTCTACTCTTCACTCCTGGTGCTCCAATCCTTGAAATCACCTTCCTGTTCACTTTCCTCTGGATGGACCCTCCAGCAAGACAGCAGGAAGCATTGGCCCCCAGGCTTGGGTCTTTTTGTAGCACACCCTCCCCCGGAAGCAGGCCTGGGAGGTAAGAGAAACTCCAACAATAACATCCATCCCAAAGGCAAAGCCTTGGAGGCAAGAGAACTTTCCAAGGTCACCACAAAAATATTTAGGCCTCATGCCCACGGACGTTTTTACAGCCGTGTTTTTGAGCGTTTTTTACAACCTAAAAATGTCTGTCCATGTTAGTCTATAGCTTCATGCCCACCTAGGCGTTTTTGAGCTGCAAATAGCATAGGCGTTTTTAAGTTGTAAAAAAAACCCAGGACCAGTGCGTTCCTCGGCGTCAGGCATAAAAAAAGCGAAGCGTTAAATGCGCAAAAACATGCGGAAATGCGCAAAAACGCTGCGATCGCGTTTTTGAGCTCCGACGTTTTTTTGTTTTTTTTCCCAAAAAAAAAGTCAAAAAATGTATACAACAACATGGACAGGCGTTTTTAAACTGGAAAAAACGCGGCTGTAAAAACGTCCGTGGGCATGAGGCCTAACCCTTCCCCAGCATAACTGTGGGCAGTAAGCCTCTTAGTAGTTGGCTAGGGAGATATAAATGTTCATGACACTGATCAATCTCACTGAATTAATTAGCACATTTTCCTTTCTTTCCCTCCAATGAGAATCTGTGGTTATTAGTAGCTTTATCATATGTCTTTACCTCCTTTCCTCTTAATATGTTGATTTGTATGCAATTTTACAAACCCTGTTTGCTCATAATGGGGTGAACAGGGTAATCTATATTTTGTATACTCTTAACAATCAATGAATAATTTTGAATTAGGTGTCTTTTTTGCTCTATATGTTCTTACTTTGTTATTACCTTACAAGTAATATATTATTATCAGTATACATGCAAAAATATCTTTGTTATCTGTATTCTGTTTTTCTTTTTTATGAATACCTAATAAAAATCTTAAAAGTTAAATGTTCGTGACACTGAGCTTAAACCTAGTACACTTGATGTCAAAATTGGACAAAAAATACCGCTTTTGAAGAGATCGTACGATAATCTGATTGTTAGTACACAGCTTTCCAGAGCTGATCACAACAGTTCATGCAAAATTATCCGAAGGCACCAGCACAAAAAGTTTTCTCGTACGATACCAGAAAGAACGATTTTCGTTTTAATCAGCACAGTATTCATCTGAAAAAAAATAATTGAGTGACTATGGCTGCGCAATGCTCAGAAATCAAAGAATACAATACAATACATTACATCACTTCCGAAGTTGTATTCTGCCTTACGAGAATTTTTGTAGCTTTAGTAACCTTTTCATTTTTGATATGAGACTAGCGTGCAAAGACGATCATTCGTCCAATATTCTCATCATGTGTACGAGGCTTAAGGCACCTTTCGCACAATCGGCCCGCTCGGATCCGCCTGTCCATTTTTCAGGCTGGTCCAAGCGGGCCACCCATTGACTTCTATGGGCAGGCGGATATCAGTGGAGATGTGTCAGCTGACACCCTCCTGCCCTCCGATATGACAAGATCCGCCCAAAACAGACTGATGGCGATACGTTTGCATCCGTCCAGCGGATCGGATGAAAACGGGCATGCTGTCCGTTTTCATCCGATCTCGCCATAGGGCCCTTTCACACGGACGTGTCCGTGTATGGGCTCCGTTTTGCTCAGCAGGGATCGCTCCGTCGATCCCCGCTGAGCAGGCAGATGGCAGGTCTGTCTCTGCACACTGTACAGGGACCGACCTGTAAGAGCGCCGCTCTACTCTATGGTGGATCGGATGAAGACGGACTGTAGAGATCCGCCCGACGGATGGAAAATAGGGTTTCCATCCGTCACACTTTGGCGGATCGGAGCGGGTCGGATGTCAGCGGACATGTCACTGTTGACATCCGTCGCTCCATTGAGGTGCACGGAGCGTCTGTTCAGGTCCGCCTAAAAAACTGACAGGCGGACCTGAACAGTCCCCCCGTGTGAAAGGGGCCATAGAGAACAGCGGGGCTCTGACAGGTCCATCTATGCACAGTGAACAGAGACGGACCTGTCATCCGGCTGCTCAGCCGAGATCCAATGGAGTGATCCCACGCTGAGCTGGTGGAGTCCGTCTAGCGGATACGGCCCGTGTGATAGGGGTCTTAGGGACTTTAGTGCTGCTGACTACGGCCCAGCAGCACTAAATTTAGGTGAGGGGCACCACTTTATGCATAAGTCCTGACCAGAATCTGTAGCTTTAGTACAGTCAACATCACCTTGTTATCCACATCCTACCCGTCAATGAGTTAAAAAAAAAAAAAAAAAACGTTCTTTTATTCTGCGCCAACACTAAATTAGTCTATTTTGCTGTCAGAGTCAGCCCACACTTTAACAGCAATCCATCAATTTCTTGTCTTCACTGTGTGTGTCATATTTCTCACCCCTTTCTTTCTCTCCTTTATAATCTCTCACACTTATTCCTATTTGTGGTATAGGAGCTCCTAAGCGCACAGTTTGCCTTCTCGGAATGGAAGGAGGCATCCTCTCACAGTATATCACAGAACATATTTTTCTGAGAGGTACCAGGCCCCTTCCTGGTCATTTATTCTAGACCCTGCCATGTACACGTTTATTTGTGTCTGCTTTATAGAGAATACCAAGGAAGTAAAAGAATGCATTGTCAAAGATTATGGAAAAATGGTCAGTACTATTGATCTATTATGTAGTTGAGCCTAGCGGTAGTAACCTGATGCATTTTTTGTCAAATCAGACCTGTACCAATCTTCCCCTGACGCTGTTGGGTAGAATAAATATTTTTAAAATGATCTTTTTACCACACTTCCTATATATTCTGAGTAACTCCCCAATATACATCCCTAAAAACAAATTTAAGGAAATTGACACGATTCTTAATAAATTTGTCTGGGGGGGAGGGGTAGCTAGAATAGCAAAAGACACGTTACAACTTCCCATTTTGGAAGGGGGATTGGCGCTCCCTTGCCTTCAAACTTATTATATGGCCTCACAGCTGGCCCATGCACATTGGTGGTTCTACCCAGAGGAGAACAATGCGGCAACAGCATTGGAGGCAGCAATCCTTACTTCCTATGAATCTCTCCAGAATCTACTACATCATCTCTCCACCAGGGGAAGGGAGGGTACGAAAGTTCTCTCTATGACCCTACGGATATTGAAACTTTCAAAGCTACTGCCATCCAGTACGCATATTACGTATTCCCCTAATGCCCCCATATGGGATAACCCAGGTTTACCAGAATTCTTCCGCAGAACAGACGGTGGGTTCTGGTTCAAGCGGGGGGGTTGTTAGATTGATTTCCCACCTATTTATAGTGAACGCTTTTCGGTACTTTGCCAAATTTCACAGGGACTATGGCCTTCCGCCTACGGCATATTTCAGATATCTACAGATACGCCATACCGACACGACACAGTTTGGTCTTCGAAACATAGACATCCAGCCCTCCCCACTCAAACGCTTATTGACTGACCCGTCTCACACTAAACTTGTATCCACGTACTACAAAACTCTCCTTCATACTACGACAACTAGGATTAGCACCACCAAAAATAAATGGCGCTCTGACATACCAGAGCTGACGGAGGATATTTGTCAGGAAGCGCTTCCCCTCCAGGTATCATCTGTTATCTCTTCCCAGTCATTCAAACCAAATTATTATACAGGTCCTACTTTACCCCTTGTTTACTCCATAGACTAAATAGACTACCCTCCGCAACATGTTCCCGATGCGGCGTGCCTGATGGTACATTTTTTCACTTAATGTGGGAATGCCCGCCGATTAGGAAAATCTGGTCTGGGGTCACGCCCCTTATTAGCTTCCTCACTCAGCTGCCTAACATTTATAATCCCCTGAGATGCCTGCTAGGGTATAGAGACTATGAAAATATATCTAAGAATTATCCTGATTTATGCAAAGAAAACAATAACTATGCATTGGAAATCCCAATCCTCACCTACTATAGCCTTCTGGCTCAATATATTGAATCAAGCTATACCTTTATACAAATTGACGTATGAGGCCAGAGGATGCCCAAAAAAGTTTCATAAGATCTGGAATCCATGGGTTGGATTCGGATTGCACTATACCACCTGCCCCTTGAGTTCTCTGAAAATGTTAGTTGGCTTCTAGTCGTTATACTGGAATTTAGAAGGTAACAATGAAACAAATGAAACTCCTCAATCACTCACTGACTGGATACCATGTAACTGTACCTCATTGCTGAGTGAGCACTGTTTGCTCCTTTCATGCTACATACAAAAAAATGAATACACTTAGGCCCCTTTCACACTAGTGCGACTCATGGGGAACAACTTGTTATGCTACTTTGCAGTCCCAATCGTGGGACAAGTCGTACAAGTGTGAAAGGGAGAGAGTACAGAGTATCTTTTTTTTGGTACTTGTATAGCCACTTCTCTACTGTGCACGAAAACCCCCTTCCTGCCCAAGCCATTTTTCAGCTTTCAGCGCTGTCACACTTTGAATGACAATTGCGCGGTCGTGCGACGTGGCTCCCAAACGAAATTTGCGTTCTTTTTTTCCCACAAATAGAGCTTTCTTTTGGTGGTATTTGATCACCTCTGCGGTTTTTATTTTTTGCGCTATAAACAAAAGAAGAGCGTTCAGTTTGGAAAAAAAACACTATTTTTTAATTTTTGCTATAATAAATACCCTTTTTTTTTTTTTTTAATAAAATTTTCCTCAGTTTAGGCCGATACGTATTCTTCTACATATTTTTGGTAAAAAAAAAAATCGCAATAAGCGCGTATTGATTGGTTTGCGCAAAAGTTATAGCGTGTACAAAATAGGGGATAGATTTATAGCATTTTTATTTTTTTATTTTTTTATTAGTAATGGCGGCGATCTGCGATTTTTTTATTGTGACTGCGATATTGCGGCGGACACATCGGACACTTTTGACACATTTTTGGGACCATTCACATTTATACAGCGATCCCTGCTATAAAAATGCATTGATTACTGTATAAATGTGATTGGCAGGGAAGGGGTTAACCACTAGGGGGCGGGAAGGGGTTAAATATGTTCCCTCAATGTGTTCTTACTGTGGGGGGAGGGGACTGACTGGGGGAGGTGACCGATGGTTGTCCCTATGTACAAGGGACACACCATCGGTCCCCTCTCCCTCACAGGACGTGGATCTCTGTGTTTACACACAGAGACCCACTTTCCTGCTCGTTTCCCGGGCAATCGCGGGTGCCCGGCGGCAATCGCGGCCGCCGCGCACGCGCACCGGGGCCTCGTGAACGCGGCGGGCGCGCGCGCGCCGCTGGCTTCAAGCGCGCGCCTCCTAGCTCGTTTTAAAGGGAGGACGTCATATGACGTCCTCCCAGAACGAGAGTATCCTCCGCCCGCCGTCAATTGACAGTGGGCGGGGGACAAGTGGATAGCACTGTCAATTTATACAGCTCTTTACATATATAGTATACATTAACATCAGTCCCTGTCCTCAAGGAGCTTACAATCTAAGGTCCCTAACTCACATTCATACATATAATAGGGCCAACTTAGACCGAAGCCAATTACTCTACCATCTTTGGAGTGTGAGAGGAAACCGGAGTACCCAGAGGAAACCTACACAGGTACAGGGAGAACATGCAAACTCTGTTCAGGTAGTGCCGTGGTTGGGATTCCAACTGTTGACCCTAGTGCTGCTAGATGGAAGCTCTAACCACTTAGCCAGTGTGGTGCAGTTCTTTATACTTTGCCTTGGCCTGCTGCTAAACTCTCCCACCCACAGCCTCCATCTCAGCATGCGCAGTAGGGAGCCGGCTGTGAGTCACCAGGAAGTGACAGCTGGCTCCAGAAACCAAGATGGCAGTGCATATGGACAGGCTCCCCAAGAAGCATCAGCTGCGTAGAAGACAGCGATGGACTTCAACGCTGGTAAGTATCCATTTCTTCAAAATTATCAGTTACCATATTTATCTTTAAACAATTTTTTAGTAGGACTTTAATATGGTAGTGCCTTAGGGACCGTTCTCACCAGCAAGCTGCCCTGAAAGCAGTTTGTGCATCACACCGTTTACTTGTTGCTAGGACATTGCTAAGACATGCCCAGCTGTTACTGTTCACATCCACCATCACAGGAGGCAACTCTCAAATGCTGAGGTGAGAGCTACTGCATCAGGGGACAGAAAGGACATGTAAGGGGGCTTTATTCAGACAAAGGGCTCAGTGCTGTAATGAGGTGAACAGCTGGGAATGTTTTAGCAACGTCCTAGCAACAAGGCAGGATGGGTTTTACAGTCAGGCTTCATGAGGTACTGTATGTAAATGACCTACACCTTTAGCAAGGGCATTATTCAACTTTGGTAAAAGCTGCACACTGGGTGGATAAAAATCAATGATTTTTAACTCGCACGGCTGGGCGAATCGACGTTGACTTGCGTCGCTTCACGTTTTGGCCACTAGGGGCACGCACCCGCGGCAGGGGTCGATGCAAGTGCTCGGCAGGCGCGATGACCGCCGGGCACCTGTGATCGCTCGTGACAGAGCGAGAACCGGGATCTGTGTGTGTAAATGCACAGATCCTGTTTTTTTTAGGGGAGAGGAGACTAATCGTATGTGGGTACAGCGTCGCACGAGCGTGCAATTGTCAGTTAAAGCGATGCAGTGCCGTATCGCAAAAAATGGCCTGGTCTTTGAGCAGCCAAATATTCCGGGGCTGAAGTGGTTAAAAAAAATCCCAATTTTTTTTATCTGATTTTTTTTATTTTTTTTTATCAAATTTCATTACAAAAAATGCTTTTGGAGTAAAGATCTTTTTCTATTTAAGATACATTAAACCTTTGGTTTATTCAGCATGAAATGGAGCTTAGTTATGTAGCATGAGGCTGAATATTCTGCAATATTAAAATGTTTGGTAAACTCATTCAATGAATCCAAGCACTGCAAGCTGAGATAACATTTACTGCATTGATGCATTCACACATTTTCACAGTAACCATGAGATAAAACAAAGTTCAGGAATATTCCTTTATGCCATTGTTTTGCACATCTATGTACAGTACAAACTGTATGATTGTTTGGAGAGAAATGCATCTGTATCCGGCTCTAAGGAGGAAGGGCAAGCAGTAAAAATGAAAGTGAAACTTTTTAAAGCGGAGTTCCTGTCCCCAAACACTTTTTTTTTTTTTTTTTTTAAAGACTGCTCTGTATTCCTCTAAACATGTACATGAACATTTACAACATGCCATACGTGTTGCACTTTTACTTTCTTTTAAAATAGTTGATTACTTACAGATCTCGGAAGCAGGCAGGTTCCCTTTAGGCTGTGGGCCCTCCTGTCCTCGTTTCCGGGATTTCTTCCCGAACTTGCGCATGCGCGCAGTAATGCATCTGCGCGGCAATCCTTTGTTCCTGACAGGTTGCCATAGCAATGTCGGCGTTTGCAGAAGTTCCCGCCCCATCACTATAACAATCAGAGGAGAAGAAGGTAATAAAAGTTGCATCGCCCATTCGTGTCATTTCCGCTCTGCAAATAACGTGAGATTTTGGCAGTAGGAGATTCACAAGGACTCCTGAGATACATGACGCCGCTATCCCAGGAACCCATGCAAATCGCCTAGTGACGTAATTGCCTAGGCGGGGACGGGCGGAAGTAAAAGAGAAATACAACTGAAAAGGGTACTTCTAAGTAGAATAAAAAAAAATGCTTATGGAACAGCATGAGCTAAGGGGATACAATAGGGAGAATGTTCATAAAATGGGTGGAACTCCGCTCTAAGCAGCTTATAAACTTTGTGATCTTTCTGCACATACTAGCTTGAAGTGCTTTATTCCTCCCTTGAGGAGCAAAATGACAGCAGGCTGAAAAATAGACCCAGTTTTGGAATATTTACTAACCTGACAGCTTATTATTCTAAATAGGAAACCTTCATTTTGTTTTGCAAATATTAAAGATTCCAACTACCAGCAAGAATGAGTCCTTACATTTAAAGAGCACCTGTCATTTCAGATCCATCATGGCAGCGCCTGTTAGCGGGCATCCACTCACCTGCTGCCGCCACATCCCTCACCTTGTTGTGTCACTGCCACATCACCAGCCATCCCATTAAAGTGAATGGGACTGTTGGTGAGTCAACAGCGCGTCAGAGGAGGACCCGCTGTGGGACAGAGATGACAGTTGCTCTTTAACGCTGGGTTCACACTATTGCGAATTGGATTCAGGTTTACCCGCATTCCAATTCGCATAGCAGGAGATTGTGATTGGCTCTTTATGGAGCCGGTTTACACATCTCCGTAGCGGCTCCGGTGCGAATTGCACAAGAGTCCTGTGCGTCTTTTGGTCTGGGCTGAAATCGGACCTGAAAAGGTGAATGGAGACGCACCGGACACTTGCTGTGAGCCGCTGCGTTTTCCAGTGTGAACCCAGCCTAAAAAATATGATTTAAATTGAGTTGATTTAAATCAAGCCTTTTTACTAGTGATTTAAATCAAATCCACCCCGGCTGCACAGTTTGTTTTTGTCTACTTACGCCCCTTATCTGCATGAGTAGTTTTTTGATAAAGGTGAACTATGCCTTTAAATATAGAGATTTGTAGGATAGCCACCAGAAGGAGATCTTGGTTGCTCAATGCAATTGCTCTATCACTGTCTGTATAGCTGGCCATAGTGTACATCAGGGATCCTCAAACTACGGCCCTCCAGCTGTTGCGGAACTACAAATCCCATGAGGCATTGCAAAACTCTGACATTCACAGACATGACTAGGCATGATGGGAATTGTAGTTCCTAAACACCTGGAGGGCCGTAGTTTGAAGACCCATGGTGTACATGGATTGAATTTCAGCCAGTTCATCAGGGATGGGCCGAATATCGATCCATGTATGGGCACTGTCATACCTCCCAACATGCACGGATTCTGCGGGAACTTCACGCACGGACACTCAGTTCCCGCAGACCCGCGAGAGGATCTTATTTCCCGCAAGGAGGAGGAGAAGGAGACTCTGAAGACACGCAGGCAGCAGCGGTAAGTCAACCCCGCTCTGCTATCCTGAATTTACATTCTACTTCCGCGGAAGAGAAAGCAGAACCCCCCCCCCCGCTCGACAACTTAGAATAAAGCCTACATTAAAAAACCTCTGTTCTGTTCTTTCTCGGCAGATCCCCCGCCCCCCACCCCCCGCTCAACAACTGATGAGATCAGAGAAGTTAGGTATAGAACGAACCTCCGTCCCGCGGCAGCCCCACCCGCTCAACAACTCAGATCAGAAGTTAGTTATATAATGTAGAATGAACCTCCGTTCCGCGGCAGCAGCCCGACCCCCCGCTCAACAACTTCAATGGGAGGGGGAAAAAGGGGAAAAATGAATGAGAACAAATGTCCCGGGACAGTTGAAAAGTTGGGAGGTATGGGCACTGTGGTGGACAGAAGTCGATCTACCTTATGTTTCCACTATAATGACAGGTCGCCAGCGGCCGCAGCTATTTGTGTCTGTCAGCACAGCCAGCGCTTACCTGTGGCGATCACTGCAGGTCACACTTGTGTGTCCAGCAGCGCTGAGAAATATGGCTTCCACTCTGTGAGAAACGGGGTTAATGTTTAATTGGGCCATGTATAATTACAAAGTGGTGTTCATGCAGAGCCAGGCAATCGGGGACTCTGCCTAAACTCTTGTTCTACCCTTTACTCTGGCCATGTACCCCTCGCCAAAGCTGTGCTCTGATGCCAATTAACAGAGCGTGGCGCTGCTGGTAAGGTGAAATACAAAGAACAAGATGGCTTTGAATGAACGGAATATATTCTTCTCCTCCTGGATGCTAGGTCGGTGGTTTTGATAAAGCTGCTGTTAACTAAATCAGACCAGCGTGCTAGAAGGAGGTTAGATTTCCCAGTGCTGTTATAGATGCAGTGCCATCGGACAAGATGGAAGAAAGGACAAGCTGTACTTCATACTCCTCACCAATGCAAGACCTGCATTTGGAGGCAGGGTTGGTTAATTATTTATTGCAGCGCAGGATACAAAGAAGAGCGATCAACCTCCAGAGATGACCATCTCTTACACAGCAGGGCTTTTCTGGCCCCAAATAAAGTAGTGTCTTAATGAGATGGATTTAATCTGTACAGTAATAGAGACATCAGTGGTATTAAAGGCAATTAATGCTAATTGGAAATCCTTCATAGAGAGCTTCCTGTAGAGTGGGAAATCACCAGTGTAATCCAAGAGGGAATTTCTGAGGTTATGGGGAATCTATCTATCTATCTATCTTTCTTAGCCGTGTCATCCTTTTTGTGGCATTGCTGCATTTCAATTCGCTAAGCTTTGCAAGGTGCATGTGCTGTAGCTTTAGCCTGTCTCCGTGTCCCTCTCTACCTACCACAGTGTGACCTTGTAGAAATGACTTGATGTGGCCTTGGCACTCTTATGTTTTGCATGCTCAGCTGTAACAAAGAACATGTCATGTGTCTGCTCTGGAGTGGTGTGCAATTCTAGATGTATACCAATAAATGTGCATATAGCTGGCCGTACACTGGCCGTACACTGCATGAATTTTCACCGGTTCATGATGAACCTTTAGAATTTCGCTCAGTAGGGTGGTCATGTTGGGTCCCTCTTGCCCAACATCCTCCAGCTAAACAAATTGAAGGAGCTAGGTGGAAAATTGTTAGACAAACAGCGGCTGCATCCAATCGGATGCTGGCACTGTTTGAAGATTTTGACAGCTGGTGGGGCCGGCTGTCAAAGTATGATGGCCGCAGAGGGTAATTCGTCCTTTATCGCTGTATAGATTTTGTTTACAGTTTGCAGGCTGTGTATGCCCAGCTTTACTGTGTACAATTGTTGCAGTATACAAGTTGATATGCATACACTGTCACTGGTGTGTAATGCATGATCAGGGCCGGTGCTACCACTAGGCAAACTAGGCAGCCACCTAGGGCACACTGCTGCCTAGGGGCGCCCAGCCACTGGTGTTCCTACTCCTCTTCTCTCTGCAACAACTAACTAAGTCTCAGCATCAACAGGCAGCCGCCGCTCCACTCGTACATGGTGTCAGAGGCGCACTGGCGGCGGAGGGCTGTGTCTGTGTCCCAACTCCCGAATTAATGGAAGCAAGTAAACATTAATTGATGGACACTTGTAGGCTGCATTGATGGGCGCTGGTGAGGCTACATTGACGGGCGCTGGTGAGGCTGCATTGACGGGCGCTGGTGAGGCTGCATTGACGGGCGCTGGTGAGGCTGCATTGACGGGCACTGGAGAGGCTGCATTTGATGGGTGCTGGTGGGCTGCATTTGATGGGTGCTTCATTAAAAAGGTGGGGTATACATGGGCAGGACAAAGGGGGTGGAGTCAAGGTAGGTGTGGCAAAATGAGGTTTCACCTAGGGTGTTAATATGAATATGATATTGTAAGTACAGTGTATGGCTAGCCAGAGTGCAGCTCCAAAAGGAGTCTTGTGTTGGCAATAGAGAGGGAGCATGCATTTTGTCACCAAATCTTCTGGAAGATGCTACCATCCCAGAACTTGTTTAGATGAACCGTATTTTCCGGGCGTATTAGACAACTTTTTATCGTTTAATATCTTTATTTTCCTTTTATACCAACAGGAAAAAAGGGAACAAAAAGAACAAAAAAGAGGGACAATCCCGCAATACATTTTCATATTTACAATTGTCTACGTAGTGCCTTATATTTAATTTATCCAAATATACATATACACATCTATTATATCTCTAAACTCGGTTTAGATCTACTATATCTATATCTTTATATCTACCCCGGTTAACCTTTGTTCCCATCTTTCACCTTTATCACATTAATTTGTTTATCAAAGAGTCTAGGGTCCTCCTCTTCTCAATTCCCCCCCTTCTTTACAAGCCCATATCTCCCACCCCACCCCCTCTCCCCCACCCCCCCCCCTAATTCCCTACCCTAAGATGGAGGGAGTACATTTCCCTTTTCTCTCGTGTGCAGGTACGCATCTCATATTGGACCATCCTCACTCGACTCATCTAACATTCTCTTTCCTTCCTCAGAATGCATATATAAGTTCCACCCTGTAATAAGACGACTTTTTAACCCATGAAAATCTTCTCAAAAGTCGGGGGTCGCCTTATACGCCGGTACCTGACATGCAGAATCTCAGTCAGACCGCGGCCGTCCATTTTTCAAAAGCCGCGCCGCCTCCTTGTGCTGTTCCGTGATAGGCGGAACACTCAGTTTCCCAGCAGAGCCTCTGTTCAGTGTTCCGCCTATCACGGATGCCCTCTCGTCCTCGGCCTCGGACGAGAGGGCATCTGTGATAGGCGGAACACTGAACACAGTGTCTGCTGGGAAGCTGAGTGTTCCGCCTATCACGGAACAGCACGATGGGGAGGCACGGCTTTTGAACAATGGACGCCCGCGGTCTGACTGAGACTGCATGTCAGGGATAAGGTATGGGATCGTCGAGGCATGGCACAGTGAGGCATGTAATGGCACAGTGAGGTGAGGCATGACTAGTCGGAAGGGGGTCGTCTTATACGGCGAGTGTATCCCAAAAAAGGGATTTTTATAACAGCTTACCTGTAAAATCCTTTTCTTGGAGTACATCACGGGACACAGAGCGACTTAGTCATTACTAATGGGTTATATAGATTACCTTCAGGTGCTGGCACTGGCCACTTCCAAACCGGAAGTACCCTCCCCTATATAAGCCCCACCCATCCGGGAGCACCTCAGTTTTGTAGCAAGCAATAAGTGTCCCAAAAAGAGGGGTGGGAGCTCTGTGTCCCGTGATGTACTCCAAGAAAAGGATTTTACAGGTAAGCTGTTATAAAAATCCCTTTTTCTTTTTCGTACATCACGGGACACAGAGCGACTTAGTCATTACTAATGGGACGTCCCAAAGCAATGCCAAATGAGGGGAGGGATACATAAGCTGGGCGCCATCAGGCATGAGGATCTTTTGCGGCCTGCAACACACTGCGCCCAAAGGCGACATCCTCCTGACTTCTAACGTCTACCTGGTAGAATCTAGTAAACGTGTGTACCGAAGACCATGTTGCGGCCTTACATACCTGAGCCAGGGAGGCCTGGTGATGCACTGCCCATGAAGTTCCAACTGCTCTTGTGGAGTGCGCCCTAACTTTGAACGGAGGCGGTCTCTTTCTCAAGCCATAGGCTTGTATTATGACCTGTCGAATCCACTTGGCTAAAGTAGATTTTGATGCTGCCTGACCCTTTCTAGGGCCTTCCGGCAGAATAAACAAAGTATCCGTTCTGCGAATCTGAGCAGTGGCTTTTAGATAAGCTTTAACTGCTCTTACTACATCCAAAGAATGTAATAACTTTTCCTCTACCGAGCTAGGTTTGGGGAAAAAAGAAGGAAGAACCACATCTTGGTTCAAATGAAACCTCGATACCACCTTGGGAAGAAAGGCTGGATGAGGACGTAATACTACTCTGTCCTTATGGACAACCAGATATGGCTCCTTACAGGACAAGGCGGCTAATTCCGATACTCTTTTAGCCGAACAAACGGCTACTAAGAAAATCAATTTCCTGGTGAGAAGAACCAAGGAAATGTGTTGCAATGGTTCAAACGGTTGTTTCTGTAGAACCGACAGAACCAGGTTTAAGTCCCAAGGACATATGGGAATACTAACCGGAGGGCTAATACGCATCACTCCTTGTATAAAGGCTTTGACTAGTGAATGCGAAGCCAAGGGCCTTTGAAAAAATATTGACAAGGCCGAAATCTGACCCTTGATAGTACTCAAGGCCAGCTTCCTATCTACAGCCCACTGTAGGAAGTCCAAAATCCTCCCTATCACGTACTTACGTGGATGCCATTTCTTGGCCTCACACCACGTAATGTACGCTTTCCAGATCCTATAATAGATCTGCCTGGATACCGGCTTCCTGGCATTGATCATGGTAGATACCACAGAATTAGAGAGCCCTCTCTTTTTCAGAATGTGGGCTTCAATAGCCAGGCCGTCAAACCTAGGGCTGGTAAGGAAGGGTGGTATATCGGTCCCTGCGACAGCAGGTCCGGACGATGTGGGAGGGTCCAAGGACTCCTCACTGACATTTTTACAATCTCCGCGTACCATGCCCTTCGGGGCCACGCTGGAGCCACCAGAATCACTGGTTTCTTTTCTACCCTGATTCTGCGGAGTAATCGCGGTAACAATTGTGGCGGTGGGAATGCATATATCAGCTTGAACTGATCCCAAGGGAACACTAGGGCATCCGAGCCGCAAGCTAGGGGATCCCTTGTGCGAGACACAAATCTGTCCACCTTTGCGTTGAATCTGGATGCTAGCAGATCTACATCCGGTGTTCCCCACCGCTGGCATATTGCCTGGAAAACCTCGGGGTGAAGAGACCATTCCCCCGGGCATAATTGTTGGCGACTTAGAAAGTCCGCTTTCCAATTTTCCACTCCTGGGATGAAAACCGCGGATATGGCTGGGACATATCTTTCTGCCCACTCCAGGATGCAATTTGCTTCCCTCTGGGCTGCACGACTCCTGGTGCCACCCTGGTGATTGATATATGCCACTGCCGTGGCATTGTCTGATTGAATTCTGACAGGGGACCCTTGGAGTTTGGATGTCCATGCTACTAGGGCATACCGGGCTGCTCGTATCTCTAAGAGATTGATGGGCAGGGCCTTTTCTGCTTCTGACCACTTGCCCTGGAGAGACCATTGCTCCAGTACTGCCCCCCAGCCTATGAGGCTGGCATCTGTAGTGACCACCTTCCAAGAAACCGGACTGAAGGGTTTCCCTCTTTCCAGATTCTGGGGCACCAACCACCAATGGAGGCTCTTGCGAACGGAAGGGGACAGGGACATTGGTAAGTCTAAAGCCTGAACTTTTTTGTTCCAGGCTGACAGTATGGCCCTTTGCAAATTCCTTGAATGGAATTGACCGTAGGGTACCGCTTCGAATGAAGCCACCATCTTTCCCAGCAGCCTCATGCACAGGCGTATGGATGGTTTTCTTTTTGTACCCACTAAGTGGGTCAAATTTTTTAAAGACGACACCTTCTCTGGAGGTAAGAAAATCTTTCTCTGATTTGAATCCAGCCTTAGCCCTAAGTATTCCAGACTTTTGACTGGTCTTAGAGCTGATTGGCCCGGTTGATAATCCAACCGTGATATTCCAGATACTTGATTGTCTTGTGAATAGCTACTTCCAGCTTTTCCACTGAGTGGTCTATTAGTAGCAGGTCGTCTAGATATGCCATTATCGTTACACCTTGTGTTCTTAGATTGGCCAATAATGGGGCCAGAATTTTTGTGAACACTCGTGGTGCTGTGGCCAGACCGAAAGGTAAGGCTCTGAACTGAAAATGGCGCCCTTCTACTGCAAAGCGTAGAAATTTCTGGTGGGCCGGAAAGATGGGAATATGCAGATAAGCATCCCTTATGTCGATCGAGGCTAACCATTCCTGCCCTTGTAGGGCGGTGGCCACCGATCGGATCGACTCCATCCGAAAAGTCCTGATATTTAGGAACTTGTTTAGCCCTTTTAGATTTAATATGGGCCTCACGTCCCCATTTGGTTTGGGGACTGTGAAAAGGTTCGAGTAAAACCCGAATCCGCTTTCTTCCAGGGGAACCTTCATGATTACACCTTGGAGCAATAGTTGTTCTAGTGCCAGAAGGAGGGATCCTCTCTTCTGGGGATCTCTTGGCACGTTTGACCTCATAAATTGGGCAGGAGGAGTGCCTTTTAACTCCAGCTTGTATCCCAGACTTACTGCGGAGAGCACCCATCTGTCTCTGATGGTGTCCCGCCAGGTCTCTGTGAACAACTGAAGCCTTCCCCCCACCCGATTGAGTGGGGGCAACGCTTCATGACTTGGGGGGAGGTTTTGTACCTCTCTTGATCCAGGGCTTCTTGTTACCCTGTGATTGTCCCTGATTTCTGCCCCCTGAATTTGACCGCGGAGGCCGTCGGAACTGCTTCACAGCCGATGTGCCCGGGACTGGAGAAGTAGGCCTCTTAAAAGAAGGACTTCTACCCTTGTTCTTAACCGGTAAGAGTGAACTTTTACCGGCAGAAATTTTCTGGATATATTTGTCCAGATCTTCTCCAAATAAGCGTTCTCCATGAAATGGGAAGCTAACCAGCAGTTTTTTACAGGGAGCTTCAGCAGACCAGTTTTTGAGCCACAGAAGCCTACGCATATGTACTATAGACAGCGTAAAGCGGGAGGCCTGTTGGATTGTATCCTTTATGGCGTCCACCGCAAAACACAAGGCTCTAGGCAGGTCAGCTAGGGCAAGAGCCTGCTGATCTGGTAAGTCCCTTAAGACTTGTTTCAACTGATCTTTCACTGCTTGGCAGACTCCAATCGCTGCTACCGCAGGTTGTGTCACCATGCTTGCTGTAGAGAAAGCAGATTTTAGTAAAGACTCCAATTTTTTATCTATTGGGTCTTTGAACATTGGAACATTATCTACTGGACATGTCAGTGATTTGTTCACAGAAGAGATGGCTGCGTCCACTGTAGGGACCCTCCATTTTTTTATGAACTTATCCTCCATGGGATAGATCACCGGAAATCTCTTGGGGGGAGCAAATATTTTATCAGGATGCTCCCAATCCTGGTAAATAAGCCCTTCTAATAAAGGGTGGATTGGGAAGGAACAGACAGCCTGGGGAGCTTTTAGCGACCCCAGCGAGGAAACCGTAGTGGATGGTGGTTCCGCCAGAGGCATTTTAAATGCTGATCGGACCATGTTAGTCAGAGACTGAACCCATAATCTTTCAGCCTGAGATGCTGAGAAAGGTTCTTCCACTGTTGATTCCTCCATAACTGAATCAACCTCATCCTGATCCCCTTCAGGTAGGTCGATCCCTGTGTGGGGCTGTTCCTCCACTAACAGGCACTCTGAAGGAGGAGACGGAGATCGGACGCGCTTTCCCTGTGACAGGGAAGCAGCGATCAATGCTGTTAATCTCTCTTCCAATCCTCCCAGAGTTGAGGATAAAACCTCCTCTGTTATATATACAGGAGCAGGTGGACTGGGGACAGCCGCAGCACCAGGCACTCCTGCGGGGTTTCTACGGCTACTGACCTCTGAATTCTCAGGGGAGATTGGTGCAGTACAAGCATGCCCAATATCCTCAGAGCCTGATGGAGACCCCTTTGGCTTCCTGGAAGACCTATTTCCGGAGCGTCTGGACGACAT
Source organism: Rana muscosa (assembly GCA_029206835.1). Classification (NCBI taxonomy): domain Eukaryota; kingdom Metazoa; phylum Chordata; class Amphibia; order Anura; family Ranidae; genus Rana; species Rana muscosa. The sequence goes on along the minus strand of CM055128.1, from coordinate 176,961,137 downwards.
ATCCTTTAAGCACAAAGCTGAGGTATTCCCGTCGTCATACACCAATCTTGCTGGTAATAGTCTAACACAGTTGCTGCTATATACCAGCTGGTGTCCACTAAAGTGCCTTTCTATGGGGATGCCTGCATCAACCGCCTCTGTGTGCCACTGTTTGTTGCTAGCTCTGTTTGCATCCAGCTGACACTTGTACTGTGTCTTTATACAAGCTGGGACGCCTGCACATGCGCAGAAGCGCCGTGGCGCGCATCGAGCGTCATCCACCCGCCCCGCCCCTTTTTTTTCATAGGAGGCGCGTGCACGCGCCCGCGCGCGCGCCCGTGCGCCATTGGCGCCCTTTTCGAAATCAAACAGGGACTAGGAGCCAGGGCCCTTTTTGCCGGAGGGCCTGTGCGGTGGATGAGCGCAGCAACAGGGCAGAGGAAGTGGATTCCCACAGAGAAACTTACCAACTGCCTGGATCTTTTGACTTGAGGAAACCAAAGATCCACATGACAAGAAAAATGGACTACAGCGGCCTCTAGTGGTTTAACACAGGTACCGCGGTCCCTTTTTTTTTTTTTTTTTTTCTTGACTACTATTAAAATTTTACATTTTCAGTAGTTACAGGCATACACAGATATTAGCGGGAATACCGTTAGGTAACAGACAGAAAGACAAATTAGGCTTGGGGGTCCCCAATAGAACCAAGTTCCTGGGGGCCCCCACTTACCTGATCCCCGCCGCAGGACTTTGTTTGGTCCACAGAAGCCCAAACTTCACCTATCACGGCAGGCATTGTAATTAAACCTTCAGGGACCGGGTTCCCAAGGATTCCACTCCCCTGGACCTGTATAGCACCCTGCACAGACAACATCTTGGTCGTGGGTATGACCAGAGCTCTGGATCCCAGGGTCCAGCCCTCCTAAGAGAGGCATTACAGGCAAAACCTTGCTCTTCTGCTGCAAGGCCCGGGTACCGACCGTTTAGCTATGAAGCTTTTTTGGTGGGATCCGGAACAGCTTACTAAGGCCCAAAAGAACCTGTATGCAAGCCCAGTGAAAACACATGTTACTCTTTGGCCAACACCTTAGACACTGGCAAAAAACTGAGGTGCTCCCGGATGGGAGGGGCTTATATAGGGGAGGGTACTTCCGGTTTGGAAGTGGCCAGTGCCAGCACCTGAAGGTAATCTATATAACCCATTAGTAATGACTAAGTCGCTCTGTGTCCCGTGATGTACGAAAAAGAAACCAACATTTTTGCTGGAAAATTAGGGGGTTGTCTTATACGCCCAGTCGCCTTATACGCCGGCAAATACGGTAGCTCCTGTTTAGGGCCCTTTCACACCACATCACTGTGCTTTGTCTTGCGTTGTGGTGCGAAAAAAGTCCATTAAAAATGGCATAACCAAAATAAACAGCAATGCACATAAAAATTTGGCAGGCCACAGTTTTTGCTTGCATTGCAGTGCTCATGCGTTTAGGATTTGCTTTAGGGTGTCGCTCACAAGGAATAGCATTGCTGCATATCATTGGTGTGAATGAGCCCTTAACATCCTGGCACTGAGGGAGTTGGCATCAACCCAGGCACATAAAGGTTTGTCCATTTTAGCTCCAGGCTTGTCAATAATCAGTTAGTGTACAGACATCCTAAATTGACAAGGAAGTGTCTCCTCTCTTGTTGGAGAGCTTCCAGTGACCTCTTTTCAGTTCCATGCAACGGGATTTTCTAATTTTTCCCTGGAAGGCTTGATCTTTGTTCCCCGAAGCATATTTCAACCATTTTTTTAGAGACTTCTGTGGATTACTAACGCTAAGCAGCAATTGCAGGCCAATCGTGAACAAAGCTGTCAACAATTAATGACGAGCACCAATTACTGGCTCTTTGAATCACAAGTAGTGAGCACTCTTGGCACCACGAAGTTGCGACATTTTATACTCGGAACTTCTGAAAAGGTCCACATGGTCCTCCACCAAAGCACCTATGCAATGCTCTTTTAAAACAGAAGATATTTCAAGGCATCGTTTTCTTCAAATACCTCAAACAAGGTTACATATTCCAGCTAATTGGAACATTTGGGCTAATTTACTATTATTTTATTAAAAGACAACTTCTTGCCTTTAGTAACTCAACTCCAGTCTTTCAATTTGCTCTAAAATGTAATGTTAAAATATAACTACAGTATTTGCCTTTTAGTAAATCAACCCGTCTTCCAATTTGCTGGAAAATGAAATGTTGTTTGAAGGTATGTGAAGAAAATGATGGCTTCAAATATCCTTGCATGGAAATTTGCCCCAGAGCTTAGTGAATGAGGGGAAGCTTGACGTCCATCATCTAATTTTTTTTGTTTTGTTTTTGCTTGCACACAGTTGGAATTTATTTGCAAAGTGAAATCTCACCAGATTCACTAAGCTCAGGGGAAAATTTCTCACTGCAGAGTGAACAGTCTAGTAGCCTTTCATAAATCAACCATATTGTCTGCAACTGCCCATCCTCCCTAATACTGATGTTTTGGTAATAGATAGCTGGCATTAGGGCTGCAACTAACGAATATTTTCATAATCGATTAGTTGCCCGATTTATTGTTTCGATTAATCGGTTAATTACCTTAAAAAAAGTGTGGTGTATAATTTAGTTAATATGTAAAGTTTAAAAAAAGGCAATTTATTCTTAAATATCTCTATGCAGTGGTAAATATAAATAACCAACTATATGGTAAGAGCTGGTTCACACAGGGGCAACACGACTTCCAGCGCGACTTCCAGAAGCAACTCAGACACGACTTGAGCATGAATCACAGCGAGACTTGGAGGAGACTTCAGCACGACTTGTGGTCATTAACAACACGACTTGAAGTAAATTCCTTGTGGCTTCTGGGTAAATTCCTTTCTGCTTCCTGTAAAGTTGCCTTCAAAATGAACAGTGATCAGACTTCTAAGCGACTTCCATTGAAATCAATGGGTACAAGTTGCCTACAGGTCGCCTAGAAGTCTGATTGAAGTAGTGCAGGAACCTTTTTTGAAGTCGGAGCGACTGCAGTCGTGTACATTAAAACATCTCCATTCACTTCAATTAGTTTTAAAAATAGCGCGACTTGGGGCAACTCGGGGCGACCTGAAGTCCGTGTCCGGAGTCGCCCCTGTATGAACTGGGTCTTAGACTCCATTCACACAGGGGCAACACGACTTCCAGCACGACTTTGGCAGGCAACTTGGACACGACTTGAGTATGAATCACAGCACGACCTGGAGCTACTTACAAGGCAACTTCAAGTTGCCTCCAGGACAGGAGACATTCCAGTGGCCAATCAAACAAGAATCAGCTCTGTGGGAGGGAGGGGGGAGGGAGAGGTTTGCCTGAGAAATGTATGTTCTCTTACTGGAAAGTTGCTTCTGTTAAGACAGGGGATCCGACTTCTGAGCGACTTCCATTGAAATCAATGGGCACAGGTCGCCTAGCAGTTGCCTAGAAGTCGGATTGAAGTAGTACAGGAACCTTTTTTGAAGTCGGAGCGACTGCAGTAGTGTGCAATAAGACGGCTCTATTCACTTACATTGATTTTCTCATGCAGCGCGACTTGAGGCGACCTGGGGCGACTTGAAGTCGTATCCAAAGTTGCCCCTGTGTGAATGGGCTCTTAGGGAGCAAAATTTTGAATCCGCTCTGAGAATAATTGACAGATTACATATACTGTATATACTATAAGGCCTCATGCCCACTGACGTTTTTACAGCTGCGTTTTTTGCAGCTTAAAAACGCCTGTCCATGTTATTGTAAATATTTTTTTTTATTTTAATTTTTTTTTAAAAAACAAGAAAAAACGTTGGAGCTAAAAACGCGACCGCGCGTTAGTGCGCGTTTTTGCGCGTTAGTGCGCGTTTTTGAGTGTTTTTTGACGCTCGCGTTTTTTTCTGCCTAATTCTGACGCTGAGGAACGCACTGGTCCTGGTTTTTTTTTACAGCTTAAAAACGTCTATGCTATTTGCAGCTCAAAAACGTCTAGGTGGGCATGAAGCTATAGACTAACATGGACAGGCGTTTTTAAGCTGTAAAAAACGCTCAAAAACGCGGCTGTAAAAACGTCCGTGGGCATGAGGCCTTAGGGTGAATCTGGTAAATATCAGATGTCATTATTAGAAATAATAGAAAACTTCTTTGTCAAAGAAATTTTCAAACAGTGTATGTGGTTTTTCGTTCAGAAATTACATTCATTTTAAAACTGAATGTTAAAAGCAAGTGAAAATTTCAAATGTACAAATATAAATGTACAAATATTTTTTGTATGAATATTCTCGTCTGAAAATTGATCCGTGTGGCCAGCATAAGGCTCGGTACACACCTATGCAGTTTTCTTTTGTTTTGCTGTGCGTTTTTGATTTTTTGCACACGTAATTTTGCTGCGCTTTGTGCGTTTGTTTTTTTTATGCAGTTTTTCAGAATATCGTACCCTAACCTCTTTTATTCCTTAACTTGACTTCTTTGTACAATTATCCACTCTTCCCCTTATTTGACCTTATTCCCTTTTATTTATTTTAATATATACTACATTATCACATGAGATATTTAGATTACCTTGTTTAATTTATTTTATTTAGTTCTGTATATTTAATTTTTCAATGCATTCTATGTTTTACTTGCTCATAATATATATTTAATACACTTTATATTTATGAATATTATTCTGAACATGGCATTTCTTCTACTATTTCTAATGCATTTTTTTATATAATGTTATTTATACCCCCTTTTTTTTTATGTTGAAAAATTTTATAAAAACATTGAAACCTAAAAAACACAAATTGCTGCAAAAATGCATTGCATGCCTTTCTGCAGCTTCTCCATTGAAGTATATTAAACTAAAAAAAAGCACCGTTTTGCATTGAAAAAAGTCCTTGACCCTTTCCAAATAACACAGCGGCTGAAAAAAAGCATAGATGTGAACGTGTCCCATAGGAAACCATGGTAAATGAACTGTAGTGCTTTACTGCAAAAAACAGAGTGTAAACCAGGCCTAATGCCGTGTACACACGATCGTTTTTAATGTCATTTTCAAAAACGACGTTTTTCTCGACGTGATTTTTCTTGTTTCCTCTCAAGCCTGTCTTGCATACACACGTTCATTAAAAAAAACGCTCGAGCAAATCGCAGTGACGTACAACACGTACGACGGCACTATAAAGGGGAAGTTCTGTTCGAATGGCGCCACCCCTCATGTTTGACGATTCGCGCTTTTCAGCCTCGTGCTTTTCAGTCCGTTACAGCATGACGAATGTGCTATCTCCATTACGAACGCTAGTTTTACCAGAACGAGCGCTCCTGTCTCATACTTGATTCTGAGCATGCGCGTTTTTTTTTCCCCTCGTAAAAGCATACACACTACCATTTTTCACATCGTTAAAAAAAACGACGTGAAAAAATAGAGCAGGTTCTCATTTTTTTAGGCCATTTTTCACGTCGTTAAAAATGCTCTGGAGCCTACACACGATCGTTTTTAATGCCCAATTTAAAAAATGGCATTTTTAACGACGTGAAAAACGATCGTGTGTACGTAGCATAAGACATTTAGTAACATGATGGGGTTAAAAAAACTAAAATTAGCCCTTTTATAGTATAAAAAGTGCAAATAATCGCTACTGTAAGGGGTTCATTTTTTTACTGTGGAAATTACTTTCTCTGTTCCACAGTAAAAAAATGAACCCCTTACAGTAGCGATTATTTGCACTTGTTGTACTATAAAGGGCTAATTTTCGTTTTTTTAACCCCATTATGTTACTGGCCGATTAATCGATTATGAAAATAGTAATCGATTAATTTCATACTCGATTAGTTGTTTCGGCCCTAGCTGACATGTTGGAAAGTTTGGGCACCTTGTAAGTCACCAATTAGTAATACCCTCATTTGGTAGAATATGCAGCTTCCAGCTAATAGTCACTTTTTTAAATATATATATTATATTATATTGTTCTGGGTTAGTGACTCAAAATGTTAAATCGACAGTGTCTGTATCATATCCAGGCAACTAGTATCCATATTTTTCATGACCGATTTCCTTTATTACACCAGCTTTTCTGTTTTGGATGGAGCGTGGGAAGGTTGGAACCTCTGTCATATTTTCTATGTCCCTATCGTGAAGATTTCTGTTCATTTCTTATCTAAAGACACATGAAAGGAAGTGAGTGGAAATTTCCTTTTGCTGTGGTGCCCCCCTCATGGTTGTTACCAGAACAAGGGTCTTCATAAAAACACTGTCCTTTTTTTTGACTTCCAGAAAAATGTAATCTCTCCATGAGGACACAAATAGTAATTTAAAGTGTTATTCAACCCCACCCAGTTGTATTTTTAATCCCTCTAACATGTAGTGCTATGTTTTCTTCAAAACACAAACTCACATGTGCAGCGAATCTGGTATTGTCCTATTCAGGTGACGCACAACTAGGTTATGTGCCGCCATCTTGGTCTTCTTCAGCAGACAGGCAGCTACCGATGAGGTAAGGAGTTCGCCATAAGGCCAATCCCCCAGCCAATCTGTGTGCTCGATCCTGCAGCCCCCTGGGAGAATGATGTAGGTCTCCCAGGAGGCCACAGGACTAGGGATACATAATTCTGGATGAATGTAAAAAAAATGTACTGGTGAAACGATCTTCCAGCCAGTCCAAATTTCAGGCTGATTCACCATCTTCTTTGTTTGTCTTCAATAAATATTTCCGGCCCAAGCCAAAATGGTGGTGGTGGCGGCCAAGACAAAACCTATTTTTAGATGGAACTAACTTCCTTTTAGGGGTTATAGTGGTTGTAAACCCGAAAAAAAAAAAAAAACCCTGTAAGACAAAGGCATAATGAGCTAGTATGCATCACATATTAGCTCATTATAAAATAGTTATCTTAGATTAAATCTGTTGCAGCGGCCCCGCACACCGCTGTGAGCGGCGACATGTCTTCTGGAGTTATTTCCAGGTTCGCGGGCTCCGGCGCTGTGATTGGCTGGAGCCACGTTGACGACAATGCCGCACGGGAGCCGCTGGTCATGGCACGGCTGCTGAAGAAACAGCACGATTGGTCCGTTTCTTCAGTGCGCATGCGCCGATGATGTCGGCGCCAGCGTATATGGTAAATATCTTTTAAACCGTGCAGGCTTAGGAGATATTTACAGTACCTACAGGTAAGCCTTATTATAGGCTTACCTGTAGGTACAAGTTGTGTAACTCAGGGCTCGACAAACCCCGGGCGCCAGGTCGCCATTGCGACTAGAATTAGCGACCTGGGGCAGCACAGCTGGGGAATCCTGTCTCTCCGTGCCCCCCCCCCCCCTCCGCGCCGAGGGATCGCGGCCGGTAATTGAGGCCGCGGCTTTGCGGCCTTCTGCAGGCCTATGCTTCCTTCTGCGATCTAGCGCCATCTTGTGGTGGCCGTTGGTATGACAAGACAAACAGCAATGCTAATGGAGTTTCCCTGTCTGTGTTCACTGCCATCTCCTTCCCTCTAATTAGAACCCCCAAACATTATATATATATTTTTTATTCTAACACCCTAGAGAATAAAATGGCAGTCGTTGCAATACTTTCTGTCACACCGTATTTGCGCAGCGGTCTTACAAGCGCACTTTTTTGGGAAAAAATACACTTTTTTTTAATAAAAAAATAAGACAACAGTAAAGTTAGCCCAATTTTTTTTAATATTGTGAAAGATAATGTTACGCTGAGTAACTTGATACCCAACATGTCACGCTTCAAAATTGCGTCCGCTCGTGGAATGGCGACTAACTTTTATCCTTTAAAATCTCCATAGGCGATGTTTAAAAAATTCTACACGTTGCATGTTTTGAGTTACAGAGGGGGTCTAGGGCTAGAATTATTTCTCTCGATCTACCGATCGCGGCGATCCCTCACGTGTGGTTTGAACACCGCTTTCATATGCGGGCGCTACTCACGTATGCGCTCGCTTCTGCGCGCAAGCTCGGCGGGACGGGGCGCGTTCCTGGCTCCTAACTTTTTTAGCTGGCTCCTAGATTCCAAGCTAATTTGTCAAGCCCTGGTGTAACTAGGTTTACGACCACTTTAAGTTCGGCTTTAAATATGACAAGGGTTCTAACCCTTCTCCAGTCTGTCGAAAACATGGATCAGGTTTTGGCAGAAATTCTGCTTTAGGCCACATTGAGACGTTTGCAGGGTGCACCAGACCCCACAGTTGTTTAACACCTGTGCATTTGGTTGCATTAAAATTGATCTGCGTTAGGCATACCTCCCAAATGTCCCCGATTTCGAGCAATGTCCCTCTGTCCCTCATTCCTCTTCATTTGTCCCTCATTTTGGGCTGATCTATATAGATGTATATAAAATGCACTTTTTATCTATCAAAAAGTGTTTCCCAGCGCTAAACCTTTCATCTGATTTCTGAATTGCTGCCTTTGTAAATTCCAAAAGCCAATATCACGGAATAGTAGTGGTAAAAAAGCACTTGTGGGTTTAACCAATCTTATTTTTTTGTAATATGCTCCTTTTAAATGGGCGTGGCAAGGGGTGTGTCCTATGCCTGCATACTTTTGCTGATAGGTGTCCCTCATTCCCATCTCAGAAAGTTGGGAGATATGGCGTTAGGTAAGGTGTATTGGGGTGCCATTCAAAATGCACTTTCTTCCTCGTGCATTGCAGTGATGGCCTACGTGCAGTGATGGTCCTTTTAGTGGCCTTCTACGCAGAAGTACGTCTGAAAATCCCCAGTTATGTATACAGATGTGGAGTTCAGTCAAATTTCTGCTGTCATCAGCGTAGGCCTGGGAGGACAATAATCTGGATTAATTTGGGAGGATCTGTTTGGAATGATCAACACCAAGATCCTTATTCAGGCATTTTTACTAGGGCTGTTACTGATTAAAATTTTCGTGTTCGATTTAATAGTTTTTTTTTTTTTTTTAAATCGACTAATTTCGATTAATTATAACGCACATAGATCCAACTACTTTTAGCTGATTTCCTTGCAGGCTGATTCCCAGTGCAGCTACCAACCACTGGAAAAATGGATAGCAGGATACAAAAAACACACAAAGGCAGCGCTCGATGGGAATAGCATTAAAACTTTTATAGTCTTCAAGTAGGTAACAAAATAAATATTGCACTGGAGATAAAATCGATGTAGCTACATAAACTGTAAAAATAGTGCGAGTAATACCAAACGGTAGCAACAGCAGTCCTAAAAACATGTAGCTAAGTATGATACTGGTATAAAAATGTGTACAACGATACCACTGCTGAATCCAGATGAGGAGGGGTTAACATCAGTTCGTCGGCATGTAGATGTCCCATGAAGGGAACTATCACAACTCCCAGTGGATGGCTGTAGAATCCCAGGTTGATAGAGGGAAGTGATAGAGGGAAGTGTAACAGCCCTTGTGTGTGGCAGATAGTAAGGTCCCGCCAGCATGCAGATATGAAGGCACAGCAAAGGAGCCCTTCAGATGGACACGGCAATCCCAAAGAATTTTGATCGATCAAAACAGTTCATCGATTAATCGAGGAATTAATAGTTAATTTCCACAGCCCTAATTTTTACACATCGGGCCTTGTGAATTTTTTTTTCTTCTCCAGTTATATAGAAGCTGAAGTGCGGTGTAAGAAGAACTGAGAATCTTTTAATGGCAGTTGTCCCAATCCTTTTGTGACACTAGGGACTTCCCATCTCTGCATATGGCCAGGACAGAGCCTCTGACATCAGCAGACTACACGCACACTAATGGACTCGACTCACTAGGGATTTCGGGTGGTGTCTGTTTCATCGAAATGCAAATAGGATTCACATGGAGGACACAGTGTATGTTGCTATGTGTGAGCCAAGCTTAGCATTCTTCGCAGGCAGGGGCTGATAGCAAGCAATCATTTGTCTGTGAAGTCTGTGCTCTGTTTATATTGTGTCTAGAGCAGATGGACTGTGCTGCATTCACACTCCTGTAGCCCATTTTTACGAAATGCGCAATAAAAAATGCATTTATTATTGTTGGCATCTCAAACATGGCATGAGAGGCGCAATGTGATTGACTGTCACAGTGATCACATGATAGTAGAGAGTGAAAGCTGCCTTTGACAAGCTCAATCACTGTGCTGGGAGCACACAGAAAGCTCTGCCACCCATGTACGCATATGTGCAGCAAAGCCCACTCTCTTTGCCACCACACATATGCAATGCATTACGTGAGCGGTAAGAGGTAATGAATGGAGTTACAGACAAAATATCCTTTTTTGTAGAAAATATATGGAAAACCTACGTAAACACATGAAAAACAAACTGGAGCATGCTTTTTAACAAACCTATCCATTAGTGCAGGTGCTGATGTGAATGTACAATATGTAAAGCGCTGCATAGATTGTCAGAGCTTTATGAATACCTGTGTAGCACACAAACCCTTTTCTGCCGTCCTCCGTACGCAGTCGGGCACACCTGCTACTGGCCCGGTATCCCCCCTTGTATAGAGGGGTGTTGTTGTTTGGGCCTTGCAGCAATTACCTCTTTCTAGTGGTTCCCTTGCTCCATTGTCTAGGTAGAGAATAAGTCCAATGTCCACACAGGAGTAAAACCTAAGCAGTAAGGTTTTATTCCTTATCTTTGCAGTAAACTTGAAGAGAGTGTAGGGAAATGAGAGAAGTAGGGGAAGGTTCAGGTACACGGCACTTAAACACACAGTGCAACTCTTACGTCGCCACTCAAGCCTGAGTGGGTATTGCGCACCCGGATAGTCCCCTTTGTGAGCGGTCCTAGCAGCCGGGATGGAGCACGGATACATTTGTGAACTTTTAGGGGATGCGATCAGGAATCCTCTGCCACAGGATTGTTAGTCCTGAACCTCCCAGCCAAGCAATGGAAGAAAAAATAACCTTTATGCCATATTGGCGCATTGCGAGGCCTCCAATATATTGGATCCCTCCTCAGATAAGGTGCCAGGCCTCTCCCGAGACAGCAACACCATAGCCAGTCTCCTCATGGGACCAATCCTCCCCCGGTTTCCTCTTTCTGGAGTGGGCTTCCCTCAGGTGGGTAGCCTGGGATCCTTCTTCAGATGTAGGCCCTAGCTGAAGGTGCTGGGCCTACCAGGTAGCGATGTAGCCTCGGGCTGAAGGTGCTCGGGACTATTTCACACACACACGCACCCCTGGCCTGGAGGGCCATGAGGCGCACAAGAACATACATTAATGGCGTCTGCCCCTTATGTACCCTCTCCCAGCATGCACAGCGGGTAGACCACGCCCACTGCACAGCTACCGAGAAAGGACACCTAAGGGGTTGTGATACCCCCTGTAGTTCAACCTATGCCGGTGATGACAGTGCCACCTACAGGCAAACAGGGAACACTACTGCCAGGCAGTATCACACCCAGAGCAGAAGCTAATCCAGAACAATCAATTGGTCTGAGCCCAACTACTGGCTCAGACTATCCTTAAATTTATACATAGCGCCCCCAAATATTGGGGGGGGGGCGCTACACCGGTAATAAATTAAAATCAATGAGCCTTTAGGGCCGGTTCACATCAAAATCGCACAGTGTGGGTTCTTGTGCCTTTTCCTGCAGTGCTATTTTCAGAGCTGGATTCACACCAGATCGCACACAATGTAGTGCATCTACTACTCCTGAAAAACATGCTGCACCAAATTGCATGTATCTGGTGCTTGAAAATGAAATGCGTTTGTGATCTGCACATAGGGTGCCATTAACAATATATTTGCATCTGCAGAAGAGGCAGTGCATTTTAAACATTGTCCAGAAAACGTGCACAGAGCATGCCTTTCTTGAACCACGTTCTGGTGTGAACTTAGAGCCAGTTCACATCTCATGCAGTCCAGTGCGTTTTTTTTTTTTTCTGCATCAAAAACCTATGGACAGTAGATTACATGGATTTCAATGGCAAACTTCACACCATTGCAGTGCGTCAACAAAAGTAGAACATGCTTTATTTTTCTGCAAGGAACTTTACTAAAACATGGCAAGATAATAAAAAAAAAAAGCACCAGAACGCATCAAAAATGCATCAGAACGCATTACACCAAAAAAATAAAATAAAAGAAGAAAAATGAAGAAAAATTGTAAAAGAAAAAAAAGCATCTGGAACACATCAAAACCATGTCAAAAAGCACCAGTGTGCATTAAAAACACACATGCAGAAACGCATCCAAACTGCGTTTCTGTGGTGTGAACCTAGGGCCAGATGTGTGAATAGGTCTGTGTCTGTTGACGCCCATGCAGATGTTTTTTGGGTTGTTTGGAGAAGTCTGAACATGAAAAACCGCACAGATTTTTTTCACACTGTAACGGCACCCCAAGTATGAAAGCGGTTAACCCCGTTAGGATATTCCCTTTTCAACCACACGAAAGCCACCAGACACTCCAACCAGCTGAATAAGACCCCATACGAATGGTTCTCCCCCAGATACGAGACAACGCTCTGTATTCAAGTTCCAAAACAGGGAATGACTTTATTTTCAAAACACATGGTAACACATTTCTCTTCAAAACCCTCCCCTCCCATCCTTTGGGGAACAGGGCGGGTTAAACTGTCCAATGACAATGGTAATACAGGTCAGGTGTGTTCAAACTTCTCCTTTGATAAACAGTCTTAGGCAGGAGGGGTGATTCCCCCCCCCCCCCTCCTCACAGAAGACACTTCAACATCCCATAATATGCAGCCAGACGGTTGACCAGCTCCAATCCACATTGTCACAGTAGCAGACTTAATTCATAATAGACAATAGAATGCAAATAACCTTAACTCCTCACCGCAATGATTACACCCCCCCCCCCCCCAGTACACATTCAATCTAGATACAATGTATGTGCAGCTTGAATATGGCTATCATAGGCCATATTGGGGTTTTCATTCACCCTGTGCCCCTAATAGAGACACAGGGTGATTGACACATAAGAGCCATTGGGGGAGCTGAAGCAAGGGTATCTCATACTTTCTAAGCGATTCTGAGTCCCCCGGGCCTTCCCGTTACATCTCTCCCCTTTCGGCAGGAGACTAACACAGGAGGCGACCCCAGACGGGTTGACTCCGAAGTTAGTCCATAGGTCCCTTCTTCTAATGCCGGTATCCACACAGTACCCCAAATAAATTGCTCCAAACAGAGCATTACTTACCCAGCCAACATCTGCCTCTCTCAGAGAATATATCCGCCGCTGGGGAGAGGCCTGGACTGGCCCTTCTCCCTGGAGTCCTTTCAGCCGCTGGAGAGAAGACAGGGTGACTGGGCTCAGTCCGTCATGCTGTTGGGGATCTGGGTCGACTGCCCGGCATCCCTGGGGTATACAAGTGGAGACTGAAGTCCCATCCACTTGTGGTAGGTGAAAATCCCAGAGTGCTTGCAAAGCAAGGCTGACATCCTCCTGTCCCAGTGTCACACCATTTTCTGGGGTTGTGTCAGTGAGGACCGAAGTCCCATCCAGTACCACAGGAACTCCCTCTTCTGTTAGTTGAGAGCAGAGGCCCGTGGCACTCGGCTCTGTTGCCAGCTCTTCTGCTGGGTTGCTGTGAGTGGAGACCGCAGTCCCATCCACCGATATCCGCTCAAGTGGCAGTTGTGTGCAGCGGCCAGTAGCATTCTGCCCTGCTGCCAGTGATTCAGCTGGGGGTAAAAGCTTTACCACCTCAGCTTGTTGCTGGAGAGAGGGGCCAACTGCCCTGGCTCCCTGAAACTCCACAGTTGTTTCCGGTGCTGGGCAGAGGTTGCTATCACTCTGCCCGGTTGCCAGCACTTCTGCTGGGGACTCCACACCATCTGCTCTGGTTAACTGTTCGGGAGGGAAAATGGCTGCTTCTCCTCCCTGCATCTCCGAAATCCACTCGGAAAGAGGAACCATCACCTTCTCAACTCGGGCCTCCAAAACTGCCACGGGTGTAGAGCAGGGGTCTGTAATACTTTGTCCTGCTGCCAGTACTTGGGCAGGCGATGCATAATCTATAACATCCTCTGAACAGTTCCTTAAGTCCATACCTTCTGTAATCAGTGGCTGGGGAGATGAGCCAACTGCCCTAGCTCCCTGGAACTCCACATCATCCACTTCGGCTTTAGGGATGGCAATCTTCAGCTTTTCCACTGCCGATTCTTCAGCCAGGATTTCATAGTTGTCAACTGGTATTTCCTGATAGTCCCAGGCACAGGTAGCCCCACCCTGCTGCTGAACAGATTCTAGCAGCTGTCTGTAAGCGATCTCCAGCTCCCATTCCTGAACGGCCAGAAACTCCAAATCTTCCTCTGCCCAGTGCCCTTCCGAGACATTCAGTTTTCGCTCTCTGTGCTCCATTATTTCCTCCAAACGCCACTCCCGATCACTCCCAAAGTCAGGGTCACTGGACAGCCTCCAATACAACAATCCCAGGCCATTATAGTCAAAGCCTTCCGTGGGGCTGTCATCCGCTGACCATGGGCACTCTTGGGCTACATACCACCGGAGGGCTCTGTAGCTCTCGTCCAACCGCATCTCTGCCCGGATCAGCCTGCTTAACTCAGTTGTCCACTCCTGCTTTGGTTGTTCCCCCAATAACGGCATTCGTACATCATACTGCGACCAGTACCTTACATAGATGGAGGGGAGAACCTTTCCCTGGTGTTGCTGCTCGAGAGCTAGCACTTTCTTCCAGAGTTCGCAGCGGATCGAATCCGACCATCCCAGCAGGACCTCCTCTGATACTGGTCCTCTATGCTGTATCTGCATCTCTTGTAACCTCCTTCTGACTTCCTCTTCCATGGCGGCTGGTATCTGTACCTCTCCTCTCCTTGCAGTTGGTGCTGCTGTGACTTCTGCTGCTGCAGCACCTCTTTGCTGTAGCAAATTTGCGTCCACAGCCGCTATAACTAGGTCTATGATCTCCGCTGGAGGGTTAGGACCATAATGTGCCAGTCTTAGTTTAACAGCCCGATCAAAACTTGCCTCTTCGGGTGTCCTGTCTGTTACACTGGGCCTTTCGGTTCCATCCATTTCGACTAGTTCTCTGATAATGTCGCTCTTCTTACGGTTGTTGGCCGGTCTTCCCCGGTTCTCCAGTAAGTCTTTGAGGGTGGAGAGCTTTAGCCGTTCATACTGTGCCTCCATTGTCCTGTGTCCTCTTGTAGCTGTCCTTCTGGCTGTGGGGATCAATCCCACTGCTTGCCAACAATTGTAACGGCACCCCAAGTATGAAAGCGGTTAACCCCGTTAGGATATTCCCTTTTCAACCACACGAAAGCCACCAGACACTCCAACCAGCTGAATAAGACCCCATACGAATGGTTCTCCCCCCAGATACGAGACAACGCTCTGTATTCAAGTTCCAAAACAGGGAATGACTTTATTTTCAAAACACATGGTAACACATTTCTCTTCAAAACCCTCCCCTCCCATCCTTTGGGGAACAGGGCGGGTTAAACTGTCCAATGACAATGGTAATACAGGTCAGGTGTGTTCAAACTTCTCCTTTGATAAACAGTCTTAGGCAGGAGGGGTGATTCCCCCCCCCCCTCCTCACAGAAGACACTTCAACATCCCATAATATGCAGCCAGACGGTTGACCAGCTCCAATCCACATTGTCACAGTAGCAGACTTAATTCATAATAGACAATAGAATGCAAATAACCTTAACTCCTCACCGCAATGATTACACCCCCCCCCCCCCCAGTACACATTCAATCTAGATACAATGTATGTGCAGCTTGAATATGGCTATCATAGGCCATATTGGGGTTTTCATTCACCCTGTGCCCCTAATAGAGACACAGGGTGATTGACACATAAGAGCCATTGGGGGAGCTGAAGCAAGGGTATCTCATACTTTCTAAGCGATTCTGAGTCCCCCGGGCCTTCCCGTTATACACACCCTTTCACATTCCTTTCTGCAGCAAAATCGCCTGAGAAAAGTGTCCTAGCAGACACGGCCATCACTTTGTTTATATTGCTAATTTATCTATCTTCACATCCTTCTCTACAGTGGGAACATTTCCCAGGCTCAGTAAAGAGTCATTTCCACACTGTCAGCTAGGGGTAAGATATATAATATAAATGACCACAATGGGACCGATCTGCTTCTAGAAATGGGGCCTCATTACAGTCTGAGATTGTGTTGTACCACCAGGTCACTGCAAGAAACAGGAGGTGGATAGAAGAAGTACGGTAACTGCTAATACAGCTCAAGGACTCATTCAGGAACCAGCTATGACGGTCTCTTGAGGAGATACTTAGGCACGCAAAGAGTTCAGGCATACTTCAGCAGATGGCTTGTAATTTATACTACAAGGTCAGGCAATGGTCTTGCATTATTCAGGCTGAAGCCGCCATATTGCTTTCCAGAGCCAAAGATTTGCTACACATAAAATGACTGTTCACACTAGAGCTGTTGTGGTACGTTGGGCAGCGTCGCACAACCATAACACAACATCAATGGACATAGCATTGCAATATTGCCATTGGTCTTGTTCACACCTATGCATTGCCTTGCATTGTGCATCAATGTTGCGCACCACATTGTTGTAGCGACATTTTACAGCGTAACGCAATAAAGTTTGTAAAATAAACTGCGTTTTCCCTTTCTGCCACCATTTTGTTTTTCTACATTACACTTAATCAGCAACCATGAAGGAAGTGATGTCACAGGAAATAAGCACACAACACACCGTGAGCTAACGCAGGTCAATACTCAAACCATAAGTAAATGCATTGCAATCGCATAGGAATTGCGTATGAATGTGTTACAATAATGTACTTTAACGCGCCTCAGCCAAAATCTCATAATGCTTGAACTGTGGTGTGGACTGGCCCATAGGGCTCAGTCCAACCAGTAGTGTGGCACATTTTTAATTTGACTGATGCCTCTTTAACTCTTTTGCTGCCAGGGTATTTTTTTTTTTTCCTTTACATTTTGTGTACACATTGTGAAATGCCCATTCTTAACAGGAAAACGCACATCCGAGCCTAACTAAAGCCTTGTACACACGGGCGGAATGTCGGGTGGTACTCTGTCCATGTGAACGGCAACCGATCCGACCGAAGCTGGCCAGCTTCTGTCAAAGGGGCATGACAGAATAAGGCCAAGGGCTAAGCGTGCTGACCGGTGTGTTCAGGCAGGAGGGCCGTCCACCTGTCAGAACACAATAGCTCAGCAGGGAAGATTGCTGTACTATCATCAGATAGTTAGTACAGCGGCTCCTCCCAAGCTCTTCCGTTTTTTATTTAATTTTTTCAGGCTGCTGGGTTGAAAAAAAAACTAATAGTGTGTACCAGGCCTAAGCTTAAACCAGTCCCCCCCCCCCCAATTCTAAGCCCTACGCTAACTACTCTGTATTGGAAAGATGCTTATACTTCCCTAATCAAAGGGCACTCCAGTCCGGTCACATGATCAGCTTCAGGGTACAGGAGGGACAGCCAACAACAGATGCCCCATAGTGAGTTTATGGTGATGTCACCGCGCCGTTATTGCTGCTCTCTCCTAGTCTCCTGAAGCCGGTCACTGTGGAGATCATGTGACCGGACTGGAGCGCCCTTTGATTAGGTAAGTATAGGCATTTTTACCTTGGCAGAATAAATAGTATAGGGCTTAAGATTTGGGTGGAAGCAAGTTTAAGCTTAAATAGGTTTTGACTGGACATTTACTTTAAATCCCAAAACATTACATATTTTCTGAACGTAAAAGGCCTACAGAATAAATGGATGGTAGTTGTAGTTTTTTCAAGTTAGTTTTAGTGTACACAAACACAATATATTTCCTAGCTTTTTTGTAAACTATAAAAAAAATTAGGTTGTGTCAAGTAAGAAGATACCAAATATGTCCAGACTCAAAATTGCATGCGCATAAACTCACCCCCCACCCAGCAACATGATAGTCCTCCATGTAAGATACTTGCAAATTGCTTCAAGGCGGCTAGGCATCCAAACCACCACAGTTGGTGATAAAATCTGACTAGAAAAGAGAAGCAGAATGCCCATCTAAGAGTACCTTCCAGATTCAATTAGAATAAATAACTGGAAAGACGCGAGCGTCCAGTGTTTACTTTTATTCCAGTTGAGTCGAAATTTAGCCTGTTCAGCAGGGACCAGCTGAATTTCGATCAGTGTGTGTGTGACCGTCCTCGCTTAAGGATGTCAATTGCTTGATCATATTCGGGGCGTGTTGGAAAAATTTTCTTGATCGGCGTCTGCAGTCAACCAACCATGATGAGAGATGAGCAAATCGTAGGAGATGCTGTATGTTCTAGAAATGTAAAAAAAAATTGGTCCTGGGACACTGGAGGCATTTTTGAGGTGCTTTAGCGTGAAAAATAGCGCCTGTAAAGCGCCTAAAAAAACCTTATCTGCAATCCCAGTGTGAAAGCTCGAGTGCTTTCACACTGGGGCGCTGCACTGGCAGGACATCCAAAAAAGTCCCTGCCCATTGAAATCAATGGGCAGTGCTGCCAAATTTAAACCTTTATTTAACCGCTAGCAGGGTTTAAAAGTACCTCACTAGTGCCCGAAAAGCGCTGCAAAAACTACAGTAAAGCACCGCTAAAACTAGCGGCGCTTTACCGCCGACGCCCGGCCACTGGCAGTGTGAAAGGGCTCTAAAGGAGGCACATCACATACAAAATATGGCATAGTTAGTACACATGATTAGAGTTGGGTGAACAGTTTGAGCGGAGCAAAAGTTTGGCCCGAACATTGCCTGTTCGGCAAACACCGGAATTTGCGGGGCACTCAGCTGGATGTTCACTGCTTCCTAAGCCCTGACTGGGCAAAGCTTTGCCCAATCAGGGCATAGTGAATAGCTGGTTGTTAAGGAGCGGGCAGGAAGCCGGATGAGTCCTCCACTGTCAATGGGCTTCCCCTCTGACAGCTGAATGAAAAAAAAAAAAACATTGCGGGCAATAGAAAAACGTGAAAAAAAAAATACCAGGCCACATGCCCTCAACCTAGGGGGGGGGGGATATGGGGGCCCTTGCCCCCATCAACAGGGTATACGAGAACTGCCTGTTGCAGGGACTCAGTCAGATTGGACCCCGTGCGAGACTAGATAAAATTGCAGATTCGGATCCAGAATCGACAAGCTTTTGGGCACATCCGCAATACGTGATACGCTGTTCCCTCTTTTCCGCACCCTTAAAAACACAGGCGGGAGGCTGCCGGCGCTCATTGGGCAATTCCAGCGGGGACCATTTATCATCGCCAGTGATGGTAGTAACTGCGTTTTAAAGTAAACGGCGTTGCTTAACGCAGTTACTTTAGAGGGTAACGAGTAATCTAACTGATTACTCTTCCCCTCATGGTAACGCCGTTCCCATTACTTGGGCGGCATTACCGCAATTACATCTACTCGAGTCGCCGCCGTCTGCCTACCTGATCAGCGTGTCATGCAGACAGACGGCGGCCATTCCAGTGTTCAAAAGCCGGGCCTCCTCGTCTGTGATAGGCGGAACACTCAATTTCCTAGCAGTCAGTGTTCAGCCGATCACAGACATCCTCTCATCCTCGTCCGTGTTATGAGGATGAGCGGATGTCCGTGATAGGCGGAACACTGACTGCTGGGAAATTGAGTGTTCCGCCTATCACAGACGAGGAGGAGGCGCGGCTTTTGAATACTGGAATGGCCGCTGTATGTTTTTATGACACGCTGATCCGTGGATGCAAAACGGCACACGGAGGCTGCAGATCGGCACACGGAGGCATGCACAGGACACAGGTAGGCTGCAATGGACACAGGGATGTACACAGGACACAGTGAGGTAGACAGATCTGCACAGGACACAGTGAGGTATGCAGCTGCAGATGGGCATTGTTGACCCTCTTTTCCACTTACAGTAGCTGCTGCATTTCTCACCCTCGGCTTATACGCAAGTCAATATTAAAAAAAAAAAGTCAGTTACTTTGCTGAGTAACTAATTACTTTTCCAATGTAGTAACTGAGTTACTAACGCAATTACTTTTTGGGAGAGTAATTTGTAACTGTAACTAATTACTTTTTTAAAGTAAGATGACCAACACTGACCATCGCATTAGCACTTTTTTAAAACTTTTTATTATTTTGCATTACCCTTGTAATGGCCAATAACTTGGATATAAACCTTCAAAATGGTGACCCATAGACTTCAAGGGGGTTTGGGTCCAAACTTTTGCAACGTTCTAGAGTTCTGGCGCGAACCAAACTGGGAGGTGTTTGGCCCATCTCTACACATGATTACAGATTTTATTGTTCAATGAATAAACACAATAAACACCAACTAAAACGGATGATGATGAGCTGATTCATAGTATGTAATAAAGATTGTGCCAATATAAATGAATTGCTGGTCATGATATTCATAGTGTTATTTTACAAATTTTAATGCATGATTGTACAACATATTTCAACCAGGAATTCATTGCATCCCAGAATTTGAAGCGTGTCGTGGATCACTGTCCACTTCCTAAGGAAAATATGCACGGTACATAGCTATATTATTATTTATTATTATTATGATACAGGATTTATATAGTGCCAACAGTTTGTGCAGCGCTCTACAACATGAGGGCAGACAGTACAGTTACAATACAATTCAATACAGGAGGAATCAGAGGGCCCTGCTCGTTAGAGCTTACAATCTAGGAGGGAGGGTCAAGTGATACAGAAGGTAATATCTATGGGGGATGATCTGATGGAAAAAGTAAAAGTACAGTTGTTAGGTGGGGGCCGCATAGGCTTCTCTGAAGAGAAGGGTTTTCAGGGATTGTCTAAAAGCAAGCAGAGTAGCAGATAGTCAGAAAGATTGGGGTAGGGAGTTCCAGAGGATGGGAGAGGCTCTGGAAAAGTCCTGGAGGCGAGCATGGGAGGAGGTGACAAGGAAACTAGAGAGCAGGGGTCTTGGGGGGAACGAGTAGGTTGGCGTTTTGAGACTAGGTTAGTGATGTAGCTGGGGACCAAGTTGTGGCTAGCTTTGTAAGTTGTTATTCAAATTTTGAATTAAATTTGTTGGGTGAGTGGAAGCCAGTGGAGGGATTGACAGAGAAGGGTAGCAGACACTGAGTGGTTAGTAAGGTAGATGAGCCTGGCAGCAGCATTCATGATAGACTGAAGGGGGGGATAGCCTGTGTAAAGGTAATCCTGTGAGGAGGGAGTTACAGTAGTTGAGGCGAGAGATGACTAGGGAGTGAACTAGGAGTTTTGTGGTGTCATTGGTTAGGAAGGGGCGTATTTTGGAGATGTTGCAGAGGTTGAGACAGAAAGATTTGGAAAGTGTTTGGATGTGGGGCCCGAAATGATAGTTCAG
Organism: Rana muscosa; assembly: GCA_029206835.1. Taxonomy (NCBI): domain Eukaryota; kingdom Metazoa; phylum Chordata; class Amphibia; order Anura; family Ranidae; genus Rana; species Rana muscosa. Next base: position 176,939,929 of record CM055128.1, on the reverse strand, counting down.
AGTCCAGGGTTACACCTAGAACCTTGGCATATGGGGACGGGTTGATAGTAGTGCTATTGATTTTGACAGAGAGATCGGGGCAGAGGCACGTGGGGAAGGAAAAATCATGAGCTCAGTTTGGATAGATTGAGTTTGAGGAAGTGGTGTGACATCCAGGCTGATATGTCTGTTAGTAAGTTAAGGATATGTGAGGAGACTGAAGGAGTGAGCTGGGGGGTAAAGAGAGAGATTTGGGTGTCGTCCGCATAGAGATGGTATTTGAATCTATGGGAGGCTATTACCTGACCCAGGGAGGAGGAGTAGATGGAGAATAGGAGAGGTCCAAGAACATAACCTTGGGGGACCCCGACAGAGAAAGGGAGAGGAGAGGAGGAAGTAGAGTTGATAGGATGAGAACCAGCGAAGAGTACAGTCATGGAGACCAAAGGCGTGGAGTTTTTTGAGGAGGCAGCAGAGGGGTCTAAGAGTAGGAGTACAGATCAGAGTCCATTGGATTTAGCTGTTATCGGATCGTTTGTGAGTTTTAGGAGAGCAGTTTCTGTGGAGTGTTGAGGGTGGAATCCAGACTGAAGGGGATCAAGAAGGTTATTCTTGGCGAGGTGGTCACTCAGTAGGTTGTAGACCAGATGTTCAATGAGTTTGGATAAAAAGGGGAGCAAGGAGATGGGGCGTAGGTTGTTAAGATTGGTGGGGTCTAGTGAGGGCTTTTTAAGAATGGGGATGGCTAATGCATGTTTTAGAGAGTTTGGAGAGATTAAAGAATGTGAGTTAGGGAGTGTAGAATAGAACCACAGGGTGAACGTCGCAATTGTGAGGGAACATGGTCCAGGGGCAGGTGGTAGGGTGGATGTTAGAAAAGTTTAGCAACCTCGTCTATAGTGGCGGAGTTGAATGAAGGAAGTAATGATTGTACTTGTGGATATGGGGTGTTAGGTGGAGAAGGCATCTGTACAGTGGAGATCTCCTCACGCATTGCATCAATATATATAATGGATAGCCTAATGGCTTACAATCAGCTCCAGAATAAAACCCAACAGCATAGGCAGTATAACCTACGGAGACCAAAGGGACAAATTGAGTACTAGTTAAGTATACAGATCCATGATGGCACCATCAGCAAATACCGACAAATTCTGTTGGAAATACAATAAAATAAGTGTACCGGTATTGACATTTCTAACGTGTGGCATTAGGGATGGAGGCATATCATTAACCACTTCAGCCCTGGAAGAATTTACCCCCTTCCTGACCAGAGCACTTTTTGCGATTCGGCACTGCATCGCTTTAACTGACACGTTGTACTCAAACAAAATTGACGTCCTTTTTTTCCCACAAATAGAGCTTTCTTTTGGTGGTATTTGATCACCTCTGCGGTTTTTATTTTTTGCGCTATAAACAAAAAAAGAGCGACCAATTTTTAATTTTTTTTTTTTACTTTTTGCTATAATAAATATCCCCAAAAAAATATATAAAAAAACAAATTTCTTTCTTAGTTTAGGCCGATATGTATTCGTCTACATATTTTTGGTAAAAAAAATCGCAATACGCGTATATTGATTGGTTTGCGCAAAAGATATAGCGTCTACAAAATAGGGGATAGTTTTATGGTATTTTTATTATAATTTTTTTTTATTAGTAATGGCGGCGATCTGCGTTTTTTATCATGACTGCGACATTATGGCGGACACATTGGACACTTTTGACACTATTTTGGGACCATTGTCATTTATACAGCGATCAGTGCTATAAAAATACACTGATTACTGTGAAAATGACACTGGCAGGGAAGGGGTTAAACACCAGGGGGCGATCAAGGGGTTAAGTGTGTCCTAGGGAGTGGTTCTAACTGTGGGGGGTGTTGTCTCACTAGATAACGACAGAGATCACTGCTCCCGATGGCAGGAAGCAGTAGATCTCTGTCATGTTGCTAGGCAGAACAGGGAAATGCCTTGTTTTACATAGGCATCTCCCCGTTCTGCCGCCCCGTGACACAATCGCGGACATCGAGTCCACGGGACCCGCGGGCACGCTCACGGAGCACGCGGCGGGCACTCGTGCCCACTATGCCGCGATTTTAAAGGGGACATACAGGTACGTCCCTTCGTGCAGCCGTGCCATTCTGCTGACGTACATTGGCGTGCAACGGTCGGCAAGCGGTTAATGGTGCTCCAGATCACAATTTTTATTTATATATGTGTTCTAGAAACTTTATTGAATGTTTTTCTAGCATGTATCAGGTTTAAAATCCAGAGGTAATTAAAGTGGTAGTAAAGTCTACTTTTGAACTTCCAACTACAGGTAAGCCCATAATATTGCTTGCCTTGTAGGTACAATTAATTTTCTCACTTGATGTAACTGGTGACGTCACCAGCGCATCATACCTGTGGCTTCATCTCGGCTATTCATACAACCAGAGCCCGCAAACCTGGAATGAAGACTGGGTGAAAATGGAAGCCCTGTCAGCGCTGTGCTGGAGGGTTTTGTTCTAAGTTAAGTATTTCATAATGTGCTAGTATGCAATTCTGTTTCCTTGACCAGAGCTGTTTGAAAGCTCTAAACCCGTAAATGCTCAGCGCTTGGCACTTCCATGGTCATACAACACAGGGGAAGATCAGCAAAAGTTCACTAGTCTTTCACCACTCGGTACGCTGACATGTGCCTGGCACCCAGGAGGGAGATTAGAACCAGGGGGGCCCTGCTAACACTAGGTAAAAGTTGTTTTTAAAAATCAACTGAGTGTTATGGAAAATTATTGACTGGACAGTGACTGTATCCTATCAGATGCAGCCAGGGCTGCTGTTAGAAACCATGGGGCCCCATGCAGCCAACCTGACAGGGTCCCCCCCCCCAAAAAAAAAAACGCAGTTTACTATGCTTCAGTTATGAATGAACACAGTGAGCGATCCGTACTGATCACTCATTGTGTTTATTCAGGAAAAGAAGGGGCTGGTAAATGTGACATTTACCAGACCCTTCCCCCACTCTCCATCCTGAAAGATCCTATTGTGCGCTTGCAGCTGCCAGTGGGAAGGAAAAGAGGGAAGCCAGCAGCAGTGTGGGGATATAATAAATATGACACTGCTGCGCCTACTTGATACCTCTATAATTAGATATGTGCTAATTTGCACTAAGTGCACTGCAACCTGTGTTAAACATTTTATTTATATCTAGATATATAGATATATTTATATATCTATGTAGCTCCCAGGGTGGGTTTTGCACTTCCCTCTTTACTTTTCCCCTGCGGCTACGCCGGATCCACACTTTAAGTATGAAAATTCACTGTTTAATTACCTTTTGGGTCTGTAGCGAGTTACCTCCCATGAGTGGATCCTTCAACTCCGTTGTCTAGGTACACCAGTGTATTCAGGAATAAGGCCAATGTCCACACACGAGTAAAACCTAATCAGCAAGGCGTTATTCTTTTTGTTACTTTTGAGTCAACTTGAAGAAAGCGAAGGCAGCAAAGTTGAAGATGTAGGGGAAGGTTCAAGCACGCAACACTTAGATCCCAAATATATATATATATACTCGTCGCCACTCAAGCCTGAGTGGGTATTGCTCACCCGGATAGTCCCTATGAGAGCAGTCCTAGCAGCCGGGATGGAGAACGGATGTCAGAGATGATGGATCTCCCTTTAGGCAGGCCTCCAGGCCTCTCCCCGAGACAGCAGTACCGTCGCTATCTCCGCCGGGACTGATCTTCCCCTGGAACTCCTTTCCTAAAGATGGGCCCCCTTACAAACGGGCAGCCTGGGGTCCTTCTCCGAAGCGTAGGCCCTTGTTAGGAGAGCTGGGCCTACGATTCAGCAGCAGAGCCTCGGGCTTAAGGTGCCCGAGGCCTAAACACACCCGCGCACTTCGTGCCATGTGGTCCACGAGGCATGCTCACTGGACCAGTGGTCCCCCTGAACGCCTTGGGTTCCCCCTGGAATCACCTCACGCCAAATGGCATCTGCCCCTTTTGTACCCTCTCCCAGCATGCACAGCGTGTTGACCACGCCCACTGCATGGCTGCCGAGAGAGGACACCCAAGGTGCTGTGATACCCCCGTGATCCAGCCTGTGTTGGCGGTGACAGTGCCACCTGCAGGCAAAGGAGAATAACACTACCGGGCAGTATCACACCCCGAGCAGAGCAAACAGTTTGAACTATAATTGGTCTGAGCCCAACTACTGGCTCAGACTGCCCCTAAATTTCCATATAGCGCCCCCAAATATTGGGGGGGGAAGGGCGCTACATATATATAAATTTAACACCTTATAATGCTACTCCAATAATCATCAAACATTTGAAAGTTCTGTGTCCAAATAAATTGAATTCTTCTTACCTTTTAAAAAACCTGATTCAACAAAGATATATACACTGTGAATTCCTCCACCGTTCACCTCTTGTAGTGGACCTGCACAGTGTCAGGTCAGAAATAACCGTTCCCTCTCGAGCTTGTTGTAAATCTCGCTTGGTTTTATTCACACTTAAATTTTCCCCCCCAGTCTCCACTTTAGATACTGTACATCCCATCCACTTTTAAAAGGTATACGGCCCTTTAAAAGATCATGATTCCTTCCTGCAGTGGACTCATAAAGTAGAAGGGATCCCCATAGTGCAGCAAGCTTCTTAAAATCAATTTTATTAAAAATCATAATGAACTTGCATCAGTAAAAGCATAAATTGCACGTAAGAAACAGCAGGGCCGCGACTCCCGTGTCACTTTCAGTTTTGGCTGTCAGTCACCTGGCTCTGCCCAATGCGTGTCATCACGGTCACTTCCTCAGGTGTACTGTGGGGGTGGGGGCACACGGGGGGGCCTGGGCAACAGAGGGAAATGTATGTTGCACAGGGAGGGTGATGGGTGTGACGGGGGGCAATTACTGGAACCAATCCCCTGTATGGCTCTCTCTGCAGCAGCTGAAAGCCAGTAGGAGGGAGAGGCGAAGAAGCCAGCTTTCAGCTGCTGCAGGGAGAGCCATACAGGAGATTGGTTGAAGTATTTGCCCCCCCCCCCACCATGCCTATCACTCTCCCTGCCCACATCTAAATCACCCAGCTGCTTGTGCCATCCTGCTGGCCTAGGCCCCTTACAGGAGGACTGGTGGTACCCCCTTATCCACAGTCCTGGATGCAGTCCCTGTTTAGCAATACAATTGTATTTAGACAGCCATGGCTTCCTAATACAATAGAGAATTCCTCCATCCACTCTGTGAGCGTGGATGGGGCAATGAATTGACTTTCCTTCATTCAGCCCATGGGTTATATGAAATAAAATCAAGCTGTGTGTATATATATATATATATATATATATATATATATATATATAATTTCACTTCTGGTTCCCATTATAGGCCTTCTGTTATGCTGCCTCCACTTAATAGGAAGCAGAAGAGTAAGAGGTGTCTGGTGGATCTCAGCTCTAACGTTACACCCTCCGGTCCTTTTGAAGTACAAATCCCTGCGTAAACCGTTTAAAAATATGAAACACCGGTTTGAAGGAGATCAATATTATCCCACTGACAGTGAAGAAGTCCAGGTCTGCTGGCGATGGCGGACACTCTTAGTGCTGGCCTTTTTTCAACAACATTTTCATGGGCCTAATGAAGTGGTAGGTCCATTATATTGCCAAACCTTGTACTAGTGTAACCTGAAGCAGGAGGGTATGCAGGCACATGGCTACCTATTGTTGCCAACTGCCTTTCATTTCAAAGGACATCTTCAGTCTATCGAAACTTGCGCAAAGAAAATATCGCTGATTTTGAGCAATTAAGCAGCAGAAGAAAAGTCAGAATCTCTGCCAAAAAATCTGAGAGTCAATTGTGTTGGCAATAAAATGAGCAATAAAGTGCGCAGATACCCTTACATAATTGTGTCTGTTAACATTGCGGTATACTGGAGAGTGACTGAAAACATACTGTCATTCTTTTATACTACTAGTTTAAGAAGTAGTTTGTACGTTCTGGAAATAGGTGATCTCAGTGTAGCGGGGTGCTATATTTAGGCCTCATGCACACTGGCGTTTTTACAGCTGCGTTTTTTGCAGCTTAAAAACGCCTGTCCATGTTATTGTAAATATTTAAAAAAAAAAAAAAAAAACGTCAGAGCTAAAAACGCGACCGCGCGTTAGTGCGCGGTTTTTGCGCGTTAGTGCGCGTTTTTTGACGCTCGCGTTTTTTCCTGCCAAATTCTGACGCTGAGGAACGCACTGGCCCTGGGTTTTTTTTACAGCTTACAAACGCCTATGCTCTTTACAGCTCAAAAACGCCTAGGTGGGCATGAAGCTATAGACTAACATGGACAGGCGTTTTTAAGCTGTAAAAAACGCTCAAAAACGCGGCTGAAAAAACGCCCGTGGGCATGAGGCCTTAAGGGAAGTATCTGAGTGGTAATAAGGCTCAGATACACAAATTGTTAGGGTTCATGAACCATTTCTGTTCCTGGGAGATAGTATTGATGTACAGTTCCCTGGGGCCTATAGGTGGCGCTGTTGCCATAGGCCCGGGTTGAACCACAGTACAGGGTTGTGCCTTTTCTTATCCCCTCTTGACAGCTGTGCGGCGGGGAACCTGCTGTGCCTGTCGGGAGAGGGTATAAAAAGGGGGGCGGCCACCTTCCAGGGTCGTCGTCGTCGTGGTTCCGCGCCCAGGCACCTTAGGCCTGGGTGTGTCGCCTCCGGGTGCCCTAGGCCCGGAGGCCTGGTTGGTTGGTTGTTCTGCGCCCAGGCACCTTAGGCCTGGGTGCGTGTGTGTGTCGCCTCCGGGTGCCCTAGGCCCGGAGGCGGAGTTGCTGTTCCATCCCAGACACCTTCAGTCTGGGATGAGGTACTAAATAGGAGGCCCGGGGCCCAGCAACCTTCGGCTGGGGTCCGCTAAGGATCGAGAGCTCCCAGGGTACCGCCTTGCGAGGGGACCCGTATCTTGGATCGAGGAGGCCAGGGAGGTGACCCTTTCTGAAGACCCAGCGCAGAGTCGTGGTGACAGTGAGGGCCTCTGGTAACTCTCCGGAGGGATGTTTTTCTCTTTGACATGGGCCAAGTTCTCCAAGAAGGCAGTGCATGTTCTGTAGGTCATAGTGGCAGTGACTCTACGCACACCAGGTCAGTGGCAGTGACCATCTTCAACAAGTCAGTGGCAGTGACTTTCATATTCACTAGGTCTGTGACAAAGATCGTACGCCAAACCTGTTTGTGCCTATCAGAACAGTAAGAGAACCAAGATTAAGTTTGTGCCTGGACCTCTCTCCCACCTTATCTGACCTGTCTGCCCTTAAAGGGACTATTTATTATCCATGTAAAATAAATACAGAAGTTGGACTTTCAGTTGGTGTGGACAGTTACTTTACTGGGGAGAATTAAGGACTTGTTTCTTGCCAAGGCAGAAGCAAGATCAGCTCGGGAGGATTCTAACCCCAGCCGCAGGCAGGCCCGAGAAAACTAATACCGCTCAACCTCCCCATCCAGGAGGGTACGGGCAAGTAGTGCGGTGTGCCTCAGTCTTTCCTGCGGAGGAGCCAAATTAAGAAAAGCAGGTAAAGTCTGGGGTGGGTGCGCTTTATATTTTATTATCTGTGTCATGAACAAGCAATAGAGATGGATCAGATGTGCTACGGTGTGCAGCCACTGGATACGGGAAAGGGAAGCCCAGGAGATTTCCCTCCAGGAGAATTCCCTCCCAGGAGATTTCCCCCCAGGAGATGTCCGCCTAATATAACATGGCAGCCTACTATGATGTTGACTATAAGAGCACATTGGATACATTGTTCTAGAAAAGAGGTCTCCAAATTTTTAACCACTTCAGCCAGGGTGGATTTGATTGAAGTCGATTTAAATCGCTAGTGAAAAGGCTTAATTTTAAATCAACTCAATTTCAATCATAATTTTTAAAGAGCAACTGTCATCTCTGTCCTGCTTGTCCTCTGACCCGCTGTTGACTCACCGACAGTCCCATTCACTTTAATGGGACGGCTTGTGATGCGGCAGTGGCACAAAAAGGTGAGGGACGTGGCGGCAGCAGGTGATTGGATGCCCGCTAACAGGCGCTGCCATGATAGATCTGAAATGACAGGTGCTCTTTAAATGTAAGGACTCATTCTTGCTGGTAGTTAGAATCTTTGATGTTTGCAAACAAAATGAAGGTTTCCTATTTAGAATAAGCTGTCAGGTTAGTAAAACAGCTATATAAGAAACCGATTTAATCATACAGTTTGTAGTGTACATAGAGTTGCAAAATGGGAGAAAGAAATATTCCTGGACTTGTTGTGTGAATGCATAAATGTTATCCCAGCTTGCAGAGCTTGGATTCATTAAATGTATTTACCAAAATGTAACTATTGCAGAATATTCAGCCTCATGCTATATAACTAAGCTCCATTTAATGCTGAATAAATAAAAATATTGTATCTTAAATAGGAAACTATCTGTAGATAGATTTTCGCTCCATGAGCATTTTTGATAAAAAAAATCTATAAAATCCAGCTTAAATCAAAAATCAGATTTTTTACAAAATCTTAAAAAAAAAAAGATTTTTATCCACCCTGCACAAATAAAGATTTCTTTTGGTGGTATTGGATCACCACTGTTAATTTTTCTTTATTTAAAAAAAAAATAATTATCGAATTTTTTCATACATTTTGGCAAAAATGTATTCTGATAAATGTATGGTAAAAAAAATCCCAATACGTGTATATTGATTGGTTTGCGTGAAAGTCGTAGCATCTAAAAACGATGGTGTATATATCAGATTTTTTTTATACTTCTAATGGCGGTGATTAGCGATTTTATAATTGGACTGTTATAGTGCGGCGGACAATATGACACTAACTGACGCTGGGGGGGACCTGACTAACTGCCACGGACATCACCAGGGACACTAATACAGTAATCAGTGATAATAATGTACACTGTCACTGTAATGATAACAATGGCTTGGAAGGGATTACCATCTAGGGCAATCAAGGTGTTTTGGTGGCATTCGATCACCAATGGATTTTTTTTATTATTTAAACGAAAAAAGGCTGAACATTTAAAAAGAAAAATATTTTTTACTTTCTGTTATGAAACCTATCCAATAAAAAAAAGAAGAAAATCTAATGTCTTCATAAATGTTGGCCAAAATGTTTTGCTGCATGTTTTTTTGGTAAAAGTATGTTTTTGTTTTTGAGTGGTTTGCATCAAAGTTATAGCATCTACAAACTATGGTGTGTGTGTGTATATATGTATGTATATATGTGTGTATGTATGTGTGTGTGTGTGTATATATATATATATATATATATATATATAATATGATTTTTTTTTATATGCAGCGGTACCCCCGTAGGGGCTGCGCAAGGCACACAAATCTTCAGACATATGTAAATTGGATGGGGATAGAGTAGATATGGGATGCCCACTTGATTGTAAAAGCAGTATAGGGACTGAGAACTATATACACCTCCTGTATATACAACTTCCCCTCTTCCTCCAGCACATTCACTTGATTGCAGACTGTCACTCCCCGGGAACAGCTAGCACTGAATTGCAGGCTTGACTCTCGCTCAGCCTGCCCAAAGCAAAATGCCCTTTGCAGGCAGGGACCGTGTATGGTGTAGCAAAAATATGGTAGTCCTAGTACTATCTATCCCATGTGGCTACTGATCCCAGTACCACCTCCTCAGGCCCTGCCAGCCCTCCTGGCTGTAGCTGCCTATTTACACTGCCCATGCCACCACAGTCCTTCTTACTGGCTCTGCACCCATCCCAGACTGCTTGCTCCCAGTCCTCTCAGGCGTGCCTCCCAGTCCTCCTGACTGTATGTCACTCACAGCCCTCTTGGCTGCACCTTGTTGTTCCTCCTGGAGACTTTCCAAGCAGTGTCCTTCTGCTGTCCTCTCCTTGCTCCCATGCCTCCTGTCCAGGAGGTTGTAGGAAGGTTCCGTCCACACCTGAGCCCAGGCCCAAGGTCACCCCCTCTCCCCCAAGACTGGGGAGCTCCCTCAAAGGCCATGACAGCCTAACACTTCATCCCCAACTTCCACCCGAACAACTCCTCCCCAGCTGGGCTGACCCTGAGTATTTGGGGAAGCCTGTCCCCTGCCAATCCAATTTGGGGATTGGTCAGGGCACTCAGATTACTCCAGACAGCTCCACCTCACCTCTCCTCCTATCTTTCCAGAAGATGCTGGCTGTGAGTCATCCAGCTCTCCCTCGATTTCTGCCAACCCAGGAAACAAAACAAGCAGGCTTGGCTACCAGCCAAGCCTGCATAAATTTGCCCACACTGACAAAAATCTTTCACACCTAGCACACTAGAGCAGTGTTTCTCAACTCCAGTCCTCAAGGCGCCCCAACAGGTCATGTTTTCAGGCTTTCCATTATTTTGCACAGGTGATTTGATCAGTTTTGCTGCCTTAGTAATTACCACAGCTGTTTCATCTGAGGGAAATCCTGAAAACATGACCTGTTGGGGTGCCTTGAGGACTGGAGTTGAGAAACACTGCACTAGAGGGTTCTACGTATACTACTAATGGCAGTGATTAGCGACTTATAATGGAAGCAGGCATGGACACACCAGTATACAGCTTTGGTTAAACAAAAGGCCCGTTTTCTGTCCGTCAAACATTTTGAACAGTCGGGGTAGAAAATGCCCCAGCATCAGTGGGAGTAGTGCCTCATCATTGGTCTAAGTGGAAGGGATAGTGCCCCATTGTGTTGATGTAAGTGGAAGGAATAGTGCCCCATTGTTGGTGTCAGCGGTATGATTTTGAAAATTGATCACCTATGTATATATGTATATGAACCAACTTAAACCTGGTGCATCCTGGTTTATAGTGTTAAAGCATGCGTGTTTATGTGCATTGCATTATGGCAGCAATTTCATTTAATAGTGCACCAGAACACATGATAATGCATTCTGGTCTGCTACAGCGCTTGTGCATTGGGATGCTATTGAAATTGAATGGCACTAGAGTGCATTAACATATGCTTCTGCAAGACACCACTTTGTAGAGTTGTGAATGGGCCTTAAATCTGAACTCCAGGGCAAACTGCTAACTACACAAATAAAAATCATATATGGAAACTATTTTATCTGCCAAAGGATTCGTATTTCTGTCTATTCAATTCTAAGATTTACCTAACCCAGGCACAGAGCACAGCCCTGTGCCTTACCCAGCCTACTACTGGACAATGAAAGGAAAAGAATCAGTCACTCTGCTCTCTCCTCCTATCAGCACGTTAGCACACAAACACTTCAGAACTTCTGGCTTGCTCCTTGTGTTGCTTCTTCCTCTCCTATTCCGAGCTTGGCTTTACGAGGCCCGCAAAATGCTAATACCAAGAAAAATTTAAGCACACTGATTGAAAATTGTGTATTTTCTCTCTGTTCAGCTTTAATGGACTGATTTAAATATAATGGCAGTTGATTGGCAATTGATTCTATGGTGGATCTGTTACAAATAGCTGTGTGTATGGCTTACATGACCAATGACCATATGACATCTCATAAATGTTGGTGTATATGGCTGCCCAAAAGGACTCACTGTTGCAAGCAGCCAATTACCATGGATTGTGGATTATTTGGATCTCTCTTGAATTTGATTACCCAGTTTGGACTAGAGAATCTTTCACATTTGCCTGCTGTACACAGGTTATTGTATTTTCTATTCTATTTTTTCACCTCTATACACACCTGGTGATCTCCAGTGTATCACTGCTAGGTATATGGAGTGGTAATATGTCGGAAGGCCTAGACATCCAATGAAGTGTAACTAGGCCGGAAAATCTATTATTAGACTTGCTGATGGGGCTATGTCTGGAGACCCAGCTGGGACAAGCAGAGTGATTAGGTTTTAAATAATTTAATTTGGATTTCCATTGATGGAAGATACTGCATATAGCCGCATTAAGAAGCAGTTAACCATCCTGATCACAAAGGAAACACAGGTTAGCAGCGACATCTTCTTTCCTTGTTTTGTTTCAACATTCTGCTAAAAAAATTGTGAATCAGTACTGCTTGGACCTTGAAGAAGGGGACATACCCCGAAAGCTTGTCCTGAAAAATTCTATGTTAGTGCAAATAAAAAAAGTATCACGGACAGTACTTAATTTTCTCTGTCACAATTGCACTAATACGGCTACAATTACGTCAAGTATGATGGAAGATACTGCATATAGCCGCATTAAGAAGCAGTTAACCATCCTGATCACAAAGGAAACACAGGTTAGCAGCGACATCTTCTTTCCTTGTTTTGTTTCAACATTCTGCTAAAAAAATTGTGAATCAGTACTGCTTGGACCTTGAAGAAGGGGACATACCCCGAAAGCTTGTCCTGAAAAATTCTATGTTAGTGCAAATAAAAAAAGTATCACGGACAGTACTTAATTTTCTCTGTCACAATTGCACTAATACGGCTACAATTACGTCAAGTATGATTCCATTTATAAAAGCAAAAAGAAGTAAAGGTGAAGTTGTTGCTTGTCCTAGCTAACGAGACGTTTTCTTTTTACTTTCCAACATGAGAGCAACATTTCTACTTTCTACCATTCCTTCTATATACTTAAGCTCTATGAGAGTTCAGTTCAGCAGTGGTTTAGATGTAGTGTAGGGTAGATGTCCCTATGGTTAGGCAATGAATACCACGTAATGGCAAAGACAGACTACAGGGTTGCACACAACTATGACCTTGGGAATTCTGTCAGCCCCTAAACTTTGGAGCTAAGGGTATGCAAATCCTAAGTAAGGCTCTAGTTGAGGGCATCCCGCTATTCAATTTAGGTACATCCAGGGCTGCTGTTAGAAATCTAACAGAACAGTGAACCAAGCCTAACAAACCACTCATTTATGCAACCAGAATACTTGTTGTCAGAGTGAGCCCTTAATTTATGTTTTTTTTTGTTTTGTTTTTTTTACAATTTTAGGTTTTTATTTTAAATTTTGAACAGCCCTGTGGGGGCTGCCTCACCTTTTGAGATTGAGGACACAGATTCCTCAATTCTTTCTCTGCAGCCTCAGCTAGAGAGGAGTGAATGAACAGAAAATTGAAGCATTGTAAACACAGGGCGGGCTCCCCCTGTTGAACTTATGGGGCCATCTGCCTTGTGCAGGAGGGCAGGGGCTACCACCTTATCAGCGGCCCATCCGACGTAGATTGTTGTCCATGGGAATATCTGATTGTCTTCTGGGGGGTCAGGAAGGAAGTCATTTTTCCCTTGCTGGAGCAAATTGAATCATGCTTTCTAGGGTTTTTGCCTTCCTCTAGATCAGCCATGGGTATTATTCTGTAAATTGAGTTTTATTTATATACCGTACTCATTTATTTTTTATTGGTTGAAATAGATGGATTAGTGCCTTTTTTTTCAACCTGTGTAACATCAGTGACCTAGATGAAGGCTTGCCTACTGTATTATGTGATGAGAGATATACCAAATCTCCAAATGAAGATGTGTGGGTACACAAAATACATTTTATTAGTAACCAGATGTACACCAATCAGCCAAAACATTACGACCATTGACCGGTTGTCCCTGAAGTTGATGTGTTCGAAGCAGAAAAATGGGCATAGCGGTTTGTTGTGTATGGGGCTGCGTAGTCGCAGACCAGTCAGGCTGTCCACAGCCGAAAGTGCCTACAACGAGCATGTGAGCATCAGAACTGGACCACAGAGCACTGGAAGAAGGAGGCCTGGTCTGATGAATCACCTTTTCTTTTAGGTCATGTGGATGGCCCGGTGCATGTGCATCACTTACCTGGGGAAGAGATGACAGCAGGATACAGTATAGGAAGAAGGCAAGCCGGCAGAGGCAGTGATTAAACACTAAGACAGTGTGAAACGCGTCAGCTTTGACCAGAATTTTGTGACTTGCTGTGTGTAATTTTGATTTTGAAGATTTTACATAATAAAGGCTTTTATTGGAGTGCTGCTGTCCAGAAGACTTGATCTTTTGTTATGCCAGAGGCAGTGTGAGGCTTTGGGCAAGGATCTGCTGGGAAACCTTGGGTCCTGCCATTCATGTGGATGTTACTTTACATGTACCACCTACCTAAACATTGGTACTAACCAAGTACACTGCATCATGGAAACAGTATTCCCTGATGGCAGTTGCCTCTTTCAGCAGGATAATGCACCCTGCTACTCTGCAAAAATGGTTCAAGAGTGGCTTGAGGAGCACAATGTGTTAAGTCCAATCCATGGAGACTCCACCTCACAACTTACAGGACTTAAAGGATCTGCTACTGCAGCTTGGTGCAGCTACCACAGCATACCTTCAGAAGTCTAGTGGTGTCCATGGCTTGATGGGTCAGGGCTGTTTTGGTGGCAAAAGCGGGACCTACTCAATATTAGGTGGGTGGTTATAAAGTTATGGCATATATAATGCAGGTTACCAGACCTTAAATAAGGTCACTTGACAGGTTTCTTTTTTTTCAGGCATTTTCCCCTTATTTTCACCTGAGAATGCTGAAATAATACATGTCCTGTCATCTAGGGGTCAGTATATGAAACATTCACTGTACAAATGTGACAAACATCTTCACAGTCAGAGGGAAAAATTCCTGTATTTTCTGTAATACGTGTGGTTCATACATGTTCCTTTTTTTTGTCTGCAGATATTTGTCAGTTTTTTATAGTGAATGTTTTACACATAGACCCCTTAGTGCAGGGGTGGCCAACCAGTGGCCCGGGGGGCCACATGTGGCCCGCGGATCCCTCTGATGTGGCCCGCGACCTCATGCTCTGGAGTGGCGGGTTGGCAAGCCAAGATCGCAGGTTGCCGACCCGCCATACCGCAGCATTAGTGTTGTGAATGAAGCTTGTGGTAGAGGAAGAAAGCGGCTGCGGAGCAGAGCCCCATAAGCCGATGCGTCCTCTACAACGCCCGCTTTTGCAACAGGCGGCGTCTATGGCAAAGTTCAGCTAACCCACAGGATAGATACAGGTGCACTACGCTGCACCCGCGGTGTGGATAAACCGCAGCACATCAGTGTGAAAGCAGTCTTGGGCCCTTTTCACACGATCAGCCGGACCAAATGGGACCCTCAATTCACCTGTGTAGAGCGACAGATGTCCGTTTATGCCCGCTTACCTCCAACCTTAAAAACAGAACAGGGAATTCATCCCCTTCATTCTGGGCAGATCAGAGGGCCTATAGAGTATCAGTGACCTGTCATCCGCTCATTGTGGCCCGCGACTGGTTACCAAGTTGCTCAAGTGGCCCTCGCTCTTCAAAAGGTTGGGCACCCCTGCCTTAGTGTCTACGCTCACTTCTTCATGTTGTCTATGGACATTGGCTGGACTTCACACATGCTTTTCTTGTTTATCTCCATTACATGGTGGATTAAGGGGACTAGTAGTCCACAAAAAAAACATTACAATGTTTAAGGTGTCTTTTCTGCTCACCGAAAAGTGACAAGGACACTGTACTTATGGAAAATTAGGGTATGCTTGCTGAAAATGTACTTAGGCTCAATAAAAGAAACAACTGAAGCTATCACATCCAGGGACTGATGATCTTCAATATATTATATTCTCACTTTAGGGTTTGAAGACACTTCAAAGTAGCATATAGCAGGTGGTAATTGACATTTATGCCATATTATAGCACAACTCCCACTAGGGCTGGGGAAAAAATCGATTTGATTTAAAAATCGAGTTGGTAGGTCAAATCGATTCATATTTTCAAAAAATCTATTTTTTTATATATTTTTTTCTCCCCCTCTTAAGTATAGCGTACAATACTTTTGCATTTTCCAAATCTTCCTTCAGGGTTTCCGTAGCAGGGGGCATGTCTGGAATGGCACTGGGAGCAGACGTGTGTGTCTGAGCTCCCCAGGACCGGCGCTAAGAATCCTCCTATTACCGGGTGCAGACCCTCACAAACGACCCTCCTGTGTCCCTCTTGTCTTGATTGACTTCTCCCCTGCACACCCCAGAGAGGCTGACAGCCGCGATCCCGGGAAAGGGCCGCGAGGTCGGACGCCGTGGACTAGGCCTTAGCTGCGGCCTCGCCTAAAAACTCCTGCCCGCAGCTCCTCAGGACCGGCGCAGTGTCCATCATTTTCCGGGTGCAGACATTTCAACACACCCTCCGGTGCCCCTCCAGCCTCGGTAGCCTCTCCGGGGTATGCAAAGGAGGAAAAGGGTTTCTGTCGGTAGCCTCTCCGGGGTATGCAAAGGAGGAAAAGGGTTTCTGTAGCACGCTCCCGGCGGCGCAGCCCTCTGCCCCTGCCTTTGCAATTTTGTTTATGTTGATGCACTTTAATTAAATACAATAAATATATATATTTTTAAAATATATTTACAGTTCGCAGTTATTTTGTTTTTTATGGGGGGGGGGGGATCTTATTGAATCGTAAATCAAGTTTTTTTTATAAAAAAAAATCGCTGATTTTTTTAGGGGAAAAAATCGCCCAGCTCTTACTCCCACCATAGTTTTTGTTTCAATAGAGCGATGACCAATTAGAAAAAATCCTCCTACATAAGTTCTTCTCTATATTCATTAAAAGTGCTGGATTTTTAGGCTTGTCTGAGAGTTCAGAAAAAGGGGGCGGAGAGCTGAAGTTACACTCTGTAGGGCTAAGTGAAGAGAGCTCTGAGAGCTGGTTGGAGGGAAGACACCCCCCCCCCCCATTTTCACACAGCACACATGAACAGAGTCAAGGCTGTCAATCAGCTGGAGATCCCTCCCCTGACACCATTATTCTCTTGGTGTCAGGAAAACTTGTCAGAAGTGACTCATGCTGATAGCAGAGTAAGAAAGCAGCAGACAGAAATGGCACTTAGTGCTCTTATTTGAGACAAGCACCCAAAATAGACAGGCTTTATTTATTTCATGTCTGAGGTTTACAACCACCTTAATCTTATGGTAAGATTTCTGTTAAAATGAACGGTCTGACAACATGGTCTCTTTAACTCTTTTACCTTTTGAACTCACAGCTACCTATATTCTATCATGTACTTTTCTGACTTACTTAAATGCTTTTGTGACTTACAAAGCCCCAAATTTACCATATTTGTTTGGCATAAACATCTCTGTATATGTTGGCTCCGATAAGGCAGATTCTCAAAATCTTCAAAGGTTTAGCATGTGTTTCATTGTTAACACAAAAAACATAAACATGTTCCTTAAGACCCGGTTCACACAGGGGCGGCACGACCTGCCGCACAACTCTGTAAGGCCATCTCCACACGACTTCAGAGGCGACTTGCAAAATGCCTTTTGTATTGAAGTCAATGCAAGTCGCCCTGAAGTCGTCCCAAAGTAGTACAGAAACCTTTTTCTAAGTCGGAGCGACTTGAGTCGCTCCTATTAGAACGGTTCCATAGTACAGAATGGAGCACGACTTGTCAGGCGGCTGAGTCGCCTGACGAGTCAACCCTGTTTAAACGGGGTCTTACTAAAATAATTTCACAAAACATTAAAAAAAAGATGAGCTTCACCATCTTAGGTTATTTAAATCCACTATAATGGTATAATAGTGAAGACCTTGCAATAACATGGTGGGGTGCTGCACAAGGCCAAGGCAAAGTCGAGCTGTGAGTAAGAATGACTGAAAGCATTTATCATTAGTTTTGTCTTTGCACAACATCTGAGGGTCTGGCCTTGTGTGTTCTCTGAATAAATTACCCATGTGAAAGTCAAAGTATACTCACTTCTGTTTTTTTAATTCAGCTAATGTAAGTAGAGTCAAGAGGCTCTTCACCCTAGAAAGAAAAAAAAATACAAATAGTGTAGCTGCTGATGTTGGTTAAAGTGATTGTAAAGTCAATTTTTTTTCCTATAAAAATAACAAACATGATATACTTACCTGCCCTGTTGCATTGGATTTGCACAGAGCAGCCCTGATCCTCCTCTACTTGGGTCCCGCTTCTGTGCTCCCTCCTGTTCAGTGCCCCCACAGAAAGCAGCTTACTATGGGGGCACCTGAGCCGAGTCACAGCTCTGTGTGTCCATTCAGACAAGGAGTCCCGACCCGGTCTCTCCCCTGATTGGCTAGCTGACTTTGATCGACGGCAGTGGGAGCTAATGGCACTGCTTCTTTGTCTCAGCTAATCAGAAAGAAGACTCTCGGACGGCTTAGACACTTCTGGACATCGCTGGACAGAGAGGGACCTTAGTTAAGTATTAGGAGGGCTGCTACACACAGAAGGCTTTTTATCTTAATGCAAAAAAAGCATTAAGATAAAAAACCTTCTGCCTTTACAACCCCTTTAACCACTTGACGACCGCTGCACGACGATATACGTTGACAGAATGGCACGGCTGGGCATAAGGGCGTACAGGTACGTCCCCTTTAAGATGCAAGCCGCTGGTCGGGAGCTCCGTGACCGCGCCGACTGGATCGCCGCCGGTGTCCCGCGATCGGGTCACAGAGCTGAAGAACGGGAAGAGGTAAGTGGAAACAAACATCTCCCCGTTCTTCCTAGTGACACTGTCAGTGATCGTCTGTTACCTGTCATCGGGAACAGCGACCAGTGACGTGTCACTCCAAGCCAAGCCCCCTAACAGTAAGAAGCACTCCTTAGGTCACACTTAACACCTTCAGCGCCCCCTACAGGTTAACCTCTTCACTGCCAGTGTCATTTTTACAGTAATCAGTGCATTTTTATAGCACTGATCGCTGTAAAAATGACAATGGTCCAAAAATGGTGTCAAAAGTGTCTGATGTGTCCGCCATAATGTCGCAGTCACGATCAAAATCGCTGATCAGCGCCATTACTAGTAAAAAAAAAAAATGATTAATAAAAATGCCATAAAACTATCCCCTATTTGTAGACGCTATAACTTTAGCGCAAACCAATCAATAAACGCTTATTGCGATTTTTTTTTTTTACCAAAAATATGTAGAAGAATACGTTTCGGCCTAAACTGAGGAAATTTTTTTTTTTAAATATATTTTGGGGGATATTTATTATAGCAAAAAGTAAAAAATATTGAATTTTTTTCAAAATTGTCGCTCTATTTTTGTTTATAGCGCAAAAAATAAAAACCGCAGAGGTTATCAAATACCACCAAAAGAAAGTTCTATTTGTGGGGGAAAAAAGGACGCCAATTTTGTTTGGGTGCCACGTCGCACGACCGCGCAATTGTCAGTTAAAGCGACGCAGTGCCGAATCGCAAAAAGTGGCCTGGTCTTTGACCAGTGAAATGGTCCGGGGCTGAAGTGGTTAAAGAAGCTGCCTCAAAAGCACTTCTTTTTGGTTAGCGCGGTCACATTACTGCACTGACCAATGAATACTTGCCATTGCGAGCTCCGGGGATGTATAATTTTATTTCATACAGGTACTTGTGTAGCGGGTATATACTTTTCTATCATGTTTAAAACTGGCAGAGACACCAGTGACGTATAGTTCCCTGTGGCCCAGCAGGTGGCTCTGTCCCTGTGGGCTGGGGTTGAACCATCACTGCAGTGCCGTACCCTTTGTGGCCTCTCGCAAGAACCTGTACGGCGGGGCGGGGAACCCGCTGTGCTTTCTGGGAGAGGGTATAAAGGGGGCGGACATCTTTGTCACGGGGTCGAGTCCCAGGCACCTTTAGCTTGAGGGCTGCTGTCTGTGGTCAGTGTCCAGGCGGCCTAGGCCTGGACACCAGGAGTTCGGGAGCCACCCCAGACACCTTTAGTCTGGGGTGAGGTACTTTGTTCCAGGCCTGGGGCCCGGCTACTTCCACTGGGTTCCACCCGGGAGGGATCGTCCTAAGGTGCCCGACGGACTGGGTACCTGAATCTAAGACGCAATGGACCGCGCAGGTGACCTTCCCGTAGATCTGGTGCAGCAGATTGCCAGTGCCAGGGCAGGGCCTCCGGAGACCGTCTGGATGGATGCCTTCACCAAATAGGGGCCTTATTCACACGGAAGGTGGTTCATGTTCCATGACCAGTGGCAGCTGTTCAGCTGGTCGGCTCGGGTCAGTGGCAGAGGCCTGCAATTGGGCCTGTGGCAGGGGCCTCGACAGTTCACCCGGTAGGTGGCAGCTACCAATTCACGGTCGGTGGCAGAGACCGTGCGCCAGGCCTATTCGCGAGAAAAGGAATAGGAGAGTTCATTGTGCCTGGGCCTACTCGTATCCACACCCCCTGTCTGTTGAGGGAGTCCAACTGATTGTGTTTCATCCTGACATTGGAAAATAAAGGAGTGTTGGACTTTTATTGGTGTCAGGCTCAATTACTGGCAGACACTGTTCCACAGAAGAAGCGGAGGCTCCAAACACCGAACCGAAGGTAAAGAAATTTTGTTCACACCACACAAACATCTGCGGTGAAAGCTTAGCGTGGTGACCGCGCACTCTCTCCTCCAAGGTACCCCTAGACAAAAGCCAGAGAGAAAGAAACCGGAGCAAGAGAGAGAGTGGAGGGCGCTACACTTGTATAGCACTGTCAGTTTTATGCAGCGCTTTACATATATGGTATTTACATCAGTCCCTGCCCTCAAGAAGCTTACAATCCAAGGTCCCTAAATCTCATTCATACATACACATACTGTACTAGGGCCAATTATCCGTGAGCCAACTAACCTACCAGCATGTCTTTGGAGTGTGGCACATTGTAAGGTGTATAGGCCGCTGACAGCATAGGGCATCGTGGCAACTATGTGTAGTTGGGTACAAAGGGGTGGCCTGGATGTGTGGAGTTAGTTCACCTCTTCATATTTCATGAAAAGGTATACTTACCCTTTAAAGATAAACTCCAACCAAAACTTTTTTTTTAGGTTTTAGAATAACTGGGGGAGGAGACCGAACCCCTATAAAGTTTTTATTGTTGTCTGGTTCCCCCAGTGTTTATTTTGACATCAAATTTTGATTTCCTTTTAGTCATAGTCTTTTGACTAAAATGCAGTTTTAGTTGTATGAATTGTTTTAGTTTTAGTCGTATTTTAGTTGACTGTTCATTTAGTTGATGGAAATATTTTAGTCGATGAAATTAACACTGGTGTCCCCAACACGAAGCAGTAAGGATCAAGGAAGTGTGAATGGGCATGACTTTGGATTTTCCTTTACAGGGTGATAACAAACCTGGCAGTCAGTGGGGCGCTTTATCGCAATGCAAATCTTGTGGAATGGTCACCTCTCCCATGGTGAACAGGAAGCATTAAGAAACGCACATGTGCTCCTGTCACCTGTCATTGGGTAAGGGGCTGCTGGAGCATTAGAGAAGGAATGAGAAGAATGTGACGGAACATGCAGGCACTGCTACTCATCATCACTGATCAGATTTCAGCAGCTACAGGTTTTCTGTATTTCTATTTCCATTTTGTGATTGTGTAAGTCCTTATTTTCTCTCCTTTGTCTTGTGGTTGCTGTTCTACATTAACAGAAAAGCCAGAGCTTGGTGGTAATGCTATGCAGCATCTGTTGAGTCAGAAATGACTCATTCATTTCTGTGTAGCAGAAGAATTGCATCTCAAAACTTAGGCTACATAGGCTTATGCAACAGAGCAACAAACGGTATGCAAAGTGCTGCTATCCATGGCAACTAGTCGGCATTCCTCTGTCAGTAAACTGATACCACATTGGTGACCACACATTGCATATCTGCAAGACATTGATTTATTAGGCCCCTGAAAGATCAGCCCTGAGGGGTAACCCTCTGCAAAACTACCAGATGTCTGTTTGTAGCAGTTTGGCCAGGCAGATGTACACAATTCTGTACACAGTTGGTTCCCTGGCACTATCAACTTGAGCCATAACAGGGTGGGGGTAAGCTCCTCATACATAATACAGCCCCCCTGCCCCACAGAGTAGCACCACTCTTTTAGTCAGTGGCGGCTGGTGCTCAAAATTTTTGGGGGGGTGCAAACAAACTGAAAAAAAAAACATCAATTGCAACCACTGTGCCCATCAAAGGCAGCCACTGTGCCCATCAAAGGCAGCCACTGTGCCCATCAAAGGCAGCCACTGTGCCATCAAAGGCCGCCACTGTGCCCATCAATTGCCGCCACTGTGCCCATCAATTGCCGCCACTGTGCCATCAATTGCCGCCACTGTGCCATCAATTGCCGCCACTGTGCCATCAATTGCCGCCACTGTGCCATCAATTGCCGCCACTGTGCCATCAAATGCAGCCACTGTGCCCATCAAACGCAGCCACTGTGCCCATAAATTTCCGCCACTGTGACATCAATTGCTGCCAGTGTGCCCATCAATTGCTGCCAGTGTGCCCATTAATTTCTGCTACTGTGCCTATCAATTTCTGCCAGTGTGCCCATTGTGAGGGGGTTAGCTCGGCAGCGGGTGTGTGTGACCCCCGAGATGGGCTCCCCACACAAAAACAGGCCCAGCAAACGGAGGTTGTGGTTTTCAAAGTCAAAAAGGTGCGGTTTATTTTCTATTTACAGTGACAAAACACAGCAAAGCAAAAGAAACATAAACAAAATAAATCCTGGTCAACTTGACCTCTGACTAAACATACAGGTTTCCTAACTAACAACTGGGATCAGCCTAGTGCTGTCCTAGTCCCTAAGTCCCTGGTTTTAAATGTCCAAGCAAATAGCCACACAGGCTTTGTCTCACCGCACAGGGGTTCACTCTCCCTAGACAGTCCACACAGGTCTGGGTCCAGGCATGAGCTAACATCTAATGAAGCTGGGAGTTCTTATAGAGGCCTAAATGAGCTGACAAGCTTCAGCTGGTCTCATCAACTCCCTGTCTGCACGACGCCCCACACTCTCCCTAGAGGTATGAGTCATCCATGAGCCCACTAACCTCAGCTGGGCTTATACAACTCTCCACCTAGTTGTATAAGTCGGCGTAAAGCCTGAATCTGGGCGAAATATATCTACCCCCCTGGATGCAACCAGGTGACTTTACCTTCCTGCTGTCACATACCCCCCCTCTTGTTTTAACCTCGGGGTTGGAACACCAGCAATCAGGCATTCATGTACTCGAGACAAAGCATCCACATTCCCCATTTGAACGCCAGGGCGATGCTTTACTGTGAAGTTGAATTCCTGGAGGGCCAGGAACCACCTATTCACTCTTCTATTTGTCTCCTTGTTTTGAGCCATCCACTTTAACGGAGCGTGATCCGTAACCATGTCAAAGTGCCTACCTAGCAGGTAGTACCGAAGGGAATCTAGAGCCCACTTCACCGCTAAACACTCCTTTTCAACGGTGGCGTAATTTACCTCATGGGACTTCAACTTCCTGCTGAGGTAAATGACTGGGTGCTCTTCCCCGTTCCAGACCTGGGACAATACTGCTCCTAACCCCACATCTGACGCATCACTTTGTACGACAAAGTCTTTAGAGAAGTCGGGTGAGTACAACACTGGCTGGCTACATAAGGCTTGTTTCAAGAATTGGAATGCTGCCTCAGCCTCGGGGGTCCATTTAATCATGACCGACCCTTTCCCCTTCGTCAGGTTGGTTAGGGGCACAGCCTTAGAAGCAAAGTGGGGAATGAATCGCCGATAATACCCAGCGATTCCCAGAAAGGCTCGTACCTGCTTCTTGCTGTTGGGACGTGGCCAACTCTGGATGGCCTCGACTTTGTTGAGTTGGGGTTTTATTACTCCCCTCCCAATGGTGTACCCAAGATATTTGGCCTCCTCCTGCCCAATGGTACACTTCTTGGGGTTAGCCGTAAACCCCGCTTCCCGAACAGAGTCCAGGACTGCTTGCACTTTTGGCAGATGTGAGGCCCAATCTGTGCTATGGACAATTACGTCATCCAGGTAAGCCGCAGCATACTTCCGATGGGGCCTCAGCATCTGGTCCATTTTCCGCTGGAATGTGGCCGGCGCATTCTGTAACCCGAACGGCATTCTTTTATATTGGAACGCCCCGTCTGGGGTTACAAATGCGGTTTTCTCTTTGGCCGACTTGGCCAGGGGGATTTGCCAATACCCTTTTGTGAGGTCAAGAGTCGTCATGTATCGGGCTGTTCCCAGCCGGTCGATCAACTCATCTATACGTGGCATGGGGTAGGTGTCAAATTTTGTAACTTTGTTCAACTGACGAAAATCGTTACAAAATCGCCAGCTCCCATCCGGTTTAGGCACCAACACAATGGGACTAGACCAATCACTTTGGGACTCCTCTATCACCCCTAAGTTCAGCATTTTCTGTACTTCCTCCCGTATTGCCTCCCGTCGGGCCTCTGGGATCCGATAGGGTTTTAACTTCACCCTTTCACCGGGCGGGGTAATGATGTCATGCTCTACCCCAGATGTTTGTCCCGGCAGCTCAGAGAATACCTCCTTGTTGCGAAGCACAAACTCCTTAACCTCCTGTTGTTGGGGTTGTGACAAGGTGGCTGCTATTCCAACCTCAGGAATCACGCAACCAGTTTGAGCTGGTGACCAAGTGTCTGCGACTAGGGACTCTCTATCCCTCCAGGCTTTCAACAGATTAACGTGATAGATCTGTTCGGGCTTTCGCCTTCCTGGTTGTCTGACCTTGTAATTCACTTCGCTCACTTTTTCCATTATCTCGTAGGGGCCTTGCCATTTGGCAAGGAATTTACTTTCAACCGTAGGGACAAGTACCAGTATCCTATCCCCCGGGGAAAAGGTACGGGTCTTGGCTCCACGGTTGTACACTCTCTGCTGTGCTAACTGCGCTTGGGCCAAATGTTCCTTCACGATGGGCATTACCTGTGCAATTCGGTCTTGCATCAGGGCGACATGCTCAATCACACTCCTGTGGGGAGAACTCTCACTTTCCCAAGTTTCCTTGGCAATATCCAACAGCCCTCTTGGGTGTCTCCCATACAGTAACTCAAAGGGGGAGAATCCCGTAGAGGATTGGGGCACCTCCCTAATAGCAAACATCAGATAAGGAAGTAGACAGTCCCAATCCTTTCCATCTCTATCCACCACTTTCTTCAACATTTGTTTTAGGGTTTTGTTGAATCTTTCAACCAGCCCATCGGTTTGGGGGTGATACACAGATGTACGTAATTGCGTCACTTTGAACAATTTACACAGCTCCTTCATAACCCGGGACATAAAGGGTGTACCTTGGTCCGTAAGCAGTTCTTTACAAATACCCACCCGGCTAAACACAAGAGATAGCTCTTTGGCTATGGTTTTGGCCGAGGTATTTCGGAGAGGGATCGCTTCTGGATAACGGGTGGCATAGTCCATTATAACTAATATGTACTGGTGCCCCCTAGCGGACTTGATT
This sequence comes from Rana muscosa, assembly GCA_029206835.1. NCBI lineage: Eukaryota > Metazoa > Chordata > Amphibia > Anura > Ranidae > Rana > Rana muscosa. Next base: position 176,914,842 of record CM055128.1, on the reverse strand, counting down.
ATAGGACCTACCAAATCCATGGCGATCCTCTCAAACGGGACCTCAATGATGGGTAGAGGGACCAGCGGGCTACGGAAATGTGGCATCGGGGCCGACCTCTGACACACAGGGCAGGAGGAACAATAATTTTCTATGTCCTTCATCACCCCCGGCCAATAGAATCTCTGTAATACCCTCTCTCGGGTTTTCTCTGTCCCCAGATGACCTCCAAGAATGTGCCCATGGGCCAACTCCAACACCAACTTCCTGTAAGGTTTGGGCACCACAAGCTGCTCAACGGTTTCTTCTGCCCTTTTTGCCACCCGATACAGTAGGTCCTTCTCTACGCTGAAGTATGGGTAAGTGCAGGTATTATCTGGGTTCACTAACTCGCCATCTATTTTCACTACGTTTTCCCGTGCCTTTATTAGGGCGGGGTCTTTCAACTGTTCTGTGGCAAAGTTTTCCCTGTGAACCTCAAGATCAGAAAACTCCACAGACGGTAGGTTTTCGTCTGAGGAGGTGGGCTCCTCTCCAGTTTCTTGAGTCTCCCCTGCCAATACTGATAAGGGAAATTCCGGAGAGTCCTCACCACTCTCAGGGGAGTTCTGGCTATCACATTCCTGGTACATAGGGGCACCAGTGGGGGGCTCAAGATCATCCCACAGTTCCCAGAACTTCGGAAAATCCCTTCCCACAATGGCGTCATGCGGTAACTGAGATACTAAGCCCACTGGATGAGAGAGGGTACCTTTGGGGGTCTCGAAACACACTGTAGTCACTGGATACTCTCGGGTGTCCCCATGCACACAAATAACAGCTACCTTGCTATTCCCAGAGACCTCTGTTTTAACTAACTCAGCCTTTATCAGGGTCACAAGGCTACCTGAATCCAGCAATACCACAACATTTCTACCATTAACACACATTTTGCATAAATGTTTCTCAGTTCCTCGAATGGCAGTGCATGCGACTGTCGCACACAGCGACTGACGTCTGCCCGTCAGAAAGTCACACTGCATGGGTTCCTCCACAACCGGGCAATTGGCTGCAATATGTCCCGCTTGCCGGCAGCGGTAGCAAACAATCCTTCTTGCGGCCTCTTGAGCCGCTGATTTCCCAGGCTGTTCTCGCCAAACTTGGGGTAGAGCTCCCACCCTCTCACTCTCTCCACCCTCACCCCTTGGAATCCTCTTATCCGCCCCTGGGGATGGTCTGGTCTTAGGGTGGAAAGTCCGAGTGTCTCTGGAAGAGGCCGTCAGGTTCTCTGTAGCCAAGTATTTCTCCACACGATCCACAAGACCATCGGCCGTCTCTGGGTCTCCATGGCTTACCCACTTTTGGATGGCAGTAGGAAGAGCTCTCAAAAACCGATCCATTACAACACGTTCCACAATCTTTGGTGCGGACAAAGTCTCTGGCTGTAGCCACTTTCTGCTCAGGTGAATGAGATCATACATTTGAGACCTGGGGGGTTTTCCAAGCTGGAAAGTCCAGTTATGCACACGCTGAGCCCGGACAGCCTGGGTGACACCCAGCCTTGCCAATATTTCAGCTTTTAGCATCACATAGTCTTTTGCTTGGTTAGGCTCTAGGTCATAGTAAGCTTTCTGCGATTCACCAGTTAACAGAGGAGCCACCAGTCCAGCCCACTGCTCCTCAGGCCACTTTTCTCTTTCAGCGGTCCTTTCAAATGTGGTCAAAAATACCTCTGGATCATCCTCTCCAGTCATTTTTGTCAATAAACGACTCACCCCAAAGGACGCGGTATTAGTGGGACGGCTTTCCTCACTGGTCTGCGGACGTTGCTGCATTACTGCTTCCATCTGTTGTTGTAGTCTCTGCTCTTGCTTCTGCAACAGGTCTATGAAGCGGGCCTCAGATTGCTGCTGGGCTTGTTGCTGAGCCTCCAGACTCTGTTGCAAAGTTGCGTTTGTCTGCTGCTGGGCTGCAAGGCTCTGTTGATGAGCTTGCTGCTGGGCTGCGAAGTTCTGTTGTTGAGCTGCAAGGCTCTTTTGCAAACCTGCATTTGTCTGCTGTTGATTGGCATTTGCTAGAGCCAGCTGCTTCAGTATCTCCTCCATGCTGGCTTAAAAAAAAACTGCCACTGGTTCTCCACCAACTGTGAGGGGGTTAGCTCGGCAGCGGGTGTGTGTGACCCCCGAGATGGGCTCCCCACACAAAAACAGGCCCAGCAAACGGAGGTTGTGGTTTTCAAAGTCAAAAAGGTGCGGTTTATTTTCTATTTACAGTGACAAAACACAGCAAAGCAAAAGAAACATAAACAAAATAAATCCTGGTCAACTTGACCTCTGACTAAACATACAGGTTTCCTAACTAACAACTGGGATCAGCCTAGTGCTGTCCTAGTCCCTAAGTCCCTGGTTTTAAATGTCCAAGCAAATAGCCACACAGGCTTTGTCTCACCGCACAGGGGTTCACTCTCCCTAGACAGTCCACACAGGTCTGGGTCCAGGCATGAGCTAACATCTAATGAAGCTGGGAGTTCTTATAGAGGCCTAAATGAGCTGACAAGCTTCAGCTGGTCTCATCAACTCCCTGTCTGCACGACGCCCCACACTCTCCCTAGAGGTATGAGTCATCCATGAGCCCACTAACCTCAGCTGGGCTTATACAACTCTCCACCTAGTTGTATAAGTCGGCGTAAAGCCTGAATCTGGGCGAAATATATCTACCCCCCTGGATGCAACCAGGTGACTTTACCTTCCTGCTGTCACACCATCAATTGCCACTACTGTGCCCATCAAATGCTGCCAGTGTGCATCCCCCGCCCACCCGGCATTTGCCTGTCTCGGTGGGGCAGTGGGTTACGGCAGCGTTTTCCTCCACGCTCCTCGATGTCTTCTCCCGTCCTCTGCTATGATTGGACACCTGATAGGCGTCCAATCACAGCGCCTGTCGTTTCAGCCAATCAGGTGACAGGTAACAGACCCGAGCACCTGATTGGCTGAGAGGCGGTTCAGTGTTAGGAAAGCGAATGAATATTCACTTTCCTAACACAACGCTGAGTGAACTGCAAGCGCCAAGCATGGCGCCCGCTGTTCACCTTTTTGGACGCCTATTAGAGCCTATGGCTCTAATCAGGTGCTTCCAAAAAAAATACCCCGCCACTGTAATTCAGGCTCCCTGCGCCCAAAACGGGGCCAGGCACCTGAATAGGGGGTGGCACCGGCGACCATAGATTCATGCAATGCATGAATCTATCTATGGTGATAGGCAGGTGGCAGGAGAGAGGGGGTGGCGCCCGTGCGCCCCTTATGGACGCACCGCCACTGCTTTTAGTTCTAGGTGCTCTCTCACTATGAATTTTGCTTCTAAGCTAAACCTGGCCCTCTGTCCCTGCAGCCCTGATTCTGTGACTATTGATTTAAATTTGGGACTGTCCTGGCAAATCTAGGACTGTTGGCAAGTATGCACATGAGACCTCATCAAGTGTTTGCTTTGCTTTATAGAAGCGGCTTTCTTTCCGCTCGAATGCCGGCATCTGTCAGGACAATCTTGAATACGAGTGCCTGGGACTTTTGTTTAGGAACTAATGATATGTTCCAGTGTTATTTTATAGTTCTACAGTAGCCACAACTTATTGGCTTTACCTTTTTATTGTTCCTGTTTACTGTCCCTCTTCCAAAATTGCTTAAGGCTTCATGTACACGGGACGTTGTTCAACCTCTCCTGAACGATTTAACTTGACAGATAGAAACCAGTGTCTAAAAACAACCATTTAGCCGCGTTTAAAAGCAAAATCCGACCGTTTGTATGATCTATCAGACAATTGTTGTCGGATTTTCCACGGACAAATGTTGAATAGCATGCTTTAGAAATTTCCACCAACAATTGTGTGTTGTCGGATTTTCCGAGAGTGTGTACACAAGTCCATCGGACAAAGCTCCAAAGTACAAACATGTGTAGCGATACCCCCAGTTAAGAGGGCTGCCTTGTTTGTTTTGGGCCCTGTAGTGCATCGCTGTCAACCCCTGGCAATCGGCTCTAACCTCTCGTGGCACAGTTAGTAAAGGGGATGATAGAATTGCAATCACTCTAATATTCTCTATGACACAATCCCACAGTAAGGCACACAGTATAGTATTGCACCATAAATGACACTGACAACCAATATACTTAACTCTAATATTTTACTGTTGGTAAAGGTTAGAATGATAAACAGTATGCAATGTCACATGCAGAGCCCTGCAATATGGGTATACTTATTAAAACATCAAAACGTTCAGCAATATGATAGACAGTTTAACAGACCCCGCTGCAGCTATCCTCCCTCGTGGACAAAATGGCGCCCAGCGATGTCCTATACTACCCAGTCAGGCCTGACTATGATTTGGGTATAGTTCTGTGGAAGAAATCTTCGCTAGCAAACATGGTGGTGCACTTTAAGAAAAATTGTAATCCAACAAAGTAACGATGATCGGTAACTTTATAATGCCAGGGAGACTGATAGCTCAGTTCTGCGGATAGTCTCCCCAGAGTGTAACTGCAATCACTGTGATGGCCCTGAATAAAGTTAATGGGCCTAGAGATACTGTGGTGTAGCTCTGAGCAGGTGCTCTCTCACCCGACCGGACCAGTCCTTGTCCGTTACTGTGACTCGATTCACAGTGTCCACGACACCCGGGTCTTCGGTCCTCCTGATAACAGCACTCAGCAGCAGGATCAGACGCTCCGCAGGCTCCTCGGTGGAGCGGAAGGTTCTTTGGAAAAAAACACAAGGCCCAGGCTTCAGGCCTTGTACACGCAGCCGGTCAGCACAGGGATCCTCTTGCTGGGAGGGCGGTGTCCAAAGAGAAAGAAACAGGCTCTGCCTCTCCCTTATAAAGTCCACCCCAGCAGTCCCTGCGCGAGGCAATGCACCCTGGGTGCCCTAAGGCGTGCTGGGAACTGTAGTCTCTTGGGGTTTAAGAAACGATACCCCGCTACACATGCATGCTCAGAATCAATGCTCACCATAACACAACATTAGCATAAGTTGCCCAAAGGGTGGCGCTAAAGAGCTGAAAAACCATGTAGTTTCGTTTTTGTTGGTCGACAATTCTTTGCCATTTGTATGCAATACAAGTTCCTGGCCAGCGCCCTTCAGACAAAAGTCCTATGCTTTGTCCGATAAAAATCCGATCGTGTGTGCGAGGCTTTAGAGTGTCAATCAAGTGACAGCTCTGAGTGTGCTGGGGCTGCTGACATCACATTCAAGGTGACCCCCAGCGGCAAATCTTAGGGCTTTTGAATGTCTACACCTGAATTTTACAGGTAAAATAACATGCAGAAAATACATTTACATGCACATATAATCTTAAGGGAAGGTTGTTGAAATTATAGTCTGCCAACAAGGTCCCTTTAATGTGTATGTTTTTTTGTGCGGTTTTGTACAAGAAATCCTGCTTGCCATACAATTGGTGCAGATTCCAGAGAAATCTTCAATAGCATGTAAAACAGGTCTAAATTTCCTGCTACAGACCACACTAAACTGCACACAGTCTAGTTTTTCGTTGGAACATTTTTAGGGCAAAGTTACCTTGTGATAAGTTCATGCCTCCATATTATTGTCAATATCGAGATGCCTGTAGACTTTTTATGTATTCTCTTATGTACTATGGCTCAGCCTGGCAGCCATTTATTTAAATTGCGATAGACACAAATGCTCCTATCTGCAGAGGATATTTATGAGCAATCTTGACTCTTTTTGTCGCGCTACAGCATATACATGCATTGCTTGGCGACAACAATTTATTAGCAGAATTATCTATAACAACTTATTGATAGGAAACGGCCTGAATTCCATTTGAGGTGTCGGGCCATTCTATGTTCCCTGCTGTGCCATGCATCATTTGTTGTCCTCCTGCTTGTAGTATGGCGATGGTTTGTATTTCTTTATTAAACGTGCCACAAATGAACTCATTTACTATGCTCCACTGCCTTTAATCGTTTTCTACCTATATAGTTGTAGCACACAGATCCCTTTCCTGCTTACCTCTCCTAGCAGGCGAGACACACCATGCCACAAGCCCGTTATCCTTCTGATAAAAGAGGGTGAGCAGTGTTATCTGTTTTGGGTCCTGCAGCGAGTTACCTCCTTCTGTTGGTTCTCGCCCCTAGAGTGTAGGGTAAAGTCTATTCTCTCTTTGTATTCAATAAGGCCATTGTCCAGACAGTATTAAACCCAATAAAGAAAGGTTTATTTTTCTTGCGTAGAAACTTGATAGGAAAGTTGGAGATAGAGAATTTAACAGGGAGGCAGGTTCAGGCACGCGGCACTTAACTGTCATTTATCTCCACTCAGGCCTGAGTGGGCTTTGCTCACCCGGATAGTCTTCTCTCACGGTCCTAGCAGCCGATGTGGAGCACGGAACATTCACTTTAAAATCTCCTAAGGATACGATCAGGATATGAACTTCTGAATCCCGAACTTCCCAGCACTTGTAACACTTGAGAACTTAGGTGCCAGTGGGCACATTACAAGGCTTTTGACGGATTATGGAATCCTTCCCTCTGATAGGCAACCAGGCCTCTCCTGAGACAGTGACTTCCCTCACTGATCCCCACAGACAGGTCCTCCCCTGGTTTCTTCTCCTTCAGAGCGGGTCACGCCCACTTGGGCACCCTGGGACTCCTCATGTGGTGTAGGCCTCAGCTAAAGGTGCTGGGCCTACCTGGAACGATGCAGCCTCGGGCCGAAGGTGCCCAGGACTGAATACACTCACACGTACCCCTGGCCATGAGTGCCACCGAAGGTGGGGTACGTGCCTAGGACCAAGGGGTCCTCTGGATCGCCTCCGAACTCTGAACCTAATGGCGTCCGCCCCTTAAGTATCCTCTCCCGGCATGCACAGCGGGTAGATTACGCCCACTGCATGCCTGCCGAGAGATGACACCCAATCGCGCTGCAATGCTACCTGTGGTTCAACCTGAGACAGCGCCACCCACAGGTCAAAGGAAACTGTACAGCCAGGCAACACCACAGCAAAGCAGAAACAAATTTAAAGAATTCAAACAGCCTGAGCTTAACTATTTGCTCAGGCTACCCCTTAAGTTTAGGCATAGCAACCTCAATTATGGAGGGTCCACTACATAGTAATGATGAGTGCTAAAAATGGAAGAGGTGGTTTTGTTTGAGTGGTCAGTGAATTTAGAATGACGTCTCTCCAGGCTGGAAGAGTAATTGTTTTGAAAGATCGTTTAATCCCATAAAGATGCAATTTGGTACGAGACACACCACATCCCTGATTCTATTTTATAACTTTGGATGATTGTTGTCATTAAGATTTTTCCCATCATTAACTCTTTGCGTAATGCAAATTTACATTTTGAAGTATTTAGGTCTTTGGCTCAACATGACAGCTAGATAACGAACATTTGCATGTAGGTAGTTGGGCAGTCTGGGTGGTCAGCTTCAAATCCTGGCATTTTTTTTTTTTTAACAGAAACGTTTTATTGAAACAAAAAGAAAACAATATAAAAAGTAAAACAAAAAACAGCGGTACAGCATAGGTTCAGCATGGTAAAAAAAAAGGGATTACAAGACAGTAAGAATACCAGGAAAGTCAAAGAATATTAGGCGAAACTACACCCTGCAAAATCTAGGATGGGTAATGGGATGATGGGATTCTAACCTAAGAGTAGTTCAGGTTGGGAGGTACCGATCATGATGGGGGGAGGGTCCAGGAGGTGCAGGAACTACAATCAGCATGACCTGCGTCTTTAGCAGTCGACCTTCAAAAATTTGGGGTGAGAGGAGGCATCAGCTCACTTGAACGGGGGTAGGTGAGGAGACCGTGCTTTGCTGCAAAATAGCAGCAATTTATCTCCCGGGCACGCAAGAACCCCAGTCGTCAAGACCATCGTCAGTTATATCATTACATTGTTATCGATCTAGCAGTCACCCATGATTTCCAGATTTTATCAAATTTTTTAGGGCATTTTCGGCCCATATACGTCAACTTATAAAGAGGTAGTACGGAGTCCACCAGTGTACGCCACTGAGTCATCGTGGGGGGGCGTAGCTAACTTCCACTGTTGTAACACTTTCCTGGCATAGAAACATAGGTAAAACAGTAGCAGTTTAGCATGTGTGGAATGTGTCACCAATTCCATGATACCCAGAAGAAGAACCCTAGGATCCAGTGATACCGAAAGGTTGGTAGCAGTGTTGATCTCCGCTACCACATCTCTCCAATATTCCTGAATGACAGGGCACTCCCAGACAACATAGTAGAACGTTACTATTGTGTGCTGGCATTTTGCGCACAGTTCAGTTTGCGTAGCATATATCCGGGCTAGTCGTTGAGGGGTATAATATGCCCTATGCAGAAACATTAATTGCATAAATCTGTCTCTTGCAGAGATTACTGTTGATATGTAATGCTGGAGCGCCGACTCCCAATCCTCCTCCGACAGGTGTGGAATGTCCATCTGCCATTCTCTGTGTAGGGGGAATTCTCCTCCCGAGCCTCCACAGGTGAGGCGGAGGTATACAGAGGACACTATTTTATCGACCCCATGGGAGGTAAGATACTCTACCTCTTTATCCTATGTGGCTCTACTAAAATCGCCCTGGAAAACTGTGCCTGCGCAGCATGCTTCAGCTGCAGATAGCGGAACAGCATCCACGAAGGCAGCCAATACGCCTCGCGCAGTTCTGGGAAGGGAAGCAATGCCCCTGCAGGCTATATTTTCACTATCCCAAACCTGGCGCAGACACTGGGGTTCGGGAAAGATCTGAAATGTGAAAGTTTGGGGTTACCCCATAGTGGGGTATGAGGGGAGACGGAGTCTGGCGCGGCAATAGCCGCTGTGACTTTCTCCCAAACTTGGACCGTGGTACGCATTGGAAGAGTTACCTGCGGGGCAGCTCTAGTTCCCCTGTAAACTAAATTGGTGAGAGCAGAGTAGGAGCCCATAATAGCAGCCTCAAGGTTCACCGCTGGGTTGGATCTGGACTGTTTGAACCACCAGCGAACAGTGACCAGCACTGCCGCCCAGTAGTATTTCTTAAAGCACGGTAAAGCCAACCCACCAGAGGATAGAGGGAGCTTAAGTTTGCATTGCGCTATTCTGGGAGTTTTCCCACCCCAAATAAAGGAGGAAACTATGCCTTCCAGTCTTTGAAAGAAGGAGGCTGAGATGGGGACCAGGGTATTCCGAAAGATGTATAAAAATTTGGGGAGAAACGTCATTTTTAATAGGTTTACCCTCCCCACTGGCGTTAAGGGAAGTGTTTTTCAGGCCTGACATTTTACAATCAGATTTTGCAACACTACTAATTTCAATCCCGAGGTGTCGAAACCTAGAGACTCTGCTTAGAGGGGTCAGGTCCACCGCAGGGGGGCACGATCAGACAGGCGAAATAAGCTGGACTTGCGCCAATTGATTTTAACCCCCGAGAAACTGCCAAATCGATCTATGATTGCTAGGGCCGCCACTAGAGATTGAGAGTAATCGCTGAGATACAAAAGAGTGTCGTCCACGTAGAGTGATAGCCGCTCTATTAATGTACCCACCTCCAGTCCCTTCACCTCATGCGCTGAGCGGAGTAGTATAGCCATGGGCTCAATGGCCAGGGCAAAAAGCCCCGAAGAAAGAGGGCAGCCCTGTCTCGTCCCTCTACATAGTTGAAAGGGGGGGGGGGGGAGAGGATGCCACCGGCGCGCACTCTAGCCATAGGTGATATATACAACAGCTTGACCCAGCTAACAAATTTAGATCCAAACCCGAATTTGGCCATCGCCCGCCACAGGAAGTCCCACTCTACTGAATCAAAGGCCTTCTCTGCGTCGATTAAGGCCACAGCCCCGCCAGTGCATTGTTCTCGGAAGGTCGCTATATTGGTATGGAGCCTACGAATATTTATATCTGTGCCCTTGCCCGGCATAAACCCCGTCTGGTCGCCATGAATTAGTGAGAGTATCACTGCGTTCAATCTATTGGCCAGAATCTTAGTCAGGATTTTGGCATCCCCATTAAGCAATGATATGGGCCGATAGGAGGAACACAGTTCTGGGTCCTTCCCGGGTTTGGGTATCACGACAATCACAGCCTCCATCATGGAAGAAGGAAGACACTGTTGCTCCAATGCTTTAGTGAGCGTGGAGATAGTACGGGCCCACTACTAAGTTGGTCTTGTAGAACTCTGTAGCGAGTCCATCAGGACCTGGGGTCTTGCCTGCCTGTAGAGATTTGATAGCCCCCTGGAACTCCTTCAGTGTAATGGGATTCTGGAGAGTCCGACTAGCCCCAGTCGTCAGGGTCGGGAAGTCTATTGTGTGTAGGAAGGTCTCTAAGTCTTCCAGGGATTGTGACGTCCTGGATGTGTACAGATGCCGATAGTACTGCTCAAATCTGGCATTAATTGTTGCAGGATCCGAGAGCAAAGTACCATCCTCATCCCTAATGTGTGCTATGCAAGGGCTCCCGGACCGCTCAGTCGCTAACCAGGCCAGCAGCCTACCCGATCGCTCACCCTGCTCACAAATTCGCTGGGTCTAAGTGAGGAGGAAGCGACGGCAAGAAGCCGCCTGAAGAAGTGCCAACTCCCTGTAAGCATGTCGGCGTGTGAGCCCTGGTCAGGGGGACTCCGCATACCGAGTCTCTAGTTTCAAAGCCCGTCTCTTAGCCTCTAAAAGTTCTAATCTAGATTCCTTCCTGACTTTGAACTGATATCTACCTCTAGCATATGCTTTAAATGCATCCCATACCATGTCTGGGGGGGCCGAATGGTCATTATGAGTCCAGTAGTCCCTAAGCTCTGACAACAGTATTGGTTCCAGCTTTTCATCCGTGATCCAGTATCTGGAGAGTCTCCAAAGTCCCGTCTGAGCAGCCGAGTCTGTGGAGAGATCCAGCAGGACCGGAGCATGGTTCGATATGCCACGCGATAGATGGGTCACCGCCCTCACCCTAGACAACAAAGGGTCACTAACATAAATTAAGTCTATGCGAGATAGTGTCGCGTGGGTTGCAGCGTGACATGTAAATTGCTTGCCATGTGGGTATTTCCATCTCCACACGTCGTTCAAACCATATAACTCCGCCCACCGGGACAGCACAGAGTCAGTTGACTGGCCGGGTTTCAGTCTGTCAGCATTGGGACTGGGGGCCATATTGAAGTCACCCGCCAATATTATATTAGACGTGGGGTAGCTAGCAACAATAGCCTGTATTTTATGTAGAACTGCCACACTTGCCGGTGGGGGCAAATATAGACCAACCACCACCACATCCAACCTATCACAGAGAGCATGGATAATGACATATTGCCCGTCAGGGTCGAGGCGGAGATCCAACAGAACAAAGGGAAGCGCCTTATGGATCAGTAGACTAACCCCCCGGGAGTGGGAGGAGTAGGTCGAGTTGAAATATGATCCCACCCAGGGCTTTTTAAGAGAGAGAATTCTGGACCCCAGGAGGTGGGTCTCCTGGAGTATACAGATGTGCGGGTGGTGCCTCTTCAAATATGAGAACACCAGGGATCTTTTGAATTTCGAATTTAACCCCCGCACATTCCAGGATATCACCTTCAGAGGAGCCATAGTGGCAAGGGGAACAAAAATTACAGCTCCACCCCCAGCCGGACCTCCATCCAGACCCACGAGCCAATGCATATATAAAAACGTCTCATCCATCAGGCTCATCACCTCCATCAGACAGAGCAGGTGTAAGCTCAAAATGAAACCATAGGCATCATACATAAAACCAAGACTGTACCGTTGGGAAAAAAAGGAAAACCCCTTCCCACCCCACTCCATGCAACCCCCAAAACCTGGGTGCATCTGATACCCCAAACAAAGCATGACTATTAGTCTCTGGGAGGCAATGCACCAACCAAGCGTCTAGGAGGCACAATAGAGAGTGCTCATAAACAGTTCAGCAGCTGTGCTGCCTGCTCCTCAAACAATGTCAGGAAAAAAAACAGGGGAAAAGAAATAAAAATGATGTTCTCCCTGCGGGAAGAGTCATTCGCCCAGGTAATACTGGGGGTAAATTCTTTGCAGCGAACCATAGGTGCGTGTGAAAAATAAAACAGTAAAAATAATTATGGACCCCCCCCCCCAGAACTGGAGCAAGGAAAAAGGAGAGGCGAACATGTAAAAGCAACCTCCATACTCTCCCTGCCGCAATGGAGGATTAACAGTCTGTGTCCTAGAGGGGAGTACCCCCAGTCAGGAGCGGGGCATGAAAAAGTTTCCAGCAGTAGCAGCAGTGACCGGAGAGAGTGCAGTGGGTGATACCGTATCTCAGTGTCAGCAAGAAGAGGGGGAAACTTCTTTCTCCAGTAAAGAAGGGGGAACAGTGCATTTGACAATGTCACGTAGTCAGTAGATATGAGCGGGGGTACAGCGCAACACATAGGAACTCACCCACCGGATAAAGGCAAACAGGGTGGCTTGGCTTCCATAGGCTCAGCGCTGCTGGAGAGTCTCCAACCAGTTGGCAGCCTCTTCAGGAACTGTAAAAATGCGGTGAGACTCCCCATCTTGGCCTCGTAGACGGGCGGGAAAAAGCAACTTTTTGGTGCAGGGCCAGATTCACCTGGTCAAAGGATTTGCGCTGCTTTTGCGTCTTCACTGAGAAATCCGGGAGAATCATCAAGCGGGCTCCCTCAAAACGTAAGGCCTCAGCCTTCCTGCTCTCTCGCAGCACCGCGTCTCTGTCACGGAAGTTCAGGAGGTGGAGGATGAACGTGCGCGGCGGAGCTCCCTGGGGACCACGAGCAGCCGGCATCCTATGGGCCCGCTCCACCGCGAAGTAAGGGGAGAAAGCCGCCTGAGGGAACAGCTGGCGGAGGAGGCGTTTGGTGAATGCGGCGGAATCAGGGTCCTACAACCTCTCCGGCAAACCGATGATTCGGAGGTTATTCCTCCTGTTACGATTCTCCGCGTTCAAGTGCCTTAACTTTGGTGGTAAGGGTGCGTAGGGAGGATGTATGGTCCCTGAGCACGTCTTCAGTGTCCCCCACCCGACGCTCGACCTCCGTTAGCCGGGTCCTTAACTTGTCCATGTCTTTCCGGATGAGACCCATCTCCAGCTGCATGGTATCGATCTTCCCGGTCAGCGTAGACTGGGAGGTAGTGATGGCCTGCATCAGGGCGGTAAAGTGATCCTGGTCCTGGATCGCCGGCTCTGCTTCTTCAGTTTGGGACACCATGTTGGAGAGTGCAACAGGTCCGGCCTTCCTGCCACGAGGTGGAACGCGGACCGGGGAGGGCTTCTTGTACACGAGAGATCTGCGCTTATTGGGCATACCAGCCCCGGGTGCTCTCAGCAGCTCTTCGGTACGGTCCAAGGTAAGCAGGTCCGCAGGGAAACAAGATAATTAGCAGGCAGGGTATCGGAGCTCCTCAACTATGCATCCACTCCGGTCGCCATCTTGGACAGGCCCCCAAATCCTGGCATTTTTGAGCCCCCAGGAGGCACAGGTGCAGCACCCTGCCCCCCTGCTAGCAGCCTGTACAAATACATGACAATTTGAAATATGTGGCAGATGGATGCTGTACCGAGTGGTACTTGCTTTTAGGGCCAAAAGTGTTCAGGGACGTATGCCCTGATTCAAAATTACCCTGTCATAGATTTTGAGAAGCCGCTGGCAGGGGGACTTCACCTGTGCCTCCTGGGTGCCTGAAAACACCAAGATTTGTTGCTAACACTGAGGCGCTTTGCAGGCTCTATTGTGCTAAAAATAGTGCCTGCAAAGCGCCCTGAAAAATTCGCTACTTTGTATCCAGTGTAAAAGCCAGAGGGCTTTCACACTGGAGCGGTGTGCTGGCAAGAGGGTAAAAAAACTCCTGCAAGCCTCATTTTTGAGGCACGATAGAAGCGGTAAAAATACCGCTCCTATAGTGCCCCTGCCCATTGAAATCAATGGGGTAGCGCCTCCAAAACGCCGCAAAGAGGCGTTATTGCGGGCATTTTTAAGCCTTTTTCGGCCACTAGCGGGGGTTAAAATCACCCCGCTAGCGCCCGCAAATCGCGGCAAAAACAACGGTATAGCGGCGCTAAAAATAGTGCCGCTATACCGCCAGCGCATCCAGCGCTTCAGTGTGAAAGTAGCCTTAAAGATGATCTATCATAATTTTTTACAGTTCTGTCCCCAATGGGACAAAGTCCATGGCCGATCCAACAACCGCTATGAAGGAGACGGCAGATTCATAGCTGAAGCTTGTCAGTAGCAATGGCAGGAGGAATGCAAAGGGTGGATTTGTGAGCTCTGCATTCCTCATTCCAGAGACAACAGCACTTATGAATCTGCTGTCTCCTTCATAGCTGCTGTTGGGAGGGGGGGATTGGCATGCAGGTTGGTACTCATACATGGGGCTAGCAAACACCTAGAAAAAAAAGGGAGGGTTGAGTTTGTATTACTAGTTGGCCCCTTTATTGCTATCACATAAGGGGCCAATAGCCCCCTATGTGATAGCATTTTGCTGTGACAGGTTCTCTTTGCTGGCCCTCCACTGAAGCTAATGGGGCACAGATTGTGTGCCATTAGCTTCTTCCCAGACCACAGCAGCAGGGGTAAGTGATGCCTGAACTTGGAAGTAATGTAATATTAGGCTGGAGATAAAAGCCACCATGTCTAAGGGCACATTCATACTTGTGGCTAGTATTGCCCTATTGGCATTTGATAGGCAGGGAGAAGGTGATATGTTTCCTTGTCACCTCCTGTTTTAACCATCTAAATGCCGACCCACAGCGCCACAAGGGCATTCATACATGCAGTTCAGGTTGGTTGCATCATAACCCCAATCACTTAAATGTTCTTATTCTGTATGTATGGACTCTGCCTAGTAGCACTTCTCTTATTATTGGTGTAATTTTCTGTATCTGTTCATACAGGCAAAAAAAGGGTTACTTAAAACCTTGATAGTGCATTTCAATGACCAGGCTATCCAGTATGGATGGGGAAGATTGAGGACCATTAAGCCTCATGCACACAGACACTTTCAGGCATATTACCTTGAGACCTGAGAGAAACAGCTGCCCATAGTGGTGAATGTACACAAGCATAAAACCTTGAGCGTGGCTTTTGTGCGTCCAGAGATTACATCTGTGCACAAGATAACGCAAGCACAGCGTATACCCATGTACATCTAGTGATGTGTGAATATGTACATTGAATGCTAAAAGCATGTATGTGCAAGAGGCATCGACACACGGCAGTTGCAATACGTAGAGATGCAAATGTTTCTGTGTGGTATGTTAGGTATAGAAAAATAATTCTGACTGGACCTCATTTGTTATACTGATCCCAGCCACAGACCCAGACATCCTGTCCTGTCCTAAATATAGAAGTGGGGGTGTTCTTCCTGCAGTGGATGTGGTTCCTGTGGAACAGGAAGTGTGGCATAAAACAGGAAGTGCGCAGTATTCTCTGCCCCCCCCCCCCCAGTCTCACATCCTCACTATTCAGGTTGTCAGTTTGATACATCCTACTGCGTGAAATTGACTTAGTTCCAGTGAACAATATGAGAGCGCCTACTGAGAGCAGAGCCATCAATAAATTAGTATGCCATGCTTTATTTTTCTGCATTTTAGCTTTAATTTTGTGCTTTATTTGAATGTAATGGACAAAGCATTCATGGGAAATGCCCCTTTTTGATTTTGCAGTTCACATTTTAGTTTTCCTAAGGCCCCTTTTACTCTGGGGCGGTGGGTGCAGTGGCGGTATAGCGCCGCTATTTTTAGCAGTGCTATACTATCAGAATAGCCGCAGAATTGCGGCAGTATTCGGCCTCTAGCGGTGCGGTATTAACCCCCGCTAGCAGTCGAAAAAGGGTTATACCGCCGGCAATGCGCCTCTGCAGAGGCGCATTGCCGGTGGTATTACCGCGGTTTCCCATTACTTTCAATTGGAAGGAGCGGTATACACACCGCTCCTCTCTCCGCTCCAAAGATGCTGCTAGCAGGACTTTTGGAGCGGTCCTGCTAGTGCACCGCCTCAGTGTGAAAGCCCTCGGGCTTTCACATTGAGACTGCAGGGGCAGGAGTTTTCAGGCGGTATTTAGGCGCTATTTTTAGTGCGAAAGGGGTCTTAAAGTCCCATTGAACTTATAGTTTATGTTTCAATATGTTTATTCAAGTTTTGTCATACAAAATGTATAAAAGTCGCATCATAACATTGTACAGTCACAATCAACATTCGGGGCAACATAGTGAAGATCTCTGCGTGTAGGGGTCCATGCAAAGAAAAAAAAAAAAAATTATCGCCACTTAATAGCTCACATAAATCCAATGCTCCGCAGAGCCGTTGGCCCCTCTTCACATCCCAGATCCTATCTGAACCGCCCGCCCAGAAGAGCCATCCCCCCATCCGCCTATCGGGGGGGCGCAACTCCACTGGCCGTGCGGGCAGCCCAGAGGCCAGATCAGACTGACAATGATCCCGTAGGAGCTTAGAAAACAGGGAGCCGCACAAACCTCTAAGGTCTGGATCCGACTCCAAAAATAAACAAATAAAAAAAGAGAACAGAGGCAAAGAATAGAAGGGAGGAGACAGAGTGAGGAAAGAACAGTTGAGAAGGGGGAATGGGGGGGGGGGGGAGGAGCCCCGATTCAGCACCCGGACACCCCAACCTAACCCTTTAGGTTAAGCTGTAAACATCCTGGGGTCATTTGTTTTGTAACAAAGCCATGGGTCCCACACTTTATGAAACAGTTTCATTTTATCTTGGGCCAATGCGGTCAAGCGTTCGTTTAGCATCAACCAAGACAATTTGCCTTTAAGCTGCTCGAATGGTAGAGCTGCCGATTTCCAGTTCCTGAACTTATAGTTTAAATTGGCCAGATACACTCCAGGTGCATCAAAATCAAAGGCGTTTGAATTCTTAGTTTAAGCTATAACCATTTCCAATTGGCAGTTCTAAAAAAAATAATTTGGTCTTTACATACTTTTTAAAATCTAAATACACAGAAATGCATATATGGGAGTTGTGGAACCTGCCAAAGGGTTTGTATTTGTGTCAGTCAAGTTCTGAGATTTACACAGCTTTGTCATACACCACAGCTACGATTGGCAGGGCAGAAATACCTGAAAGGTGAAACCTCAGACTAATAAGATCACCTGTCACTCTGCTCTCTCCTCCTATCACTATTGTTTGCACATGACCACTGTGATGCAACTGATTGGTTCCTTGTGCTGCTCCTACTGAGATCTGCTGTGCAGCAGTTTGCAAGAGACTGCTATCAGGTCAAATTCAGCTACTTTAATTGCATTTGAAAAAATATATTTAAAGCGGAGTGTCACCCAAAATAACATCTATATACGAGCACACTCCTTACACTACTAACATGTCCAGTAGCCACATCTTTTTTTTTTTTCTTTTGTACATACCGTATTATGGCTATGTCAATTTCGGCTTCCGGGTACTCACTCCCGCGGGAGTAGGCGTTTCTATCCTCCCGCAATGTAATCTGGGAGTTCGCATGTCCTGCAGAAAAAGTTCCCCGGCGGATAAGGTTCCCCCCCCCCTGTACTGCGCATGCGCGGCACGAACCTCAACGGAGTTTCCGAAAGTAGCCGAACATGTAGAGCTGTGAGTCGGCTCTACACGGCGCCTGCGCAGTCAGCTCTACACGGCTCTTAGGCATTGCGCAGGCGCCGTGTAGAGCTAACTCGCAGCTCTACATGTTCGGCTACTTTCGGAAACTCCGTTGAGGTTCGTGCCGCGCATGCGCAGTACAGGGGAGGGAACCTTATCCGCCGGGGAACTTTTTCTGCAGAACACCGTCCACCGCTTCCAGGAAGTCAGTGCTTGTGGGCTTCACAATGCCCACAAGCAAAATGGAAAATTTCTATAGCCGATTTTAAAAGTTCATCTTTTGCCCGAAAACAGACAGGAGAGGTTTGAAGTCACCAAACACGTGAGTACTAATTGGTGATATAAAAATACATTGAATGCAACCAAAAACAAAAAAATTATTTGCCGCGGAACCTCCGCTTTAACTGTTTATTAATGAGTACAGAGCTGCATTCATTTTGTGTCTTCTATATCTGTACTTTAAATCCATCTGAAAGTTTTTTTTGTCCCCCCCCCCCCCCAATCCATGGCACCCAACAGTGCTGACTTGCTCGTGTGTAGTGCCTTAAAAGGTAACGCCACTTTTGTGGGGAAAAATTAGCAGATTAAAAAAATTAATAATGTGGCATATACAGTATCATTTCTACACAAGTCATATTGTAATTAAATGTTACTACAAATTACCTTTTCCTATCAATCTGCAGCTCTGTAATTTTCTGTAAAATGCAATATGGTAACCTGGAGGCATTCTGTACACAGATGGTGTATGGCAGCGTTGCCAACCCCTCGTAGTAAATTTACTGAGAGGATGCCAAACATTTGCCAACGGCCAAATTTTTTGCTGACACTTCAAGAAAGTACATAAAATGACTGTTTTCAGTGCAATCAATATTTAAAGGGATACCAAAGTCTCGTTTTTTTTTTTCCGTTAAAAATAATAAACTCAACAATAAAAACTTACCTGCTCTGTGCAGTGGTTTTGCACAGAGTAGCCCAGATCCTCCTCTTCTCGGGTCTCTCTTCGGTACGCCCGGCCCCTCCCTTCTGTTGAGTGCTCCCACAGCAAGCAGCTTGCTATGGGGGGACCCGAGCCGAGTCGCAGCTCCCTGTGTCCCACCCCCTTTTCTCTCCTCATTGGCTCACTGACTTTGACAGCAGCGGGAGCCAATGGCACTGCGCTGCTGTCTCAGCCAATGAGGAGGGGAGTCCCGGACAGCCAAGTCTCTCGTGCAACATCGCTGAATCTAGATGGGGCTCAGGTAAGTATTAAGGGGGCTGAGGGGGGGTCTGCTGCACACAGGTTTTTTGTCTCAATGCATAGAATGCCAGCCCAACCAAGTGAAGCTCACTTTTTTTCGAACATTTGGAAAGGAACCTGAGCTCCTTAAGCCAATTCCATATGAGTTCATGGCATAAAGTACTGCTATTAAAATACCCTTTTCTCAACACTAAAAACCCCAAAACAACCACTTTAACCACTTGCCACCCAGGCCAATTCTGACATTTCTCTCCTACATGTAATAATCATAATTTTTTTGCTAAAGAATTACACAGAACCGCCAAACATTATATATGGTTTTTTTAGCAGAGGCCCTAGAGAATAAAATGACGGTCGTTGCAACTTTTTGTCTCGCATGGTAGTTGCGCAGCTTCATGCATTAAAAAAAAACAGTAAAGTTAGACCAATTTTTTGTATAATGTTAAAGACGATGTGGAAAAAAAAGCCGATCACCAGATTCTGACAGAGGGACATCAGTCCCGAACAGGGAGAGGCACTGCTGCTATACCTGCCAGTGCCCACCAGTGCCACCTACAGGTGCATATCGGTGTCCATCAGTGCCTCAGTGCTGCCTATCGGTGTCACCTATCAGTGCCCACCAGTGCCGCCTCATCAGTGCCCATCAGTGCAGCCTTGCAATGCCCATCAGTGCTGCCTCATCAGCGCACGCCAATGAAGATTTTTTTTTTACCCGCTTTCAACATTTTATAACAAACTATGAAACTGTTTTTTTTTTCAAAAAATGTTGGTCTTTTTTTGTTTGAAAAAAATGATAAAAATGTAATATGGGTACATAATATGGGTACAGTGTTGCATGACCGTGCAGCTGCCATTAAAAGTGTAAGAGCACTGAAAGCTGAAAATTGGCCTGGGCAGGAAGGGGGTTTAAGTGCCCAGTAAGCAAGTGGTTAATATCAGACTCCACAGAGTTCCCCTTTTATATCAGGGTCCCCAGAGTTTCCCCATGCACTATAAGGGGGATTCCTGCAGATTCTGATGTAAGAGGGAATGCTGGGAACAGATCACCTTCCACCGAGTGAATACACTAAGGTAAGGGAGAGTTACTAATGTAGCGGACCCCCCACATTTGGGGTCGCTATGCTTGAAATTTAGGGGATAGCATGAGCAATAGTTTGGCTCAGGCTGTTTGATTTACTTAAATTGGACTCTGCTCTGCTGAGGTGTTGCCTGGTTGTACAGTTCCCTTTGGCCTGTGTGAGGTCTCGGGTCGAACCACAGGTTGCACTGCGGCGTTGTTGGGTGTGTTCTCTCGGCGGCTGTGCGGTGGGCGTGGTCTGCTTGCTGTGCATGCCGGGAGAGGGTACTTAAGGGGCAGACGCCATTGGTTCTGTTCTTCGTCCTCAGCACGTACCCCACCTTCGGTGGCCCTCATGGCCAGGGGTGCGTGTGAATGTGCTGGGTCCCGGGCACCTTTAGCCTGAGGCCCCATCATTCCATGTAGGCCCAGTACCTTTAACTGAGGCCTACAACAAACCGAATCACAGAAGTCCCAGGGTACCCGTGGGAGGGTGACCCGCTCTGAAGGAAAGGAAACCAGGGGAGGACCTGTCCAGGGAATCGGTGAAGGAAGTCACTGTCTCGGGAGAGGCCTGGTTGCCTGTCAGAGGGAAGGATTCTGTGATCATTGAAACGGCTCCTGTAACGTGCCCCATTGGCACCTATGGTCTCTAAAAGTTATGGGTGCTAAAGAGTTCTGGATTCAAGGACCAAAAGATCCTGTGGCAGAGGATCTCCTGAACCTGTCCTTGGAGGGGACAAAAATTCTAAAGTAAATGTTCGTGTTTCACTCCGGCTGCTAGAACCGTGAGAGGGATCAATCCGGGTGAGCAAGACCCACTCAGGCTTGAGTGGCGACGAGGGTAAATAAGTGCAGCGTGCCTGAACCTACCTCCCTACCCTACTCTATCTTCAACTTTCCTACTAAGTTACGAGCAAGATAAAAAATAAACTCGTCTGTTGGAGTTTAACACTGTCTGGACATTGGCCTTCTTTGAGAGAGAAAATAGACTTTTCCCTACACTCTAGGGACGAGAACCAGCGGAGGGAGGTAACTCGCTGCAGGACCCAAAAACTGTTAACACCGCTCACTCCATATAGGATACTGGGCATGTGGCATGGTGTGTCCTGTCCTACAAGTGGAGGTAAGTGGGTAAAGGATGTGTGTGCTAATATAAGAGGAAAACTTTATATCAGTGTCCCCCTTACCTTAGTGCAGGGATCCTCCAACCTATGGCCCTACAGTTGTTTAGGAACTACAATTCCCATCATGCCTAGTCTTGCCTGTGAATGTCAGAGTTTTACAATGCCTCATGGGACGTGTAGTTCCGCAACAGCTGGAGGGCCATAGTTTTGAGATCCCTGCCTTAGTGTATTCATCCCCCCCAGGGATGGACTGGCCATCGGGACTACTGGGAGTTTCCCGGTGGGTCGATGGCTCAGTGGGCTGTATTTATGCAGAGTTCGGCGGCAGCGGGAGCGTGGCAGCAAACAGTGGCGGGGATTCGGGGAAGGTGGCCAGCGAGGAGGGCAGTTGGATGTAAAAGCCGAGGAGGGAGAAGAGCTCCCCCTCCCTGACCACCGAAGCTGCGAACCTCGATTCCTCTACCTCCTCTCTGCTCCAGGAACCATGCGGCCTGGGCCGGAGGGCAGGCTGACTGGGAGCCCGGAGGAAGAGAACATGCTCCGCTGTAAGGAGCAGAGCAGCGAGAGCACCCCCTGGATCAAGAGGGAGACAAGGCGCTGCCGCTGCTGGCCATCAGGTACCCGGCATCCTACACAAATATGGCAGAACACTTAGACAGCGGGGGGGTGAGCAGAGGAGGGACTGCAGAAAGGGACAGTGCTATGTGGTCTGTCTCAGCCCTCCCCTCTGTCTCTCTGCCCCCTCTGTCTCTCTGCCCCCTCTGTCTCTCTGCCCCCTCTGTCTCTCAGTCCCCCCTCTGTCTCTCTGCCCCCTCTGTCTCTCAGTCCCCCCTCTGTCTCTCAGTCCCCCCTCTGTCTCTCAGTCCCCCCTCTGTCTCTCAGTCCCCCCTCTGTCTCTCAGTCCCCCCCTCTGTCTCTCAGTCCCTGTGTCTCTCAGTCCCCCCTCTTTCAGCCCCCTCCTCTGTCTCTAAGCCCCCCACTATCTCTCAGACCCCCCCACTGTCTCTCAGTTCCCCCCACTGTCTCTCAGTTCCCCCCACTGTCTCTCAGTTCCCCCCACTGTCTCTCAGTTCCCCCCACTGTCTCTCAGTTCCCCCCACTGTCTCTCACACCCCTCCTCTGTCTCTCACACCCCTCCTCTGTCTCTCAGCTCCCCCCTCTATCTCTCAGTTCCTGTGTCTCTCAGTCCCCGCCTCTTTTAGCCCCTCCTCTGTCTCTCAGCTCCCCTCTGTCTCTCAGACCCCTCCTCTGTCTCTCAGACCCCTCATCTGTCTCTCACACCCCTCATCTGTCTCTCACACCCCTCCTCTGTCTCTCACACCCCTCCTCTGTCTCTCACACCCCTCCTCTGTCTCTCACACCCCCCCTCTGTCTCTCAGCTCCCCCCCTCTGTCTCTCAGCTCCCCCCTCTGTCTCTCAGCTCCCCCCCCTCTGTCTCTCATTCCCCGTGTCTCTCAGTCCCCCCTCTTTTAGCCCCCTCCATCTCTCAGACCCCCCTCTGTCTCTCAGACCCCCTCTGTCTTTCAGACCCCCTCTGTCTCTCAGACCCCCTCTGTCTCTCAGACCCCCCTCTGTCTCTCAGAACCCTCCTCTATCTCTCAGAACCCTCCTCTATCTCTCAGAACCCTCCTCTATCTCTCAGAACCCTCCTCTATCTCTCAGCTCCCCCCTCTGTCTCTCAGCTCCCCCCTCTGTCTTTCAGTCCCCCTCTCTGTCTCTCAGTTCCCGTGTCTCTCAGTCCCCCCTCTTTTAGCCCCTCCTCTGCCTCTCAGCTCCCCTCCATCTCTCAGACCCCCCTCTGTCTCTCAGCTCCATCCCTGTCTCTCAGCTCCATCCCTGTCTCTCAGCTCCATCCCTGTCTCTCAGCCCCCCCCTCTGTCTCTCAGCTCCCCCCCTCTGTCTCTCAGTTCCCGTGTCTCTCAGTCCCCCCCTCTTTTAGCCCCTCCTCTGTCTCTCGGACCCCTCCTCTGTCTCTCAGCCCCCTCTGTCTCTCAGCCCCCCCCTCTGTCTCTCAGCTCCCCCCCTCTGTCTCTCAGCTCCCCCCTCTGTCTCTCAGCTCCCCCCCTCTGTCTCTCAGCTCCCCCCCTCTGTCTCTCAGCTCCCCCCCTCTGTCTCTCAGCTCCCCCCCTCTGTCTCTCAGCTCCCCCCCTCTGTCTCTCAGCTCTCCCCCTCTGTCTCTCAGCTCTCCCCCTCTGTCTCTCAGCTCCCTCCCCCTGTCTCTCAGCTCCCTCCCCCTGTCTCTCAGCTCCCTCCCCCTGTCTCTCAGCTCCCTCCCTCTGTCTCTCAGCTCCCTCCCTCTGTCTCTCAGCTCCCTCCCTCTGTCTCTCAGCTCCCTCCCTCTGTCTCTCAGCTCCCTCCCTCTGTCTCTCAGCTCCCTCCCTCTGTCTCTCAGCTCCCTCCCTCTGTCTCATTCACTCCCTGACTCTTAGGCTGCTTTCACACTGGGGCAGGCATTGACGGTAAAACGCTGCTAGTTTTAGCAGCACTTTACTGTCGTTTTAGCTGCGCTATTCGGCTTCTAGCAGGCACTTTTAACCCCCGCTAGCAGTCAAATTAAAGGTTAAATGTGCCCGTGTAGCACTGCTGCCGAAGTGCTTTGTAGGTGCTTCAGCAGCGGTGGTCATTCATTTCAATGGGCAGAAGCGGTGTGTACACCACTCCTCCACCGCCCCAAAGATGCTGCTTGGAGGACTTTTTTTTTAACGCTCTGGCATCGCCCCAGTGTGAAAGCACTCAGGCTTTCACACTGGGACTGCAGCGGAGGCATTTTTCAGGCGCTTTACCCCTCCTCTGTCTCTCACACCCCTCCTCTGTCTCTCAGCTCCCCCCTCTATCTCTCAGTTCCTGTGTCTCTCAGTCCCCGCCTCTTTTAGCCCCTCCTCTGTCTCTCAGCTCCCCTCTGTCTCTCAGACCCCTCCTCTGTCTCTCAGACCCCTCATCTGTCTCTCACACCCCTCATCTGTCTCTCACACCCCTCCTCTGTCTCTCACACCCCTCCTCTGTTTCTCACACCCCTCCTCTGTCTCTCACACCCCCCCTCTGTCTCTCAGCTCCCCCCCTCTGTCTCTCAGCTCCCCCCTCTGTCTCTCAGCTCCCCCCCCTCTGTCTCTCATTCCCCGTGTCTCTCAGTCCCCCCTCTTTTAGCCCCCTCCATCTCTCAGACCCCCCTCTGTCTCTCAGACCCCCTCTGTCTTTCAGACCCCCTCTGTCTCTCAGACCCCCTCTGTCTCTCAGACCCCCCTCTGTCTCTCAGAACCCTCCTCTATCTCTCAGAACCCTCCTCTATCTCTCAGAACCCTCCTCTATCTCTCAGCTCCCCCCTCTGTCTCTCAGCTCCCCCCTCTGTCTCTCAGTCCCCCTCTCTGTCTCTCAGTTCCCGTGTCTCTCAGTCCCCCCTCTTTTAGCCCCTCCTCTGCCTCTCAGCTCCCCTCCATCTCTCAGACCCCCCTCTGTCTCTCAGCTCCATCCCTGTCTCTCAGCTCCATCCCTGTCTCTCAGCTCCATCCCTGTCTCTCAGCCCCCCCTCTGTCTCTCAGCTCCCCCCCTCTGTCTCTCAGTTCCTGTGTCTCTCAGTCCCCCCCTCTTTTAGCCCCTCCTCTGTCTCTCGGACCCCTCCTCTGTCTCTCAGCCCCGTCTGTCTCTCAGCCCCCCCCTCTGTCTCTCAGCTCCCCCCCTCTGTCTCTCAGCTCCCCCCCTCTGTCTCTCAGCTCCCCCCTCTGTCTCTCAGCTCCCCCCCTCTGTCTCTCAGCTCCCCCCCTCTGTCTCTCAGCTCCCCCCCTCTGTCTCTCAGCTCTCCCCCTCTGTCTCTCAGCTCTCCCCCTCTGTCTCTCAGCTCCCTCCCCCTGTCTCTCAGCTCCCTCCCCCTGTCTCTCAGCTCCCTCCCTCTGTCTATCAGCTCCCTCCCTCTGTCTCTCAGCTCCCTCCCTCTGTCTCTCAGCTCCCTCCCTCTGTCTCATTCACTCCCTGACTCTTAGGCTGCTTTCACACTGGGGCAGGCATTGACGGTAAAACGCTGCTAGTTTTAGCAGCACTTTACTGTCGTTTTAGCTGCGCTATTCGGCTTCTAGCAGGCACTTTTAACCCCCGCTAGCAGTCAAATTAAAGGTTAAATGTGCCCCTGTAGCACTGCTGCCGAAGTGCTTTGTAGGTGCTTCAGCAGCGGTGGTCATTCATTTCAATGGGCAGAAGCGGTGTGTACACCACTCCTCCACCGCCCCAAAGATGCTGCTTGGAGGACTTTTTTTTTAACGCTCTGGCATCGCCCCAGTGTGAAAGCACTCAGGCTTTCACACTGGGACTGCAGCGGAGGCATTTTTCAGGCGCTTTACAGGCGCTATTTTTAGCCCAAAAGCGCCTGAAAAACACCTCAGTTTGAAAGGGGTCCTACACTCACCCCCTCTCTTTTTCACTCACTCCCTCTCTCTTACACTCATCCTCCTCTCTCACCCACCCCCTCTCACCCCCTTTTCCTCCCTTTCCCTCAACCCTCCCTCTCCCTCAACCCTCCCTCTCTCTCAACCCTCCCTCTCTCTCAACCCTCCCTCTCTCTCACCCTCTCATGATATACAATAATGGATGTAGGGGCCTTTTGGTGGGCGTGATTTTTTGGGGGGGTGTGGGGCAGCATTTTATTGAATTAAAGTGGGCCGGTCTGGATGAAGTCCAGGGCCAAATTTTTGTCCCAGTCCAGCCCTGATCCCCCTTTAGATCAGCAATCCCCCGTGCAGACTCTGTGTGGCCACTGGAGGCTGGAGCTGCCTGTCACGACCTCCTTCTTTGCTGGCTCATGTGCCCTGTTCTCCGGCCCGAATCCTTGACTCCTTTCTCATTCATAAAAGGTGCCAAGACGTCACTGCGCATCCGTAGGTACACTTCTCATGGGACCCTTCAGGGAAATAGCCTTCCTCTGGGAATGCTAGGCGTTACCTAAAAGGCCTTTTGAAATCAGTCCTAGCCCCCACTTCAATAAGGGTCAGAAAGTCTACACCCGAACCTGGGTGCAGGTCTACTCCTTCTTGGCCTCCTGCCCTGTATAGGGCATCCACTTTCTGGTTACATCTGTGCTGGTTTGGGGTGATTGTCTCCCATGCCCCAAGTGCCCTGGGGCTCCTACCAAGCTAGCTTATAACTGGGCACTCACTCACCCATGACATTACAACAGGAGGGCTCTAACTAAAAGGGGCCTAGCACCTAATGACATTGTCTGTAAACAGACAGTGTTCTGGCACGGAGCCACCTAGTGGCAGACTAGCTACCTGCACCTGCCTACATGTATTTAAGGTGTAACATGAAGCATGCAGGGGTTCTTCTCACCCACAGCCACTGACACTTTTGAAAGTTGCATGACTATGTGGGGCTCTGCCTGCACAGCTGTGTCATTCTTTCACAGAGATCTTTGAATCAATGAACTACAAGTCCCATCAGCCACCAGCAGCAGGCAGACTTGTAGTGCTCAATGAAATGGAAATCACTGCACTCGTGGTCTATTGATACACAAGCCTCGTACACACGGGCGGGAATCTCGTCGGGAAAAAAAACACATTGTTTTTTTCCCGACGAGATACCCGGCAAGCTTGCCTTGCTTGCCGAGTGTACACACGGCCATTCAAAAGAACCACCGTTCATTTGAATGGCAAGAACGTGGTGTCGTCAGACTACGACGAGCCTGCGCTCGTCACATTCGATGCCGTCGCCGCCATTTTGCTACACCCTACACTACCCTTGTATGCTACCGTGCATGCGTCAAAGTCTTTTCGAGCATGCACAGGTTTACCATGGACAGGTAAGCATACACACTCACGGTTTTCTCGTCTGGAAACAGGCCAACGAGAATCCCGACGAGAAAATAGAGAGTAGGTTCTCTATTTTTCTCGTTGAGATTCCCAGCAGTTTTCCCGACGAGAAACCATACACACGACCGGTTTTCTCGGCAAAAAGCTCTCCCAGCAGTTTTCTTGCCGAGAAAACCGGTCTTGTGTACGAGGCTTTACTCCTAACTGAAAGGCTGTACCTAGTTGCAGATACAATGCCTTGAAAAAGTATTCATACCCCTTGAAATTTTCCACATTTTGTCATATTACAACCAAAAACATTAAATGTATTTTATTATAATTTATGTGATAGACCAACACAAAGTGGCACATAATTGTGACGTGGAAGGAAAATGATAAATGGTTTTCAAATTTTTTTTTTTACAAATAAATATCTGAAAAGTGTGGCTTCCATTTGTACTCTGATACCCTGAACTAATATCTAGTGGAACCAATTGCCAGCAGAAGTCACCTAATTAGTAAATAGAGTCCACCTGTGTGTAATTTAATGTCAGTATAAATACAGCTATTCTGTGAAGCCCTCAGAGGTTTGTTGGAGAACCTTAATGAAAAAACAGCATCATGAAGACCAAGCTGAAAACAGCTTAAAAACACAGAAAAACACAGCTATTCTGCGTTTATCACAGTTTTTGAGCCATAAGCTTTTATGGGAGTAAAGTTTTGCTGAAAAACTCACTTTACAGCTACAGCTAACGTCACTGGCTTTTTTATAACGTCCAGTGTGCATGAGGCCTTGGTTGTGCACTCCACAAGTCTGGCCTTTATGGAAGAGTGGCAAGAAGAAAGCCATTGTTGAAAGAAAGCCATAAGAAGTCACATTTGCAGTTTGCGAGAAGCCATTTGGGGGACACAGAAAACATGTGGAAGAAGGTGCTCTGGTCAGAGGAGACCAAAATTGAACTTTTTGGCCTGAAAGCAAAATGCTATGTGTGGCGGAAAACTAACACTGCACATCACCCTGAACATACCATCCCCACCGTGAATCATGGTGGTGGCAGCATCATGTTGTAGGGATGCTTTTATTCAGCAGGGACAGGGAAGATAGTGAGAGATGATGGGAAGATGGATGGTGCCAAATACAGGGCAATCTAAGAAGAAAACCTGTTAGAGTCTGCAAAAGACTTGAGACTGGGGCGGAGGTTCACCTTCCAGCAGGACAACAACACTAAACATACAGCCAGAGCTACAATGGGATGCTTTCGATCAAAGCACATTAATGTGTTGGAATGGCCCAGTCAAAATTCAGACCTAAATCCAATTAAGTATCTGTGGCAAGTCTTAAAAAAATTACTGTTCACAGACGCTCTCCATCCAATCTGACAGAGCTTGAGCTATTTTACAAAGAAGAATGGGCAAAAATTACACTCTAGATGTGCAAAGCTGGTAGAGACCTCCCCAAAAAGACTTGCAGCTGTAATTGCAGTGAAAAGTGATTCTACAAAGTGTTGACTCAGGGGGGCTGAATACAAATGCCCACCACATTTTTCACATATTTATTTGTAAAAAATACTGAAAACCATTTATCATTTTCCTTCCACTTCACAATTATGTGCCACTTTGTGTTGGTCTATCACAAAATCCCAATAAAATATATTTGTGTTTTTGGTTGTAACATGACAAAATGTGGAACATTTTAAGGGGTATGAATTCTTTTTCAAAACACTGTATAGAGGTGGATGAAGAGTTTCCAGGAGCCTGGCATTGCAAACACTGATAGCAGTTGCAATGCTTTGTAGGCTATTTGCAAAAAAAAATGATAAATTCACATGTTTTTTGCTGCAAAGATATATATATTTTATCATTTTTTTTTAAACGGTGGACTTGGCTTTTAAAGTATGCAAAACAAACCAGTATAGGAAATCATTATTATTTAAGGTACTTGTATAGCACCGTCAATTTACGCATACATTGTACATTCATATCAGTCCCTGCCCTCAAGGAGCTGAAATATCCTCCCTCCAACAACAAGCAAACATCCTTTTTCCTTACTGCCCAAATATCCACTTTGGCTTATAGAATAATAAGTAACCATTCCACCTCTATGGTCTCAGCCCTGCAAGAGCCAAATAAAATGATAAACAGGGAGAGTGATAACTGTTACACAGGACCCTACAGATGTATCCCTTAGCAAAAATTATGACTACACCAGTAGTATGTATACATTATAGATTTGCACTGGTTTCAAAACAGTATGGGAGCATTTCTAATACCTTGGTTTGAGAGTAACTTGGTTTGCGAGCATTTTGCAAGACAAGCAACATTTTTAAAAAAATTTTGACTTGATATACAAGCGTTGTCTTGATATACAAGTAGCGTCATGTCACAACTGAGTATAAAAGAGAAGAGTGGCGCCTCTAAGTGTAGCAATACAGTTACATTTAATGAAGGTACATTTAGAAATTCATATGGTTGATAATTAAAACCGGCACATTTTTCGGTTACACAACCTATCACATTGCTATAACTTTTTTATATGGACTATAAACTGAACGACTTATGAAAAAATGGTCGTGGAACGAATCATTTGAGTTTCCATTATTTCTTATGGGGAAATTCGCTTTTGATATACAAGTGCTTTGGATTCCAAGCATGGTTCAGGAAAAAATTATGCTCGCAATCCAAACTTTTACTGTAATATGGAATTTTCATACAGTTTCCACAGCAAAGCTTGATGTAAAGCACTTCAACTGTAATCATTATCTTCATGAAATATATTCTCTGTGCACCAAACCACAAGACAGAAAACTTCCTTTTATGCTATGCATTATCCAAGACATCTGTTCTCCGTCATCACACAGCTCTCTGTAATGGTGCTATTCTTGCCTCTCTCATATAAAAATACTTCTCCTAGGTAAATATTACACTGAAATGTGGAATAAAGCCCTGCTACTTCACATGCAAAAGATGTCAATCCAAATTCTTAGCCTTTCTCAACCTTTTATTTCCAGAGGAAACCTTAAAAATAATATTCTGGTTTCAGGGAACACCTAGTAAGATGGGTCCATTGGGGGTTATTGGGAAAATGCCCCTTTCATTGGTAGTTGTGGGTGGGACGAATACCCCCATTACAGTGGTGGCCAGAATGACCCCCTTGCAGACACACTGCTGTCTTATCAAGAATGCTGACCATGTTCCCCCTCCTCCATTCATAGTCACCAATAGTTTGTTTGGTGACTGTGGTCCCAACTGCCTTGATATCATTCACAAGCTCCCCCCATGTAGTTCTGGACTGATGGCTCACTTTTCTCATGATCATCCTTACCCCATGAGGCAAAATCTTGCATGGAGCTCCAGACCGAGGGTGATTGATGGTTATTTTGTATTTCTTCCATTTGCGAATAATGGTTTCAACAGTTGTCTCTTTCTCGCCAAGCTTCTTGCTGATGGTTTTGTAGCCCATTCGAGCTTTGTGCAGGTCTATAATCTTGTACCTGATGTCCTTTGATAGCTCTTTGGTCTTGCCCATAATGGTAGGGTTTAAGGCTGGGTTCACACTAGTGCGACACGACATCCGTCCTACTTTGGATCCGACTTTGCCCTGCGACATGAAGCCGACATATGTCCGACTTTCAATGAACGGGGATCCGACTTGGATCCCCGCCAATATCAGGCACTGTGTTTGGTATGAATCTTGAGGGGGAACTCCAGGCCAAATTTTAAATTAAAAAAAAAAACGGCGTGAGTTCCCCTCCAGAGGCATACCAGGCCCTTGGGTCTGGTCTGGATTTGAACGGGCGCCCCTACGCCGAAAAAACGGCGTGGGGGTCCCCCCAAGATCCAAACCAGACCCCTATCCGAGCACACAACCTGGCCGGCCGCAGGGGAAGAGGGGGGGACGAGAGAGCGCCCCCCTCCCTCCTGAACCGTACCAGGCCGCATGCCCTCAACATGGGGGGTTTGGTGCTCTGGGGCAGGGGGGCGACCTGCGGCCCCCCCACCCCAGAGCACCCTGCCCCCATGTTGATGAGGACAGGGCCTCTTCCCGACAACCCTGGCCGTTGGTTGTCGGGGTCTGCGGGCGGGGGGCTTATCGGAATCCGGGAGCCCCCTTCAATAAGGGAGCCCCCGGATCCCGGCCCCCCCACCCTATGTGAATGAGTATGGGGTACATCGTACCCCTACCCATTCACCTGGTGGAAAAAAATTGCAATAAAAAAACACTACACAGGTTCTTTAAGTAATTTATTACACAGCTCCGGCGCTCTTTTTCGAACTTCCGGGGGTCTTTTCCGACTTCGGGGGTCTCCGGTGTCGTCTCCGCGCTCTCCGGTTCTTTCTTCCGCCGGGCCTCCGCTAACTTCTTTTTAGCTCTTTTGCTAACGGAGGCCCGGTTTTCCCGTTGTCTCGTCCGGCTCTCCGTTGTCCTTCTGCCGGCCCCTCCACTAACTTCTTGGTAGCTCTTTCGCTAGTGGAGGGGTCGGTCTTCCCGTCGTCGCCGTCGGCTTCTTCTTCCATCTTCTCCTCCTCGATGTTGACGCGTCGCTTCCTCCCGCTGTAATATTGGCTCTCCGCTCCGCATTAATATAGGCTTCTCATGACGTCACAGTCACATGTTCCGGGGCACATGGCCCCGGAGCATGTGACTGTGACGTCATGGGAACATGTGACTGTGACGTCATGAGAAGCCTATATTAATGCGGAGCGGAGAGCCAGTATTACAGCGGGAAGAAGCGACGCGTCAACATCGAGAAGGAGAAGAGGGAAGAAGAAGCCGACGGCGACGACGGGAAGACCGACCCCTCCTCTAGCGAAAGAGCTACCAAGAAGTTAGCGGAGGCCCGGCGGAAGAAAGAACCGGAGAGCGCGGAGACGACACCGGAGACCCCCGAAGTCGGAAAAGACCCCCGGAAGTCGGAAGAAGAGCGCCGGAGCTGTGTAATAAATTACTTAAAAAACCTGTGTAGTGTTTTTTTATTGCAATTTTTTCCACCAGGTAAATGGGTAGGGGTACGATGTACCCCATACTCATTCACATAGGGTGGGGGGGCCGGGATCCGGGGGTCCCCTTATTGAAGGGGACTCCCGGATTCCGATAAGCCCCCGCCCGCAGACCCCGACAACCAACGGCCAGGGTTGTCGGGAAGAGGCCCTGTCCTCATCAACATGGGGGCAGGGTGCTCTGGGGTGGGGGGGCCGCAGGTCGCCCCCCTGCCCCAGAGCACCAAACCCCCCATGTTGAGGGCATGCGGCCTGGTACGGTTCAGGAGGGAGGGGGGGCGCTCTCTCGTCCCCCCCTCTTCCCCTGCGGCCGGCCAGGTTGTGTGCTCGGATAAGGGTCTGGTTTGGATTTTGGGGGGACCCCCCACGCCGTTTTTTCAGCGTAGGGGTGCCCGTTCAAATCCAGACCAGACCCAAGGGCCTGGTATGCTCCTGGAGGGGGAACCCACGCCGGTTTTTTATTTAAAATTTGGCCTGGAGTTCCCCCTCAAGAGCAGTACAGCACAAGTCGCATGCCAAAGTCGGACCATGCAAGACTGCGGTCCGACTTTGATCCGACTTCAATGATAGTCAGTGGGCTGAAGTCGGACCAAAGTAGTACAGGGAGCATTCTCAAAGTCGGACCGACATGTGTCGGACCAGTTAAGACGGCTCCCATAGGGAAACATTGATTTTCACACGTCATGCGACATGAGCTCCCAATGTCGGAGCGTTTGTCGCCCCAGTGTGAACCAGGCCTTAATGGAAGAAAGAGATTCTGTGGACAGGTGTCTTTTATACACATAACGAGTTGTCGTTAGGAGCACCTATTTAAATTGACAGGACTAATCTGTGTACCACATGAGCACATACTGTAGCCAGTCCGTGGGAGCCATAATTATTGTTGGTTGGTAGGGGATCAAATCCTTATTTTACTCATTGAACTGCAACTCAATTTATAACATTTGTATCATGTGTTGTTTTTGGATTTTTGGTTGATATTCTGTCTCTATCATCTAAAATACACCTATGATAAAAAATTCCCTAATTTCTTTGTAAGTGGGCAAACTTACAAAAACTGCAGGGGATCAAATAATTATTTCCCCACTCTATGGGTAAGCTTAGGAGATAGAAGGGGGATATTAGGGTGCTAGTGGGGTTCCGGTAAAGGAAAATGTAGTATCAGTGTAGGAAATAGGGCAAAGTGGACAT
Organism: Rana muscosa; assembly: GCA_029206835.1. NCBI lineage: Eukaryota > Metazoa > Chordata > Amphibia > Anura > Ranidae > Rana > Rana muscosa. The sequence goes on along the minus strand of CM055128.1, from coordinate 176,881,927 downwards.
TGCAAGTGTGGATGTGATGTACTGAGTCGCCTGGTAGGCGTGTGGGGGGAGCAGGTGTTGAAGGAGTGGGTGAGGGTGAGATGGCATCCGTGGATGAGAGTGTAAACGAATGTGCTAAGGCCCCTTTCACACTTGTGCGACTTGTCCTGCGACTTGGGACTGCAAAGTCACACGATAAGTCGTACCCAATGATTTCCAATGAGAACCATTCATATCTGTGCGACTTCAAGACGCAGCCACTTCAAAGTAGTCCCTGCAATACTTTGGTCCGACTTTGATGCAAGTTAAGGTCCATAGACCTCAAGAATACACAGGCATTGCTTCAAGTCGTGTCAAAGTCGTGGCAAAAATAGCGGCAAAACCTTATGGTGGAGCCACAGTTCCAGGAAGTGCAATGTGGGAAAACTGGAACAGCTAATGAAAGAGCAAGTGAGAATATAGGCTGCTGGAGTATTGTGCGGGGGGAAGTTTGTGCCGGGTCTGGGGATAGAGCAGGGGTGCTAACTGATGCAGTGGAGCTGTGCAGGGAGAGAGTAAGTGATTAGCAACATTTGTGGTCAGTGGTATTTTTAGTAAACCCCACCCCCTTGCCTATCATTGGTGGTCACTGGCACTTTAACCACTTCCCCCACCACCGCCACCAAAACAACCCCACCATATTGCTGGTTAGTGGTCCCTTTAAACCTTTCCACCTTGAATCGTAGACTTCAGATGCTGTAAATTTAATGAATGAATTCATTCAATCCTCCTCCTTCCCCTTTCTCCATTGTGAGAGAAAGGGGTTGGCTCTCCAAGGTAAGCAGTTCTACAGTGCTGATTCGAGAGGCTATGTGCCTTTTGCCTATGCTTTCCACATAATGACAAGAAAGAGCAGAGGCATTGCATGTGCACCATCGCAAACAATGAGGCCATTTTTAAATGTAGCGCCCATCCCAAATGGTTGGGACGCTATTTAAATTTAGAGGGATGTCTGAGCCAGTAGTTGGGCTCAGATGGTTGATAATTACACTCAAATTTGCCTCTGTCTCAGTTATGGTTTGCCTGGTAGTGATTTCCCTTTTTGCCTGTAGGTGGCATTACCACCTCAGGCACTTGTTGGAACATGGGCAGATCGTGGTACATTGAGTGGCCCCTCTCGGCAGTGGTATAGTGGGAGTGGTCAACCCGCTGTGCCTGCTGGGAGGGGATACTTAAGGGGCAGACGCCATTGATTGGGGCTCGTCCTCGCCCTGCAGCTCTCCGGGCGCGAGGTGTGTGTGTGTGTGTGTGTGGTCCTGGTCTCGAGGCCACGTTGGCCCGAGGCTGCATCGCTACTTAGGCCCAGCTAGTCTGGCTGGGTCTATATCCAGAGAAGGGATCCCAAGCTGTCCATTCAAAATGAAGAGGAATCCTCTTAATGAAGGAGACCAGGGGAGGATCTGCCCCAGAGGAGACCGGCAAAATGCTGCTATCTCGGGTGAGGCCTGGCAACTTTATTAAGGAGGGATTCATTACACTACAAGCCCTGCAGTTCGCCGGATTGGCTTAAAGGCTCTTAAAACTGTACGGCTGGAAGTTTGGGACTTTGAAATCCTGTGGAAGAGGATTCCTGGACTATCCGTTTGCTCACTCTAATCAGGTCTGTGGCAGAGACCTTCTTTATCTTGGGCAGTCTGTGGCAGAGACTGTCCTCTTGCTGATTCGTGTGTCATCCCGGCTGCTAGGCCACGTGAGAGGGGACTATCCGGATGACCAATACCCACTCTAACATTGAGAGTGGTGAGTGACTTTGATTTAAGACTGTTATATCTTGTGGCGAGTGCCTGAACCTTCCCCTACTCTTCTATGCCTTCTACTTCTCAACGTTTACTGCATAAGAAAAATAAAGCCTAACTGTTTCAGATTTTACATCTGTGCGGACATTGCATTACTACAGACTTTCCTACCCGGACAATGCAGCTGAAGAGGTAACGTGCAAAACCCAAAACTAACCAGCGGCCCTGAAGAGGGTATTGCTACATACATTTTTATTTAATTTTAAATTCCAGCTCTATGCCACCTGTGATGGTCATAGGTCCCAGGTCACAGGAGGGCAATCTTCTGGTATGACTTTTCACATTGCAGATCTCTCAACCACCCAGGGGACAGTCCTGGTAATTCATAAAAATACTGCTGACCCCTACTCTGCCCCAGTGCCACATGTTGGAACCATTGTACTCTCTCAGTGCCTTGGATGGACCATCAGTATTTTTGAGTATTTTTGAGCCTGAGATACTGACCTAAAAGGCATATTTACACTTTTGCACCCTCAACTCATTTTGCCAATGCACTACCATGCATTGTGTATATCACCCAACCAGTGCAGTCTGGTGTGTGTCCATTGAAACACAAAGCACCTAAACACCCATTACTGCAAGGCTTGATAACCCACTGCAGATGTGATGTTTTGTAATGGTAAATTAATTGCACCACATTCAGTCAAGGATTGAATATAAATCACATCGCATATGCTCAAAGCATTGTGCTTCAATTGATGAAGGATATATTTTTTCATGCTTTAAGGCATGTCGACAGTCTTTCTTTTAAATGGACTGCCATTTCCTAATGCCACGTACAAAATTGTGCTTTGCAACATACTGCAAGCCCTACCTTTTTATAAGCTTGTTTACCCCTATCCAGGACCCCCTCCTCTTGGCTATAGTCGTCATATTTTCAGAACCGTCTTTGCATGCTGACATTAAATTTTCAAATGTTTCCCATTAGAGTGCTGTTTGTTATTAACGGACCTTTTTCTTTGTTTTGTCTACTGTCTTCCTGTTTTTGATTTTTAAAGAGCCTTATCTTTCACTTCCCATGGCCAACCTATCACCAGTGACTAGCACTGAAAGATCTACCCATCCTTTCTTAAAATCCACAAGTGTAGATAGCACTCAAGGAACCATGAGGAGCAGCAAAAAAATTCTAAAGCCTGCTCAAGAGGCACCACCTTGCCTTAAGAAAGGCCATACACATTACCATCTGATTGTACCGTTACATATATACCAACAACTACATAGGACAGCAGCCCGTCTAGTTACAATTGAATCAATCAGATTGTACCATGTAAACCGGTCATTGCTAGCCTCCTTCTGAAAATGTACCCTTGCTGTTCAGTTCTGCTGCTTTGAATCAGTGATCTGCATTAAGTATGCAGGTCAGGTCTGCCTCACTTTGGGTAGCCATATCTAGGCACATTATCACCTTCATTAGTAACGGCAGAGAAATAGCTGCCCTTCCTTGCATGACTCCCGAGAAACAGTAGAGTCTCCCCTGATGCCCACACTAAAGGCAGCATAAGAATACAAAGAAGAATTTGGGATAGAATGCAAACACAATAAAAATTGTCCCATGCTATTTAATGCCTATCGCTTTAGCCAAACCCATTAAAGAGACCTCGTCACCATGCTATTCATTTCAGCAAAACTCTTCCCATTACATTATATGAGCATTTATTGTATTTTATGCATTTTATTTAACGGCAAATGCCTCGCATGCATAATTATCCAAACACATAGAGACTGCTGTTGACCGAAATGTGCTGCCATCTTGGATGTGAATTCAGCAGCCTCAGTAGACATAGAGCTGTCATCTAATGTCATCAAATCTTGCTGCCTCGACCTCCCCAACATCTCCAAAATACGGCCCTTTCTAACCAATGACACAACGAAGCTCCTAATTCACTCCCTGGTCATCTCTCGCCTCGATTACTGCAACTCCCTCCTCATTGGCTTACCTCTGCATACTCTATCCCCCCTTCAGTCCATCATGAATGCTGCTGCCAGACTCATCCACCTTACCAACCGCTCTGTCTCTGCTACTCCTCTCTGTCAATCCCTCCACTGGCTTCCGCTCACCTCACAAATTAAATTCAAAATACTAACAACTACCCACAAAGCCATCCACAACTCTGCCCCCAGCTACATCACTGACCTAGTCTCTAAATACCAACCTAATCGTTCTCTTCGTTCTTCTCAAGACCTCCTGCTCTCTAGCTCTCTCATCACCCGCTCCCATGCTTGTCTCCAGGACTTTTCCAGAGCCTCTCCAAGCCTATGGAACTCCTTACCCCAATCTGTCTGTCTATCTTCTTCTCTATTAGCTTTTAGAGGATCCCTGAAAACCCTCCTCTTCAGAGAAGCCTATCCCACCCACACCTAACAACTGTATTTTCATTTTTGTCTGTCTGATCATCCCCCACAGCTACTTTGTTCCACGTGACCCTCACTTCTAGACTGTAAGCTCTAACAAGCAGGGCCCTCTGATCCCTCCTGTATTGAATTGTATTGTGACTGTACTGTCTTCCCTGATGTAAAGCGCTGCGCAAACTGTTGGCGCTATATAAATCCTGTATAATAATAATAATAATCGACACTTTATAGCAGCTTTTCTCAACAAGGGATCAGAGGAACCCTAGGGTTCCTCAAGAGGTTTCTAGGGATTCCTTGAGCAATGAGCAACTTCTGCCTCTGAGATGAGTGACCACCTGACACCAGTGATCTTTTTGATTATCTGTAACAGGGATGCTTGCTACTTGACCACAAATGTAAGGAGCATTCCTCCTACTGATCATCACACTAATGCAGAGTTTCTCAGCCTTTTTTCAGTAAAGGCACCCTTTAAAATTCTAAACAATCTCGAGGCACCCTTTAAAATGCCGGACAGTCTTAAGGCGCCTCATTCTAAAATGTGAAAACTATTCAAATTGTTTTACATAATTCAGCAACTCAATACACGTAGGATACCCAACGTTAGAGGTGATTTATTCTTCCAAAGCAAATACACTTTTGCAAACTGGTGCTGACGAGTTTTCCAATGTTTCTCTTCTCCCTCAGTTTTTCTCCATCACTCAGCTAATGAGACCCAAAAGCTGATGGAGAGAGGCAAGGGAGGGTCAAACAAGGATGATATGAAGCCAACAGAGATCCTCCTTATCAACTGAAGATGTCATTGGTCGTTAGGAGGTTGGCTTGTGGCTCTGCATAACTAAAGGGAATGTTTCATCCACTCACCGGCTTCTATACAATTTTGGGGCAATTTTTAGGCATTTTTCCCAAGGCACCCCTGAAGGAACCTCAAGGCACCCCAGGGTGCCTTGACACCCTGGTTGAAAAAGGCTGCACTAATGTATCACGAGCTGTAAATATAGTAATTATTAGTAAGGGTTCCCTGAGCCTGGAATGTTATTGCAAGGGTTAAAATGTTGAGAAAGGCTGCTCTATAGCATTCCCTTTCCCTCCTCCTTTGGTTGGTACATAAAAGGTTGTGAATGGGAGAGAGGATAAGATGGGCCAGCACAGACCGTAATTGGACACACCCAGGAGAGGAAAGGGCTATGATGTGCTAGGAGGGAGGGGCAATGCTAGCGATGTGACGCTCCTGGAAGTTTAACCCTTACACTGCCACACACACCTGGTGTCTGCAGCCACCAGGAGTGTGTGTACGCTCCACAAGTCGACTGTTGGCTCAGTAATAAAAGTGATCCAGCAGCTGAACAGCTGCCATATCTCCTTCCGCGTGCCACGCAACCCCCCCCCCCCCCTATTTGTCCCATATGTGATTTAAATAAAGTGCTACTAAAAGTGAAAAAAAAAAGTAAAAAATAGTTACACCCATAAACTTAACCCCCCCAAGAAAATTTCTAGTCTTCCCTACCCCCTCGCATAGGCACCTGATGGGGGCGCCCACGTACAAAAACATTGCTTGAGATACACATGTTGCGTATAGCTGGGCATGCCAGAGTAATTATTCTAGGGCAATTATTCAACTTTAACTCTAAACTGATGGAGCACAACCTCACCTTTCTCAATGTTACAAAAAATGTGTAATACATTGCATTTGTTTTCCCTAAAATTACCTTTACTGTATTTATCGCTGATCTGCCATTGTCTTGATCCCATCAATTCTTGCTTTATAAATGGCGTTAAATCTTGTTCCATAATGAAGGATATGTGGGAAAAGGTACCTTCTTTGTATGGTGGTATATGCAAACCAGATACTACTCTGGGTCAGATTAGCAAGCATACATGTATAAAAACAAAGTTTTCTTTTGACCAGGTAGTGTTTTGGGCATTGCAGATTCCCACTGTGCTTTTTATTTGCCTTGGCAATTTGGGATCCCTAGCAGCATCAGTCTTGTAAATCTCTTCTTTATGGTGCGGCATTCCAAGGAGGGCTGGGGACCTATCTCCCCCGAATGGCTTATGGGAACAACAACTCACGTCAGTGAGGCTATTTCTGTCGGTTCAGATCTGTGTGTATATAATGCAGTTTGATTTGTGCATCTTTGCATGGACATTAGAGAATTACTTACACAGGCCAGACACGCAGGGAGAGAGCCTCATGAGTAGCGGTGGGGAGGGCACATGAAACATGATTATACACTCCAGCGAGCAACGCTATTATAATCACAAAAGCTCAACACCATATCTTAGTTTTACACCCAAATGGTCACTGAATATTAAGGTTTAATAGGAATCTAGCCTATGATTGCCCATTTTATTTCATTTCTTGCTTAACGCAAATATATAAATTCCTGTGTTTGAATATTATATGGGTGGGTAATTGCTTTAGATTGGAAGTAGGACACGACGGTGTTCTGGGGTAACCAGCCTTCAAGACTGCAGATTATTAATTAATTATGTACTCAAGACATCATTTAGCTGCATTCGATGCTTAGGTATTATAAATCATATGCCAAGATGAAGATAGAAAAAAAGAAAATGGGGGGGGGGGGGGGAGTGGATCATGCAAGATGTACCAGGACAAGGTCCTCTACTGTGTAAGGTGATGATGCCATGGAGCTCTCTTCTGCATGCCAAGCTTAGTTACAAGACTCTGCCTCTGGAGGAAGGGGGACCCTGCTGCAGATACCTGGAGCCATACATTCCTGCAGCAACCTCCCAAACCTTCTTGTCATGGCTGAATTTTCAGGCTGTTCTGATACTTGTTGATATTACCGAAGCTAGCCTACCCTGTCTTGTGTCTAGTGCTTTCCTATTTGCCAGGAAGGCTGCCCATCATAGAAATGGACCAGTGGGAATGTGCAGGCATTGGGGCTTAGTGGCAGACTCCGACACTAGCTTCAGCCCTGCATATGGGCATGACAGGCACAACACATTACAAAATTTTGAGTTAAGCTTTGTTCTGCTTCAGGCATAAGAGCATTGCTCCATTGATTCTACTGGTCATGGCCTTAGAATCAGTAAATGTATATGAGCAAGGTATTCACAAATTACACTGCTCACTCTTATTGTAGGATACTGAGAAATGGCCTCTGTCCCCCTGGCTTACTTCATTGTCCACCATCTACACACCCTCCGCCTGCTGCCTTGGCTCCTCAAATTTTTTTATTCCTGTCTCTCCCGTCTTCTAAGAGGCACCTCAGAACTATCAAAATAATGGAACCACAGCTACTGGGACAAAGGGAATTGGGGTTGGGAGGTAGGAGGTGTTGAGTAAGAGATGTAACTGAGTGGGGGGGGGGGGGGGGGTAGGGGAACTAACTGAAGGTGAACAGGCCTTCAGTTAGGTACTCAGTCCATATCTAGTTTTAAAAAAATTCTCTCCATCTGGAACCTATCAACTTTTTTTTGTGAGGTTGTTGTGTGCTTCTACTATTGCTGCAGCTCCTAGTGGGGTGGCGTGGACCAGGCAGACCCAGAATAGTCCTGGAAGGCACCCAGCCCTGGTTGCAGCGGCAGTACGTCCACTACGGTATCTGCTGTCAAATCGACATGCCTATCCAGGATATTCTGTTTAGCGTTTCTCAACTGGTCCCACTGCTTCTGCACCCACTCACTGAGCGTGCGGGAAGTGGAGCATTCTGCAGAGAGGTCTATAGGAAGTCGGCCATAGCATCCAAACATCAAGAAGAAAAGGGTATGACCTGTTGTTATTATAGGTCCAGACCACAGCCCCTACCTACTGGTTCCAGCATTCCCGGGTGCTCTATTCTAGAGTCTGCAACATTCCCAGCAAGGTACGGTTGAAATGTTCACAGGCCCCATTACCCATTATCCTCATTAGACTCCTGCAGGTGCAGCACCTGATTGATAATTATAAAATCCCTCCCATACAGATTAACTTGGATACATGCAAATGGCTATTTCTTCAGAATAACAAAAGGTAGGAATCTGCAAAAAAGTTTGTTAAAATCCCTACAATGTACATAGATCACTCAGAGGGGAAAGTTTTTTATTTTTTTCTCAACAAGAGTGGAGTTAAGCTGGTACAGACAGTTTGAATCTCGGCCGGTTATGCAGCAGGCTGAATGTACCCAAGATGATGATTGATTGATCAAATTGGGTACAACCAGCCTGTTGTATTTTAAATGCGATTATTATAGCTGTTTTATTGCTAGAGGCTTGTAAAGCTGCTATCAGTAATCACTGTGTTGTCTCAGCAGGGATGGCTCACCGTGCACCCCCCCCCCCCCCCCCCGCTGGGAGAACACAATGGCTCAGTGGGAGCAATTTTCTTTCTCTTTAAAGTGGTTGTAAACCCTTTTAAACAATTTTTTTTTTTTTTACACAACCTGTAAGAGAAAGGCATAATGAGCTATTATGACTAGCATAATAGCTCATTATGTACCTCTTACCTTAGATCGGGGCCCCCGAGGCAGTCCGCGTCCCTCTGTCCAGCCGCAGACATCACTGCGGCGATAGCCGGAATGTTACTTCCGGGTATCGCCGCACCAGCCAATCACAGCGCCGCTCCGGCGCTGTGATTGGCCGGAGCGGCGGAGACGTCACTCTGCGCATGCGCGCGGGAGGCGTCCCATTCGGCTACGCCCAGCTATTGCTGGGAAGTAGCCGAGTTTGTGAATGGGATTAACCCCATGAATGCGCCGTTATCTACGGCGCGCATGCGCCGTAGACAGCGGCGCCTGTCATTTTAGTAAATATCTCCTAAACGTGTAGGTTTAGGAGATATTTCTTGCACCTACAGGTAAGCCATAATCTAGGCTTACCTGTAGGTGCAAGTTGAAAAAGTGGGTTTACAACCACTTTAAAACACTTGCCGACCACCCGCCGCAGTTAAACTGCGGCAAGGTGGTTCGGCCGCGAGAATCGCCGTACCGGTACGGCGGTTCGTGCACTAGCTTCTGTGGGCCCGCACACCGACTGCCCAGCAGGGGAGCCAATCAGCGTGTGCGGCGGACATAATGTCCGCCGGCAACCCGCGATCGTTCCCTGCACTGACCGGCAGATCCCCGTTCTGTCAGGGGATTACACTGAGATCCCATCTTTCTGCTTTGCAGGAACATGGATCTTTGTGTTATCCCAGGCAGCCCACCCCCCATACAGTTGGTAAACATACCCAGGGAACACAGTTAACCCCTTGATTGCCCATGATGTTAACCCCTTCCCTGCCAGTGTTATTAGTACAATGTCAGTGCAAATTTTTAGCACGGATCACTGTAATAATGTCACTGGTTCCCAAAAAAGTGTCAAAAATGTCAGTTAGGTGTGCGATATTTGCACCTCAATGTCGCAGACCTGCTAAAAATCACTGATCGCGTTTTATCTTCATACACCCTATATAACTCTGTGTGACACACTGTAAATTGTAGACAGGGAACTTCTCTATACTTCATGATACCTTACTGTTCTATATACCTGAAACTGTGTTTTTCATCAATAAAATCAGATTGAACTAAAAAATTACTGATCGCCGCCATTACTAGTGTAGCAATACCCCCAGTTAAGAGGGCTGCTGATATAGATTTTGGGCCCGTAACACACTGCTGTCAACCCCCAGTAACTGGCTCTAACCTCCCTTGGCACAGATAGCAGTAAATATGGGATTGTGAAACCCGTTAGCTAAGGGGATCACAATACCGCAATAAACATATAACCACACAATGTATTTGCTTAACCACAAGTAAGTTTTACTGAATATGATGCATGAAGTTCGATAATAGTACATATCCCTATGCAGAGCCCTGCAATATAACTGTTAAGCATCTAAACAAGCAATAAGTTCTAATACTATTTCACACACACAATGTCAATCAACTACGCTCGCGAGCTTCCCCCTCGTGGGCAAAGATGGCGCCCAAAGAGTGTCTAATTGCTTTAGAGTCAGGCCTGACTATTGCAGATACGATGCTCCGTTGGGAGAGATCTTCGCTAGCAATGGTGGTGCACTTAAAAAAAAAAAGGGTATTTGTAATCCACAGGGAAAAGAACAGTCATTTACTCGATATGCAATAAATGGTTCAACTATTGCTGCACAACACACTGTCCCTCTTACGTGCAAATGCGACACTCCGGCAAACTGTGGTCCCTGAACAAGGGATCCCGAGCCTAAAAATTTGTCAATTAATCCTTGAGCAAGTGCTCTCTCATCCGACCGGACCAGTCCGTACAACCGACTTCCGTAACTGGGCTCCTGTACACAGTCTCACGACTCCCGTAGTCTCCGATCCTCCCGACAGTCCTTAGAAGGATGATGGATGAGGTGACTCTTGGGTTCTCCCGTGAAGGCCGGAGGCTCTTTGGATCACAAGGCCTGACTCTCAGGCCCAGTCCAATGACAGACCCAGCGCAGGCTCCACTTGCTAGGTGAGCGACGTCCAAAGAGACCCACGTGTTACTCCGCTCCTCCTTAAATAGGCCTTCCCCAGCAGACCTTGCGCCGGGCAATGCACTGTGGGTGTCCCGCTGTACACTGGGTATTGTAGTCTTTTGGGCTCCTTAAAGTGACACCCTGCTCCACTAGTAAAAAAATAATAATAATAAAAATGCCATAAATCTATCCCCTATTTTGTAGACGCGATAACTTTTGCGCAAACCAATTAATATACATACGCTTATTGGGATTTTTTTTTACCAAAAATATGTAGCAGAATACATATTGGCCTTAATTGATAAAGAAATTAGATTTTTTTTTGATTTATTGGGTATGTTTTATAGCAGAAAAAAAATAAAGTTTTTTTTTTTTTAAAAAGCACAAAAAATAAAAATCGCAGAGGTGATCAAATACCACCAAAATAAAGCTCTGTTTGTGGGAAAAAAAGGACGTCAATTTTATTTGGGTACAACGCCGCGCGACCGCGCAATTTTTAGCAAAAGTAACGCAGTGAAGTATCGCAAAAAATGGCCTGGTCAGGAAGGGGGTAAAACCTTCTGGGGCTGAAGTGGTTAAAGAAAAATCTTCCTTCCAGTTTCCATAGTACTTTTTCTAAATGCTTCAACGCTTCTGCAGAGTGATAGGTCTCCTTTAAGTTGACATGGCACTTGTGTCAAATCCATTAGAGAAAGCACAGGCCACCTCCATATTTAGCTGGAACTAATGGATTTTAATAATGAGCCTTACCTCCGTAAAATGGGGCTAGGGGTGTTATCCATGGTAACCGCACTGACTTCAATGCAAAAAGAGACATGAACATGTCTCAAGACAATTTTTCCAGCTTCCCCTTCAGGTTATAAGAAGCTTTAGAATAAATATTCCCAACAACATTTGTTCCATGAAACCGTTATTGAATATAGAGCATCCCAAGTGTAATTCGCTGTATAAATGGAATACATCTTTCCTTGTTTAAGCTAAACTCCAGACAGATAAATAAATGCAAATAGCTCTGGAATAATAAAGACAACATTGAATTTTTTTTTTTTCAATGCAGCCGCTGTAACTGTAAGTATTTGCAGTTGACTTAAAGTGATTGTAAAGTCATGTTTTTCTTTAAAAATAACAAACGTGCTATACTTACCTGCGGCCCCGATCCTCCTCTTCTAGGGTCTCCCACCGGTGCTCCAGACTCCTCACCTTCTCATGGTGCCACCATAGGAAGCCCCTTCCTGTGGGGCCACAGTGGTCACATGATCACCAATCCTTCCTGACCCCAGGGCTCTCAGAACTTTTTAAAGGGTTGCCGTGGCGAGCCAGGAGGGGTTAATTTGTGTCTTTTATTTCTGATTTGTATTTAGGCTTCAAAATTGGGTTATGATCACTTTGTGAATGATAATGAAGGCCTCTTGAACCCCCTAGGGAAAGAGAGCCTTGACTGATGGGGGCATGGCCAGGTGCTGGACAAGTTAGGAGTATGGTCAGGATTGGTCAAAATATGGGGGATGGGCTGGGTCAGAGCTCAGTAAAGTTTTGCCCCAGGGAATTATGGGCCTTTTGGAAGAACGTGGCTGGAAAAGCTGCCCACCCTCCCGCCCCTTTTTTCTTTTTGGTATGTCACAGCTTGCTGCGGTTTCTTGACCTTGCCAGCAGTAAAGTTGCTGTAATGGGCTAAGCCCTTGATGGAAAATTGGAAGTAGGCTGTCTGTCCAGCACTTATGGTAAGGACAGGCCTCCCCTTTTGGAATTGCGTGCTCACAATGCAACTGTGACTGGCACTGGTTTAAAGTGTTTATATGGAATTTTAAATAAAGCTGTGGCCTTGCCCTTTCCAACCTAATGGTTGTAAGTGTGTTTTATTAAATGGGGTGAGGGGGCAAGGATGTGGAGGGATTTTATCCCATTATGTACAGTTGATTCGTACCTAGGCCCATTGCGCCTCAGCAGTCATGTTCCTCGCTGTGCCAAAGGATTTCATCTTTCTACGTGTAGCGGGTATGTACTTTCCCGGGTGTAATTTGAACTTGGCAGAGACATCAGTGATGTGTAATTCCCTGCAGCCCAGCAGGTGGCGCTATCGCCCTGGGCTGGGGTTGAATCATTGCTGTGTGCCGTGCCTCCTTTTTGTCCTCCCTCGGCAGCGGTATGGTGGGGCGGGGAACCCACCGTGCTTGCCGGGAGAGGGTATAAAGGGGCCGGCCATCTTTGTCAAGGGGTCGAGTCCCAGGCACCTTCAGCCTGTGGACGGTGGTTCGTGTCGGTCCTCCAGGCGGCTTAGGCCTAGAGGACAGCCGGAGGTCGTGTTCCATCCCAGGCACCTTTAGCCTGGGGTGAGGTACTCGGATGGAGGTCTGGAGCTCAGTGCCCAACACAGAGTTCCGCGAGGGAAGGAGATCCTAGGGGACCCAGGGGTTGGGAACCCGAATCCGGAAGGCGTAATGGACCGGGGGGAGCTCCTCACTTGAAGACCCAGTGCAGCATATTGCCGGTGACAGGTGAGCCTCTCGTCGGAGACCGCCTGGAAGGAAATTCCCCCCCCCCCCCGCTCGGAGACCGCAACCCACTTTCAGGGAGGAAAGTGGAGAACACATTGTGTCTGGGCCTGCTCCCATCCACACCTCCTTTTCTGTTCTGTTTCTACAAGGGAGTTCAACTGATTGTGTTCATTCAAGAAGAATAAAGGAGTGTTGGACTTTAATGGTGTGGGGCTCATTTCCTGACAGACATTGTTCAAGGTGGCTCTCGGTGGAGGATCCAGGTGCACAACACTGACCCGAAGGTAAAAGAACTTTGCTTACACCACATTGACACCTGTGGTGAAAGCCAGGCGTGGTGTTCTCCGCTCCCTTCCCCTCTAAGATACCCCTAGACAAGAGAAAAGACGAGCTGAAGACGAAGAGGGGAGTGAGGAGGGCGCTACATACGTATGGCCAGTATTAGATCCAGTATGAATTGTGTCGTGAGGTGGGTGGAAGGCTGATTCAATAGTACTTATGGGTGGCTATTTAAGTAACACAGCTGGTTCAGGTTATGCCAAGCTAAAAATATCTGAATGTTGGCAATTTGGTTATAAAATATATTCAATTATAGTGTAAACAGGCATAATGCACGGCTTTGTTAATGCTTCAGACTTCCCCTGCACGATCTGAAGCCCAGTGTGTGTGTGGGAAATAATTCTATCTTTCTCATTTCATTTATTGACATTTCAGTCATGAGTCATGATAATGATTCAGTTCACTGCGTTGTTATTCTGAAGAAAATCGCGAAAATCACTTATGGGATAGGAACAATGACCGATGACATATTTAGTGGCAGTTCCATATATGGAAGTTCTATGACGAGTGTACGTTTCTCCAACAAACCTTAGGCCTCATGCACACAGGGCGTTTAAAACCCGCCAGAGCTGCTGCTAGGAAAAAGCAGCGTTAAAAAAATGCTGTTAGCAGCATTTTTGAATAGTGTTTATGGGCGTTTTTCAGCATTTGTTCAGTTAAAACACGCCCTATAATATAAAAACGCCTAAAAGCAGCAAACACGGCTAAACGCTTGTTACAGCGTTTTTTGGCATTTTTCCTTTTTACAGCTTAAAGGGGTTGTAAACCCTCATGTTTTTTCACCTTAATGCATCCTATGCACTAAGGTGAAAAAACTTCTGTCAGTGACCGGGCCCCCAGCTCCCCCGTTTTACTTACCTGAGCCCCTTTATTCACTTGGCGGAGACGCGCTCTCCCTCTCTACACGGGGTCCCGGCTCTTGTTTGGATAGATTGATGGCAGCACAGCCATTGGCTCCCGCTGCTGTCAATCCAACCCAATGACGCAGGCGCAGGGGGGCGGGGCCGAGTCTGGCATTCGTGTCTGTGGACGCAAATACTGGACTTGGAAGCGTGCCCACAAGGTAACCCCCTGGGAGAGCCCTTCTCCTAGGGGGTTATCTGATGCGGAGAGGAGCTGCAAGAGCTGCCGAGGGACCCCAGAAGTCAAGGATTGGGGCCACTCTGTGCAAAAAGAGCTGCACAGTAGAGGTAAATGATATGTTTGTTATTTAAAAAAAATAAAACACAAAGCCTTAGAGCCGGTTCGCACATAGGCGGCACGACTCTGGCCCCGACTTTGCGAGGCGACCTGGATGCGACATGAGTGCGCACCACAGCGCGACTTGGGGCGACTTACAAGGCGACTTCAAGTCGCCTCCAGGATAGGAGGCTTTCCGGTGGCCAATCAAACAAGAATCCGCTCTGTGGGAGGGAGGGGTTTGCCTGAGAAAACATGAGAAAAAATTTTTCTCTTCCTGTTTTGTTAAGACTCGATCCGACTTTGGAGGCGACTTCCATTGAAATCAATGGATACAAGTCGCCTAGAAGTCGGATTGAAGTCGTACAGGAACCTTTTTCCGAAGTCGGAGCGACTTCAGTAGTGTACATTAAGATGGCTCCATTCACTTACATTGCTTTTCTCAACAGCGCGACTTGGGGCGACTTGGGACGACTTTAAGTCGGATCCCAGGTTGCCCCTGTGTGAACCAGCTCTTACAATCACTTTAACAGCCTCTGCTCTTTTTTCTCTCTTTTTGAGCAGCCGATGTAATCACTTACTGAGTATACAGCTTCTTTATCTTTAATGCCCTCTGTACACACGATCGGATTTCCGATGGAATAAAATCCGGTGGATATTTCCGTCGGAATTCCGATGAAGCTGACTTTCAACAGTCTTGCCGCCACACCATCAGACCAAATTCCGACCGTCCAAAACGCGGTGACGTAAAACACTCCAACGAGCCAAGAAAAATAAAGTTCAATGCTTCTGAGCATGCGTTGACTTGATTCTGAGCATGCATGGGTTTCCTCACCGATGGAGTTCCCCACAGACGATCAGAATTTCCTATCGTTTTTTTTTTTCCATCGGTAAAATTTAAAACATGTTCTATTTTTTTACACCGATGGAAAAAAGACCGATGGGGCCCACACACGATCGTTTTTTCCGATGAAAAAAGTCCATCTGTCTTTTTTCATAGGAAAAAACGATCGTGTGTACGCGGCATTAGGCCTCATGCACACAGGGCGTTAGAAAAAACGAGCTGCAAGGCCTCTACCAGCGGCAGGAAAAAGTGGCTGTAAACACGCTCTTAGTAGCTTTTTGCATTGGCGTTAATGCACGTTTAGCCGCGCTAGCTAGCTGCCTCTATTCAAAATCAATGGTTCCCGATAAGAGCCGTCTTAACTGATCCGACTTTCAGCCGATTGATTTGAATAGAAGTCGCATCCAAGTCGAATCATGATGATCCGACTTGTGGTGCAACTTGTGCTCTAAAGGATCTTTAAGCGTAACCCCTCGCCAAAATGAAAAAAAAGATCATACCAGACTCTTATCCATGCATGCAGGTCAGGAAAGGGGGACGACGACTAGCGAGCAACACCCCCTGACTGACCATGCCAGGGCAAACACCCTCAACATGGGGGGGGGGTGCTCCATGTTGATGGGGACAAGGGCCTCTTACCGACCCCTACTCATTCACCCAAAAGGGTATCAAAAATAAATAAAAACAGTACACAGGTTTTTGACATAGTCCTTTATTAAAGCCGCTCCAACGTGTCTTCTCCCTCTGGTTCTTCTCCCCTCTCCGGTTTTTCTCCCCTCTCCGGTTTTTCTCCCCTCTCCGGTTCTTCTCCCCTCTCCGGTTCTTCTCCCCTCCCCGGTTCTTCTCCCCTCTCCGGTTCTTCTCCCCTCTCCGGCTCTTCTCCCCTCTCCGGCTCTTCTCCCCTCTCCGGCTCTTCTCCCCTCTCCGGTTCTTCTCGCCTCTCCGGTTCTTCTCCCCTCTCCGGTTCTTCTCCCCTCTCCGGCTCTTCTCCCCTCTCCGGTTCTTCTCGCCTCTACGGTTCTTCTCCCCTCTCCGGTTCTTCTCCCCTCTCCGGTTCTTCTCCCCTCTCCGGTTCTTCTCCCCTCTCCGGTTCTTCTCCCCTCTCCGGTTCTTCTCCCCTCTCCGGTTCTTCTCGCCTCTCCGGTTCTTCTCGCCTCTCCGGTTCTTCTCGCCTCTCCGGTTCTTCTCGCCTCTCCGGTTCTTCTCGCCTCTCCGGTTCTTCTCCCCTCTCCGGCTCTTCTCCCCTCTCCGGCTCTTCTCCCCTCTCCGGCTCTTCTCCCCTCTCCGGCTCTTCTCCCCTCTCCGGTTCTTCTCCCCTCTCCGGTTCTTCTCCCCTCTCCGGTTCTTCTCCCCTCTCCGGTTCTTCTCCCCTCTCCGGCTCTTCTCCCCTCTCCGGTTCTTCTCCCCTCT
The DNA here is from genome assembly GCA_029206835.1 of Rana muscosa. Taxonomy (NCBI): domain Eukaryota; kingdom Metazoa; phylum Chordata; class Amphibia; order Anura; family Ranidae; genus Rana; species Rana muscosa. Next base: position 176,865,073 of record CM055128.1, on the reverse strand, counting down.
CCGGTTCTTCTCCCCTCTCCGGTTCTTCTCCCCTCTCCGGTTCTTCTCCCCTCTCCGGTTCTTCTCCCCTCTCCGTTTCTTCTCCCCTCTCCGGTTCTTCTCCCCTCTCCGGTTCTTCGCCTCTCTCCGGTTCTTCTCCCTCTGGTTTTTCTCCCCTCTCCAGTTCTTCTCCCCTCTCCGTTTTTTCTCTCCTCCTCCGCTAATGTCTTCTCTCCTCTCTGGTTCTTCTCCCTTCTCTGGTTTTTCTCCCCTCCCCTCCTCCGCTAATGTCTTCTCCCCTCTCCGATTCTTCTCCCTCCTCCGCCTGATGTCTTCTCCCCTCTCCTAGTTCTTCTCCCCTCTCTGGGGAATCTTTATGTAGAGCAACAATTATTTTTTTTCAGATCTTCAGAGAGTTCTTTGCCATGAGGTGGCATGTTGAACTTCCAGTGACCAGTATGAGAGAGTGAGAGCGATCACGCCAAATTTAACACACCTGCTCCTCATTCACACCGAGACCTTGTAACACTAACAAGTCACATGACACAGGCTAATTGGGCCCAATTTGGACATTTTCACTTAGGGGTGTACTCACTTTTGTTGCCAGCGGGTTAGACATTAATGGCTGTGTGTTGAGTTATTTCGAGGGCACAGCTCTGTGTTATTTACATGCACAGAGCTGTGTTTGGGGAAGCTCAGAGCCGATCAGCAGGTGCCGGTGGTCAATCACTGGCTGGGACCCGGTGATCGGCATGTGCTGTGATGAATCTGCCATCGTACATCCTTGTGATGCGGTCAACAAGAAGTTAAGCTGATGCCATGACCACTGCCCCAGGTTTCTCAGGGTATCTCCTTTCTCTTGCAGCATCATATGGAGTCACATTTGTTGGGATTAGAGTTGTATTAATAGAAACACACAGCCCCATAGCCTAGGATGGCAAGGCACTTTCCGGCTCCTCCCTCTTCTTCCTTGTCCAAGCTAACAGACTTGCTGGACACTGCGCTGTCCATTGTTGAAGTCATATGAAACCCCCCAAGCTTTGTAGCTTAGCACATTGAGCACAAAAAAATAAACATCTCCCAGTAAGGTAGAATTCACATCTATAAATGTCTGTTTTTTTTTATGTGCTTGGTAGCACATTTCACATGTAACTCCGTATTCTATTGGGAACCACAGTGCTTGAAAATACACAGGAAATGGGACATGCCTAATTTTTACCAAGATTGCACAGATTCATGCCGACGTTTTTGGAGTCAATGTTCCCGAAACTTCTGGTGGTCACAGGAAAGAGTAAACAGTGGACAGGGCAGTCTCCAGCCAGTCTATGGGGCTATGTGTTTCTATTGATGCACACATTGTAGAAAGAACCAACACTAGTCCCTGCATATAAGGGTGATTCCATAGGATGCTGCAAGAGAAAGGAGCCACCCAGGATCAGGAAAACTGGGCCAGTGATCATGGCACCAACTTAAACTGGAAAACAGGCAAGAATTAAAAGATAAGCTGCATACTCGGTAAGTGATTAAAGTGGGCGTAAACGCCCATGTATGATTATAATAAGGCCTACCTATAGGTACAGTAAATATCTGTAAATATCTCCTAAACGTGCACGGTGTAGCAGATAATTACTTTAAAAGACGTCACCGGCGCATGCGCTCTGAAGGTCCCATGCCGTTCCTTTAGAGCCATTCCGTAAACAGTGACTCCCGTGAGCATGTGCGGGAGTGATGCCATCGCCTGATCGGCTATTCATATCACTGGAAGCCTTTGACCCTGGAAGGAAGACTAGGTGAAGATGGAAGCGCCTTCGGCAGTGACAGCGCGCCTCTGGAGAGCTTCGTTTTCAGGTAAGTCTGTCATAATGTGCTAGTATACGATGCATACTAGCATATTATGACTTAAACTGCCCAGGGCCCATTTTTTTTCTTTTTTTTGATGCGGTTTACTACCACTTTAAATCAGCTGCTGAAAGTCTTTAAAAACCATGCCTTTCTCTTTATTGTGAAGTCCAGAAGTTCAGAGAAGCAGGCCTGAGAGAGCAGGAGCCAGCAGCTTTGAAATCTGTAGACTGCAAGTGCTGGGGGTAAGAATTTGAATTAGTAGTTTGCTGGGGAATGTTTATAATGTGTTACGCTTAAAAACTCTAAGGATTTAATCGTGTTCTGTACTCTTTTTCTATCCCTTTGGCTGGTTTCCTGTTCCTTGTTGCAGTATGAATTGCAGGATGCTGGCATTCTTGCATTCCTGTTTCTACACACAGATGTACACACATGCCTTCTTGCTGACCTGTAAGCTTTCTATGAGCAGCAGATGTGACCCGTCTAGTATTCCGGTTTCCATTTTTATACCATTGTATTTATCCTGCAGTTGTCAGGAAGAGGCCCTGACACAAGGATGTGTGCTCAGGAGGTCAACAGATCTCCAACCCACACTCATTGTCAAAATCCTGGCTAGTATTTTAGTTGTCGCTAGAAATCCATACCCCGCCCCCACTCGCTAAGGCCTCACTCACATGTGCATCGTCAAACCTGCACTTAGATGTGTTCAAGGTGCAAGTGCAGATAATCATTTCCCAATGGTATGGGTCTGGAAGTTTAGCTCCGTTCACACCAATGCGTTTTTTCATGCTTTTTGCAGAAACACAGGACATTATTTTTAACATGGGCTCCTATGGAACACGCTCGCACCAACGCCCATCAATGCATTTTTGTGCCTCTGCATTTTTGGAAAGGGTCAATGACTTTTATTTAACCACTTCAGCCCCGGAAGGTTTTAAGCCCTTCACGACCAGACCATTTTTTTGGGATACGGCACGCCGTTACTTTATCTGACAATTGCGCGGTTGTGCGATGCTGTACCCAAATAAAATTGATGTCCTTTTTCCACAAATAGAGCTTTCTTTGGGTGGTATTCGATCACCTCTGTGTGTTTTTTTTTTTGTTTTTTTGTTTTTTTTGCGCTATAAACAAAAAAAGAGCAACAATTAAAAAAATATATATATATATATATATATATAGCTATATTTTTTTACTTTCTTCTATTAAACATATCCAATAATAAAAAATAAAAAAATAAAATTTCTTCATAAATTTAGACCAATATGTATTCTTCTACATATCTTTGTTAAAAAAAAATCCCAATAAGCGTATATTGATTGCTTTGCGCAAAAGGTATCACGTCTACAAAATAGGGGATCGATTTATGGCATATTTATTTATTTATTTTACTAGTAATGGCGGCGAACAGCAATTTTTAGCGGGACTGCGACATCGCGGCGGACAAATCAGACACCTAACTGACACTTTTTTGAAAACCAGTGAGATTATTACAGTGATCAGTGCTAAAAATATGCACTGATGTATAAATGACACTGGGAGGGAAGGGGTTAACATCTGGGGCGATCAAAGGGTTAATTGTGTTCTCTGTTTGTGCTTTCTGATGCCGCGTACACACGATCATTTTTCCCGTCGGGAAAAATGACATTTTTTTTTTTTGCCGAGAAAAACGATCGTCTGTGGGCTTTATGTCGTTTTTCTCGTTGAGAAAAACGGCAGAAAAAACGACGAGAAAAATTAGAACATGTTCTAAATTTTCTCATCGTTTTTTCCATCATTTTTTTCCGCGGCAGTTTTCCCATAGGGAATCACTGCCACGGAGCCCACACACGCTCATTTTTCTCGACAAAGAAAAAAATGACGGGAAAAACGGTCGTGTGTGGGGGAACATGCCGTTCCCTTGTTTTTCATTTTTTTTCATGCCGTGATTCACGGCGGTGTTTTCACCGCCGTGAATCACGATCGTGTGTACGCGGCATTACTGTGGGAGGGATGGGCTCACTGCATGGACACAATGATCCGTGTTTCTGATTAGCAGGAACACAAGTGTTTACATCAGTTCTATCTCTGTGGGGAGCAATCGCGGGTGGCTGGTGGACATTGCGTCTGCCGGACCCACTGATTGCCTCCCCCTGTGTCCAACACTCGATCGCGCCACTGGCGGTGCGTGCGTGCCCCCCAGTGGCTATTGCACAAAATCACGTACCTGTATACATACCTGTGTCATTTTGCATTATTTAACCACTTAAGCCCCGGAAGATTTGGCTGCTCAATGACCAGGCCATTTTTTGCTATACGGCACTGCGTCACTTTAACTGACAATTGCACGGTCGTGCGGCATTGTACTCAAACAAAATTGACGTCCTTTTTTCCCACAAATAGAGCTTTCTTTTGGTGGTATTTGATCATCTCTGCGGTTTTAATTTTTTGCGCTATAAACCAAAAATTTTGAAAAATATATATATATATTTTGTACCTTTTTGCTGTAATAAATATCCCACATTTTTTTTTAAAAAAAAGCTAATTTTTTTTCCTCAGTTTAGGCCGATATGTATTCTACATATTTTTGGTAATAAAAATCGCAATAAGCGCATATTCATTGGTTTGCACAAAAGTTATAGCGTCTGCAAAATAGGGGAAAGATTTATGGCATTTTTATTATTTATTTTTTTACTAGTAATGGCGGTAATCAGCGATTTTTATCGGAACTGTGACATTATGGCGGACACATCGGACAGTTTTGACACATTTTTTGGAACCATTGGCATTATACAGTGATCGGTGCTATAAAAATGTGTAAATGTCACTGGCAGGGAAGGGGTTAAAACTAGCGGGCAATCAAGGGGTTAACTGTGTGTCCTAGGGAGTGATCCTAGGGATGGGACTTCCTGGGTGAGGAGACCAATCATTGTTCATACTTAGTATGAACAACAGATCTGTCTCCTCTCCCATGACAGCATGGAGATCTGTCTGTTTACATTGACAGATCTCCATTCTGTCTCTGTGTGGTGCGATCGTGGGTGCCCGGCAGTCATTGCGACCGCCGGGCACACGCATCAACTCCGGCGCGCACCCCCTAGTGGTCCGAAGGCGAACCGATGTACATCTACGTTAGTTCGCCCAGGGGAGCCATTCTGTCGCGGTATAACCGCGGCGGCTGGTCAGGAAGGGGTTAAACTGCCCAACAACAAATTGGCCAAATAAAGATAAAAAAATAATCAAAAACGTAAAATGCGTCAAAAACACGTGTCCAAAAACCGGGAAAGCATTGCAAAAAGCACCGCAGAAACGCTCCAAAGCAACATGCATAGGTGTTAATGGAGCCTTCCAGAAAACAGGATTCTGTGCGTCCAGATTCTAAATAAAAACTCTAAACGCTGCTATACTGATGTAAACGCAGCTTAAACAGCTTTAAAATGAGAATTTCTGAGTGCAGGAAAAAAGGAATCTGGGACGCGTAAGACATGTATAGCGGTACCCTCAGTTAAGAGGGCTGCTGGTATTGATTTGGGCCCTGTAGTGCACCGCTGTCAACCCCTGGCAATCGGCTCTAACCTCCCGTGGCACAGATAGTAGTAGTGGGATAAGACCGCGTGACCGCAGCTCTTGGTGACGCAGTCTTATAGCAAGCATGCACAGCAATATACTTTTAAAACTACTATTAAAGTAACTGAAGCTGACACCAAATGTACTTGACCCAGATGTTTTACTAAGGCTAATGGGCAAGTAATAAAATAACAGTATAACAAAGTATAGATCTTAGAAATAAACATTATTTAAATGAACAAACAATCAGATAGCTCAAGTAATGCGAAGCGGCTCTAGCGCTGCCTCTTTTCAATCACTTCCCCTCATGGGCAGACTAACTCTCAATAGTATCTACCTAACAGTCAGGCCTGACTGATCTAAAAGGAAGTTCAGGGAACACAAATCTTCGCATACAATCTTTCGGTGGTGCACTTGATGAACAAACTTATAATCCAAATGAATAGTGAAGATAAAGTATCTGTCTATGAGCAAGTGCTCTCTCACCACCCGGACAGTCCAAGTCTGTTTCCTCCGCCGATTCGTCTAGGAACAGGAATCCACCGACTTTCAGGCCTTCAGTCCTTCTGGTGTACTGCAGCAAGGAGGAGAGAAGGTCTCTCAGGTTCAGCTAGGCTGGCAGAGGGCTCTTTGGAACAGAGCACAAGGCCCAGGCTTCAGGCCTTGTGCACACAGCAGTTCAGCACAGAGATCCTCTTGCTAGGAGAGGGGGTGTCCAAAGAGCTAGAATCAACCCCGCCTCCCCTTTATAAAGTCTGCTCCAGCAGCCCCTGCTCCGTAGAAATGCACCCTGGGTGCTGCAGGATGTACTGGGAAATGTAGTCTCTGTGTATTAAAGGGGTATACCCCGCTACACATGTTTCTGCCTCCCAGAGAATAGCTAACAGCAGGAATGCAAGTGTGAATGAGGCCTAAGGCCCCATGCACACGGGACGCTGTTAAACTCGCGTTCAGAGGCAGTTGGACACTTTTTTCAACTGCTCCATAACTCATTCAATGTTATCCTATGTGACCATGTACACTGTCTCGTTTATTACCGTTTATATGCAGTTGCGTTTAACCTCGTTTTTCTGAAAGCAAAAAAATGAGTTCAGACGCAAAAATTTCCACATTTCAGACGCTAAACGCGGCTAAACGTTTTAGTTTATAAGCGTTTTTAAAGGTGACCTATTTTTTTACATTAGAAATCTCAAAAATTATGGCAAATGATGAAAAACCATAAAAAAAAAACTGTAATTGCTTGCATTGCATTGTGGATAATCCACAACTTGTGGCAAGTGGACAATCCACAACTTGTGGCAGGTGACGTGGCAGGTGACGTGTCAAGTGGACAATCCACAACTTGTGGCAGGTGACGTGGCCAGGTGATGTGGCAAGTAGACAATCCACAACTTGTGGCAAGTGGACAATCCACAACTTGTGGCAGGTGATGTGGCCAGGTGAGGTGGCAAGTGACGTGACCAGGTGACGTGGCAAGTGGACAATCCACAACTTGTGGCAGGTGATGTGGCCAGGTGAGGTGGCAAGTGACGTGACCAGGTGACGTGGCAAGTGGACAATCCACAACTTGTGGCCAGGTGACGTGGCAGGTGACGTGGCCAGGTGACGTGGCAAGTGGACAATCCACAACTTGTGGCCAGGTGATGTGGCAAGTGGACAATCCACAACTTGTGGCAGGTGACATGGCAAGTGGACAATCCACAACTTGTGGCAGGTGACGTGGCAAGTGGATGATCCACAACTTGTGGCAGGTAATGTGGCAAGTGCCACGCTAAATACAAGCACACTGCTGCTCTCTCAGCTGCTGCTACTCACTCTGGTCTCACAAAATGGCTGAAATGGTTAAATAATACAGTTTTTTTGAGCTTAGGGAGGGTCTGTATGATGTTTCTTTACTAAACGCTTATAGACGCAAACGCAGTAAAACGCAGCTAAACGCGGCAAAACTGGCATTTCTAAACGCCGGTTTCAGCTTTTGTTCAGCAGAGTTTGCACCAGCGTTCTGTGTACATGGGGCCTAAGGGCTAGTTTTTTACCTGCATCGTTCTTTAAAGAGCGATGTGCGGTGGATCGCTTTTCAGAGAGGCAATATTGCCACCTACCGAATGCATTTTTATTTTTTTGAGCAGCCAACTGGGCTTTTGGAATGGGAACATCACCCCGCAACTACAAGCTTTGCATTTGGCCTGCGGTCGCAGCACAGCCCTATTCACTGAGAAGGGGGATCATGTTTGCTGACGTACGTTTCGTTAATTTACGTCTTCAGGGGGCGTAGGCGTAGGCCCCCTGAAGATGTGAATTAACGAAACGTACGGCGGCGGCGGTACCTGGTCACGTGTGTTATTGTGCTGACGCCAATCCGGCGCTCTGGTTGAAATCCTTGTGACCCCCATGCACGCCGCAACAGAGGAAGCAGTGGAGCGGAGATTACAGACAGGCCTTCAGCCCCAGGCCTTTTAAAGTAAGAGGCCATTTGGCACCCTTTGTTTTATCATCCATTTTTAAATAAACAGTATTATGCGATGGGATTCTCTGTTTTCATTTGCTTATCTCACCTATAACTCCTGGAAGAGGTGTCTGGATCTATTCCTGCTTTACTGCTATGTGTGCAGGCATAATCCTGCTAAAGCCTTATTGACCATCTTTTTAAGTAAAGTGGTCCCAGTGATCTGGTAAGCGCATCCTATATCTGTGCACTTTGGGTGACCAAATATTGCTTAGTATATGGTGGAGGAATTTCTTACACTAAGGAAGAATATCCTTTTTTTCTACTAGCAAATCTTTGAAATAGTGGATTGATTGGAATTTCAGTTCACACACATGTTGGAACTTTCTATATAATTTTTTCAGATCATTTCACATTGTGGTTAAAGTGTGGACACTGAACTAATATATACATTTTTTGTATGATTTTTTATTTTATATGCAATCACCATAATCTATTTAACTCATGTTGTGGATTGAAATATTTATGGTAGCGCCCTCTATTATTTTTATCACTTATTCTAGACCTACCTACAGGTACAACTTCCACAAAGAGGTTTACAACCTCTTTAACCGCTTCCCTACCGCACATAGACATATGACGGTGTCAGGAACCCTTTGTCCCTCCAGGCCGCCGTCATATGACGTCTTTTACTTTTGGAGCCTCTAGGGGGCGTGTGCGCACAAAAGCGTCACTCGACACCCCCGGCGCATGCCCGGCGTCCGCGATGTCCGCCGGGCACCCGCGATTGCTCGTGAACACAGCAGGACCGGGGATCTGTGTGTGTAAACACACAGATCCATGTCCTGTCAGAGGAGAGGAGACCGATGTGTGTGTTCCCAGTACAGAGGAACACACATGAGTCTCCTCCCCTTGTGAGTCCCCTCCCCCTACAGTTAGAATCACTCCCTAGGATACACATTTAACCCCTTGATCGCCCCCTAGTGTTAACCCCTTCCCTGCCAGTCACATTTACACAGTAATCAGTGCATTTTTATAGCTCTGATTGCTGTATAAATGTGAATGGTCCCAAAATAGTGTCAAAAGTGTCCGATGTGTCTGCTGCAATATCGCAGTCACGATAAAAATCGCAGATCGACGCCATTACTAGTAAAAAAAAAATAACAACAAAAATGCCATAAATGTATCCCCTATTTTGTAGACGCTTTAACTTTTGCGCAAACCAAAATATGTAGAAGAATACATATCGGCCTAAACTGAGGACATTTTTTTTTTTTAATGGGATATTTATTGTAGCAAAAACGAAAAAATATAGTTTTTTTTCAAAATTTGCTGCTCTTTTTTTGTTTATAGCGCAAAAAAAAAAACCGCAGAGGTGATCAAATACCACCAAAAGAAAGCTCTATTTGTGCAGAAAAAAAATATCAAAATGTAATTTGGGTACAATGTTGCATGACCGCGCAATTATCATTCAAAATGTAACAATGCTGAAAGCTGAAAATTGGTCTGGGCAGGAAGGGGGTGAAAATGCCCTGTATTGAAGTGGTTAAGGGAGATGGTAAGAATGAGGTTTAACCACCTATTTTTACTGGCACCTCCCAAGAAGTGTAAAATAAGCCTAAATATGAGAAATACATTTGGTGTGAGGTTAACCGCTTACCTTCCGGAGCAAATTTCAAGTTTTTGCATATGTTGAGTCTACATTTTTTTCTACAAATTACCCTCCCCCAAAAAAAATATTTTCTGAAAGCAGAGATCCTGGAGAATAAAATGCTGGTAGCTGCAATTTTTTAGTGCAAACAAATACATTATACCCAAGTTTTTGGTAAAGCATAAAAGGATATGTTGTGTCGAGTAGATGCCAAGTCTTAAAATTGCGCACGCTCGTGAAATGGCAACAAACGATGGTACCCAAAATTCTCCATAGACTACGCATCAAAATCCTTTACAGGTCATCAGTTTAGAGTTATCCATAAATTATGGCCCTAGAATTATTGCTCTCACTCAAAAGTTTGTGATGATGCTTAACACGTGTGGAACGACTGATGTTTACATACATGTGCTCACCTTATGCTGCACTTTTTATCTGCTCTGTGTATGGTCCTGATGGGGGTGCTTTAAACATTTATTTTAATTTTAATTTATTTTATATAATTATTTTATTAGAACTTTTTTCTTAACTTTATTACCATCCCAAGGGGGCTAACAAGTCTCTATATGACAGCATGGGCAGGTGACAGGTACTCTCTATGGAGACACTGGGGGGTCTATTAGACCCCTAATTTCTTCCCTGCCCTCCAGTGCAGCTATTCAAACACAGATCGTGGGGGTTGGGGCGCGCTTTGAGAGCCCCATAAAAAGTGATTGGGTCACTTTTATTGGAAAGCCCTTCGCTGGCTCTTAAAGCCGGTACCATCAGCAGCCATGAGCTTGATTTAACCACTTGTCTACCATGACGTTTATAAACCTGGCTTGGTAGACAAGTAGTTAAACATGAATAGGAAACCTTAAGATGGTTTTAGGCAATTTTATATTATATTTTGTCAAAGTTTATATTAGAGCTGCACCATCCTGGCTAAAATGAGAATCACAATTTTCCCCCAGTCGTCTTCCAAGTCAGCCCTTGAGAGATGGAGCTCCTCCTCACAATCAGGAAACACATTGCCATTAATTTTCTTCCCCTTAAGAGGGGGCCCCTCAGGTCCCTGGTCAGTCTTAGTGTTTCCTCCGTCCGGAGGAGACATGTTGCCAAAGGGACCTGAGGGGGGGCTCCATCTCCCATGGGCTGACCGGGACAGGTGTCTGCAGGTACAGCAGTCTATGTCAGCAGGGCTGACTGATTAGAGCCTCCGTGCGGCAGGGGGTCAGGGGACCTTACCGGAGCCGTGTGACTGGCGTGGAGGAGGACGGTTCTCTGACCACGGGCAACCCTCCTTAGGCTGCGTGCAGGAGGTGTCCCGGGTTCGAATTTCTTCTGTGCCCAGGTGAGGAGAAGGGCGCCATTGCAGCATTCCCTTGGCGGCGTCAGCGGGGGGGTGGCGTGTACCCACGTCTGAATGCCGATTGACCCGGAAGACGCGGGGCATCATTTCCGGGTAGGAATGGCGCAGTCGGCGTGCGCCGGGGAAGCTGGTCCAATCCCCTTAAAGGCACGGGAAATTCGAACGGTCGGCTGGTGATAGTAGCGTGGACGCGGCTGCAGACGACAGTACGGACGCCACAGCAAGCCAGGATGCTGGAAGAGGATGAGATTCCATCGGCCCAGGCTCCAGGAGGCGAAAAAAGCACCAGCAGGATGCAGGTAGGCACCAGTGGGTGACCTTTGTATCCTTTGTATTGGGACAGCAGCTAGGTGGTGATGGTGCACTAGCAAGCTGGGGCCAGGGGGTTACTAGTGTCACTGGGTGTGCACTGTAGTAATGTATGGTGCAGTGTGTCTATTTTTTCTCACCGCCATGGGTCCCCCTGTGTTTATCTTTTGGCAGGTGAAACCGCCTAAAGAGCCAAAGCCCACTCTCAGGAAGCGGTGTGCAAAATGTACTACCAAGATGCCTTTGGAAAACACAGAACCGCTATGCAAAACTTGCATTAACAAACCGATTGAAAAACAGTCAGATGCAGTTTATGCAAAGATTTTTGGATCCGTGAGGGATGATATGGCTAACACCTTTAAGGATCTCAAAAAATTTATCGCAGAGGTTAAACCTCCAGCAATTCCTTCTGGAAGTTCCTCTCCCATAGCCTCACCCAGATCAGAAGTCGCCTCAGGGTCGCATGAGTCGGTGAGGGAGCGAGCGGGCAGCAGTGCAGCTAGCCTTATGGCTACCGATAACTCAGACTCAGAGCAGGAAGATGGGAGAGAAGAAAGTAAGGGACCCAAATACAAACTATCGCTTGAAGATGTGGATGATTTGCTTGGGGCCATTTACGAAACTTTGGATATTGAGCATGAAGAAGAACTGCCTTCCAAACATGACCTGATGTACCAAGGTCTGAGGAAGAAAAAATCCAAAGTATTCCCAGTTCATCCGGTAATGTCAGATACCGTGAAAAACGAATGGGCAGACCTAGAAAGGAAACCCTTCTTTGCGGCCAGTCACAAAAAGCGATTTCCTTTCAGTGACGATCCAAAAGAAGTATGGAATAAAAATCCTAAATTGGATGCGCCACTTTCTAAAGTTTCAAAAAATTCTTCATTAGCATTTGAAGACATGGGACACCTTAAAGATGGCATGGATAAAAGAGGAGACAAGTGTCGCCAGTCTGAAGCCAGCCCTAGCCACCACTTGCGTGGCAAGAAACTTCGAGTTTTGGCTCTCACAGCTGCAAGACCATATTAAAAATGGTACGCCTAGGGAGGAGATTCTGAAGACGCTTCCAGTTCTCTCCAAGGCGGTAGGCTACATTGCGAATGCATCCGCAGAGTCCGTCAAGCTAGCAGCAAGGTCAGGAGGACTAGCAGTTGCAGCAAGACGTGCGATTTGGATGAAGACCTGGACAGGCGATGCTGCGTCCAAAACGAGATTGTGCAATCTCCCATTTACTGGGGATTTTCTTTTTGGTTCAGGCCTGGACGAGGCCTTGGAAAGAACAGCAGACAGGAAGAAAACCTTCCCTGCTGAAAAACGAAAACCTCCACAAAAAAGGTTTTTTCGTGGACGAAGAGATCGTCCCCAAGAAGAAAAGAAAGCGTACCCTAAGAAAAACTGGGCGGGTCACAAAGGGAAGCCAAAGAGTAATGTCCTCTTTGGCTCTTCTAACCAAACCACCAAACAATGACAACAGAGTGCCAGTAGGGGGAAGACTGGCTACCTTCCTACCCCAATGGCAGAAGACGACAGCAAATCAATTTATTTTGGACATTATCGCAAGGGGCTACTCTCTGGAATTCAATGGTCATCCTCCAGAGAGATTTCTAGTAACAAAACTTCCCAGGGATCCAGAGAAAGCCAAGGCTCTTCCACTGTTGCTGGGGGAGATGGTGGACCAGAAGGTCCTTACTCCAGTCCCAGAGAAGGAAAAAAGAAAGGGTTTTTACTCTCACATTTTCGTGATCAAAAAACCTTCCGGGAAGTTTCGGTTAATACTAAACTTAAACCAAGCGATTCAATACAAAATTTTTTGCATGGAGTCCATATTTTCGGTCAAAAACATTCTGCAACCAGAAACCTTCATGGCGACCATGGATCTCAGGGATGCATATCTCCACATTCCCATCCGAGAGGAGTCCCAGAGATATCTGAGGTTAGCGGTGGAGATAGAGGGAAAGGAATACCATTTCCAGAGCAGAGCTCTTCCTTTCGGGTTATCCTCGTCCCCAAGGATATTCACCAAAGTGTTAGCAGAAGCTCTGGCCCCTCTAAGGTTAAAAAAGATGACCGTAATACCATACTTAGACGATTTACTGTTTGCAGCACCATCAAAGGCACAGCTGACAAAAGACCTCACAGAAGCTCAGCTGTGGTTAAAGTCACTAGGCTGTATTTTAAACGTGGAAAAGTCCAACCTGTGTCCCACTCAGAACATTCGGTTCCTGGGGTATCTGCTCAACTCCATAGAACAGAAGACTTCCCTACCGGAGGAGAAGATCCAAAACCTCAGCAAGAGGGTGAGTTCAATACAGAACAACCTCCTGATAACTGTCAGGGAGATGATGTCGGTCCTGGGTCTGATGACATCATCAATACCAGCAGTCCAGTGGGCAAAGTACCATCTAAGGTCACTTCAAGTTTTTCTCTTAAAAAAACAAAAAGTAGATCTGGACAGCTCGGTTTTTCTCCCGGCATCAGTGAGGAGGTCACTGTGGTGGTGGAGGGTCCACACGAACCTAAATCAGGGTCTGGCCTGGTCATTTCCGATCTCACAGAAATTGACCACAGACGCAAGCAGTTGGGGTTGGGGAGCTCACCTAGCAGGGCAACCTGCTCAGGGGAGATGGTCCACAGAAGAAGTCAAGGCATCTTCGAACTGGAGAGAACTTATGGCGATAGCCAAGGCCATAGAGTTTTTCCAAAAACAACTCAGAAGACGTCACATTCTGATACTTTCGGACAACGCCACAGCAGTGGCTTATGTGAAAAAGCAAGGGGGCACAAGAAGCCCATCCTTAAGCCACATCTCCAACAAAATTTGCCGGTGCGCAGAAGGGAACCTGCTATCACTAGGAGCAGTCCATCTAAAAGGGGAAGACAACCAAGTAGCGGACTTCCTCAGCCGCCAGGAGATCTCCCAAGAGGAATGGGTATTACACCCGGAGGTGTTCAGGGAAATTACAGCCCGCTGGGGAGTTCCAAACGTAGACCTGTTTGCCTCTCGGAAGAATGCTCAGGTGAAGTATTTCTTCTCGCTAAACCAGCAAGACCAGCCTCTTGGGATAGACGCTCTCCAAAATCCTTGGAACTTCAAGCTATGCTATGCCTTCCCTCCGGTTCATCTGATTCCGCGGGTGGTAAAGAAGTTTCTACAGGAACAGACAAAACTGATACTGATCGCACCATACTGGCCCAAGAGAGCCTGGTTCTCTCAACTCCTCAGTCTCTTGGCAGCAGAGCCATGGCTTCTACCTCACAGGGAAGACCTGATGTGTCAGGGACCCCTGACAGGCCTAAAACAAGAGAGTTTCAAATGGGCGGCCTGGTTACTGAGGAGGACCTCTTGAGATCTAAAGGACTCTCAGATAAGGTGGCTTCTGAGCGTTAGGAAGCAAAACACCAGAGCCATCTATAGAAAGACCTGGAGAAAATGTAACAGTTGGTGCACTGAAAACAAAAGACTAAAAATGGATACACCGACCATCCTTGAATTTTTACAGCAGGGCGCTGATAAAGGGTTAGCGCTCAGTACTCTGAAAGTACAGATCGCAGCGCTATCGGTGTATCTAGAACGGACACTACAAGAGGATCCGTTGGTCTCTCGTTTTTGCAGGGCATTAGCTAAATACAAAAAGCCCAAGACACAAAAATGTCCCACTTGGGATTTGTCGGTGGTCCTCAGGGGAATCATCAAACCTCCCTTCGAACCACTACAAGATACATCTTTAAGATTATTGACTCTTAAAACAGTTTTCCTAGTAGCCATCACAACGGCACGTAAGATAGGAGAAATACAAGCTCTATCCGTTAGAGAACCTTTTCTGAAGATTCATGACGATCGAATCGTCCTCCAAACAGATCCGGGATTTACCCCAAAAGTGATGTCAACTTTTCACAAATCCCAGGATATAGTCTTGCCTTCATTTTGCAGTTTACCCAATAACAGCAAAGAGCAGGAACTAAGTCTTCTTGATGTCAGAAGGTGTCTACTTCAATATTTAGAAGTCACTAATGAATTTAGTACATCAGATGCTCTATTTGTCTTATACGCAGGCCAACTAAAAGGTAAACAAGCATCTAAAAAGACAATAGCTAGATGGATCAAGACAGCCATACTAGAGTGCTATAGTGTCATGGAAATAACACCACCTAAAGAACTTAAAGCTCATTCAACAAGGGCTTCAGCAGCCTCATGGGCAGAAAGGGCAGGAGCCACTCCAGAACAAATCTGCAGGGCTGCAACCTGGTCAAGATTCTCGACCTTTGTTCAGCATTACAGACTGGATCTGATTTCCAGCCAGGACCAGGCTTTTGGTAGGAAAGTCCTCCAAGCCGTTGTCCCACCCTAGATCTGGTGAGTTCTTGGGTATCCTCTCAAGGGCTGACTTGGAAGACGACTGGGGGAAAAGCAGAGTTAGTTTCTTACCGGTAACTCTGTTTCCAGTAGTCTTCCAAGGCAGCACGATCCCACCCTAAAATGTCTAACCTTGTGGGGTTGTGTTGTGTATTATATTGTTTCAGATTCCGGCCTTCGGTTCTCGGGGATGACTGACCAGGGACCTGAGGGACCGCCTCTTAAGGGGAAGAAAATTAATGGCAATGTGTTTTCTGATTGTGAGGAGGAGCTCCATCTCTCAAGGGCTGCCTTGGAAGACTACTGGAAACAGAGTTACCGGTAAGAAACTAACTCTGCTTTTTTTGCTTAAAATAAAGATCACGATTCTCGTGGCATAACAATAATCTTCACATTATACAAAAAAGATGGGCTAACTTTACTGTTTAGTTTTTTTAATTATTAAAGTGTATTTTTTCAGAAAAAATTGCTTTTAACCACTTAAGCCCCGGACCAATATGCAGCATAAAGACCAGCCCCCTTTTTGCGATTCAGCACTGCGTCGCTTTAACTGACAATTGCGCGGTCGTGCGACGTGGCTCCCAAACAAAATTGACATCCTTTTTTTCCCACAAATAGAGCTTTCTTTTGGTGGTATTTGATCACCTCTGCGGTTTTTATTTTTTGCGCTATAAACAAAAATAGAGCGATAATTTTGAAAAAAATGCAATACTCTTTGCTATAATAAATATCCCCAAAAAATATATAAAAAAACATTTTTTTTTCCTCAGTTTAGGGCGATATGTATTCTCCTACATATTTTTGGTAAAAAAAAATCGCAATCAGCGTTTATTGATTGGTTTGCGCAAAAGTTATAGCGTTTACAAAATAGGGGATAGTTTTATGGCATTTTTCTTAATTATTTTTTTTTTTACTAGTAATGGCGTCGATCAGCGATATTTTTTTCGTGACTGTGACATTATGGCGGACACTTTTGACACATTTTTGGGACCAATGTCATTTTTACAGCGATCAGTGCTATAAAATGCACTGGTTACTGTAAAAATGACACTGGCAGTGAAGGGGTTAACCACTAGGGGCGCTGAAGGGGTTAAGTATGCCTAAGGGAGTGATTACTACTGTTAGGGGGCGTGGCTATGAGTGACACGTCACCGATCTCCGCTCTGATTACACAGAGCAGAAATCAGTGACAGTGTCAGTAGGCGAGACGATCGCGACCCCCACGTCAGGCAGTTAAAGGGGACATACAGGTACGTTGATGTGCCTGTCCGTGCCATTCTGCCGACGTATATCTACTGGAGGCGGTCGTTAAGTGGTTAAAAGACCTCTGCGCAAATACAGTGTGACATAAATTATTGCAACAACCGCCATTTTATTTTCTAGGGTCTCTGCTAAAAAAAAAGATGTAATTTTTGGGGGTTCCAAGTGATTTTCTTGCAAAAAATTATGAATTTAACTTGTAAGCAACAAGTGTTAGAAAAAAGTTTAGTCTTTAACCGCTGTCCTGCGATCAGGTCACAGAGCTTCAGAACGGGGAGAGGCCAGTGTAAACCAGGCATCTCCCTGTTCTGCCTTGTGACATGTCACCGATCGTCTGTTCCCTCTCATCGGGAGCAGCGATCAGTGACATGTCACAGTAAGCCACGCCCACTACAGTTAGTCACTCCCTAGGACACACTTAACCCCTTCCCCGCCCCTAGTGGTTAACCCCTTTCCTGGCAGTCACATTTATACAGTAATCAGTGCATTTTTATAGCACTGATCACTGTATAAATGTGAATGGTCCCAAAATAGCATCAAAAGTGTCCGATGTGTCCACCATAATGTCGCAGTCACGATAAAAATCGCTGATCGCCGCCATTACTAGTAAAAAAATTAATCATAAAAATGCCATAAAACTATCCCCTATTTTGTAGACGCTATAACTTTTGCGCAAACCAATCGATAAACGCTTATTGCGATTTATTTTTTTTACCAAAAATATGTAGAAAAATATGTATCGGCCTAAACTGAGCAAAAAAAAATGTTTTTTAATTTTTTGGGGGGGGATATTTATTATAGCAAAAAGTAAAAAATATTGCTTTTTTTTTCAAAATTGTCGCTCTATTTTTTTTTTTTTTTATAGCACTGATCAATGGTCCCAAAATAGTGTCAAAAGTATCCAATGTGTCTGCCATAATGTCGCAGTCACTAAATAAATAAATAAATAAATAAAATAAAAAAAATCGCAGATCGTCATCATTACTAATAAAAAAAAATTATACAAAAAATGCCATAAATCTATCCCCTATTTTGTAGATGCTATAACTTTTGCACAAACCAATCAATATACGCTTATTGCGATTTTTTTTTTTACCAAAAATATGTAGAAGAATACATATCGGCCTAAACTGAGAAAGAAATCCTATTTTTTATATATTTTCTGGGGATATTTATTATAGCAAAAAGTAAAAAATTTTGCTTTTTTTCAAAATTGTCGCACTTTTTTGTTTATAGCGCAAAAAATAAAAACCGCAGAGGTGATCAAATACCACCAAAAGAAAGCTCTATTTGTGGGAAAAAAAGGACGTCAATTTTGTTTAGGAGCCACGTCGCACGACCGCGCAATTGTCAGTTAAAGCAACGCAGTGCTGAATCGCAAAAAGGGGCCTGGTCTTTATGCTGCATATTGGTCCGGGGCTTAAGTGGTTAAACGCAATTTTTTCTGAAAAAATACACTTTAATAATTAAAAAAAACTAAACAGTAAAGTGACCGGACAGCCAAATGGTCCGGGACTGAAGTGGTTAAGTGTTTAAACTTAGAGATGGCCTTGTGGTTCGCGGCGAATTTTGCGCATTCGCGGTTCGCGAAACCGGCGGACATATGGCGCTATTCGCGGCCGGTTCGCGGCCACCATATTCTTTTACATTGTGGAACTTTGACCTATGACACATCCATAATGTGGTACAGGACAGCCAATGAGACATTTCAGCAGATGGACATACCCCCTACCTTTATAAATAGACCTGATCTGGCTGCCATTTTACATTCTGTTATTTGTCAGCGTAGGGACAGGTTGCTGTGTGGAGCAGGGACAGACTGTAATCCTAGCTATTAGGTCCACAAAAATAGGATTTTTATAACAGCTTACCTGTAAAATCCTTTTCTTGGAGTACATCACGGGACACAGAGCGACATAGTCATTACTAATGGGTTATATAGATACCGTCAGGTGCTGGCACTGGCAACTTCCAAAACCGGAAGTACCCTCCCCTATATAAGCCCCTCCCATCCGGGAGCACCTCAGTTTTGTAGCAAAGCAATAAGTGTCCCTAAAGAGGGGCGGGAGCTCTGTGTCCCGTGATGTACTCCAAGAAAAGGATTTTACAGGTAAGCTGTTATAAAAATCCTATTTTCTTTCTCGTACATCACGGGACACAGAGCGACATAGTCATTACTAATGGGATGTCCTAAAGCAATGCCAAATGAGGGGGGGGATACACCATATATAAGCTGAGCGCTATCAGACATGAGGATCTTTTGCGGCCTGCAACACACTGCGCCCAAAGGGGACATCCTCCTGACTTCTAACGTCCACCTGGTAGGACCTAGTAAACGTGTGTACCGAAGACCATGTTGCGGCCTTACAGATTTGAGCCAGGGAGGCCTGGTGATGCACTGCCCATGAAGTTCCAACTGCTCTCGTGGAGTGCGCTCTAACTTTGAACGGAGGCGGTCTCCTTCTCAAGCCATAAGCTTGCATAATGACCTGTCAAATCCACTTGGCTAAAGTAGATTTTGACGCTGCCTGACCCCTTCTGGGGCCTTCCGGCAGAATAAACAAAGTATCCGTTCTGCGAATCTGAGCAGTGGCTTTTAGATAAGCTTTAACTGCTCTTACTACATCCAAAGAATGCAATAACTTTTCCTCTACCGAAGTAGGTTTGGGGAAAAAAGAAGGAAGAACCACATCTTGGTTCAAATGAAACCTCGATACCACCTTAGGAAGAAAGGCTGGATGAGGGCGTAACACTACTCTATCCTTATGGATAACCAGATACGGCTCCTTACAGGACATAGCTGCTAATTCCGACACTCTTTTAGCCGAACAAATGGCTACTAGAAAAATCAATTTCCTGGTGAGAAGAACCAAAGAAATATGCTGTAATGGTTCAAATGGTTGTTTCTGTAGAACCGACAGAACCAAGTTTAGATCCCATGGACATATGGGAATATTAACCGGAGGACTAATACGCATCACTCCTTGTATAAAGGCTTTGACTAGTGAATGCGAAGCCAAGGGCCTTTGAAAAAAATATTGACAAGGCCGAAATCTGACCCTTGATAGTACTCAAGGCAAGCTTCCTATCTACAGCCCATTGTAGGGAGTCCAGACTCCTACCTATTACGTACTTACGTGGATGCCATTTCTTGGCTTCACACCAGGCGATGTACGCCTTCCAGATTCTATAGTAGATCTGCCTGGATACCGGCTTCCTGGCATTGATCATGGTAGATACCACAGAATTAGAGAGCCCTCTCTTTTTTAGAATGTGGGCTTCAATAGCCAGGCCGTCAAACCTAGGGCTGGTAAGGAAGGGTGGTATATCGGTCCTTGCGAAAGCAGGTCCGGACGATGTGGGAGAGTCCAAGGACTCCCCACTGACATTTTACAATCTCCACGTACCACGCTCTTCGGGGCCACGCTGGAGCCACCAGAATCACTGGTTTCTTTTCTACCCTGATTCTGCGGAGTAATCGAGGTAACCATTGTGGCGGTGTGAATGCATATATCAGCTTGAACTGATCCCAAGGGAACACTAGGGCATCCGAGCCGCAAGCTAGGGGATCCCTTGTCCGAGAGACAAACCTGTCCCCCTTTGCGTTGAATCTGGATGCTAGAAGATCTACATCCGATGTTCCCCACCGCTGACATATTGTCCAGAAAACCTCGGGGTGAAGGGACCCTTCCTCTGGGCCTAATTGCTGGCGACTTAGAAAGTCCGCCTTCCAATTCTCCACTCCTGGAATGAATACCGCAGATATGGCTGGGACATATTTTTTCTGCCCATTTCAGGATGTAATTTACTTCCCTCTGGGCTGCATGACTCCTGGTGCCCCCCTGATGATTGATATATGCCACTGCTGTGGCATTGTCTGATTGAATTCTGACAGGGGACCCTTGGAGTTTGGATGTCCATGCTACTAGGGCATACCGGGCTGCTCGTATCTCTAAGAGATTGATGGGCAGGGCCTTTTCTGCATCCGACCATCTGCCCTGGAGAGACTATTGCTCCAGTACTGCTCCCCAGCCTATAAGGCTGGCATCTGTAGTGACCACCTTCCAAGAAATCGGACTGAAGGATTTCCTTTTTTCCAGATTCTGGGGAACCAACCACCAACGGAGGCTCTTGCGAACGGAAGGGGACAAGGACATTGTAAGTCTAGGGCCTGAATTTTTTTGTTCCAGGCTGACAGTATGGCCCCTTGCAAATTCCTTGAATGGAATTGACCGTAGGGTACTGTTTCGAATGATGCCACCATTTTTCCCAGCAGCCTCATATACAGGCGTATGGACGGCTGTCTTTTTTGTACCCACTAAGTGGATCAAATCTTTCAAAGACAACACCTTTCCTCGAGGCAAGAATATTTTTCTCTGGCCTGAATCCAACCTTAGCCCCAAGTATTCCAGACTTTTGACTGGTTTTTAGGGCTGACTTGTCTCGGTTGATAATCCAACCGTGAGATTCCAGATACTTGATCGTCTTGTGAACGACCACGTCTAGTTTTTTCACTGAGTGGTCTATCAGCAACAAGTCATCCAGATATGCCATTATCATTACACCTTGTGTTCTTAGATTGGCCAATAAAGGGCCAGAATTTTTGTAAACACTCGTGGTGCTGTGGCCAAACCGAAGGGTAAGGCTCTGAACTGAAAATGGCGCCCTTCTACTGCAAAGCGTAGAAATTTTTGGTGGACTGGAAAGATGGGAATGTGCAAATAAGCATCTTTGATGTCGATCGTGGCTAACCAATCCTCCCCTTGTAGGGCAGTGGCCACCGATCGGATCGACTCCATCGGAAAGTCCTGATATACAGGAATTTGTATAGCCCTTTTAGAATTAATATGGGCCTCCCGTCCGCGTTTGCTTCGGGACTGTAAAGAGGTTTGAGTAAAACCCGAACCCTCATTCTTCCAGGGGAACCTCCATAATTACTCCTTGGAGCAATAGTTGTTCTAGTGCCAACAGGAGGGACTCTCTCTTCCGGGGATCCCTTGGCACGTTTGACCTCAAAAATGGGAAGGAGGAGAGTCTTTTAACTCCAAACTGTATCCCAAACCTACTGCGGAGAGCACCTATCTGTCTTGATCGTGTCCCGCCAGGTCTCTTGCGAACAACTGGAGTCCTCCCCCCACCCGACTGAGTGGGGGCTTCAATGAATTTAACTTTGGGGGAGGTTTTGTACCTCCCCTGACCCAGGGTTTCTCATTACCCTGCTACTGTCCCTGTTTTTTACCCCCGGGATTTGACCGAGGAGGCCGTCGGAACTGTTACACAGCCGATGCCCCAGGGACTGGAGAAGCAGGCCTCTTAAAGAGGGACCTCTAACTCTGCTTTTAACCGGCAAGAGCGTATTTTTACCGCTGGAAATTTTCTGGATATATTTGTCCAGGTTTTCCCTGAATAAGCGTTCACCATGAAATGGGACGCTAACCAGCCATTCTTTACAGGGAGCTTCAGCAGACCAGTTTTTGAGCCATAGGAGCCTACGCATATGTACTATAGACAGCGTAATGCGGGAGGCCTGATGGACTGAATCCTCTATGGCGTCAACCGCAAAGCCTAAGGCTCTAGGTAGATCAGCTAGGGCAAAGCCTGCTGATCTGTCAAGTCCCTCAAGACCTGTTTCAACTGATCCTTCACTGCTTAGCAGACCCCAATAGCTGCTACTGCTGGTTGTATCACCAAGCAGATTTTCATAAGGACTCCAATCTTTTATTTATTGGGTTCTTGAACATTTGGACATTATCCACTGGACATGTCAGTGATTTATACATACAAGAGATGGCTGCGTCCACTGTAGGGACCTTCCATTTTTTTTTTTTTTTTTTTTTTATGAACTTATCCTCCATGGGATAGACCACCGGAAATCTCTTGGGGGAATAAATATTTTCTCAGGACGTTCCCAATCCTGGTAAATGAGCCCTTTCAGTAAAGGGTGAAGTGGAAAAGAACAAACAGTCTGGGGGCTTCTAGCGACCCCAACGAGGATACAGTAGTGGTTGATGGTTCCGCAAGGTGCATTTTTAAATGCTGATCGGACCATGTTAGTCAGAGACTGAACCCATAATCTTTCAGCTTGAGATGCTGAGAAAAGGTTCCCCCACTGTTGATTCCTCTATAACAGAATCAACCTCATCCTGATCCCCTTCAGGCAGGTCGATCCCTGTATGGGACTGTTGCTCTGCTAACAGGCACTCTGAAGGAGGAGACGGAGATCGGGCGTGCTTTCCCTGACAGGGAGGCAGCGATAAATGTTGACAATCTCTCTCTAATCCTCCCAGAGCTGAGGAAAAAACCTCCTCTGTTACATACACAGGAGCAGGTGAACTGAGGACAGCCACAGTACCAAGTACCCCTGCGGGGTCTCTACGGTCACTTACCTCTGAACTTCAGGGGAGACTGGTGCAGCAGGAGTATGCCCAAGATCCTCCGAGCCCGATGAGACCCCCTTCGCTTCCTGGAAGATTCAGTTCCGGAGCTTCTGGACGGCATATTCCTAAGCCTAAAGCTGAGGTATTCCAGCCGTAATACACCACTTTTACTGAGAATAGTCTAGCACAATTGCTGCTATATCACAGTTGGTGTCTACTAATGTGCCTTTCTAGGGGATGCCTGTATCAACCGCTTGCTGTATGCCTTTAAATGTTGCCAGCTCTGTCTCTGTACTTCATAGCCAGCTCACTACAATATTGTGGTTTTTTTAAAACTGCTGGGACGCCCGCACATGCGCAGAAGCGCTGCGGCGCGCACAGAGCGTCATCCCCCAGGCTCCGCCCCCTTTCCCGGCTCACCTCTATATATAGAGGCGCGTGCACGCGCGCGGGCACGTGCGCCTTCGGCGCTAATTTCAAATATGGTAACAAGGGACAGGAGCCAGGGCCCCTCTTTGCCGCAGGCCGGGGGATGGACGAGCACTGCAACATGGCAGAGGAAGCAGTTTCCTATAAGAGAACTCACCATCTGCCTGGACTTTGCTCTGCTGAGAAGAAGCTAGTCCACATGACAAGAAAACATTCCACAGCGGCCTCTAGTGGACAAACACAGGTACCGCAGTCTAATATATTACATATATATATAAAAATTTTTTTTTTTTTTTTTCTTGACCACCATTAAAAATTATTACATTTTTTTAGTAGTTACAGGCATGCACAGAATTTTGCGGGAATACCATTAGGTAACAGACAGAAAGACAAATTAGGCTTGGGGGTCCTCCAATAGAACCAAGTTCCTGGGGGCCCCCACTTACCTGTTCCCCGCCGCAGGACTTTGTTTGGTCCACAAAAGCCCAAACTTCACCTATCACGGCAGGCATTGTAATCAAACCTTCAGGGACCGGGTTCCCAAGGATTCCACTCCCCTGGACCTGTATAGCACCCTGCACAGAAAACATCTTGGTCGTGGGTATGACCAGAGCTCTGGATCCCAGGGTCCAGCTCTCCTAAGAGAAGCATTACAGGCAAAACCTTGCTCTTCTCTGCAAGGCCCGGGTACCGACCGTTTAGCTATGAAGCTTTTTTGGTCGGATCCGGAATAGCTTACTGAGGCCCAAAAGAACCTGTACGCAAGCTCAGTGAAAAACACATGTTTCTTCTTGGCCAACACCTTAGACACTGGCAAAAAACTGAGGTGCTCCCGGATGGGAGGGGCTTATATAGGGGAGGGTACTTCCGGTTTTGGAAGTTGCCAGTGCCAGCACCTGACGGTATCTATATAACCCATTAGTAATGACTATGTCGCTCTGTGTCCCGTGATGTACGAGAAAGAAAGTCCTTTTAAGGACTGGTATAGGTGTACAATTGTTTTGTGTGCAGTATATAGGGGTGTAATACACTTTTAGTTCATTTCAATTGTGCAGCATTGGGACTGCAGTGCTGAGCGGTTCTGCAGCTGTCTTTAGTCATTGTAGGAAGGTTGCTGTGTGTGTACTAGCAGGGACAGACTCTACTAAAACAAAAGTCCTTCTAAGGACTGGTATAGGTGTACTATTTTGTGTGCAGTAAATAGGGGTGTACTACACGCATAAAATACTCTAGGAAGAATAGTATAGTGCGGTTCTGCAGCTGTCTTTAGTCAGTGTAGGAAGGTTGCTGTGTGTGTACTAGCAGGGACAGACTCTACTAAAACAAAAGTCCTTCTAAGGACTGGTATAGGTGTACAGTCCACAAAAGTCCTTTTACGGGCTGGTATAGGTGTACTATTTTGTGTGCAGTAAATAGGGGTGTACTACACGCATAAAATACTCTAGGAAGAATAGTATAGTGCCGTTCTACTGTGCAGCTTCTGAGCGGTTCTGCTGCAGCTCTTTTCTCGGTTTAGGTACAAGTTGCCGCTGTGTGTCGCAGGCACAGACTAGCGACTAAAATCGCTAACCAATAAAGCTCCACAAAAGTTCATTTTAAGGACTGGTATAGGTGTACTATTTGGTGTGCAGTATATAGGGGTCTAATACACGCATGAAAAACGTTCAAACATACTATATAATATATACTATATACTATACTATATAATATATAGTGCATTTCAACTGTGCAACATTTCTACTGTGCAGCTTCTGAGCGGTTCTGCTGCAGCTCTTTTCTCGGTTTAGGTACAAGTTGCCGCTGTGTGTCGCAGGCACAGACTAGCGACTAAAATCGCTAACCAATAAAGCTCCACAAAAGTTCATTTTAAGGACTGGTATAGGTGTACTATTTGGTGTGCAGTATATAGGGGTCTAATACATGCATAAAAAACTTTCAAACATACTATATAATATATACTATACTATATAATATATAGTGCATTTCAACTGTGCAGCATTTCTACTGTGCAGCTTCTGAGAGGTTCTGCTGCAGCTCTTTTCTCGGTTTAGGTAGAAATTGCCGCTGTGTGTCGCAGGCACAGACTAGCGACTAAAATCGCTAACCAATAAAGCTCCACAAAAGTTCATTTTAAGGACTGGTATAGGTGTACTATTTGGTGTGCAGTATATAGGGGTCTAATACACTCATAAAAAACGTTCACATATAGGAAGAATAGTATAGTGCATTTCTACTGTGCAGCATTGTGACTGCTGAGAGGTTCTGCAGCGATACTACAAAGAGTGACAAACGCAATTAGAAAAAAGTATTATAACTGCTGTGATAGACCAGTGGCCCCCGAAAACGACAGTTTGAAGTGGGGTGTTATATACCTTCTTCCACATATACTGCCCTTCTCTACAGCCTTTTGTCACAGGGTCATTTAAAAAGATGACAGGCAGAGGAAGAGGCAGGCCCTTCCGCAGGGGTGGTAGGGGTAGGGCAGGAGCACCAGGCCAGAGCCAAAGTGGGAAGTTGCAGAAGGTGCGTTCAATTACGTCAAAGGACGCACCAGACTTGGTTGAGTGGCTCACTCAGCCTTACTCTTCTGCACCCTCCTCATCCTCTCTATCTGCACCCTCTTCACTCTCTGCTGTGTGCACCCCCAAAGACACTACCACCAACACCACCGCCACCATATACCCTCCGCTTGAGTCACAGGAATTATTTCTTTCTCGTACATCACGGGACACAGAGCGGCATAGTCATTACTATGTGGGTTATATAGTTTACCTTCAGGTGCTGGCACTGGCAACTTCCAAACCGGAAGTACCCTCCCCTATATAAGCCCCTCCCATCCGGGAGCACCTCAGTTTTTTGCCAGTGTCTAAGGTGTTGGCCAAGAAGTAACATGTGTTTTTCACTGAGCTTGCGTACAGGTTCTTTTGGGCCTCAGTAAGCTATTCCGGATCTGACCAAAAAAGCTTCATAGCTAAACGGTCGGTACCCGGGCCTTGCAGAGCAAGGTTTTGCCTGTAATGCTTCTCTTAGGAGAGCTGGACCCTGGGATCCAGAGCTCTGGTCATACCCACGACCAAGATGTTTTCTGTGCAGGGTGCTATACAGGTACAGGGGAGTGGAATCCTTGGGAACCCGGTCCCTGAAGGTTTAATTATAATGCCTGCCGTGATAGGTGAAGTTTGGGCTTCTGTGGACCAAACAGAGTCCTGCGGCGGGGAAAAGGTAAGTGGGGGCCCCTCAGGAACTTGGTTCTATTGAGGGGACCCCCAAGCCTAATATGTCTTTCTGCCTGTTACCTAACGGTATTCCCGCTAAATATCTGTGCATGCCTGTAACTACTAAAAAATGTAATAATTTTAATAGTGGTCAAGAAAAAAAAAAAAAAAAATATAGACTGCGGTACCTGTGTTAATCCACTAGAGGCCGCTGTGAAACGTTTCTTGTCATGTGGACTTTTTTCTTTTCATCAGAGCAAGTCCAGGCAGATGGTGAGTTCTCTTGTGGGAAACTGCTTCCTCTGCCATGTTGCAATGTTCATCCATCCCCCGGCCTGCGGCAAACATGGCCCTGTCTCCTGTCCCTAGTTTCCCTTTTCAAAAAAGAGCGCCAAAGGCGCACGTGCCCGCGCGCGTGCGCGTGCACGCGCCTCTCTATATAGAGGTGAGTGGAAAAGGGGGCGGAGCTTGGTGGATGACGCTCTGTGCGCGCCGCAGCGCTTCTGCGCATGTGCGGGCGTCCCAGCATGTTAAAAGGCACAATTATGTGTTGTGAGCTGGCTATGGTGCAGAAACAGAGCTGGCAACATTTAAAGAAAGGCATACAGCAAGCGGTTGATGCAGGCATCCCCATAGAAAGGCACATTAGTAGACACCAACTGTTTATATAGCAGCATTTGTGCTAGACTATTGTCAGTAAGTGGTGTATTTCGGCTGGAATACCTCAGCTTTGGGCTTAGGAATATGCCGTCTAAAAACTCCGGGACTAAGAATCCCAGGAAGCATAGGGGGTCTCCATCGGGCTCTGAGGATCTTGGGCATGCTTCGGCTGCACCAATCTCCCCTGAAAAATCAGAGGTTAGTGACCGTAGAGCACCCTCAGGAGTACCTGGTACTGTGGCTGTCCTCAGTTCACCTGCTCCTGTGTATGTAACAGAGGAGGTTTTTTCCTCAGCTCTGGGAGGGTTGGAAGAGAGATTGACAACATTGATCGCTGCTTCCCTGTCAGAGGGAAAGCGCGCCCGATCTCCGTCTCCTCCCTCAGAGTACCTGTTAGCGGAGCAACAGTCCCATACAGGGATCGACCTACCTGAAGGGGATCAGGACGAGGTTGATTCTGTTGTAGAGGAATCAACAGTGGAAGAACCATTCTCAGCATCACATGCTGAAAGATTATGGGTTCAGTCCCTGACTAACATGGTCCGATCAGCATTTAAAATGCCTCTTGCGGAGCCATCATCCACTTCTGTCTCCTCGTTGGGGTCGCTAAAAGCCCCCCAGACTGTTTGTTCCTTTCCAATCCATCCTTTACTGGAAGGGGTCATTTACCAGGATTGGGAACATCCTGATAAAATATTTACTCCTCCCAAGAGATTTCAGGTGGTCTATCCCATGGAGGATAAGTTCATCAAAAAATGGAAGGTCCCTACAGTGGACGCAGCCATCTCTTGTGTGAATAAATCACTGACATGTCCAGTAGATAATGTCCAAATGTTCAAGGACCCAATAGATAAAAAATTGGAGTCCTTAGGCACAACCAGCAGTGGCAGCTATTGGGGTCTGCCAAGCAGTGAAGGATCAGTTGAAGGTCTTAAGGGACTTGCCAGATCAGCAGGCTCTTGCCCTAGCTGATCTACCTAGAGCCTTATGCTTTACGGTTGACGCTATAAAGGATTCAATCCATCAGGCCTCCCGCCTTACGCTGTCTGTAGTACATATGCGCAGGCTTCTGTGGCTCAAAAACTGGTCTGCTGAAGCTCCCTGTAAAAAATTGCTGGTCAGCTTCCCATTTCATGGTGAACGCTTATTCGGGGAAGACCTGGACAAATATATCCAGAAAATTTCCAGCGGTAAAAGTACACTCTTGCCGGTTAAAAACAGAGTTAGAGGTCCCTCTTTTAAGAGGCCTGCTTCTCCAGTCCCTAGGACATCGGCTGTGAAACAGTTCCGACGGCCTCCTCGGTCAAATCCCGGGGGTAAAAATCAGGGACAATTGCAGGGTAACAAGAAACCCTGGGTCAGGAGAGGTACAAAACCTCCCCCAAAGTCAAATGCATGAAGGGTTGCCCCACTCAATCGGGTGGGGGAAGACTTCAGTTGTTCGCAGAGACCTGGCGGGACACGATCAGAGACAGATGGGTGCTCTCCGCAGTAAGTCTGGGATACAAATTGGAGTTAAAAGACTCCCCTCCTTCCCATTTTATAAGGTCAAACGTGCCAAGGGATCCCCAGAAGAGAGGATCCCTCCTTTTGGCACTAGAACAATTATTGCTCCAAGCAGTAATTATAGAGGTTCCCCTGGAAGAATGGGGGTTCGGGTTTTACTCAAACCTCTTTACAGTCCCGAAGCCAAACGGGGACGTGAGGCCCATTTGAAATCTAAAAGGGCTAAACAAATTCCTACATATCAGGACTTTCCGGATGGAGTCGATCCGATCGGTGGCCACTACCCTACAAGGGGAGGAATGGTTAGCCTCGATCGACATCAAAGATGCTTATTTGCACATTCCCATCTTTCCAGTCCACCAAAAATGTCTACGCTTTGCAGTAGAAGGGCGCCATTTTCAGTTCAGAGCCTTACCCTTCGGTCTGGCCACAGCACCACGAGTGTTCACAAAAATTCTGGCCCCATTATTGGCCAATCTAAGAACACGAGGTGTAACGATAATGGCATATCTAGACGACTTGTTGCTGATAGACCACTCAGTGGAAAAACTAGAAGTGGTTGTTCACGAGACAATCGAGTATCTGGAATATCACGGTTGGATTATCAACCGAGACAAGTCAGCCCTAAAACCAGTCAAAAGTCTGGAATACTTGGGGCTAAGGCTGGATTCAGACCAGAGAAAAATTTTCTTGCCTCAAGAAAAGGTGTCGTCTTTGAGAGATTTGATCCACCTAGTGGGTGCAAAAAGACAGCCATCCATACGCCTGTGCATGAGGCTGCTGGGAAAAATGGTGGCATCATTCGAAGCAGTACCCTACGGTCAATTCCATTCAAGGAATTTGCAAAGGGCTATACTGTCAGCCTGGAACAAAAGAGTTCAGGCCCTAGACTTACCAATGTCCTTGTCCCCTTCCGTTTGCAAAAGCCTCCGTTGGTGGTTGGTTCCCCAGAATCTGGAAAAAGGGAAATCCTTCAGTCCGATTTCTTGGAAGGTGGTCACTACAGATGCCAGCCTTATATTCTGGGGAGCAGTACTGGAGCAATGGTCTCTCCAGGGCAGATGGTCGGATGCAGAAAAGGCCCTGCCCATCAATCTCTTAGAGATACGAGCAGCCCGGTATGCCCTAGTAGCATGGACATCCAAACTCCAAGGGTCCCCTGTCAGAATTCAATCGGACAATGCCACAGCAGTGGCATATATCAATCATCAGGGTGGCACCAGGAGTCGTGCAGCCCAGAGGGAAGTAAATTGCATCCTGAAATGGGCAGAAAGATATGTCCTAGCCATATCCGCGGTATTCATTCCAGGAGTGGAGAATTGGAAGGCGGACTTTCTATGTCGCCAACAATTATGCCCAGGGGAATGGTCCCTTCACCCCGAGGTTTTCCGGACAATATGTCAGCGGTGGGGAACACCGGATGTAGATCTGCTAGCATCCAGATTCAACGTAAAGGTGGACAGGTTTGTCTCTTGGACAAGGGATCCCCTAGCTTGCGGCGCGGATGCCCTAGTGTCCCTTGGGATCAGTTCAAGCTGATATATGCATTCCCACCGCCACAATTGTTACCTCGATTACTCCACAGAATCAGGGTAGAAAAGAAACCAGTGATTCTGGTGGCTCCAGCGTGGCCCCGAAGAGCATGGTACGCGGAGATTGTAAAAATGTCTGTGGGGAGTCCTTGGACCCTCCCACATCGTCCGGACCTGCTTTCGCAAGGACCGATATACCACCCTTCCTTACCAGCCCTAGGTTTGACGGCCTGGCTATTGAAGCCCACATTCTAAAAAAGAGAGGTCTCTCTAATCCTGTGGTATCTACCATGATCAATGCCAGGAAGCCGGTATCCAGGCAGATCTCACTATAGAATCTGGAAGGCGTACATCGCCTGGTGTGAGGCCAAGAAATGGCATCCACGTAAGTACGTAATAGGTAGGATTCTGGACTTCCTACAGTGGGCTGTAGATAGGAAGCTTGCCTTGAGTACTATCAAGGGTCAGATTTCGGCCTTGTCAATATTTTTTCAGAGGCCCTTGGCTTCGCATTCACTAGTCAAAGCCTTTATACAAGGAGTGATGCGTATTAGCCCTCCGGTTAATATTCCCATATGTCCATGGGACTTAAACCTGGTTCTGTCGGTTCTACAGAAACAACCATTTGAACCATAACAGCATATTTCCCTGGTTCTTCTCACCAGGAAATTGATTTTTCTAGTAGCCATTTGTTCGGCTAAAAGAGTGTCGGAATTAGCCGCTATGTCCTGTAGGGAGCCATATCTGGTTATCCATAAGGACAGAGTAGTGTTACGTCCTCATCCAGCCTTTCTTCCTAAGGTGGTATCGAGGTTTCATTTGAACCAAGATGTGGTTCTTCCTTCTTTTTTCCCCAAACCTAGTTCAGTAGAGGAAAAATTATTACATTCTTTGGATGTAGTAAGAGCAGTTAAAGCTTATCTAAAAGCCACTGCTCAGATTCGCAGAACGGATACTTTGTTTATTCTGCCGGAAGGCCCCAGAAAGGGTCAGGCAGCGTCAAAATCTACGTTAGCCAAGTGGATTCGACAGGTCATTATGCAAGCCTATGGCTTGAGAAGGAGACCGCCTCCGTTCAAAGTTAGGGCGCACTCCACGAGAGCAGTTGGAACTTCATGGGCAGTGCATCACCAGGCCTCCCTGGCTCAAATCTGTAAGGCCGCAACATGGTCTTCAGTACACACGTTTACTAGGTTCTACCAGGTGGACGTTAGAAGTCAGGAGGATGTCGCCTTTGGGCGCAGTGTGTTGCAGGCCGCAAAAGATCCTCATGTCTGATAGCGCTTGGGCATTGCTTTAGGACATCCCACATAGTAATGACTATGCCGCTCTGTGTCCCGTGATGTACGAGGAAGAAAATAGGATTTTTATAACAGCTTACCTGTAAAATCCTTTTCTTGGAGTACATCACGGGACACAGAGCTCCCACCCCTCTTTTGGGGACACTTATTGCTTTGCTACAAAACTGAGGTGCTCCCGGATGGGAGGGGCTTATATAGGGGAGGGTACTTCCGGTTTGGAAGTTGCCAGTGCCAGCACCTGAAGGTAAACTATATAACCCACATAGTAACGACTATGCCGCTCTGTGTCCCGTGATGTACTCCAAGAAAAGGATTTTACAGGTAAGCTGTTATAAAAATCCTATTTTTCCGATCATCACAAGACTTCTCTGATGCGCAGGCATTCTTGACATTGGATCAGGAAGAGGAGGTAGCAACAACCGCCACTCAGCAGTCTGACGACAGTACCCAGATCAGCCCAAGGATGTTGGTCCCCGCTGTTGCTGCCTACTCCGAGATCTCTAATGTTAGTGGTGGGGAAGGTGACGTAGATGATGATGTGTCTATGGACGTCACGTGGGTGCCCACAAGAGAGGACCAGGAGGGGAGTTCAGAGGGAGAGATGGTCCAGCAGATAGGGAGGAGAGGCAGGCGGAACTTACATTGCACAGGAGGGACAAACAAGACTGCTAATGTATCAGGACTCAGAGCGAGCCATCAACCATGTACGGTCACATCTGGCGCTCCCAGGACGCCGGCACATGGCTCCGCAGTGTGGGCTTTTTTTAACGTGTCCGCTGCTGACAATAGTGTTGCCATCTGCAGCCTTTGCAGTCAACACATAAGTAGCGGTAAGCCCAACACTCACCTAGGGACGACCGCCTTAAGAAGGCACATGAACTCCCATCACCGAGCCCAGTGGGAGCAACGCTGTCAGAACCCACAAAGCCAAACTCCAGGCTCTCACCGTCCAGCCTCTTCTACTACTTCTCCTCTCTTCACAGTTGTCATCCACTCCACCTTCCATCATCCAGTCCGCAAGTTTATCTGGAAAAAGGCAGGCTTCCGTGGGCCAAATGTTCGAGTGTATAAGAATGATGATGCCGGATAACCCTCTTGCCCAACGGTTGACCGCTGGCTTGTCAGAACTCCTAGCCCGCCAACTACTGCCATATAAACTGGTGGACTCGGAGGCCTTTCAAAAATTTGTGGCCATTGGAACACCACAATGGAAGGTCCCAGGAAGGAAATATTTCTCCCAGAAGGGCATCCCAGAGCTATATGGCCATGTTCAGCGGCAAGTGAATGTATCTCTGGCACACAGTGTCGGTGCCAAGATACATCTGACCATAGACACGTGGTCTAGCAAACACGGGCAGGGAAGGTATATTACTTTTACTGTCCACTGGGTGAACCTTCTGACGGCCGTCAAGCATGTAACCCGTGGCACCCGTGTAGATTTGGTTTTACCGCCACGGATTGCATGCAGGCATGCCTCTTCTTCTCCTCCTCCTACTCCATCCTCCCTCTCCTCCTCGGCTGACTCCTCCTCTTCCACTGCTACCATCTCTTCCGCTGCGCCGCCCAAGATCCCCAGAACCTATTCGACAGGTGAGACGTTGCCATGCTGTGCTGCGTCTGTTGTGCCTGGAAGCCAAGAGCCACACTGGCCCTGCACTCCTTTCAGCTTTGCGTTCACAGGCAGATCAGTGGCTAACACCGCTCAATTTGACAGTTGGTAAAGTGGTGTGCGACAACGGTGCCAATCTGCTGAGCGCTTTGAAACAGGGCAAAATTACACACGTGCCATGCATGGCACACGTCTTGAACTTGGTCGTGCAGCGATTCGTTGTCAAATACCCTGGGGTCCAGGACGTCTTGCGGCAGGCAAGGAAAATCTCGAACCATTTCAGAAGATCTTACACGGCCATGGCTCGCCTTGCTGACATTCAGCGGCGACACAATCTGCCGGTCAGACGTCTTATTTGTGACTGCCCGACGCGATGGAACTCAACCTTGTATATGGTTGATAGGCTGCTCCAGCAGAAACGTGCAGTTAATGACTACCTGTACGAACTCTGCGCCAGAACAGGTTCTGGGGATCTTGTTTTTTTTTCACTGCGTCAGTGGCTGCTCATGCACGACGCATGCAGACTTTTGCGGCCATTTGATGAGATCACCAAACTGGTCAGTCGCAGCCATGGTGCCATCAGTGACATCGTACCTTATGCCTTCTTTATGGAGCGTGCATTGCGTCGTGTCATTGATCAAGCCGTCGAGGAGCAGGAGCAGGAAGATGAGGAAGTCGCAATGCTGGATGAATTCCCAGGGGGGGCTACTCTATCTGAGACAAGTCAACAACAGGAGTCTGAAGAGGAGTCAGAGGAGGATGGTGCTGGGGCGGATGAGGAGGAGCAAGAAGAGCATGCTTTAAACCTTTCTGGGATCCCTGCTGTTGTTGTTCGTGGATGGGGGGAGGAGATCGAGGACGACATTATCCTGGATGATGACGAGCAGGAGCCAGGCCACCACACTGCTTCCAGTTTAGTGCAAATGGGGGCCTTCATGCTCCAGTGTTTTAAGAGGGACCCCCGTATAAAAAGCATAAAGGGCAAGGACCATTACTGGGTGGCAACGTACTTGGACCCCCGGTACAAACAAAAAATGGCAGAAATGTTACCACCATCACAGAGGGCTGTCAGAATGGAGCACTTCCAGGCCTTGCTTCGAGAAATGCTGCATTCTGCTTTTGCGTGCGCTGGCAAAGGAATTTCCACTCCCAGAGGAACAGTTGTGGATACCAATCCAACAGCGCCTGCAAGAAGAGGGCGGTTTGAAGATGTCTTGGTCACTTCTGATATGAGATCATTCTTTCAGCTGACCCTTCGACAGGTCTCATCCGGATCCAGCATCAGGGAACGCCTAGACCGACAGGTGTCCGACTACATCGGATTAACGGCCGATGTGGACGCTCTGAGAAGTGATGAACCCCTGGACTACTGGGTGGGCAGGCTTGACCTCTGGCCAGAGCTTGCACAATTTGCAATGGAACTGTTGGCTTGCCCCTCGTCCAGTGTCCTGTCCGAAAGGACGTTCAGCGCAGCAGGGGGGATCGTGACCGATGAGCACACTCGCCTAGCTCACGACAGTGTTGACTACCTCACATTTATAAAAATGAATGAGGCATGGATCTCTGAGGAATTCAACACATGTGACCAGTAGACCATGTTTCATTCAAATTCCTCATGACAGGCCACAAATATCCACCACCACCTATAACAATTATTCATGGTCCCTGTCTTCTTGGGTAAATACAGCGGCATAAAAGGCCTTTTATTTATCCTGTGAATGCCTAATGTACCTCCAGCCACAGAATACAAAGTTCTTTGCTGTCAGATGAATGCCTGTTGGCTAATTTTTGGGGGCTGTACTGGCCGACACTTACTTCTTTATCCAGGCTGTGAATGCCTAATTTTTCAGACTGGAATTGAAAATCAATTCCGCTAAATTGTGGAACGGATGCGGACCCATTTTACAGACGTGTGAATGGACCCTATATGTATTTGACATGTATTTACCGGCTGCTGACTGTTCTGGCTGATTTAGGCCGAGCTATTCCTAATAAAACCGAGCAATATTACTTATAAAAAAAAAAAAACATTTATGGCAACTTTTCCAATAGCAGGATCATCTCCTGCACCCCCTTCATAGCCTGGCCTTGCGTCTCTTCCATGGCCTTCATGCGCTCCTGAATTGACAAAAAATTTCAGATAAAAAAAGAATGCTTGTCGTTGTCGATCTCAAATTTGCTTAATACTTCTGTTATGTCATTGTCCATGTTGTGGGACTATGTGTGCACAGCTAGTAATTAATTTGTGGCTGCAAATATGACCTGGAGGTTTTAAATTTTCACCTCCCATTGAAATGAATGGGGCCCGCCGCGAACCCGCGGTTCGCGAACATTTACCCGCGTTCGCGCACCGTCCCGGGAGATGTTCGTCCATCCCTAGTTAAACTGCCCTCATTTACAGACTGAAGTTAATTCCTTTGATCTAAAAGAGCTACATGTTACAATGTTTATCTCCACCTAAGGCTCCTTTCACACTTGTGCAACTTTTCCTGCGACTTGGGACTACAAAGTCGCATGACAAGTCCTACCCCATGATTTCCATTGAGTACCTTTCATATCGGTGCAACTTCAAATCCCTGCACTACTTTGGTCCGACTTTTTTTGCGAAGTTGAGATCCATAAATCTCAAGTTTACACAGGCATTCCCTGAAATCGCAGCAAAGTTGCACGACTTTCAAGTCGTGGCAGTGTGAAAGCTACCTTAGATGATGTGCTTGGGTGTAACTTCAATTTTTTACAATTAAAAAAAAATTAAAATAAAAATTCCATCACATACAGTATCTCAGAAAAGTCAGTACACCCCTCACATTTTTGTAAATATTTTATTATCTTTTCATGTGACAACACTGAGGAAATTACACTTTGCTACAATGTAAAGTAGTGAGTGTACAGATTGTATATTTGCTGTACCCTCAAAATAACTCAACACACAGCCATTAATGTCTAGACTGCTGGCAACAAAAGTGAGTACACCCCTAAGTGAAAATGTCCAAATTGGGCCCAAAGTGTCAATATTTTGTGTGGCCACTATCATTTTCCAGCACTGTCTTAACTCTCTTGGGCATGGAGTTCACCAGAGATGCACAGGTTGCCACTGGTGTCCTCATCTACTCCTCCATGACGACATCACGGAGCTGGTGGATGTTACAGACCTTCCGTTTGAGGATGCCCCACAGATGCTCAATAGGGTTTAGGTCTGGAGACATGCTTGGCCAGTCCATCACCTTTACCCTCAGCTTCTTTAGCAAGGCAGTGGTCGTCTTGGAGGTGTATTTGGGGTTGTTATAATATTGGAATACTGCCCTGCGGCCCAGTCTCTGAAGAGAGGGAATCATGCTCTGCTTCAGTATGTGACAGTACATGTTGGCATTCATGGTTCCCTCAATGAACTGTAGCTCCCCAGTGCCGGCAGCACTCATACAGCCCCAGACCATGACACTCCCACCACCATGCTTGACTGTAGGCAAGACACACTTGTCTTTGTACTACTCACCTGGTTGCCGCCACACATGCTTGACATTGTCTGAACCAAATAAGTTTATCTTGGTCTCATCAGACCACAGGACATGGTTCCAGTAATGTCCTTAGTCTGCTTGTCTTCAGCAAACTGCTTGTGGGCTTTCTTGTGCATCGTCTTTAGAAGAGGCTTCCTTCTGGGATGACAGCCATGCAGACCAATTTGATGCAGTATGGTCTGAGCACTGACAGGCTGACCCCCCACCCCTTCAACCTCTGCAGCAATGCTGGCAGCTCATATGTCTGTAGCGGGGTATCGTTTTACCCGCAGGACTACATTTCCCGGTATGCTTTGCGGCACCCAGGGTGCCATTCCCCGCGCAAGGACTGCTGGGGTGGACTTTAAAAGGGAGAGGTGGGGCTCGGCTCGGTCTCTCTGATCGCCGCCCTCCTTGCAAGAGGATCTCCTGCACTCAGCTGCTGCACGCGCCAGGCCTGAAACCTGGGTCTCGTGCTCCTTTTCCAGAGAGTTCCTGTTCCGCTGGGGAGTCTGCAGAGCATCCGATCCACCTGAGGTGCCATCATCTTCTGAAGGACCGAGGACTCGGTGCATCGTGGGCCGCTGTGACGCCACTCACAGTAGCGGAGGAACCGGACAGGAGTCGGTCCGGTTTGGGTGAGAGAGCGCCTGCTCGAAACCTTAAATCACTAACTTCGCCTAGGCTTTCTATTGAATAGTTATACTTTGGGGAGACTGTTGTCCTGAACTGAGCTTGCCAGTCTCTCCAGTTGCCAAGTTAACGTTTATCTACAACCCAATTTTGGATTACAATTTGTTTCTCTATGTGCACCACCGTCAGTTGCTAGCGAAGATTCCTCACCAAACTATACCCACAGTTATAGTCAGGCCTGACTGGGTAGTTAGGACATTGCTGGGCGCCATTTCTTTGCTCACGAGGGAGGATAGCTGCAGCGGGGTAATACCATTTTCTTGCCTAACTGAGTGTCATTTGCATGTAATGCGTACACCGTTATTGCAGGGATCTGCATGAGTATATTGCACTCAAATTGCTCTTTTATATCGTTGCTTACAGTAAACCGTTATAGTTAATTCATTTGGTTGTGAGTGTCAATTATTACGCTGGTATCGAAAAGGGGGTTGTGCTGTGTATTATGTATGCATACCTCCCAACTGATTGGTTTTACCCGCATAGGCTCCTCCTTCCCGCAGTCCCGCGAGAGTGTCATCTTTCCCGCACAGCAGGAAGCATGCATGAAGAGGAGGAAACAGCAACCAGCAGGTAAGCGGTAAGCCCCCCCCCCCCCCAGATTGGTGGTCAAAACAGTGTGCACCCCCCCCCCCCCGCTCAACAACTTTCATTAGCAGGGGAGATCTGAATGTCCCGCGGCGGGACTTTTGAAAGTTGGGAGGTATGTGTATGTATAGAGATAGTACAGTTATATCACTACTTTCTCCCTTTTCTAACTGTGTCACGAGAGAAGCAGCCCTCTTAAGCTGATGGTATTATCGCTACATGTCTATTTCCCAAAGACAACCTCTGGATATGACGCTGAGCACGTGCAGTCAACTTCTTTGGTCGACCATGGCGAGGCCTGTTCTGAGTGGAACCTGTCCTGTTAAACTGTTAAACTGCTGTATGGTCTTGGCCACTGCGCTGCAGCTCAGTTTCAGGGTCTTGGCAATCTTCTTATAGCCGAGGCCATCTTTATGTAGAGCAACAATTATTTTTTTACTGCTCCCCATTCACACCTGAGACCTGGTAAAACTAATGAGTCACATGACACCGGGGAGGGAAAATGGCTAATTGGGCCCTATTTGGACATTTTCACTTAGGGGTGTACTCACTTTTGTTGCCAGCAGTTTAGACATTAATGGCTGCGTGTTGAGTTATTTTTAGTGGACAGCAAATTTACACTGTTATACAAGCTGTACAC
The DNA here is from genome assembly GCA_029206835.1 of Rana muscosa. Classification (NCBI taxonomy): domain Eukaryota; kingdom Metazoa; phylum Chordata; class Amphibia; order Anura; family Ranidae; genus Rana; species Rana muscosa. Next base: position 176,826,300 of record CM055128.1, on the reverse strand, counting down.
TCACTACTTTACATTGTAGAAAAGTGTAATTTCTTCAGTGTTGTCACATGAAAAGATATACCGTATTTTCCGGACTATAAGACGCACCCTTTTCCCCCAGAATTATGGGGGAAAATGTCCCTGCGTCTTATAGTCCGAAAACATGACAGGCCCCGCCCCCCGGCCGTCGCTGGCACCGCCCCTGCCATCCGCTCTCATCGCTCCCTGTCGCCGCTGGAATTCCCTGACCGCCGCCACTGGCTCTGCCCCCCCGCCGCCGCTGGCAAAGCCCCTTACACTGCTCGCATTGCGGCGAATACAATTAGAGCTGCTCTCTCTTTCTTTTCTCCCTTTGGCTTACAGAAAGGGAAGGGGGCGGCGGGGGATATACAGACAGCCCGCAGCTCTCCTCTCCCTGTCACAGCGCCGCTGCCGAGTTCTCTGGCAAATAGAGCAGCGGCCCGCTGTTTCCCTCCCCATGATTGGCCACAGCAGAGGGCCAATCAGAAGACACTGGGGGCATCATGGGAAATTAAGTCACTGCAGAGTTCTGGCACCAGTTCCCCCAGCATGCAAGCACTCTGCTCGAGGGGAGGGAGGGGGTGTTTCAAGAGGAGCAAAAGAGAATACTCTGCTGGGGGACAGCACCAGAGAGCCACGCTGTACCCCGCACCACCAGAGAGCCACGCTGTACCCCGCACCGCCAGGGAGCCACGCTGTACCCCGCACCGCCAGGGAGCCACACTGTACCCCGCACCGCCAGGGAGCCACACTGTACCCCGCACCGCCAGGGAGCCACGCTGTACCCCGCACCGCCAGGGAGCTACGCTGTACCCCGCACCGCCAGGGAGCCACGCTGTACCCCACACCGCCAGGGAGCCACGCTGTACCCCACACCGTCAGGGAGCCACGCTGTACCCCGCACTGCCAGAGAGCCACGCTGTACCCGCACCGCCAGAGAGCCACGCTGTACCCGCACCGCCAGAGAGCCACACTGTATCCGCACCGCCAGAGAGCCACGCTGTACCCACACCACCAGCGAGGGAGCCACACTGTTCCCGCACCACCAGAGAGGGAGCCACACTGTAACCGCTGTACCGGCACCACCAGAGAGGGAGCCACATTGTACCGGCACCACCAGAGAGGGAGAAAGACCGAGCCACTGCCAGGATACAGACATGCTACACTACTGACTAGAGTCACCCCGGGCAACCCAGAGTGAGCGAACCTCCAGCCAGAGGGATCACTGTTGCGATTTCGCTGGGTCTGGTAAGAGGGCCTGTTGGCCATTATCCATTACTATTCCCAGGGACTGAGCCATTAGGAAGTGCCTAACCTGATATCCTCTAGGCCTTATTGACTGCCACAACGTCCCTCTCTGTCCTCTTCCCATGGCGTCCCCTCTGTCCTCTTCCCACGGCGTCCCCTCTGTCCTCTTTCCACGGCGTCCCCTCTGTCCTCTTTCCACGGCGTCCCCTCTGTCCTCTTTCCACGGCGTCCCCTCTGTCCTCTTTCCACGGCGTCCCCTCTGTCCTCTTCCCACGGCGTCCCCTCTGTCCTCTTCCCACGGCGTCCCCTCTGTCCTCTTCCCACGGCGTCCCCTCTGTCCTCTTCCCACGGCGTCCCCTCTGTCCTCTTCCCACGGCGTCCCCTCTGTCCTCTTCCCACGGCGTCCCCTCTGTCCTCTTCCCACGGCGTCCCCTCTGTCCTCTTCCCACGGCGTCCCCTCTGTCCTCTTCCCACGGCGTCCCCTCTGTCCTCTTCCCACGGCGTCCCCTCTGTCCTCTTCCCACGGCGTCCCTCTGTCCTCTTCCCACGGCGTCCCTCTGTCCTCTTCCCACGGCGTCCCTCTGTCCTCTTCCCACGGTGTCCCTCTGTCCTCTTCCCACGGTGTCCCTCTGTCCTCTTCCCACGGTGTCCCTCTGTCCTCTTCCCACGTTGTCCCTCTGTCCTCCTCCCACGATGTCCCTCTGTCCTCTTCCCACGGCGTCCCCTCTGTCCTCTTCCCAGGGTGTCCCTCTGTCCTCTTCCCATGAAGATGACAGGGCGGGTCTTAAAAAGGAAGGGGTGTGACCTTGACAGGAAGGGGTGTGTCATATTTAAATTAGGGGGTGCGCAAGTTTAGTCAGGCCTAGGGCAGCACAAAACCTAAATACACCACTGATGGCATGGTCACTCTGCGTTTACTATGGCAATGGTCACTCTGCGTTTACTATGGCTATGGTCACTCTGCGTTTACTGTGGCATGGTCACTCTGCGTTTACTGTGGCATGGTCACGCTGCGTTTACTATGGCAATGGTCACGCTGCGTTTACTATGGCAATGGTCAGGCTGCGTTTACTATGGCAATGGTCAGGATGCATTTCATGGGCACTGGAAAATATTTTAGTTCACCATTTGGTTCAGAATATTTTTTTTCTTGTTTTCCTTCTCTAAAACCTAGGTGCGTCTTATGGTCAGGTGCATCTTATGGTGCGAAAAATACGGTAATAACATATTTACAAAAATGCGAGGAGTGTACTCACTTTTGAGAGATATTGTATGGAAAAAGTCCCCCTATTTGATGATTTTTATTTTTTTTGGTGACAGGTTCTCTTTAATGAGACATCCAGGGTGTAAAATACCCTGCATGTCTTCCCTGTGCTCCACTGAATGTAATGTAATGCACATCACACTGCGTTATATTTTCACTGGCCCTAATGACCCTGAAAATTCCGGTTCAACAACTAGTAGGGCAGGAGAGCTGACATGTTTTTTTTTTTTTCCTTTTTAATTATACACACTTCACACTCTTGAGCATTGTTTCTGCACATAGGTGATAATAACACTAACCCTTATTAGTACAGCATTACAGGGACAGTTTTTTTTTTCTCCATGACCTCATATAGCGTTGTTTTATTTTCTGATCCTGTTGAAACTCAAGTTGAAGGAACTTGTGGCTAAATGTACATGTGTGACTTTTGATCCTTTTCTGTAAAATGGGTAGACTTAAAGCGGATCTCCACCCTAAAGTGGAACTTCCGCTCATCGGAACCCTCCCCCCCCCTCCAGTGTCACAATTGACACCTTTTAGGGGGGAGGGGGGTGAAGATACCTGTCTAAGACAGGTATTTGCACCCACTTCCGGGAGTCCTCTCTGCGGGAAATCTGCAGTACGTCACTTCCCGCAGAATACCCGTTGTGTTCTGGGAGACACTCGGCTCCCAGAACACACGGGGACCAGTGAGAACGGGGCAGCGCGACTCGCGCATGCGCCGTAGGGAACCGGGCAGTGAAGCCGCAAGGCTTCACTTCCTGGTTCCCTCACCGAGGATGGCGGTGGGGGCAGCAGAGTGACGAGCGATTGCTCGTCCTCTGCTGCGGACGTTGCTGGACTCCAGGACAGGTAAGTGTCCTAATATTAAAAGTCAGCAGCTACTGTAGCTGTAGCTGCTGGCTTTTAATATTTTTTTTTCGGCGGAGCTCCGCTTTAAAGAACAGTTGGAGGGCTTCACTTTCTCTTCCATATAGTCCATCAGCTGTAGGGCTGTAGCCACCCTCTCTCTTGCTCACTCCTGAGTATGGACTATGGGATTTGTAGTGTGCCTAGAGCGGTGCACATGACCGCAATTGATGTGCGCTGCTAATTCCAAAAAAACAGGCATGTGGGGGAAAAGGAGAGGCTTGGGAGCTCAAGGAGGCAGAAACATTTTTATGAAAAATAGATTACAGTAGTATTAAGTATTGGGTGCGTATGGATTATATTTGGAGAATAAGGATATCATTTAGTGCCACCTTAAAGTGATCTTTATTTTTATTTTTTTCTAATTTTGCACAAAGCAGTGGCTTACCTCCTCATTGAAACCCCCCCCCCCCCCCCCCCCCAGTGCTGTGTGCTTCTCCTTCCTGTGGGTACTTCCCCAAGCCAGGCTGTGTGTATCCATAGACACACAAAGGAATATGACAGAGACTAAAATATAGCAGAGCGCCTTAAAGAACATCACCTTTCTCCCAGCAGTTTACAATTTACCTTTTGCACCATTTCTGTAGCAGTGCAGCTAAAAATCTCTCTATTTAATACAATCACAGACCTAAGGAAGACAAATAATGTAACATTTACTGAAAAAGATACGTGCACTTTAACCTGTCTCCCTCAAACTGGCCTCATTCAATAAAATGGGGAAGGATGAGACCATTTGTTAGGTTATTATTACTGTCTGTGACTTCCTGCCCTGGTGACAACTGCTCCCTTCTTTCCTTGTCCTGATAAACTTTACAAGTCCATCCAAAATGAAAATAAAACATTGGGTGGAGTGTGGCTTTAACAATAACATGGTATGGGGTAAACGAGTTTGTTGAAAGGCAACTGTAAAGTGCACTGGTTCTTTATGATAAATACTTCAGTAACTTCTCTAGCATGCTTCTTTCTTTTCTTCTTTTGTGTGATGGTACGACGACCTACCACCGTTCATGATGGGTCGTATTGTATTAGGATGGTCATTAGGGATGGGAGAAAGCAGTTCGGCCCGAGTATGAGTTTGGGCCAAACACTGGCTGTTCGCACGTTCGCCAAACAACCGAATCATCAGGGCGTTCGACCTTTTGTTCGGCCCGCCGAATGACCACAATGCACTGCGCCGCCGCACAGTGCATTAAAAGCCCTGATTGGCTAAAGCACTGAAAGCTTTGCCCAATCAGGGCACAGAGCACTGTCGGAGCCATGATTGGATGCTGTCATGATGACTCTATCCAACCATGGCTCATTGCTGTTAGTCCCACCCCACGCTAAAAAAGTATTCTTTCAATAGTGCCCATTTTCATTGTGATATTGCTGTGGAAAGAGATAGAACAGGGCTCTGTTCAGTGCTATTAGATGGTTAGTGTGCTATTCTGATTCTATTGTCAGTATAATATCAGTTTAGTGTTAAAGTGGAGTTCCACCCTGATTTTTTATTTTTTTCCCAAAAATCAAAAAAAAGAAAAAAAGAAAATCGAAAAAAAAAAATAATAATATTAATACTCATCAGAAAGGGCAGTTGCTATGCAGAACTAGCTCTTCTGCCTCTTCCTCCACCGCGGTGGTCTTCTTCCACGTCCTCTGTCGCAATGTCTTCTGGTGAATGGGACGCGCTGCCTTCTGGGAACTGTGTGTTTCCCAGGAGGCAGCCGCCCATTCACAAAGCGTTGTGCGAGTCGCGCATGCGCAGTAGGAAACTGTTTCCCTTAGTCAGGATGGAGGCGCCAGGACCGAGCGATTGCCGTCGGGGGCCCAATATCGCGGGCGCCTAGGACAGGTAAGTGTCCTTATTAAAAGTCAGCAGCTACAGTGTTAGTAGCTGCTGACTTTAAAAAAAAAAAATTGCGTGTGGAGCTCCGCTTTAATGTAGGCATAGTTCAGTGTGAGTGTAGTGCGACCATTCATCTTTACATTAGTGTGAATGTAGGGATAGTTCAGTCAGTGTGAGTGTAGTGACCATTTAACACAGTATATTTCAATGCGTTACTGCAATTTTAATGCCGTACAGTTCAGTGTGTTAATGCAAGTTTAACGCCATATGTTTTAGTGCGTTACGTGTCGTTTAATGCAGTGCGTTACTGCACATTTTAATGCAGTATATTTTAGTGCGTTACTGCAAGTTTAACCTACCCGAATTTAATTTTAAACATCTGGTGACCTTACTCTTGAGGAGCCCAAGGGTGTCACAGAACCCTGGTTAAGAATGAATGTTTTAAATGTTCTCTTCTGTGTAAACATCTAATGTGAAAAACGGTTTAAACATAATTGTACTACAGTCCGATCATGTATTGGTATAAAGCAATTGTAACATACTAATATCAACTGAAAGAGATATTGATTGGATGGATTAGAACAATGGTCTCCAAACTGCGGCCCGAGGGCCGGATGCGGCCCTTTGCTTGCCTTTATCCGGCCCTTGGGGCAGTGTCCCTCCCACTGATACGAGACACTATTCTGACATCTGACAGTGGAGCACCATTTCTCCCACTGACACCACTAATGGGGCACTATTCTTCCCTATGATACCATATGTTTAGTCCCACTGATGCTTGAAAAATTTCCACCCCCCCCGCTGGCCAAAGTCCGGCCCTCCAAGAGTCTGAAGGACAATAAACCGGCCCTTTGTTTAGAATGTTTGGAGACCCCTGGATTAGAACATCATCAAACAATAACTAAAATTTTCCACCAACTTGGCAGTGTTCCATTTTTTCTGCACATATTCCTCTGTAGATTTTACAATGGTTGTGTCAGATACGATGTTCACAAGCCCCTGTATATGACTCCCTTGGGGCTGAAACACATCTAGGGCTCGGTTTAGTAGTGCGTAGTTCATATTCTTCTAAATTCTGACTAGACTGTTTTGATTATTCTGTAAAGGAGAGCGAAGTGCATTGAGCTGCCTCTACCAATTAGAAGTGAGTACTGTAGCTGGATCTGCAGTATTCTGAATTCTGATTTGTTGCCCTGAATGCTATAATTTGCACGTAGTTAGATTTGGTTCTTCATTCTGGTTGTATGGCCATCCATTAGATTGTGAAAGCATCTGACATTAAATTATATGCAATGTACAGTAATATATACAGGCCAAATCCAGGCTTGAAGATCAAATGAGATCTTCAAGGTTTTTTTCTTTAGAAGCTGGGTGGGAGGGTGGGAGGTCTTACTTCAAAGGTTTATGACCATGAAAGTGAAAGGGGGATGAATTTATATATTTTTTCTTCTCTGGAATTGGGTCAAGGGGACAAGAAAAGACTGTTACAAGTGGGGCAATTTTACATTCAACAGCTTAATTTTTATTTCAATTGTATGATCTAGAAACAATTTTGGTGTTGGCTCAAAATATTTATATTTTTCCTCATTCTTATTTTGCATATTAAAACATCTGTTGGATGGTAATCATTCCTCAAACTTTATTAACATTAGTGAAATTCACATTGAATCATCATATGAATCTTTTATTCCTGTCATTAGGGATATATTGAAATGAAGGCTTTAATGTGCCATGCTGACAGAAAGCTCCAGAGCGTTGGTGGAGTAGTTCCACTCTAATGCTGCGTACACACGACCGTTTTTCATGACGATAAAACTGCCATTTTTTAGATTGGTTGTAAAAACCGGTCGTGTGTATGCTCCATAGCAGTTTTCTTGACGAGAAAACTGCCCGCAAAAAAAATTAGAACCTACTCTATTTTTTCTCGTTGTTTTTCCCGTCATTCTTTTTCTCGTTGCGAAAAACGGGCGTGTGTATGCTCAGAATCAAGTATGAGACAGGAACGCTCATTCTGGTAAAATTAGCGTTTGTAATGGAGATGGCACATTCGTCACGCTGTAACGGACTAAAAAGCGCGAATCGTCTCTCCCCAAACTTTACTAACACGAGATCAGCAAAAGCAGCCCAAAGGGTGGCGCCATTCGAATGGAACTTCCCCTTTTATAGTGCCGGCGTACGTGTTGTACGGCGCCACGCTTTGCTCAAGCGTTTTTTTCCATGAACGTGTGTATGCAAGGCAGGCTTGAGAGGAATCACGTCGAGAAAAACGTTGGTTTTTTGCATGACAGGAAAAACGATGGTGTGTACGCGGCATAAGGCTCGCTTCATACTGCTGCGCTGTGAATTTGTTCCGTTTTTTGTCCTGTGTGAGGTGCGAATTTACTGTGATTTTACCGCAAATTTCAGGAGTTGGACATGGCTGCGATTTGATGTTCTAGCCTATGGAATCATAATGTAAAAAAAAAAAGGTGTTAACTTCCTGTGTACTTCCTGGTTTTTGTGGAGAGTAGTGTGGTGGAATTCGCACATGGTTGCACTACACTCACATGTGAACCATCAATGCGATTCCAGAACGATTTACATTGATGTCTATGGAGACTAAATTCGCAACGCAACGCTGTAAACTCGCACAAGACCCTTTTATTTTTTATCGCATTTGTAGAGGAATCGCAACGCATGTATGAGAATGACCGTCATTGAAAACAATGACTTTATGGATGACATGCGAATTTAGAATGTTTTTGACGCATCACATTCGTTATGAACTCGCATCAGTGTGAATCAGGTCTTAAGTTGGCTATAGATTGAAATTCAGCCTGTTAAGCAGGGACTAGCTGAATTTCTTTCTCGTACATCACGGGACACAGAGCGACATAGTCATTACTAATGGGTTATATAGTTACCGTCAGGTGCTGGCACTGGCAACTTCCAAAACCGGAAGTACCCTCCCCTATATAAGCCCCTCCCATCCGGGAGCACCTCAGTTTTTTGCCAGTGTCTAAGGTGTTGGCCAAGAAGAAACATGTGTTTTTCACTGAGCTTGCGTACAGGTTCTTTTGGGCCTCAGTAAGCTATTCCGGATCCGACCAAAAAAGCTTCATAGCTAAACGGTCGGTACCCGGGCCTTGCAGAGAAGAGCAAGGTTCTGCCTGTAATGCTTCTCTTAGGAGAGCTGGACCCTGGGATCCAGAGCTCTGGTCATACCCACGACCAAGATGTTTTCTGTGCAGGGTGCTATACAGGTCCAGGGGAGTGGAATCCTTGGGAACCCGGTCCCTGAAGGTTTGATTACAATGCCTGCCGTGATAGGTGAAGTTTGGGCTTTTGTGGACCAAACAAAGTCCTGCGGCGGGGAACAGGTAAGTGGGGGCCCCCAGGAACTTGGTTCTATTGGGGGACCCCCAAGCCTAATTTGTCTTTCTGTCTGTTACCTAACGGTATTCCCGCTAATATCTGTGCATGCCTGTAACTACTAAAAAAATGTAATAATTTTTAATGGTGGTCAAGAAAAAAAAAAAAAAAAAAGAATTTTTTTTTATATATGTTTAGTATATTAAACTGCGGTACCTGTGTTTGTCCACTAGAGGCCGCTGTGGAATGTTTTTCTTGTCATATGGACTAGTTTCTTCTCAGAGAGCAAAGTCCAGGCAGCTGGTGAGTTCTCCTACAGGAAACTGTTTCCTCTGCCATGTTGCAGTGTTCGTCTATCCCCCGGCCTGCGGCAAAGGGGGCCCTGGCTCCTGTCCCTGGTTTCCATGTTTGAAAATTAGCGCCGAGGCGCACGTGGCCGCGCGCGTGCGCGTGCACACGCCTCTATATATAGAGGTGGCCGGAAAAAGGGGCGGGGCCTGGGGGATGACGCTCTGTGCGCGCCGCAGCGCTTCTGCGCATGTGCGGGCGTCCCAGCAGGTTTTTAAAAAGCCACATTATTGCAGTAAGCTGGCTATGAAGTACAGAGACAGAGCTGGCAACATTTAAAGGCATACAGCATAGCGGTTGATACAGGCATCCCCTAGAAAGGCACATTAGTAGACACCAACTGTGATATAGCAGCAATTGTGCTAGACTATTCTCAGTAAAAGTGGTGTATTACGGCTGGAATACCTCAGCTTTAGGCTTAGGAATATGCCGTCCAGTAGCTCCGGAACTGAATCTTCCAGGAAGCGAAGGGGGTCTCATCGGGCTCTGAGGATCTTGGGCATACTCCTGCTGCACCAGTCTCCCCTGAAGTTCAGAGGTAAGTGACCGTAGAGACCCCGCAGGGGTACTTGGTACTGTGGCTGTCCTCAGTCACCTGCTCCTGTGTATGTAACAGAGGAGGTTTTTTCCTCAGCTCTGGGAGGATTAGAGAGAGATTGTCAACATTTATCGCTGCCTCCCTGTCAGGGAAAGCACGCCCGATCTCCGTCTCCTCCTTCAGAGTGCCTGTTAGCAGAGCAACAGTCCCATACAGGGATCGACCTGCCTGAAGGGGATCAGGATAAGGTTGATTCTGTTATAGAGGAATCAACAGTGGGGGAACCTTTTCTCAGCATCTCAAGCTGAAAGATTATGGGTTCAGTCTCTGACTAACATGGTCCGATCAGCATTTAAAAATGCACCTTGCGGAACCATCAACCACTACTGTATCCTCGTTGGGGTCGCTAGAAGCCCCCAGACTGTTTGTTCTTTTCCACTTCACCCTTTACTGAAAGGGCTCATTTACCAGGATTGGGAACGTCCTGAGAAAATATTTATTCCCCCAAGAGATTTCCGGTGGTCTATCCCATGGAGGATAAGTTCATCAAAAAAAAAAAAAAAAAAATGGAAGGTCCCTACAGTGGACGCAGCCATCTCTTGTATGTATAAATCACTGACATGTCCAGTGGATAATGTCCAAATGTTCAAGAACCCAATAGATAAAAGATTGGAGTCCTTATGAAAATCTGCTTGGTGATACAACCAGCAGTAGCAGCTATTGGGGTCTGCTAAGCAGTGAAGGATCAGTTGAAACAGGTCTTGAGGGACTTGACAGATCAGCAGGCTTTGCCCTAGCTGATCTACCTAGAGCCTTAGGCTTTGCGGTTGACGCCATAGAGGATTCAGTCCATCAGGCCTCCCGCCTTACGCTGTCTATAGTACATATGCGTAGGCTCCTATGGCTCAGAAACTGGTCTGCTGAAGCTCCCTGTAAAGAATGGCTGGTTAGCGTCCCATTTCATGGTGAACGCTTATTCAGGGAAAACCTGGACAAATATATCCAGAAAATTTCCAGCGGTAAAAATACGCTCTTGCCGGTTAAAAGCAGAGTTAGAGGTCCCTCTTTAAGAGGCCTGCTTCTCCAGTCCCTGGGGCATCGGCTGTGTAACAGTTCCGACGGCCTCCTCGGTCAAATCCCGGGGGTAAAAAACAGGGACAGTAGCAGGGTAATGAGAAACCCTGGGTCAGGGGAGGTACAAAACCTCCCCCAAAGTTAAATTCATTGAAGCCCCCACTCAGTCGGGTGGGGGGAGGACTCCAGTTGTTCGCAAAGAGACCTGGCGGGACACGATCAAGACAGATAGGTGCTCTCCGCAGTAGGTTTGGGATACAGTTTGGAGTTAAAAGACTCTCCTCCTTCCCATTTTGAGGTCAAACGTGCCAAGGGATCCCCGGAAGAGAGAGTCCCTCCTGTTGGCACTAGAACAACTATTGCTCCAAGGAGTAATTATGGAGGTTCCCCTGGAAGAATGAGGGTTCGGGTTTTACTCAAACCTCTTTACAGTCCCGAAGCAAACGCGGACGGGAGGCCCATATTAATTTTAAAAGGGCTATACAAATTCCTGTATATCAGGACTTTCCGATGGAGTCGATCCGATCGGTGGCCACTGCCCTACAAGGGGAGGATTGGTTAGCCACGATCGACATCAAAGATGCTTATTTGCACATTCCCATCTTTCCAGTCCACCAAAAATTTCTACGCTTTGCAGTAGAAGGGCGCCATTTTCAGTTCAGAGCCTTACCCTTCGGTTTGGCCACAGCACCAAGAGTGTTTACAAAAATTCTGGCCTTTTATTGGCCAATCTAAGAACACAAGGTGTAATGATAATGGCATATCTGGATGACTTGTTGCTGATAGACCACTCAGTGAAAAAACTAGACGTGGTCGTTCACAAGACGATCAAGTATCTGGAATCTCACGGTTGGATTATCAACCGAGACAAGTCAGCCCTAAAAACCAGCAAAAGTCTGGAATACTTGGGGCTAAGGTTGGATTCAGGCCAGAGAAAAATATTCTTGCCTCGAGGAAAGGTGTTGTCTTTGAAAGATTTGATCCACTTAGTGGGTACAAAAAAGACAGCCGTCCATACGCCTGTATATGAGGCTGCTGGGAAAAATGGTGGCATCATTCGAAGCAGTACCCTACGGTCAATTCCATTCAAGGAATTTGCAAGGGGCCATACTGTCAGCCTGGAACAAAAAAGTTCAGGCCCTAGACTTACAATGTCCTTGTCCCCTTCCGTTCGCAAGAGCCTCCGTTGGTGGTTGGTTCCCCAGAATCTGGAAAAAAGGAAATCCTTCAGTCCGATTTCTTGGAAGGTGGTCACTACAGATGCCAGCCTTATAGGCTGGGGAGCAGTACTGGAGCAATAGTCTCTCCAGGGCAGATGGTCGGATGCAGAAAAGGCCCTGCCCATCAATCTCTTAGAGATACGAGCAGCCCGGTATGCCCTAGTAGCATGGACATCCAAACTCCAAGGGTCCCCTGTCAGAATTCAATCAGACAATGCCACAGCAGTGGCATATATCAATCATCAGGGGGGCACCAGGAGTCGTGCAGCCCAGAGGGAAGTAAATTACATCCTGAAATGGGCAGAAAAATATGTCCCAGCCATATCTGCGGTATTCATTCCAGGAGTGGAGAATTGGAAGGCGGACTTTCTAAGTCGCCAGCAATTAGGCCCAGAGGAAGGGTCCCTTCACCCCGAGGTTTTCTGGAGAATATGTCAGCGGTGGGGAACATCGGATGTAGATCTTCTAGCATCCAGATTCAACGCAAAGGGGGACAGGTTTGTCTCTCGGACAAGGGATCCCCTAGCTTGCGGCTCGGATGCCCTAGTGTTCCCTTGGGATCAGTTCAAGCTGATATATGCATTCACACCGCCACAATGGTTACCTCGATTACTCCGCAGAATCAGGGTAGAAAAGAAACCAGTGATTCTGGTGGCTCCAGCGTGGCCCCGAAGAGCGTGGTACGTGGAGATTGTAAAATGTCAGTGGGGAGTCCTTGGACTCTCCCACATCGTCCGGACCTGCTTTCGCAAGGACCGATATACCACCCTTCCTTACCAGCCCTAGGTTTGACGGCCTGGCTATTGAAGCCCACATTCTAAAATAGAGAGGGCTCTCTAATTCTGTGGTATCTACCATGATCAATGCCAGGAAGCCGGTATCCAGGCAGATCTACTATAGAATCTGGAAGGCGTACGTCGCCTGGTGTGAAGCCAAGAAATGGCATCCACGTAAGTACGTAATAGGTAGGAGTCTGGACTCCCTACAATGGGCTGTAGATAGGAAGCTGGCCTTGAGTACTATCAAGGGTCAGATTTCGGCCTTGTCAATATTTTTTCAAAGGCCCTTGGCTTCGCATTCACTAGTCAAAGCCTTTATACAAGGAGTGATGCGTATTAGTCCTCCGGTTAATATTCCCATATGTCCATGGGATCTAAACTTGGTTCTGTCGGTTCTACAGAAACAACCATTTGAACCATTACAGCATATTTCCTTGGTGCTTCTCACCAGGAAATTGATTTTTCTAGTAGCCATTTGTTCGGCTAAAAGAGTATCGGAATTAGCAGCTATGTCCTGTAAGGAGCCATATCTGGTTATCCATAAGGACAGAGTAGTGTTACGTCCTCATCCAGCCTTTCTTCCTAAGGTGGTATCGAGGTTTCATTTGAACCAAGATGTGGTTCTTCCTTCTTTTTTCCCCAAACCTACTTCGGTAGAGGAAAAGTTATTGCATTCTTTGGATGTAGTAGGAGCAGTTAAAGCTTATCTAAAAGCCACTGCTCAGATTCGCAGAACGGATACTTTGTTTATTCTGCCGGAAGGCCCCAGAAGGGGTCAGGCAGCGTCAAAATCTACTTTAGCCAAGTGGATTCGACAGGTCATAATACAAGCCTATGGCTTGAGAAATAGACCGCCTCCGTTCAAAGTTAGGGCGCACTCCACGAGAGCAGTTGGAACTTCATGGGCAGTGCATCACCAGGCCTCCCTGGCTCAAATCTGTAAGGCCGCAACATGGTCTTCAGTACACACGTTTACTAGGTTCTACCAGGTGGACGTTAGAAGTCAGGAGGATGTCGCCTTTGGGCGCAGTGTGTTGCAGGCCGCAAAAGATCCTCATGTCTGATAGCGCTCAGCTTATATATGGTGTATCCCCCCCCTCATTTGGCATTGCTTTAGGACATCCCATTAGTAATGACTATGTCGCTCTGTGTCCCGTGATGTACGAGAAAGAAAATAGGATTTTTATAACAGCTTACCTGTAAAATCCTTTTCTTGGAGTACATCACGGGACACAGAGCTCCCGCCCCTCTTTGGGGACACTTATTGCTTTGCTACAAAACTGAGGTGCTCCCGGATGGGAGGGGCTTATATAGGGGAGGGTACTTCCGGTTTTGGAAGTTGCCAGTGCCAGCACCTGACGGTAACTATATAACCCATTAGTAATGACTATGTCGCTCTGTGTCCCGTGATGTACTCCAAGAAAAGGATTTTACAGGTAAGCTGTTATAAAAATCCTATTTTTGATCAGCGTATGGTCGTCCCTGCTTGATAGAAAGAAGTTGCTTGTTTGATCATCTCCTGTCCAAAGGGCCTGCTGGACAGGGCCCGTTTGCCCCGCTGGCCAGTGAATTGGTCGAGAAGTCTCAGGCACCTTCAGCCCGAGGCTGTAGTGTTCCAGGTAGGCCCAGTACCTTCAACTGGGTCTACAGCTAAACCATTGGAGTCCCAGGGAACCCGAGGGAGGGTGGCCCGCTCTGAAAGAGAGGAAACCAGGGGAGGACCTGTCCGGAGGATCGGTGAAGGAAGTCACTGTCTCAGGAGAGGCCTGTTTGCCTATCAGAGGGAAGGATTCCATGAGTTGCACAATAGCGCCTGTGATGTGCCCCATTAGCACCTATGGTCTCTAAAGGTTGCAGGCGTTAAAGAGTTCTAGATTCAGGAACTAAAGGACTCTGTGGCAGAGGATCTTCTGAACTTGTCTTTGAAGGGGACTAAATCTGAAGTAACTGTTCGTGCTCCACTCCAGCTGCTAGAACTGTGAGAGGGATCTATCCGGGTGAGCAATACCCACTCAGGCTTGAGTGGAGAATAGGGTAACTGGGTGCCGCGTGCCTGAACCTATCTCCCTACCTAACTCTATCTCTGTCTTCAAGCTTTTTCCCAATCTGTTCCAAGCAAGGAAAATAAACTCGTCTGTTGGAGTTTAAACACAGTCTGGACATTGGCCTTCTTTTGGGAGAAAGAATAGCCTTTTCCCTACACTCTAGGGACGAGAACCAATGGAGGGAGGTAACTCGCTGCAGGACCCAAAAATAGTATAAACACCGCTCAACCTCTTATACCAAGAGGATATGGGCATGTGGCCCGGTGTGCCTTACCCTGCAAGTGAAGGTAAGCAGGAAAAAGGGTCCGTGTGCTACACATGTATAGTAGCATGTAATGGCAGCTTCACACGGCCCCACTATGCTTTGGCCTGCCTGTTCCTGACTTTTGGAACACTTTCAGAAAATGCACCAAAACTGCAGGACCTAATAGTTGTCTATGGGAAAGTGCAGCTAACCCACACCAAAACCGCGGGTGCGCTGCGGCCAAAGCGCAGTGATCAGTGTGAAGCCACCCTTACTGTAACACTTCCAGGTGGCAGCGATCACAGCACTCAATGGTTAATGTCTTCATCTGCTTTTCTCTCTGAAAATCGGGAGCCATCTTTGTTCAGGAATCATCAGGTCTTCGTTTCTGCTGGCCCATAGATAACATGTAAACACTGATGTCTGCACAGTAGTGATTACTGTATGTTCTGAGCTCACATGGATCAGCCCTCAGCATTTGAATTTGTTCTGATGTAGAGGTCATTAATGCCATCCTCCATATTTCTCTCATACACATTTCCTTCTCGTATGTCATAACACCCAACATTGCCTCATTACAATGGACTATACTTCATTTGAAGCCAAATTGTTCTGTCTCTCTTCGTCATTCTTTTTGGTGTAGAGACCTCTATAAAAATGTATTCTATAAAGGTGTAGTTTAATCTTATGTAGTGACACCCTCAGCTAAGAGGGCCGCAGTATTAGTTTTTGGGCCCTGAACACAGCTCCGCCAACCCCCGGCAATTCACTCGACCCACTCTGGCACAGTCAGTCTAGGATAATTTAACTTATGCTCTATGGAAAATTCAGAGACCAATGCAAGTAGTAAAAGAATAATGAGTTTACTCTCACTTAGTAAAATAAATCAACAGTAAAACAGATAACATATGCTTCTGGCAGAGTCCTGCAGCAATTGGTACACTACGCATTAATGAAACACAGTAATGGCGTGCCTCGTGGGGCGACCGTTAACTAAGCGCCCTGTGGCGCAGCTACTAAACTCTAATACCCGGTCAGGCCTGACCCTATAACTCAGTCTCTAGGAGATGAATTCTTCGCATGCAAGTCTTTAAATGGTGGTGCACATTTCAGGAACACATTTGTAATCCAAAAGGGGGGGGGTAAAAGTACCAACACGAAACACTTCACTAGAGATCAGGGATGAGCCGAACACCCCCCTGTTCGGTTCGCACCAGAACCTGCGAACAGACAAAATGTTCGTGTAAACTTTAGAACCCTATTAAATACAATGGACTCGAACGTTCGAAATCTAAAGTGTTAATTATAAAGGCTAATATGCAAGTTATTGTCCTAAAAAGTGTTTGGGGACCCGGGTCCTGCCCCAGGGGACATGTATCAATGCAAAAATAAGTTTTAAAAACGGCCGTTTTTTCGGGAGCAGTGATTTTAATAATGCTTAAAATGAAAAAATAAAAGTGAAATATTCCTTTAAATTTCATACCTGGGGGGTGTGTATGATATGCATGTAAAGTGGCGCATGTTTCCCGTGCTTAGAACTGTCCCTGCAAAAAATTTCATTTTTGAAAGAAAAAAATGCATTTAAAACTGACTCGCGGCTATTAATGAATTGTCGGCTCCCAGCAATACATACAAAAGTCATTGATAAAAAAAAAAAAAAAAGCGTGGGGGTTCCCCAGAATTCAATTACCAGGCCCTTCAGGTCTGGAATGGATATTAAGGGGAACCCCGCCGCAAATTTAAAAAAAATTGACGTGGGGTTCCCCCAAATATCCATTCCAGGCCCTTCAGATCTGGCATGGATTTTAAGGGAAACTCCACCCCAAATTAAAAAAAAAATGGCGTGGAGTCCCCCTAAAAATCCATACCAGACCCCTTATCCGAGCACGCAACCTGGCCGGCCGCAGGGGAAAAGGGGGGGACGAGAGAGCGGCCCCCCTCCCTCCTGAACCGTACCAAGCCACATGCCCTCAACATGGGGAGGATGTCCCCATGTTGATGGGGACAAGGGCCTCATCCCCACAACCCTTGCCCGGTGGTTGTGGGGGTCTGCGGGCGGGGGGCTTATCGGAATCTGGAAGACCCCTTTAAGGGGACCCCCAGATCCCGCCCCCCCCCCTATGTGAATTGGTAAGGGGTACATTGTACCCCTACCATTTCACGAAGAAAGCGTAAAAAAATGTTTAAAAAAAACACACAAACACCTTGAAAAAGTCCTTTATTAAAAAAAAAACAAAAAAAAACATTCCAGCGGTGAAATCCAGTGTCCCGCGGCGATCCCGATGTCCAGCGCTGTCCTTCATTGGTTGTGCCTGAGCGGACCTGATGGGGAACTCCCTCTCAGTATTTTAACTGTATAGACCCGCCCCTTCTAAAGTTCCCCATCAGGTCCGCTCAGCGGACCAGATGCGGAACATGAGAAGGGGCGGGTCTATACATGTATTACCAAAGTGAGAGCAGTTCCCCATCAGGTCCGCCCCCTCGGTATGTCGGACCCGCCTACGTCATTGGCTTGAGCGGGGAACTTCCTTCACTATGTAAATTTAAATTTACACAGTGAAGGAAGTTCCCCGCTCAAGCCAATGACGTAGGCGGGTCCGACATACCGAGGGGGCGGACCTGATGGGGAACTGCTCTCACTTTGGTAATACATGTATAGACCCGCCCCTTCTCATGTTCCGCATCTGGTCCGCTGAGCAGACCTGATGGGGAACTTTAGAAGGGGCGGGTCTATACATTTAAAATACTGAGAGGGAGTTCCCCATCAGGTCCGCTCAGGCACAACCAATAAAGGACAGCGCTGGACATCGGGATCGCCGCGGGACACTGGATTTCACCGCTGGAATGTTTTTTTGTTTTTTTTTAATAAAGGACTTTTTCAAGGTGTTTGTGTGTTTTTTTTAAACATTTTTTTAAGCTTTCTTCGTGAAATGGTAGGGGTACAATGTACCCCTTACCAATTCACATAGGGGGGGCCGGGATCTGGGGGTCCCCTTTGTTAAAGGGGTCTTCCAGATTCCGATAAGCCCCCCGCCCGCAGACCCCCACATCCACCGGGCAAGGGTTGTGGGGATGAGGCCCTTGTCCCCATCAACATGGGGACATCCTCCCCATGTTGAGGGCATGTGGCTTGGTACGGTTCAGGAGGCAGGGGGGGGGGCGCTCTCTCGTCCCCCCCTTTTCCCCTGCGGCCGGCCAGGTTGCGTGCTCGGATAAGGGGTCTGGTATGGATTTTTAGGGGGACTCCACGCCATTTTTTTTTTAAATTTGGGGTGGAGTTTCCCTTAAAATCCATGCCAGATCTGAAGGGCCTGGAATGGATATTTGGGGGAACCCCACGTCAATTTTTTTTTAAATTTGCGGCGGGGTTCCCCTTAATATCCATTCCAGACCTGAAGGGCCTGGTAATTGAATTCTGGGGAACCCCCACGCTTTTTTTTTTTTTTTTTTTTATCAATGACTTTTGTATGTATTGCCGGGAGCCGACAATTCATTAATAGCCGCGAGTCAGTTTTAAATGCATTTTTTTCTTTCAAAAATGAAATTTTTTGCAGGGACAGTTCTAAGCACGGGAAACATGCGCCACTTTACATGCATATCATACACACCCCCCAGGTACGAAATTTAAAGGAATATTTCACTTTTATTGTTTCACTTTAAGCATTATTAAAATCACTGCTCCCGAAAAAACGTCCGTTTTTAAAACTTCTTTTTGCATTGATACATGTCCCCTGGGGCAGGACCCCGGTCCCCAAACACTTTTTAGGACAATAACTTGCATATAAGCCTTTATAATTAGCACTTTAGATTTCTCCCATAGATTTTTCGAATTTGCCGCGAACACCCCAATTTGTTCGCTGTTCGGCGAACGGGCGAACAGGCAATGTTCGAGTCGAACATGAGTTCGACTCGAACTCGAAGCTCATCCCTACTAGAGATCCGTTTGACTCAGTTCTGCTATGGATCTCCAGTGGGGACTCAAATATGAACTGGTGGGCCACGGCAGTCTGTAGGCCCAACAATAGTGTAAAGTATATGGATTGAGCAGGTGCTCGCTCACCACTCCGGACGCGATCCCAGTCCGGGACTTCCACCTGCTGTGTCTCCACACACAGTGTCTGCAGCGGTCGGGTCTCCGGCTCAGCAACGGTTGAGGATGACCAAGTCAGATGCCACCCAGGCTCGCGATGGGGTGGAAGGCTCTTTGGGTAGCAGCGCAAGGCCCCAGGCTTCAGGCCTTGCACCACAGCGGATCCGCACAGGAAGATCTGTCCACTGAAGTCTCGTGTCCCAAAGAGGCCGAGCTTAGCCTCGCCTCCTCCTTATATAGCTCCACCCATGAGTCTCTGTGGTGACAACATTGCACCCTGGGTGCCAAGGGGGGTTCTGGGAAAGGTAGTCCAATGAGTCTTAAAGGAGACCCCGCTACACTTATATTTTGCTTTCCTTGGTACCTCCTCAACCCTGCCCCACCCCCATCAACATGTTAATGAACCTTTTAATGCAACTTTTCTATTTTCACTACATCCCTTATTTTACGCCCAGTGATGTCATCTTTGGGCTCTATGAATCTCTATGCAGTGCAGGTGTTTCATTAGATTTGGCGACCCGTCAGATTGTGTAACGGAAGTGACTTTCCGGTGCTGCCATCTTGCTACACCCCGCACTCATCCACAGTAAGGATACAGTGAGAAGGGGGAAAGCGGACATCTTGTTACACCCACCGGAGTTTTGCATTTTACACTTATTTTTACCAGTAAAGTGAGTTTATATTGTGAAATACAGTACTTACAACTCCGTCTGACTGGTTAGATGTTGAATTTTAAAAATAGCGGCAAGCATGCTCATCTCATAGGTTTGGTAATCTGACAGAAGTTCGCTGCTTTTAAAATTCAACATCTAACCAGTCAGACGGAGTTGTAAGTACTGTATTTGACTATATAAACTCAGTTTACTGTTAAAAATAAGTGTAAAATGCAAAACAGGTGGGGGTGGGGTGTTTAGTATACAGGTGGGGGTGGGGTGTGTAGTATACAGGTGGGGGTGGGGTGTGTAGTATACAGGTGGGGGTGGGGTGTGTAGTATACAGGTGGGGTGGTGGTGTGTAGTATACAGGTGGGGTGGGGGTGTGTAGTATACAGGTGGGGGTGGGAGTGTGTAGTATACAGGTGGGGGTGGGGGTGTGCAGTATACAGGTGGGGGTGGGGGTGTGCAGTATACAGGTGGGGGTGGGGGTGTGCAGTATACGGTTGGGGGTGGGGGTGTGCAGTATACAGTTGGGGGTGGGGGTGTGCAGTATACAGTTGAGGGTGGGGGTGTGCAGTATACAGTCGGGGATTGGGGTGTGCAGAATACAGTTGGGGGTGGAGGGTGTGCAGTATACAGTCGGGGGTGGGGGTGTGCAGTATACAGTTGGGGGTGGGGGTGTGCAGTATACAGTTGGGGGTGTGCAGTATACAGGTAGGTGGGGGTGTGTAGTATACAGTTAAGGGGGGGGGTGCAGTATACAGGTGGGGGTGTGCAGAACACAGGTGGGGGTGGAGTGTGCAGTATACGGGTGGGGGTGTGCAGTATACAGGTGGGGGTGGGGTGTGTAGTATACAGGTGAGTCTTAAAGGAGACCCCGCTACACTTATATTTTGCTTTCCTTGGTACCTCCTCAACCCTGCCCCACCCCCATCAACATGTTAATGAACCTTTTAATGCAACTTTTCTATTTTCACTACATCCCTTATTTTACGCCCAGTGATGTCATCTTTGGGCTCTATGAATCTCTATGCAGTGCAGGTGTTTCATTAGATTTGGCGACCCGTCAGATTGTGTAACGGAAGTGACTTTCCGGTGCTGCCATCTTGCTACACCCCGCACTCATCCACAGTAAGGATACAGTGAGAAGGGGGAAAGCGGACATCTTGTTACACCCACCGGAGTTTTGCATTTTACACTTATTTTTACCAGTAAAGTGAGTTTATATTGTGAAATACAGTACTTACAACTCCGTCTGACTGGTTAGATGTTGAATTTTAAAAATAGCGGCAAGCATGCTCATCTCATAGGTTTGGTAATCTGACAGAAGTTCGCTGCTTTTAAAATTCAACATCTAACCAGTCAGACGGAGTTGTAAGTACTGTATTTGACTATATAAACTCAGTTTACTGTTAAAAATAAGTGTAAAATGCAAAACAGGTGGGGGTGGGGTGTTTAGTATACAGGTGGGGGTGGGGTGTGTAGTATACAGGTGGGGGTGGGGTGTGTAGTATACAGGTGGGGTGGTGGTGTGTAGTATACAGGTGGGGTGGGGGTGTGTAGTATACAGGTGGGGGTGGGAGTGTGTAGTATACAGGTGGGGGTGGGGGTGTGCAGTATACAGGTGGGGGTGGGGGTGTGCAGTATACAGGTGGGGGTGGGGGTGTGCAGTATACAGGTGGGGGTGGGGGTGTGCAGTATACGGTTGGGGGTGGGGGTGTGCAGTATACAGTTGAGGGTGGGGGTGTGCAGTATACAGTCGGGGATTGGGGTGTGCAGAATACAGTTGGGGGTGGAGGGTGTGCAGTATACAGTCGGGGGTGGGGGTGTGCAGTATACAGTTGGGGGTGGGGGTGTGCAGTATACAGTTGGGGGTGTGCAGTATACAGGTAGGTGGGGGTGTGTAGTATACAGTTAAGGGGGGGGGTGCAGTATACAGGTGGGGGTGTGCAGAACACAGGTGGGGGTGGAGTGTGCAGTATACGGGTGGGGGTGTGCAGTATACAGGTGGGGGTGGGGTGTGTAGTATACAGGTGGGGGTGTGCAGTATACAGGTGGGGGTTTTGCAGTATACAGTTAAGGGGGTGGGGGTGTGCAGTATACAGTTGGGGGGTGGGGGTGTGCAGAACACAGGTGGGGGGTGTGCAGTATACAGGTGGGGGGCGGCGCGGCAGGTGTACAGTACACTCCCCTGCACACAGTCAGTATGCAGACAGCTGTGTAAGGAGGTCGGTATCCTTCTGGCAGTAGGTCCTGTCACATACACACAAGGCAGTCAAGGTGTGTGTGTATAGGTGACTCACCGTCAGGCAGATCAGATGACAAGGAGTGTTTCTGAGTACGGAGCCCCATCCTGGCTTCTAACATCACTGAACACTGAATTTGCTCTCCTCCATTACTGACCAAAGACTCCGCCCTCCTCCACCACTCCGGAGTCCGGACCGTCCAACTCCGCCTCCTAAGCGACGTTCTACTACAACTCCGCCATTCAGAATCAGAGCTCATCTTCTCTACTAATCCGGGCGGTACAGAACTCCGCCCCCTGCAGATCACCTTCTGAGGAGTCACTGAGCGATCTGAGGGGTGGCAGTGCGAACGAGGGGGAGAGGGAGGGGGGTGCCTCTAAATGAACTGAAGGAGCGGGGCAGGAAGATGCCAGGGGAGGCAGGGCGCGCCATCGCGATTCAGCTGCCCTGCCGCCAATTATTTCAACACCCCTAGTGGCCGTGGTTGCGCCCTAGGCGGCTGCCTAGTCCGCCTAGTGGTAGCGCCGCCCCTGCTTACTGCTTCCCAGGGGTGCACTGTGATGTAAGGAGGGAGTGGGGAACTCTTGACTTTTGATGGTAGGGGGGCACTTAACATCTGATGTAAGGGGAGGGGATACTATGGACAGCTGCTTATAATTATTAGAATATTACGATTCTAGGCAAGTTTAAAAGGAGTGTCGCACATCGCTGGTATCATCCACAAGAAACTTTATTGGAGATTGCTCAGACAACACCATGGCAGAATTATGTTCAGATTAAGCAATCTCCAATAGTTGCCTTTCACAGCTCAAGTCTTAAAGTGGTTGTAAAGGCAGAAGGTTTTATTATCTTACTGCATTTATTGCAGTAAGATAAAAAGCCTTCTGTGTGCAGTAGCCCCTCTCAGGCCCCCTAATACTTATCTGAGCCCATCTCGACTCGATCCAGCGATGTTGCAGGAGAATCTCGACTGTCCGGGGCTCTCCCTCTTCATTGGCGTAGACAGCAGTGGGGCACCATTGGCTCTCCCTCCTGGAGTGAGAGAGGGGGCAGGGCCAAACCGCGGCTCCGGGTCTGAATGTAGTAGAAAGATACGGGGGGGGGGGTCAGTGTGAGATAATTATGACCTCACATAGGTACCACCCCATAAAGAAGAGACACTAAACTAGAACAAAAGCAAGTGGTACCTTGTAGGGTCTAATAAATGCACAAATCAAGGAGATTTAAAAGAAACCTTAAACAAGCCTTTATTCTACACATACAAAAAACCCAATTTCAGGGTCTGAATGGACACACAGAGCAGCGGCTTGGCTTGGGTGCCCCCATAGCAAGCTGCTTGCTGTGGGGGCACTCGGCAGGAGGAAGGGGCAAGGCACGCCAGCGGGGGACCCGAGAACAGGAGGATCTGAGTGGCTCTGCAAAACCACTACACAGGGCAGGCAATTATAACATGTTTGTTATTTTTAAACTAAAAAAAAATTAGACTTTAGTGTCACTTTAACCTGTTACTAAAACCAGTAATAATTTAATAGAGGCAATTATTTAATATAATAAAGAGTAGATACATTTTATATAGTCCTATAGATGCACCTGCCCTTTTAAAGGCAACCATAATGCTGATGCGGTCCGCAATAAAATTGGGTTTTACATCCCTTTCGAAATGATTGAATTTATTATTTTGAAAAGCCAGTATAAAGGAAAAGGAGTCTTTAATAAGGACCGACCCATGTAGATTTACGTCGCCAGAATGACACGGACAGGCATAATCCCGTACATGTACATCCCCTTTTAAATGCCTGTCGTGTGGTCGCGCTCGCCACCGCCGGCGCGCTCGCGACCCTGCCGCCTTCCCCGTGAGTCGGACCGCGGGTCCCGCGGACTCGATCGCCGCGGGAATCCCCACGATCGTCTCATGGAGGTATAGAGCGGGGAGATGCTTGTGTAAAAAATATTATTTTTTTTTCAAAATTGTCGCTCTATTTTTGTTTATAGCGCAAAACATAAAAATCGCAGAGGTGATCAAATACCACCAAAAGAAAGCTCTATTTGTGGGAAAAAAAGGACGCAAATTTTTTGTTTGGGAGCCACGTCGCACGACCCCGCAATTGTCAGTTAAAGCGACGCAGTGCTGAATCGCAAAAAGGGGCCTGGTCCTTTAGCTGCAAAATGGTCCGGGGCTGAAGTGGTTAAAGAGAAGCGCGTATCTGTGGGTGGGTGCCACCTACATTGCTGCGTGACTGCGTCCCTCAATGCCATCTCACAAAGTTGGTAGCCACGCACATGTTAAACATACGGATTGCACGCCACTCATCATGTATTTGTAATCCATTATGATGTTTGATTTCAGTACATGTGAAAGACTTTTATGTCTTGGACTTTCCATTAACTGCTCTTGTAATGAAAGGGTTTGCCTATTTATTGAGCCGGTGTTCTGCCGAGCTGGTTCCGCCTATCGATATGGTTCCGAGCTCGACTGCGCAGGCGCAATCCGAGGCGACGGAATTCTCAGAGCGTGAACAGCTATTCGGCGGCTGTAGGCACGCTCGCTCCAGATGCTAGGGGAACCAGCTCGACAAGAAAGCGGCGGGGGCGGCATTAAACAAGTTGATGGCCGGGTGACACGCCGCTCTGTACAGCAAGGGGCGGATGAGTGAGTGTGCGCTCCCTGCAATGTTAGACGGCAAGCCTAGAGATTTATATGTACAACACTAGCTGACGAACAGCTGTAGATGTTCGTAGATTTCCGTGTGTTCCGAGTGCGCATGCGCAGTCGAGCTCGGAACCATATCGATAGGGGAACTAGGTCGACAAGACACGGACTACCCATTGCACCATGAAACGGGTTAATGTGAATGAAGTCTCCAAGCAGCCTGCTTGTTTATTCCAGAGCGGGATCATTAGCTAGCAATCTCTGCTTATGTCGCTGTAAACGGGCTCATTAGTTCTGCTTAATCTGTGGGATTTAATGAGGCCCAGGGGGGTGCTAGGGATGCACGTAACATAGGCAGTGGGATTAAGTGGCACAGAGACAAGGGACTGCTCTGTGGGTCTCCAGGTACAAACGGACATATTTCAATTGGGGACATTGTTTAAAAGGGTTAAGCTACAAAAAAAGGGACAGTTTCAACTTGAGCAGCTGTCACTGTAATATTTAAATTGAGGAATTGAACGTATAACATTTGATTATTTTTTATGTAATCCATTAGTCCTTAAAAATACGTATGGTGGAATGTGGACAGGCAATGTGCGGCAGCTGCAAGGGAAATAACATTTGGTTGGGTTCTGTGTCCCTTACATGAAAAAAAAAAGTTCTCCATGGAACAGCTCCTACCCCGAACCGAGACATTGGGTTGACTGTCTGAGTAGTAGAAATGTTTTATTTAGAAAAAGAAATGCTGACTTTACAAGGTGAATGCTTATTTAGCTTAAAGTGACACTAAATAATATCGTTATTCTCCAAATATAACCCATACAAATCCACTAATTAATGGCTCTGTAATCTTTCATTACAAGAGAAAAATTCACCGTGCTCAACCCAGGAGCTCCATGTTGCCTGTGGGGGGAGGTCGGTGCTGCGGCTTAAGCTCCTGCAAGCCATCAAAGTCCAACTGTATGATAAAAGCCAGTACTCTGACAGGGACTGTAGAAATGATCTTTATTACAAATAAGGTGAAAGATCCCTACATACTTTTTCAGCAGAAAAGAGCCTTAATTATAGCTCGTAGCTTTCTGCAGTGCCAGCTTTTATCATACAATCTATTTTTCATCAAATAGTTTCTGTGTTTTCCTGCCTCTTCGTAACGTTCTCCTTTCCCCATTCACTTCCATTTGTTTGGAACAAGCAGTGCACGTTGGTTGTAGTCATGTGCACTGCTCTATGCACACTACAAATCTCATAATTTATAGTCCATCTCGGGCGTGAGCAAATGAAGGTGGCTACGTTCCTACATACAGTGGCATCATGGGGAAGTAGCCACCCTCTAACAGGAAGTTGGGTCACAGCAGCCAAAAAACAAAAAAAAAAAGAATTTGGAGGAGGCTGAGACCTTACTTTTTTGAGTTAAAGAAGATCTCCAAATATTGCATTTTTACATACCGTATATACTCTAGTATAAGCCGAGTTTTTCAGCACATTTTTTTGTGCTGAAAATGCCCCCCTCGGCTTATACTCAAGTCTCACTGTCCATCTGCAGCCTCATGCGCCTGACCTCCCGGCGTTGTGACATGCAGTCAGACTAGTCGATGGCCGTGCAGTGTAACTAAGCCCTGCCTCCGCCTCCTCGCCTGTGATAGGCGGGACAATGACTCACTGCTGGGAAAAACTGAATCAGTGTTCCGTCACGGACGAGGGACAAGGAGGACGCGGGGCTTTGTTACACTGGCCGCTGACTAGACTGACTGCATGTCATAGTGCTGGAAATCAAGGTACATGAGGTGGCAGGGAGATGGACACAGTAAAGGCGGCATGCATATGGGCACAGTGAAGGCGGCATGCATATGGGCACAGTGAGGAGGCATGTATATGGGCACAGTGAGGAGGCATGCAGATGGGCACAGTGAGGAGGCATGCAGATGGGCACAGCGAGGAGGCATGCAGATGGGCACAGTGAGGAGGCATGCAGATGGGCACAGTGAGGAGGCATGCACATGGGCACAGTGAGGCATGCAGATGGGCATTGTTGACCCTCTTTTCCACTTACAGTAGTTGCTGCATTTCTCACCCTAGGCTTATACTCAAGTCAATACGTTTTCCCAGTTTTTTGTGGTAAAATTAGGTGCCTCGGCTTATATTCGGGTCGGTTTATACTCGAGTATATGCGGTAATTACAATTTAGACAATGTAACTGCATATTCAATACCTGTTGGAATGCAGTCAACCCTTTGTTTCTTCTGTAGCTATGGTCAACACTGTATCCCCTATGTCATACTCTATAAGACTTCCTGTCCTAGACATAGACACCAGACTGAAGGAAGTGAGTGGAGATATCTCCAAACTAAGAAAAAAAAACTACATTTGACTGTTGTGACTAAATAGAGCTGTACTCAATACAATACGTACACTATATTACCAAAAGTATTGGGACACCTGCCTTTACACGCACATGAACTTCCATGCCTCCTATCAGTTGGGTTGCCCTTCTCTGCACGTTCTCCAGTTCCCCAATATCCCTTTTGTGAACTGGTGCCCAAAACTGAACTGCATATTCCAGATGAGGGTACAGGGGCAAAATGATATCTCTCTCTCTGGAGTCAATACCTCTCTTAATACAAGAAAGGACTTTGCTCGCTTTGGAAACTGCTGCTTGGCATTGCATGTCATTATTAAGCTTATGATCTACCAAAACTCCCAGATCCTTCTTCACTACGGATCCCCCCAGTTGTACTCCCCCTAGTATGTATGATGCATTCATATTCTTAGCCCCCAAGTGCATAACTTTACATTTATCAACATTAAACCTCATTTGCCACATAGTTGCCCAAAAAAACAGTACATTAAGGTCAGCCTGTAAGCTGGAGACATCCTGTGGGGACATTATTCCACTGCAAAGCTTGGCGTCATCTGCAAACACTGAAATGGTACTTTTAATCCCAGACCCAATATCATTATTAAAAAAGTAAGGATGCCAACACTGAACATTCCATATAGTCCGGCTTCCACTAATTTCCTATAGGTGCAGGTGATATCACTAGCCCTTTTCCTGAGTTTGAGGTGAGAATCCTAAATAGTGTGAGAATGCACTCTCCTGGGGTTTGGCATTCTCAGCATTTCCAGGGTCCTGGGAGAAGGCCCAGTGATGTCACCCACATCTAGACGAGTGAGCTGGAAGTCAGGAATCATTTTTTACATTTTCACATTCACAACCTTTTTTTAATCTGGAGGTGGGGGGCTCCCTGATAAGCAGAACTTGCAACCATTTTCATGCAGCGTCTGATTTTAGGTGAATGATTTCATGACTGTTGAACTTGTTCCATTTATTCTAACAGTATTTTTAGTGGGGAAACCAATACTTGATTTACGGTAGTTAGAAGAGCGTGGCGATGACTCATAGCATCTTCTGTAGAAAAGCTGTTCTGAAGAAGAAATATGGCTTCAGGTATCTAAAGACACATGAAAACAGAATAAAGTGGCCTGACACTGCTACCCTGAATTTTAAGATGCAACAATAACCCTGCTCTTCCTTGTCTGCTGAAAACATCTATATCCTAAGAGTGGCTTACTGTTTTACCCTAAAGCAATGTACATTAATTGGCTGGTGAAATAAACATGTGGCTTGAAATTGCTGAATAAAGCAAAGTTAACCTTCTACGTATTTGACAGTTAGCTGAGATCCAGTGAATGCAACTCTTAAAAGCAGGAAGAGGAATTTAAATGGATCTTATTAGGGTACTAAGTCTATTACATTGGGGGTTATTTACGAAAGGCAAATCCACTTTGCACTACAAGTGCACTTGGAATTGCAGTCGCTGTAGATCTGAGGGTGAAGCCTCGTACGCACGACCGGTTTTCTCGGCAAGAAAACTGCTGGGAGAGCTTTTTGCAGAGAAAACCGGTCGTGTGTATGGTTTCTCGTCGGGAAAACTGCCGGGAATCTCGATGAGAAAAATTGAGAACCTGCTCTCTATTTTCTCGTCGGGATTCTCGTCGGCCTGTTTCCCGACGTGAAAACCGTGAGTGTGTATGCTTACCTGTCCATGGTAAACCTGCGCATGCTCGAAAAGACTTTGACACATGCGTGGTAGCATACAAGGGTAGTGTAGGGTGTAGCAAGATGGCGGCGACGGCATCGAATGTGATGAGCGCAGGCTCGTCGTAGTCGATGATGTCACTGTGTTCTTGCCATTCAAAAAAACGGCGGTTCTTTTGAATGGCCGTGTGTACACTCGGCGAGCAAGGCAAGCTTGCCGGGAATCTCGACTGGAAAGCCGATGTTTTTTTTCCAGACGAGATTCCCACCCGTGTGTACGAGGCTTTAGATCTGAAATGAGGGGAAGCTCTGCTGATTTTATCATCCAATCATGTGCAAGCTAAAATGTTGTTTTTTATTTTCCTTGCATGTCCCCCTTAGATCTACAGTGACTGCACTTGAAAGTGCACTTGTAGTGCAAAGTGGATTTGCCTTTTGTAAATAACCCCCATTGTGCCTTGTTGGAAATTTTTTATTTCTATAGTTAGTCAGGTTGAAAAAAGTCCATCTAGTTCAACCATAAAAAAATAAATAAACTAAAAAATATCGTGCAATCCCATATTCCCAATTCTATACCCACAGTTGATCCAGAGGAAGGCGAAAAACCCCAGCAGAACTTGATCCAATTTTCTACAGTAGGGGGAAAAATTATTTCCTGATCCCCCGAGAGGCAATCGGATTTTCCCTGGATCAACTTTACCTATAAATGTCAGTACCCAGTTATATTATGTACATTTAGGAAAGTATCCAGACCTTTCCTAAAGCAATCTACTGAGCTGGCCAGAACCACCTCTGCAGGGAGTCTATTCCATATTTTCACAGCTCTTACTGTGAAGAAACCTTTCCGTATTTGGAGATAAAATCTCTTTTCCTCATGACGTAAAGAGTGCCCCCTTGTCCTCTGTCTTGACCGTAAAGTGAATAACTCAACACCAAGTTCACTATATGGACCCCTTATATACAGTCATGGCCGAAATTGTTGGCACCCCAGAACTTTTTTCATGAAAATCAAGTATTTCTCACAGAAAAGTATTGCAGTAACACATGTTTTGCTATACACATGTTTATTCCCTTTGTGTGTATTGGAACCAAACAAAAAAAGGGAGTGTAGCGGCCTCACTCCCTCCTTTTGTGAATCGGTTTTCCGATGGCTCTCTTCTAGGGGTATCTTGTCTGTGAGAGTGAGATGCGCTACGGCCCATGTCCTCCCCATTGCAGCAGGTGAGGTGAAGGCCAGTACCAGTTATTCTTCTCGGGCCTGTGTGTTTCTATTCACAACCAAGTCTTGCTGTGCTGACACTCCCCTTCACTCCCATTAACCAGAGTTCCACACACCGATAGGATCCAACACTTGTTTTATTGTAGCACACAATTAAAACAGTTCTTTATCAGCCGATAGGTTGAGACCCATAAACAGTTCAATACGGTGGGGTGAGCAGGTCGAGGCACTGTCCTAACGATAAACTAAACCACTGTGGTTTCACCAGCGGTTGCTATAGCCATTGGCTAGAGAGAGAAACTTGAAACTTGTGAGTCTCTACCAGCGACTCTTGAAGAATATGAATGGGAGTACCTTCGCTGCGTTGTGGCCCCTATCAGGGGGAAGATGTCCCTCCAAGGGAGTTACCAGAGGCCCCTCCGTCACCGGGTTGATGCTGCTCCGGACTCTTCAGACGGGTAACCTCTCCGGCCTCCTCACCTCAGACATGGGCCCCATCCACCTCAGGGTCCCTCGGACTCATCCGCCCTTGCGGAGCCCAGTCGAAGTCACTGGGCCCCAGGCCTCCGGTGTAGTACCTCACCCCAGGCTTAAGGTGCCTGGGATGGACGCCAACTCCGCTCCGACCAGGCCTAGGGCGCCTGGGCTGGAACTCCGGACCGCCCGCACCCAGGCCTAAGGTGCCTGGGCGCGCGCTAGACAAAACCTCGTGGCGAGGGCGTCTCTCCCCTTTATCCCCTCCCGTGACGCCACAGCAGGTTCTCCGCCCCCGCTGTACCACCGCCGGAACGGGACAAAAAGGACAGCACTGCGGCAGTGATTCTACCCTGACCCGTGAGGAACACCGCCACCCACAGGCCAAGGAGAATAGTACACCACCAAGTCCTCCACGATTTAAATGGTCTAAATCCTCTTATGATTTATACACACCTGGGTCATACTACCACCCAGGTGTATCCCCCTAAATTTAAACCCTCGCTACAGGAGGAAAAAAAGAAAATTGGACATAATGTCACACAAAACTCCAAAAATGGGCTGGTCAAAATTCTTGGCACCCTTTCAAAATTGTGGATAAATTAAGATTGTTTCAAGCATGTGATGCTCATTTAAACTCACCTGGGGCAAGTAACAGGTGTGGGCAATATAAAAGTCACACCTGAAAGCAGATAAAAAGGAGAGAAGTTCTTATTCTTTGCATTATGTATCTGTGTGTACCACACTAAGCATGGACAACAGAAAGAGGAGAAGAGAACTGTCTGAGGTCTTGAGAACCAAAATTGTGGAAAAATATCAGCAATCTCAAGGTTACAAGTCCATCTCCAGATATCTAAATTTGCCTTTGTCCACAGTGCACAACATTATCAAGAAGTTTGCAACCCATGGCACTGTAGCTAATCTCTCTGGGCGTGGACGGAAGAGAAAAATTTATGAAAGGTTGCAACGCAGGATAGTCCGGATGGTGGATAAGCAGCCCCAAACAAGTTCCAAAGAAATTCAAGCTGTCCTGCAGGCTCAGGGAGCATCAGTGTCAGCGCAAACTATCCGTCGACATTTAAATGAAATGAAACGCTATGGCAGGAGACCCAGGAGGACCCCACTGCTGACACAGACATAAAAAAGCAAGACTACAGTTTGCCAAAATGTACTTGAGTAAGCCAAAATCCTTCTGGGAAAACGTCTTGTGGACAGACGAGACCAAGATAGAGCTTTTTGGTAAAGCACATCATTCTACTGTTTACCGAAAATGGAATGAGGCCTACAAAGAAAAGAACACAGTACCTACAGTGAAATATGGTGGAGGTTCAATTATGTTTTGGGGTTGTTTTGCTGCCTCTGGCAATGGGTGACTTGAATGTGTGCAAGGCATCATGAAATCTGAGGATTACCAAAGGATTTTGGGTCGCACTGTAGAGCCCAGTGTCAGAGAGCTGGGTTTGCGTCCGAGATCTTGGGTCTTCCATCAGGACAATGACCCCAAACATACGTCAAAAAGCAACCAGAAATGGATGGCAACAAAGCGCTGGAGAGTTCTAAATTGGCCAGCAATGAGTACAGATCTAAATCCCATTGAACACCTGTGGAGAGATCTTAAAATTGCTGTTGGGAAAAGGCGCCCTTCTAATAAGAGAGACTCTTCCTTTGCAGTTTGCAAAGGAAGAGTGGTCCAAAATTCCGGGTGAGAGGTGTAAGAAGCTTATTGATGGTTATAGGAAGCAACTGATTTCAGTTATTTTTGCCAAAGGGTGTGCAATCAAATATTAAGTTAAGAGTGCCAAGAATTTTGACCAGCCCATTTTTGGAGTTTTGTGTGACATTATGTCCAATTTGCTTCTTTTCCTCCCTTTTTTTGTTTTTTGTTCCAATACACACAAAGGGAATATACATGTGTATAGCAAAACATGTGTTACTGCAATACTTTTCTGTGAGAAATACTTGATTTTATGGAAAAATGTATGGGGTGCCAACAATTTCGGCCATGACTGTATTTGTACATGTTAATCATATCCCCCCTTAATCTCCT
The DNA here is from genome assembly GCA_029206835.1 of Rana muscosa. Lineage (NCBI taxonomy): Eukaryota > Metazoa > Chordata > Amphibia > Anura > Ranidae > Rana > Rana muscosa. Next base: position 176,794,037 of record CM055128.1, on the reverse strand, counting down.
CTTCTCTAGAGAGAATAAATTCAGTTCCTCTAATCTTTCCTCATAGCTGAGCTCCTCCATGCCTCTTATCAGTTTGGTTGCCCTTCTCTGCACTTTCTCCAATTCCCCGATATCCTTTTTGAGAACTGGTGCCCAAAACTGAACTGCATATTTCAGATGAGGTCTTTCTAATGATTTGAACAGGGGCAAAATTATATCTCTCTCTCTGGAGTCTATACCTCTCGTAATACAAGAAAGGACTTTGGAAACCACAGCTTGGCATTGCATGCCATTATTGAGCTTATGATCCACCAAAACCCCCAGGTCCTTCTCCACTATAGATCCCCCAGTTGTACTCCCCCTAGTATGATGCATATTCTTAGCCCCTAAGTGCATAACTTTACATTTATCAACATTTATAAAGATATTAACGACCTCAATACAGGGCACTTAAACCCCCTTCCTGCCCAAGCCATTTTTCAGCTTTCAGCGCTGTCGCACTTTGAATGACAATTGCACGGTCATGCAACACTGTACCCAAATTAAATGTTTATAATTTTTTTCCCCACAAATAGAGCTTTCTTTTGGTGGTATTTGATCACCTCTGCGGTTTTTATTACTTGTGCTATAAACAAAAGAAGAGTGACAAGTTTGAAAAAAACACAATACTTTTTACTTTTTTGCTATAATAAATATCCAATTTTTTTTTTAAAACAATTTTCTTCCTCAGTTTAGGCCGATGTATGCTTCTACACATTTTTGGTAAAAAAAAATCGCAATAAGCGTATATTGATTGGTTTGCGCAAATGTTATAGCGTCTACAAAATAGGGGATAAAATTATGGCATTTTTATTTTATTTTTTTTACTAGTAATGGCGGCAATCTCCGATTTTTATCGTGACTGCGATATTGCGGCGGACATATCAGACACTTTTGACACTATTTTGGGACCATTCACATTTATACAGTGATCAGTGCTATAAAAATGCATTCATTACTGTGTAAATGTGACTGGCAGGGAAGGGGTTAACACTAGGGGCGATCAAGGGGTTAATTGTGTGTCCTAGGGAGTGATTCTAACTGTAGGGGGAGGGGACTGACAAGGGAAGGAGACTGATCGGTGTTCCTCTGTACTGGGAACACACTATCGGTCTCCTCTCACCTGACAGGACGTGGATCTGTGTGTTTACACACACAGATCCATGGTCCTGCTCTGTTACCGGGCAATCGCGGGTGCCCAGCGGACATCGCGGCCACCGGGCACGTGCATCTGTACCCAAGTGACGCGGCGGGAGCGCGCGCTCCCTAGAGGGCCGAGAAGCCGAGGAAGTCATATGACGCCCGGCCAGAACAGCGGGCGGCAAGTGGTTAAAAAGTGGTTAAAAAGTAAGGGTCCCAACACTGAACCTTGGGGTACACCACTGATAACCTTAGACCATTCAGAGTAAGAATCATTAACCACTACTCTCTGAATTCTGTCTTTTAGCCAGTTTTCTATCCATTTACAAACTGATTTTTCCAAGCCTGTAGACTTTACCTTACACATTAGCCGTGTGTGGGGAACTGTATTGAATGCTTTTTGCAAAGTCCAGGTATACCTTGTTCACCTCCACCCCTCTGTCCAAAGTTTTACTTACCTCTTCATAAAAAGAAATCAGGTTTGTCTGACAACTTCTGTCTTTCATGAATCCATGCTGTCTGTTGCTTAAAATGTTTTTTTTCCAGCAAGAACTCGTCTGTGTGGTCTTTTATTAATCTCTCCAGTATCTTCCCAACTATGGAAGTTAAACTAACAGGTCTATAGTTACTTGGTAAAGACTTTGTTCCCTTTTTAAATATAGGCACCACATTGGCCCTGCACCAATCCAGTGGTACTATTCCTGTCATTAATGAGTCCCTAAAAATTATATACAATGGCTTTGAAATTACAGAACTCAATTCTTTTAGGATCCATGGGTGTATGCCATCTGGTCCAGATGCTTTATCCACCTTTATTCTGTCTAAATATTTCTGGACCATATCACTTTTGAGCCATTGTGGATTTGGGGCTGTGTCACTACCACCCCCCATTATGGACATGAACTCCCCCATGCTCCATTGTATACACAGAGCTGAAGAAAGTATTTAATAAATTAGCCTTCTCTTTGTCCCCAGTCACCCACTCTAGATTATTTTGTAAAGGGCCTACATGCTCAGACCTGACCTTTTTACTATTAATATATTTGAAGAATTTTTTGGGGTTTGTCTACTATCTTTTGCAATCTGTCTTTCATTTTGAATTTTTGCATCCTTGATTTCCTTTTTACATATTCTGTTATATTCTTTGTAACATTTAAACAACACTAGTGTTCCTTTGTTTTTGTATTTTTTAAAAGCTCTTTTCTTATAGTTTATAGCTTTTTTAACTTTGCCCGTGAGCCACATAGGTTTTATTTTTAGCCTTTTAAACTTATTGCCCATGGGAATATACTTTGCAGTGAGGTCACAAACAGTCTTTTTGAAGATCTCCCATTTCTGGTCTGTGTTTATCCATGCCAATATTCTCTCCCAGTCTAAGGCCTCGTACACACGGCCGAGATTCTCGTTGAAAAAAACATGTCGTTTTTTTCGACGAGATTCTTGGACAAGAAACTTGTCCCGGCCGAGTGTACACACGCTCGTTTCAAAGAACCCGCGGTTCTTTGAAAGGAGCGTACGCGGTGACATCATCGACTACGTCGAGCATGCGCTCGTCACATTCGATGGCGTCGCCGCCATCTTGGTATACCCTACGTATGCCTAGGAAGCTACCGCGCATGCGTCGAATTCATTTCGAACATGCGCGGGCTTCCGGGAGGACAGGTAAGTGTACACACACTCACTTTTCTCGTCGAGAAACATGCCGAGGAGAATCTCGACGAGAAAATAGAGAGCAGGTTCTCTATTTTCTCGTCGAGGTTTCTTGTCGGTTTTCTCAACGAGAAACCTGATAGCAGCGTACACACGACCGATTTACTCGGCAAGACCTCTCTGCCAGCAAGTTTCTTGCTGGTTCTTGCCGAGAAAATCGGTCGTGTGTACGAGGCCTAAGTCCTGGAAAATTTGCTCTTTTGAAGTTAAGTGTTTTTATTTTTCCCGTATGTGTTTTTTGCTTACAGCTAACATCAAATGAAATCATGTTATGATCACTGCTACCCAGGTGTTCCTTTATCTGAACATTAGTAATAAGCGCTGCTGTTTAAAAGACGGCTTCCAAAAATGTGATTACTCTGAACACCATAAGCACTATCTAATGTCAAGAAATGGTGCTATCAAATGGCTAGGTAAAAAGGGAACCTATCTCTTGGCCATGCCTTGGCTATGCTTGGCAAAGCAGCCAATTAACATCAACGGCAGGCCCACCAGCTGCTTTTTCTTCTCTTTTTAATTTCCCACCACTCTATTCAACTTTTTGTGAAAGGGAAAAAAAAAAAACCTTGTGATTGTCTCACTGGCTCAATGATATTCTTAGAAGTCTGCAGTATGATCTACGTCAAATTGTAGGCATCCACTGCAATAGGAATTTCAGTTTTGGTGAAATACTCCTTATGGGTTAATTACGTCTAATGGGATGCAGACTTTTTTTTTTTTAAATTCTCTTTATTGAAGTTTTTTGCATTTTTGAGATACAAAACAGGGCCTTTGGGGCATACCCCGGCCAATCCTTGCACATAACCACGTGCACATAAAAGAAAAAAAAAAAAACAGAGGACAACTTATCATCACATCTTAACATTAAATATATCTAGCTAACTTAACAGGGACACCTCTCGGGGTACACATGGTAGGATTACAACAGGAGTTATTATTCCTTGCGGGACCTCTACTTGTTCCTAGATGTCTGGGTTGGGCTTATCAGGAGCATGCAGGGGTAGGTGCTATTAATTTGAGCGATGCTTGCACCTCCATTTATTTATTCAGAGTACGGACCTTAGCTCCTATCAGGACTGATGAGTACAGAGGAGATCTTACGAGTTACTCCTCTTGAGGTCGGTCATCTGTTGTGGACTCTGAATCAGTCCACAGATGCCAGACTTTTTCATATTTTTTGGGGCATCCACGAGACAGATACGTCGCTTTATAGAGGGGCACCACTGTGTTGACTAGATGTTTCCATGAGGTCAGGGTGGGGGGGGTGGTTGACTTCCACTTCAGTACTATGGCTTTCCTTGCATAAAACAGGAGGATACCTATTAGGGTACGTGGGGCTTTGGCAAGTGCCAGTTGCCCCACCAGGCCAAGAAGGCATACACTAATTTTCAGGGGAATAGAAATGGTAGTTAGGCTGTGGATAAATTGCGTTACCTCCCGCCAATAGTCCCGAATCTGTAAGCAGTCCCAGAATATGTGTGTGAAATCTGCAGGAGTATCAGAGCATCTCCAGCAGTTAGCTGGCAGGGCCGGGTATATGCGGTGGAGGCGTTGGGGTGTGTAATAGATCCTGTGGAGGATTTTGAATTGGATCAATTTGTCCCTGGTAGCCACCAGCGGCTGAAATGGGTAGTCCCACATATCTTCCCAGTCTTCGCTGTCCAGCTCCTGCACCTCCGCCCGCCACAAACCACGCAGACCATCCAGACCCTCCTGAATGGACGGCAGGAGTGCTCGATAGATCCGGGATAGGGGTTTTGAGAGCTCGGCATCATCCAGGAGAATCTCCAGGGTGTCAAGCTCCAGCCGAAGCTGAACCGACTTGAATTGCGAATTAAAGGCGTGGCGGAGCTGCAGGAACCTGAAAAAGAAAGAGTTCGGAAGCTGGAATTTATTCTTCAACCTATTGAATGTAAATAGCCCCAGCTCATCGCAGATATCCCTCAAATACTTGATGCCCTTGCCGGCCCACAGACCCGGATCCTGCAAAGAGTGGAACTCCCTGAGCCTTGGATTGCACCAAAGTGGTGTGTTGGGGGACCATCTGGCCTTTGCCAAGTTAGGTTTAATCACTACCGTGTGCCATGCCTTAATGATCGCTTTCATAGCTAGGGTCGAGGGTACCGCAGAGCCCTCCGACCCCCTATAGAGTGCGTTGCGGAGGGCCTCAAAAGATCCTAGGTGTGCCGCCTCCAGGACAACTGACGCATTGGTGTCATCCGAAACCAGCCAGTTATGTGCATGGGTGAGCATTGCTGCTAGATAGTAGGTGTGAAAGTCTGGGCAGGCAAGTCCCCCCTGTGTCCATGGTCTACACAAAATCTTTTTACTAAATCTGGCCGGGTGTGATTGCCACAAGAAGGAAGCTACTGAGGAGTCTAGTTGCTGGAGAAGAGACTTGGGGATCCATACCGGAGAGTGCCGTAAGATGTACAGCAAGACCGGGAGTAGTTTCATTTTTATTAAATTAATTCTCCCTATCAGAGATAGTGGGAGGTTTGACCAAGCCTTCAGTTTTAGTTTACACCACTGCAGCACCGGGGACAAGTTAAGTTTGAAAAAATCTTTAGTGTTGGACGAGATATTTATCCCTAGGTATCTGATGGTATCCGCCCATTGTAGAGGCGAAGTAGGATCACTCAGCCTCCTTGCCCCGGGGTCTATGGGTAGAATTAGTGATTTGCTCCAGATGGTTCTGAGGCCAGAGAGAGTCGCGAAACGGTCCAGAAGCCGAAGCGCCCCGGCGAGCGAGGGACCGGGGTCCCTGAGGAAGAGAATCAAATCATCGGCATACAATGCCAGCTTCTCAGTCACCGAGCCGACCCGTATTCCAGACACCTCCCCCGACCTCCGCAGGGCCTCAGCCAGAGGCTCCATTACCAGGGCGAACAATGCAGGTGATAGAGGACACCCCTGTCTTGTTCCCCTCCTAATCGGGAAAGAGGGCGAGAGGCCACCATTCAGTTTGATACGGGCGGTGGGTGCCCTATATAGTAGGCCGATCCATTTCCGGAAAGTTGGGCCGAAGCCAAAACCCTCCAGAACCTGCATCATATAGGACCATCTGACTGTATCGAAAGCCTTTTCGATGTCGAGGGATACCAGTACCCGGGAGGCATTCTCTTCGGGTGGGAGCTGGAGATGGGTAAAGACTCGTCTAAGGTTAATGTCCGTGGACTTGCCCGGCATAAAGCCTGTCTGATCTATGTTGACTAGGGATGGTAAAACCTTCATGAGTCTATTGGCTAGCACTTTTGTGAGTATCTTAAGATCGTAGTTCAGCAACGAGATGGGTCTATAGGATGAGCAACAGGTGGGGTCCTTCCCTGGCTTGGGCAGCAGCACTATATGCGCCTGGTGCATGCTGTCTGGTAGCCTATCAGATTCCAGGCAGTCTGTGTATAGCTGATTTAATTTAGGGACCAGTAAAGTAGCGTTAGTTTTGTACCAGTCCCCAGGTAGACCATCCGGGCCCGGGGATTTATTGTTGGGCAAGGAGTATATTGCTGCCTCTATTTCCAGACGTGTTAACGGCTTGTCTAACGCTATCGTGTCCTCCTCGGAGAGGAGAGGCAAAGTATTTCCCCCCAGTTCCCCTAGCCCAGCAGCAGCTGAGCCAGAGAATGGGTCGTCATACAGGTTGCTATAGAAACGATGGAATTCCCGCAGTATACCTTCGGGGTCCGTAACCTGGCAACCAGTGGAAGTCTGAAGTCTAGGGATTACTGTTTGGAGCGTAGGTTCTGCTACAAGGTTGGCCAGTAGTTTCCCGTTCTTGTCCCCTGACTCGAAAAGCTTGGCTACAAGCTTTCGCGCATCTGAGTGTACCAGCGAGGTGTAGTGGAGCTTCAGATCTCTTCTCGTTTGTGCTAGGGTAGAATAATTTTCAGGCGTTGGATGCTTCGTGAAAAGATCCAGTGCCGCCCCTTCGCTCTGTTCCAGTTGAGTGGTCTGTAACGCAAAGCCGGATCTCACTGCCTTGATGGAAGAGATGTATTCTCCTCTGGCATGAGCCTTGCCCGCCTCCCAGACCACGTCAAGGGAAGCCGATCCCTCATTTGTCTGCCAGTATTCCCTGAGCCTGGGCTCCACCAGCTCCTGGACCCGTGGGTTGGCTATCCAATGGGACGCCAGTTTCCAGCATCCCGGCTCGCGGGGGGCGCCCAGACTCAAGCCAAGCTCTAGCGGTGAGTGATCCGAAAGACCCGTCGGGAGATAGGAGACTGTTCTGACTTGGGACAGTGCAGAAGCCGACCCGAACATGAAGTCTATGCGGGATCCCGACCTATGTGATGCTGAGATATATGAATATGTCCTCTCCTCCGGATGCTTCCACCGCCAGAGCTCTTGGAGACCAAAGGTGTCTGCCCAGAGCTCCAAATCGGGGGGGGGCAGTTCTAAGGGGGTTAGTAGTATCTTTGTTGTGGTCAAGGATGGCGTTGAAATCCCCTCCGACTAGAATATTATGGACCCGTAGGGGGGCTATTTTTGTAAGGACCGTGTACAGGATGGAGGAATTAAATGGAGGGGGGACATATACATTAATTATTGCCCAGCGTTGGGCATACATTTCGAGGATAAGGATGATGTATCTTCCCCCAGGGTCCGTGAAGACCTGTTCCACTGTGCAGGGGAGTGACTTGTTCAACAGGACAGTCACGCCCCTCGCGTAGGAGAAATATGTGGCATGAAACCCTTGTTTGACCCATGCCCGCCTGAATGCTAGGATTTTGTTGCCCGTCAGGTGGGTTTCCTGGAGAAACAAAATGTGAGGTTTGTGGGATTTCAGAAATTTAAATACTAATGATCTTTTTATCTTGTCATTCAAGCCCCTAACATTCCAAGATATCAGCCTTAAATCTATACCCATTTGAAGTAGAGAATTTTGATGACATTAGGATCATAAAAGACCCATACCCAGTAATATCCTGGCCATAGGCCCGCTGCAGAGGTAGTCCACAGGGTGTAGCAATCTAGTGGAACTGGAGAGAACATAAAGTGAAAAAATTGAAAATAGTATGTGACCCAGAGAAGTATCAAAATGATGACAGCATAGTCCAGCAAGGAAAATAGTGTAGAACCCGAGCAGGTGTGGAAACTTACAAACAGTACAAATAACGCCCTACCGCCTGGCATATCCCCAACTTTCGCCGAGGCAGTTTCTTACCCTAAACTTGATTGTAGATGTCGCCTTTTGGAGGCTCAAAGTCTCTGAGATAACCTCAGTGTGAGTTCAACCTAGAACATTAGGCGAGAGTGAGGGAACTTGCATCCCATTACAGTGGGAGGAGACCGGCCCTCTGGAACAGCGGAGCAGTCCCCTCAAGAAGCGAGCTGCCCCAGGTAGAGGTAGGTCTCCTGGTCCTTCACTTGGAAGCAAACAACAAAACCAAACAAAACAGGGGGGGTCGGCTGTGTTTCACTTGTAGAGGTACTTTGGGGTAACTCCGGGGCTTGCAGGAAGTTGAGTAGGATAGAGCAAACCAGGATGTGAAAGAATCAGGCATCTAATAGATCGGTGGGAGGAATCTTTCATTGCAGGGTGGTCAACCAGCTATCAGCATCCGCAGGGTTGTCGAAGAAGTTGACCTCTCCACCATGTTGGACACGCAGGCGGCTTGGGTATAGCATTCCATATTTAATGTTCTTGTCTCTGAGCTGTCTGCGGACGTCATTGAAGGTCTTTCTCCTCCTCTGCAACTCTGCCGAGAAGTCGGGGAAAAGGAGAACTGAGGCGTTGCCGTATTTGAGTGCGGCGTGTCTGCGGGCCTCAGAGAGGATCCTGTCCCTGTCCCGGTAATTGAGGAAGCGGACCAGGAAAGGTCTGGGGAGATTCCCCGGAATGGCTCTGCCCGTAGGCACTCGGTGGGCCCTTTCAACAACATAGGTAGGGGGAACATCCGTCAGGTCGAGTAAATTTTTGAAAAACTCCTCCGCAAATACAGCAGGGTGGTCCCCCTCTTCTCCCTCAGGCAGACCGAGGACTCTGACATTGTTGCGTCGCAGCCTATTTTCTGCGTCATCCGACTTTGCGACAAGGGACTGTACTGTGCGTTGTAGCTCAGCAATGGAGGTGGAGTGATTGGCCGTTAGATCCTCCGTGGCCGACACTCTTGATTCTGTCTCAGACATCCTCCCCCTTATCTTGATCATTCCGTATGAAATTGCACTCCTCAGCAAGGTGGTCGATGCGTACCAGTAGCGAAATCCTACTCTGCTCGATCGCAGCAAGGATTATGGCCGTGTTGTCATGAGATGACGGGGCCACCCCCTCCACCTCCGGGGCCTCGCTGGGATCCATGTCTAGTTCGGCTAGCAAGGCCCGGATTCGCCCGACCAGGACGGGATCCGTGTGCGGGGAAGATGGCGGTGGTACCCGGAGGGGTGTGTGGGCCCTTGTGGCTTTAGAGCTCCCCTTGCCTTTCTTAGAGGAGGAGGGCATCTGGCAGGTCACACAGGGGTAGGATTTGCAGCCGTGCTCAGAGGAGGCTTTAGGAAGCAATGAGAGCCCAGCCAGACTGGCCGCAGTGATCAGAACACAGGGGGTCTCCAGGCACCCGTCACTCAGCAGCCAACACCCGGCTGACAGTTAGGGAGGATGTGAGGCTGGAGGTACAGGGGTGAGGGTGGCTCAGAGCAGTGTAGTATAGGCAGGCAGGCAGCAGAGGACTCCAGGATCTATCATCCAGGCCACCTCAGCAGCAGTCACAGTTATTGCAGGGCAGCACTCTAGGCCAAGGCAGCGGTGGGCAGAGAGGACAGGGCGGAGGGGTGGGAGCCAAGGATCCGAGCTCCGGAAGCACTCGCGGAGCGGCGGCTCAGGAAACAGCGGTGCTTTGCAGGCCGCACTAGGCCGCACCCGGCCGGGCGGGACCACGGCTTCCACGGATGTCCCCAATGGCCAGACAGGCCTCCGGGCCTCACTAGATGGGCGGCACACTAGGCCAAGGCAGCGGTGGGCAGATAGGACAGGGCGGAGGGATGGATGCCAAGGATCTGAGCTCCGGAAGCACTCGCGGGGCCGCGGCTCAGGAGACAGCGGTGCTTTGCAGGCCGCACTAGGCCGCACTCGGCCGGGCGGGACCACGGCCTCCACGGACGTCCCCAATGGCCAGACAGGCCTCCGGGCCCCACTAGATGGGCGGATGGACAGGCAGGGGAGAGTGGATGACCCTCCTTACCTTCAGTCAGGCCCGGAGTCGCCCGTCCGGGAAGACGCCGGGACGGCAAGATGGCGGCGGCCGCGGACGAGAGGAGCAGTGCTGGGCAGACGTCCCCTGGCAGAGCTGCTGTACAATTTCTGACTCAGAATGCTCCAGAGGATCGAGGGGGACCCGCTGGCAGGCAGGTAGATGCTGATTCCACTATAGGCTGCAAGGATGGCATCGGATGGGATGTAGAAAACCCGGAGCTCCCCTTTGACACGTCCGCCGCTGATCACATCAGGACACGCCCCCCATGGGATGCAGACTTTGATGCATCTTTGGATGGGTGCGACTTGGATGTGGCTTGTTGTCCCTCTGCAAAGTTGGAGCCACTTTTGTACCACTGTTGAATGTAAAACATTCAGGTACAACATTCATGCAACCTTTGAGGGTTAACATTGAAGTCTATGACCCTCACGTTGCATGACAGTCAGACCAAAGTAGCACATGACAACAGCAAACAAACAGGGGATATTTCCTCAAGCCTTGGTGCCCACCAGAATAGGAAATATCCTAGCATTCTCAGAGAGATAAAAGAAAAGAGGACACAGGATTGTGCATTATCCCAACCAAATTTATTGATAAAAACTAATTAAAAACTACTCACAAATGTGAAGATATCTCACTTCTAAAAAAAAAGCCACCCGATCGTGGCAATCAGTCCTGAAACCAACAGTCTCCAGATGGTGATAGAGAGGATAACTACTGGTTGACGTGTTTCTAAGGAGTACTCAGAGTAGGCTCTGAGGAAGAAGGTACTTCTTTGAAATGCATCATACAGCAGTGGCCCTGATATCCTCTCTATCACCACCAGGAGACTGTTGGTTTCAGGACTGATCGCTACGTTAAAGTGGCTTTTACAAGCGAGATTTCTTCACATGTTTGTAGTTTTTATTATGTTTTTATTAATAAATTTGCTTGGGATAATGACAAGGCCAGTGCACCCTCTTTTCTTTATTCTCTCTGCAAAGTAGTAGTGCATGAACTACTTTGAAGTTGCTGTGACTTTAAGTCGCACATATGTGATTATAATTGGAAAACATGGGGTATGACTTGTCATGCGACTTGTCCAATGACAAGTTGCACAAGTGTGAATGGGGTCTAAGAGTGCACCAGGTTATAATAATGAACCAGTCCCTCCCATTGACATTGAATCTTCAAAGGGCATGGTCAAACAAACAGCTATTTCTTTAGAGAAACAGGTAAGAAACTGCTACAAAGTTTAAGGCTGGTCATACATTATACAATTTTTTTATTCAATTTCTTTAGATTTATTTCCAACTATGTAGTGCAAGGACCTGCCTGATTGCATACAACTTGAAAGTCTTTAGGTGTGACCTCATATTATATGGTTTTGGTAAATCTAAAGGAAAATTGTACAAGAAAATTGTATAATGTATGGTAAGCCTAACATCCCAAAATGTACATTGATCACCCAGAGGAAATTGCTTTTTTTCCTCAACAAAATGGAGATACTGGGGTTAATTTACTAAAACTGGAGAGTGCAAAGTCTGGTGCAGCTCTGCATAAAAACCAATCCACTTTGAGGGTTTTTTTTGTCAAAGCTTAATTGAACAAGCTGAAGTTTGACACCTGAACAGGAATAGATGGTCAATTTTCCAATTGGGACACAAATTCTGACGACCCTGGTGTAACCTTGGGATTCCCTCACTTTGGAGGATTTCCTTTCACTTCCCGTTTTGGCTAGCTGATCAAAAAAAACAAAACAAATGAATTTCCCCATGTGCACATGTGAGGTGGGTGGGGGAATCCTTCCTGCTGCATTATTGAATTCTGACAGTGGGACTCCCCTGTCAAAACAAACTGATCAATGCTGTGGCCAATTGGCTGCATGTGCTGATTGAACCCAAATTTTCCAACAGTCGCGTTCCAGAGGAGTCAATCACTAGATCAACCTCTCTCAAATTGGAACACCATAGATGAATCGAAATTTGGATGTTCTTCGCTGAACCAGCAAAATTGTATTCCATCTATGGCTAACTTAAGACAATGAATCTCTCATAATGCCCCTGATGACTAACGACTGCATGAACCTAGTATAAGCAAAGCTGTTCTGAAGCAGTGTTTGTTTTTTGGGTTCCTTTTTTTTATACGAAGAGCTATACGTCTACTCAAAATACTAATGTTTCACTTATTAAGAGTCACAATCAATAATGTGATTTATTTATTTTTAAATCAGAGAAAAATTTATTAGAAATAAACAGTACAGCATTTCAGGATATTACAGACATAGGTCAGTAAGCATGTAACGGTATAGCTAAAAAGTACATACAATGCCATCTGACATTCCTCCAACAAGTTGCAGCAACAGTAAAACAACAAGAGCAACCAAAACGGAAAGCTGACATTTCAAAGGCCAACCAAGATGAAATAGAATTTTTACCCCTAAAGCCCTGTACCCCGGGAGACATTTGCCGGTACTAAAAATACCGGCCGACATTCTGCCCGTGTATATGTCGGTCTGTCTAACAGAAGCTGCCCGATCGGCATGCTGGAAAACCAGCAGCCGACAGACTCCCGATCAGCACTCTCAGCCAATGGCAGGAAGCGCCGATCAGAGTGTTCTGTCAGAACACAACAGCTCAGCGGGGAAGATCGCTGAACTAACCTTAAATGATTAGTACTGTGGCTCCCAATCGGAGCTGTCAGTGTGTACCCGGCTTAAGTCCTACTGGGGCATTGGATGATTCCCTGATATACAAATTCAATAAGACCAGGAGTGTCGAGTCATGGACCTCATAATTTGTTTAATTTACCGGGCCAACCCCTATTCATGTAAAATTTAATCATGAGTCCACTTTAAATGACACTATTTTCAGGGCTCGTGTTGAATTTTTAAATTATGTCAGAAGTGTCTCAAATTGATGTTAAGCTGATGTCATTGACACAGACGCTTAAAGTGTAGATATACCCACAACTTTTTTTTTCACCGTTTATTTTATTATTGTTTTATCTGTTTAAGTAAGGTGAACAAGTATGCCCATCCAGGGGCCAAAACATCCCAAACTTTTTTTAGTTTTGGATAGAGTGGGGAAGGATTAAAACTCCTTTCAGATTTTACTGCAGTGGGGGGCTCTGTTGGATCCATAATAGGGATTCAACTTTTTACTCATTCTATTCAGTGTTGGGTATAGATACACTTTAGCATGATTGTGTCCTAGTTTAAATGAATGATTGTTCGTCCAGTTAATTGTTTGTGGACATTAGATATTTTTTTTAGATCTCTGGCCAACTGTAATAATGGCAGTAGACTGGTCTTGTGTAAACATTAGAGATATCAGACTTCTCCTAAGTACACAACCAGCCAGTTGACGTTTGATGTGATATATTGAAAGTTGTTGTTCTGGGTGCATTTATTGCCAAATTAACACATAAAAGCAAGAGTATTGTTGTAACCCACAAAGGGCTTGTCATGTAGGATTGTTTTGTTTTTATTTTCACTTTACTTACCTTTTTTTAAAATGTTTTTTCCTCTTAGGATGGATCCCGTCAAAAACAAAAGAAAACAGTGTCCTTCAGCACAATGCCCAACAATCGAAAGATCAACAGCACAGCTGCTTGCATCTCCTTCATGATGGAGGGGTGCGAGATGAAGAAAGTGCGCTCCAACTCCAGGATGTACAATCGTTTTTTCCTTTTAGATCCAGATATGCGTTTTCTACGATGGGAGCCTTCCAAGAAGGACTCAGAGAAAGCTAAACTGGAAATTAAATCGATTCGTGAGGTGCGTGTTGGAAAGAAAACTCCAGTTTTAAGAAGTAATGGTCTGTCTGATCAGTTTCCAGAAGAATGTGCCTTTTCTATCATTTATGGGGAAAACTATGAATCATTGGACCTTGTTGCCAGTACTGCTGATATTGTCAACACTTGGGTGATGGGTCTCAGGTACTTGGTATCTTATGGAAAGCACACTCCGGATGTTGTAGGAGCTAATCAAACAAGTTTAAGAACACTGTGGATCTCATCTTTGTTTGAGATTGCTGATATAGAAAAAAAAGGACAGATTCCATTGTCTAGAGCCATTCAGCTTATCAAGGGACTTAACCCTGGTATGAAGACTTCAACAGTAGAACTAAAATTCAAGGAATTGCAGAAAGTTAGTGATAAATATGGCAGTAATTTTACTTGTGATGTTTTTGTAGAGGCCTACTGTGAACTGTGTACCAGACCAGAGGTATTCTTTTTACTGGTTCAGTTTTCTAGCAATAAAGAGTATTTGGACCTAAAAGATCTGATGATCTTCATGGAAGTGGAGCAAGGTATGGAAGAGGTAAATGAAATTACAGCACTGGAAATCATCAAGAAGTATGAGCCTTCCAAAGAAGGGCGTGAAAAAGCATACCTCACAATTGATGGGTTCACCCGTTATCTTCTTTCATTGGACTGTTATATATTTGATCCTCACCATAAAGTGGTCTGTCAGGATATGACAAGGCCATTATCACACTACTACATCAACTCTGCTCACAATGCATGCCATCTAGAAGACCACTACTGGGGCACATCCGATATTAGTGGCTATATACAAGCCCTTAAGATGGGATGTCGTAGCATTGAGCTTGTTGTTTGGGATGGCCCAGATAATGAGCCTCTTATCTACCTTGGCGTGTCTGTGGTTTCACAGGTGGCTTTCCGAAGTGTAATAAGTGTGATAGACAAGTATGCATTTGAAGCATCAGAGTACCCATTATTCCTTTGCTTGGTAGTTCATTGCTCTGTTCGACAACAGCGTTTCATGGCCCAGTGCTTAAAAAAGATCCTTGGTGACAAACTTTACCTAAATCCAGCATGTCCTGATGAAAACTACTTGCCTTCTCCAGAACAACTGAAAGGCAAGATTCTAATAAAAGGTAAGAAGCTGCCTTCAGATAATTCTGACTCAGAGGGAGATGTAACAGATGAGGATGAAGGCATGGAGATTGCTAGGAGATTGGGTCATGATGATCGTGAACATCTTAATGGAGCTGCCAACAGAAAGCTGCGACTCTGTAAAGAACTTTCAGACCAGGTAACTCTGTGCCAGTCCGTAAGGTTTAGGGACTTTGAAAACTCTAAAAGAAACCAAAAATACTGGCACATATGTTCATTTAACGAGGTTACTGCTAGTCACTTTGCCAATGAATATCCTGAAGAGTTTGTAAAATACAACAAAAGATTCCTCTCAAGGGTCTACCCAAGTTCAATGCGAATAGATTCTAGCAATATGAACCCCCAAGACTTCTGGAAATGTGGTTGCCAGATTGTGGCCATGAACTACCAAACCCCAGGTCTTATGATGGATCTTAATACAGGATGGTTTAGACAGAATGGAAACTGTGGCTATGTCCTACGACCCTCAATAATGAGGGAAGAAGTATCCTATTTTAGCGCCAATGCAAAGGACTCTTTGCCTGGTGTTTCAGCTCAGTTGCTTCACCTAAAAATTATTAGTGGTCAAAACCTTCCTAAACCTAAAGGATCAGGAGCAAAGGGAGATGTGGTGGAACCATATGTGTACGTAGAGATACATGGGATACCCGCTGATTGTGCAGAACACCGAACAAAAACAGTAACACAAAATGGGGACAACCCAATATTTGATGACAGCTTTGAGTTTCACATAAACCTTCCAGAGTTGGCTATACTGCGGTTTGTAGTACTAGATGATGACTTCATTGGAGATGAGTTTATAGCCCAGTATACCATCCCATTTGAGTGCCTGCAGACTGGTTTTAGGCATGTTCCTTTACAGTCTTTAACAGGCGAGTTCCTGCAAAATACCACATTGTTTGTCCACATTGCTATCACTAACCGAAGAGGAGGAGGAAAAGCACACAAGAGGGGGCTCTCTGTAAGAAAAGGCAAGAAGATTCGTGAATATACATCCACGAAGACTACAGGCATCAAAGCAATTGATGAGGTGTTTAGAACGGCTACTCCTTCCCTTCGAGAGGCCACTGATCTTCGGGAAAATGTTCAGGTAATTCACTTACATATATCTTTTGCTGTTACTCCCTTTTCAAAAGCTTTTCAAAACCTCTTCTGGGTAAAATTAAAGCTTTTATGGCTCTGTATACAGTACATGAATATTAAATTATCCCTTCCGGTGCGTTTCTCTTCCACTATATTCATATAACCTGTATGTGCTACATTTTTCCTTTCTTGCTCCTACCTTTTAATTAAGCATAAGCTGAATGGGTATTAAAATCTTGCTGTGCTCTCTATGAGTCTAATGCAGAGTTTTTGAAATACTGTTCTGTAATTAGAACATGCTAACACTGGATTATTCTGCAAGTGAAACTCAAGCCTGTCCTAAGGTAACCTTGGCTGCAGCATCCAGTGAGATTGGTGCACATCATTGAGTGACATTTAAAGAGCACCTGTCACATCTGCAGATGCAGGATCCTCATTTTCCCTTTATGCACCTTTTTAGTTTTGAAGAACACTTCCCTTGTTCAGTAGAGGCCAAAGAACTGTGCACCTTGTAGATGATTCCCCATTTTCATAAATAAGGACTTTTGTCAACTAATGTGAGAACTTTATCTGAGAGTCAACCACTCTATGGGTTTTATAAGGAGCGTGCACGTCAAAAGCCGCTTACTTTTTCAGACAATTTGAACAGGCAGTGGATGGGGTGGTGGTGGGGGGGCTTGTTCTAGAGCTTACGTGCTTTCTGAATTTTTACCTGCTCTTTGCAAGTATTGCACAGAGCGGCCCCAAACTGCCTCTTCTGGGGTCCCCCACTGGCACTATCGGTTCCTTCATGTTTGCCTCCATAATAAACCGCTTGCACACACAGCATAACTCAGCCTCCCCCGCTCCCCCCCTCCTCACAGGATTCGATTGACTGCAGCAGGAGCCAATGGCCTCCACTGTTGCCTCTGTGGGAGAAGAACGGAGACCAGTGACGCTGCAGACAGGCACAGCGTTAAAACAAGATAGGACTCAGGTAAGTGTTTAGGGAGGTTAGGGGACAATACAAGTAGTGGGACATTTTTTACTTTAATGCAAGGTATGCATTAGGGTGAAAAATGTATTAACTTTATGGCCACTTTAACCCCTTCCCGACCAGCCGCCGCAGTTATACTGCAGCAGGTTGGCTCCCCTGGACGAACCTTTGTAGCTATACGTTGGCTTGCCTTTTGACCACTAGGGGGCATTCCCGCTGCGCGACGCAAGAGCCGATGCGCGTGCCACCCGCGATCGCTCCCCACAGAGACAGAACGGAGATCTGTCAATGTAAACAGACAGATCTCCGTACTGTCTGGGGTGCGGAGAGCAATCTGTTGTTCATACTAAGTATGAACAACGATCGGTCTCCTCACCCAGGCAGTCCCATCCCCCCACAGTTAGAATCACTCCCTAGATAACACAGTTAACCCCTTTATCGCCCCTAGTGTTAACCCCTTCCCTGCCAGTGACATTTACACAGTAATCCGTGCATTTTTAGAGCACCGATCGCTGTATAAGTGCCAATGGTCCCAAAAATGTGTCAAAAGTGTCCGATCTGCCCTTCATAATGTTGCAGTACCAAATAAAAATCGCAGATCACGGCCATTACTAGTAAAAAAAAAAAAAAAAATCCATAAATCTTTCCCCTATTTTTTTAGACGCTATAACTTTTGCGCAAACCAATCAATATACGCTTATTGCGATTTTTATTACCAAACATATGTAGAAGAATACATATCGACCTAAACTGAGGAAAAAAATAGTTTTTTTTAAAAAAAAATTGGGGATGTTTATTATAGCAAAAATTTCTAAATATTATTATGTTTTTTTCAAAATTGTCGCTCTATTTTTGTTTATAGCGCAAAAAATAAAAACCTCAGAGATGATCAAATACCACCAAAAGAAAGCTCTATTTGTGGGAAAAAAAGGACTTCAATGACGTTTGGGTGCAACGTCGCATGACCGCGCAATTGTCAGTTAAATCGACGCAGTGCTGTATCGCAAAAAATGGCCTGGTCATTGAGCAGCCAATTCTTCCTGGGCTGAAGTGGTTAAACCATTTTGCTGCTGTTGATTTTTTTTACCTAACTGGCAATCTTTTCTGCAGAATCAGTTTTTACTAATAAACCAGTCTATTTCTTCTATTGTATAGCCACTGATGCTGATTCATTTAAGAACATTCACACAATAAATTGTGTGAATAGTCACTGCAATTATCCAATCGTGCAGATTAAATAAGTAATCAGAGATTTTCTTTTTACATGATTGGATAATTGAAGTGAAGCTTCACATAAACAACACATAAACAATCTCCTATCATTTAGTAAATCATCCTCATTATCTACGTTAATTAACCCGTTTTTATAGTATTTCTTCTTTCAGTATCTGGAAATATTATTTTTCCAAGGTTACAAAGATTAGGTATGAAGATTTAGGGGTCTGTTTATCAATGTTTTTACACAAGATTCATGCAATTTTTATCAATTCATTAATTTGTTTTTTACCTTCTGAGCTTCAGAGCAGATCGATTTGTTTTCAGGTAAAATAAACCTGATCTTCAGTTGCTGAAAATTTTTGTTTTATTCAGATTGGATCCTATACTAAAAAATGAGACAAGTAAGAAATTGCATTTTTGACAAAACCAGTGTGGAGACCCTTCACTTTATAAAGAATCTATTATGACAATCATTCTGCAAATTTCTCGTGATCATATTATAAAGGCATTTTAACATCAGTCCAAATGAAATACAAATACATTTATGATTCATTTAATTGAGTTACTCTTAAAGAGTTACTCCGCTTTTGTGGGAAAATAAATAGCAAATAAAAAAAATAATAATATAGCGTATTGTCGTGGAAGAATTCCCTTGGGCTTTGTACGCAAATCCACACCGCGCCTAAATGTGGACTTCCAGCGTCTAAATGCACACAAAGCACAAAACAATTCCTTCGTGCTTAAAAGCACGTTTGTATCAAGCTCTTTGGTACAAGGAATTTGAAGTACTTCAATGGCACCAGGTAGAATCAGAAACGATGCTGCTTCAAGCTGGAGTCTCAAGCGTCTGGGGCAGAGCTCAGCCACCCGGATTCTTTTATTCATTGGAAACAAAAGGATAACAAAACAGGAAGTGATGGCCCCAACAGCCAATCACTTCCCTTAATACAAAATGACATCACAGGAAATGACAAACAGTAAAGGGGAGGGCACTCACAGGAGGGAAAGGGGAGGAAGTGCACACCCCCCATCTTAATCAGCATGGAGCCCACACAATACTGTTCAAAGTAAACAGTATCTAGTGAGATCATTCTACTTGTTCTTATAGTTTTGGGACAATCTGCGGGGACATTGCTACTGCTGTTGTCAATATACGGTACAAGTACACCGACAAGGCAGATATCAATGTCCTCTTATAAATACAGATATGTATCCATAAAGCGGATAACGAAGTCCGCAAGAGAGAATTAATAGGTTTCTCTCATTATGCGGACTTCGCTTCTCTAAAGTGTATAGCCATTGGAAAGCATGCAGTCCAGCGCATTGCGCTTGATATCTACAAACCAACAAACGCCCACACACGCAGAGAACACGTTTCAATCCCATAAGAAGGTTTTCATACTGACCGTTTTTACCGCTGGTCTCGATTCAACCCAAGTGCGCTCTGCTAGAGCGCTCCTCGATTAAACATCAGACACAGGGAGACAGATGACAATCTATAAAACGCACATCCTAGAATAAAATGTCCACATAAATCTTATATAATAAAATTTCCACAACAGTCCCTCCTTTTTGTCATATGCTCCCATGTGTCTCTCAAAACTTGATCTTCTTACACCTGGAAATGAATCAGTCCTTACAATCCATAAAAAGGAAAACGCGGCTTGACATGTAGATTCTGTTCTTCAGGAGACATGACTTATAAGGAAGGTACGAAATGGTGAGCTGTAGTAATCGCCGATCGGTCTGGAATCCTCTGCATCTGATACGTTGGTTGGGCTTCGGGGCGTCTTATCTCATTGAGGAAAATGTGGTCATCTGCTCGGGCTCTGGTCACGCGTCCAATCAGGCAACAGGAGCACCTCATCACGACATATAGAAGGAACAGAAACAAAAATGACATGAGTATATACACCCCTACTTCCTTCAACCACGATCCAATGGAAAATAAAAAATCCCCAAAGTTTCCCAAACCCTTAAAAGGATTCCAACCCTCACTAGCTATAGCTCTGGCTTTGCCTTGCAGGGATCTAGCCTTATCCATATGGGCCTGAACTTTGTCATTGGTATCCTCAATCCAGGTACAACAATCTTCACCTATGAATTCACAGAAACCCCCCTTGGATGCTAACAGATAATCAAGGGCCATCTTTTCCTGTAAAAGAAGGGTCCTGATCTGCCGTTGTTCCTGTGAGATTTCCCTTACAGCCTCTACGGTTTCATTGAATATCCCATCCACAATGGATGAGAAATTATTCAATCGTTTCATAAGTTCAATCCCCCAACCCGTCCAAGCAGGAAACCATGCCCAGGCCTGGTCAGAGTTGGTGAACAATTCCCTTCTAGCTTTTCCTGACGTTCTTACCTTCTCTCGTGCCATCAGATCCTCTCGATCATCCGCGATGTAAGATGCTGGGACTAGTTTAACCAGGACACATGAACCTCTTGCATTAGGGGGGATTACCTTATAAGCTGAGGTACCGCATAAGAAGTAGTAGGGGCCAGTCAGAGTCGCACAGGGGGAACCACTCTGACGGTTACGTGCATTGAGTAGTAACAGGATAGACTGGGGGATTGCTCCCTCTGTCTGAACGTCACACCCTTCCTTCCAACAGATGTAATCTGGTCTATTAGTGTTATTAAAGAAGACGGGGGTTTCGTTGGTTAGATTAACTGTTATACCTTCTTTACAGGTGGTGGACCCAACAAAGTTATCCCCTCTACCGAAACTAAAGTTGAAGCACACTTGTGGGCTACCTAGTTGTCCCGATACCCATACTGGTTTTGTGAGGGAGGGGCAAAAGCCAGAGCTAATGTTAAAACTATAACAAATTTTACCCTCTAGGAATGTATCATTAAGTTCTATTGACAAGTGTCTGTTTGGAGTCTTTAGTTTCCTCATACCGATACGGACATCATATATCGCATGTACTGCTGCCATTGCCGGGGCATCAAGGCTTGGTGGAGGTTTGGAGCATACCCAGCAGTTGGTCCTGTTCGCCATTTTTGCCAGCTGGAGATGCATTTTAAACAATAAATTGGGATGCTTTTCATCATTACCCTTGCTAAAATACACTAAACTAAAACTATAAATAAAGAAGATACTCCTCATTCTTTGATGTAGTTGAGCAGCTTCTTGCAGTGGCTGGCGTGGATCCAGTTGTCCCGTTCTTCAAGCTTTAGTGAGGTCGGCATGGTCAGCTGAACCTGGAATGGTCCGACGTATCTCGATTCTAGTCCCGTCCTCTGGTATTTCTTTACAACGACCCAGTCACCTGGTTGGATAGAATGTAAACCGGTTATTGAGTCAGGGTCTGGAAGGGACTCATGAACCCTGTGGTGGATTTTTTTTAGCTCACGTTGCAGTAACTGCACATACCCCGTCAGCTGAGAATGTAAAGACGACAGCTGCTGGGGAAAGTACAACCCTGTTTTTGGTTGACATCCGAACAAAACCTCATATGGAGATAACCCGTGAGGTCGTCTAGGTGCATTTCTGATGGAGTGGAGAGCTATGGGGAGACATTCAGGCCAAGGTTTCCCAGTATCAGCTATTATTTTGGAGATTTTGTTTTTAAGGGTTCCGTTTAACCTTTCAACCTTACCACTACTTTGGGGGTGATAAGGAGTGTGTAATCCCTGATTGATATGGAGGGCTTTACACACTTCTGCAAATATTTGACCAGTGAAGTGGGAGCCTCGATCCGACTCGATCGTTTCAGGTAGGCCCCAGCGACACACTATTTCGGACAGGATCTTTTTGGCTGTGGTTGTGGCGTTTGCTTTCTGAACCGGCCATGCCTCTGGCCAACCTGAAAACATATCTACACAGACTAAGACGTGTTCGTACGGCCCACTCCTTGGCAATGTAATGTAGTCTATCTGGATGCGCTGAAATGGATATTCTGGTCGGGGGGAATGTCGTTTGGGTACTGGTACCGTCCTACCTGGATTGTGCAATGCGCAAACCAGGCAGGCTGCTGCAAAATTAGCAGCTGCAGTAGTAAATCCAGGGGCGATCCAATGCTCATCCACCTGCGCACACATAACCATCTTTGACTGATGCCCTGGATAATGAGCCGAATGGGCCATCATTGGAAAAAGCGATCTTGGCAGACACCATTTTTTACCAAGACCCCAGATGTCATCTGGACCTCTCATGGCCCCTAGTGCTGTCCATCTCCTCTTTTCATGTAATTCCGCTTGTGACTGTAGTCTCTTAAACTCTTCCAGAGACACATCAGAGGGGATGGCTAGCATCAGGGTTTTCACAGGAGGGTGCAGAGCACCTTCTTTGGCAGCTCTATCTGCCAAGGCATTGCCATCGGCCTCCAAAGTCCTATCAGTCGTGTGGGCCTTAACTTTTAGAATGGCTATCTCACGCGGCAGGTTGAAAGCAACGAATAACCTGTTGATTAACTGCGCATGTTTCACAGGCTTCCCTGAACTAGTCAGAAAGCCTCTTGCTTTCCAGATAGGACCAAAATCATGGGCTATCCCAAAAGCATACCTAGAATCCGTGTAGATATTGATCCTTTGACCCTCTTGGGTCTCACAGGCTCTTGCCAGTGCCCACAGCTCAGCTTCCTGTGCAGACATGTTGGAACTCAATGAACCCTTTTCCACAATTTCACTGACTGTAGTCACTGCATAACCTGTGTGTGGCTTACCATCTGGGGTGTAATACCTGGAACCATCGACAAAAAGGTTTTTAGCATTTGGGATGGGGGTCTCCTTCACCGGGCTGATGGTTGTTGACTCGAGTTCCATCAGAGAAACACAGTCGTGGTGATCATCAGCATGTTGTCCTTCTAAATTAACAAGTTGGTTAGAGGTAGAGAGGTTGATATTGTTAGTCTGGAAGGTTTGAGTATCATTTTTAACACCATTATCTCCCCCCTTCTCTTCCTCCTCAGTAGGAAGAAGAGAGGCTGGGTTTAAAATGGTGCATCGTCTTAAAGTCAGGTTAGTAGGGGTTAGGAGAGCCACTTCGTACTTAGTCAATCTGGCAGCAGAGAGGTGTTTTGTCTGTACTTGATTTAGGATTTCCTGCACTGAATGGGGAGTATAGAGGGTCAGTGGGGAGTCCAAGACTATGTCACCTACCTTCTGTAACAATACAGCGCAGGCGGCTACGGCTCGTACACAACCTGGTGAACCTCGAATGACTGGATCTAGGGCAGTTGATAGATACATGATGGGTCGGTACCTGGACCCATGTAGTTGGGTCAGTACTCCAGTGGCGTGGCCTTTGCTTTCATAGCAGAAAAGGTAGAAGGGGAGGTCATAGTTGGGCAAACCTAAAGCAGGTGCTTTGGAGAGTTCTTGGATCAAGTCCTGTAGGGTTGACCAGTTATCATCAGTCAGTTGAAAGGGAGTTTGGGATAGGATTTCGTAAAGGGGTCCTAAAGTCGAAGAGATGTTAGGGACCCAGTCTCTACAGTAGTTGATAAGACCAAGAATGGCTCTTGTTTGTCGTGCGTTTCGGGGTTTCGGGAAGTCTTTCAGTGTCTGAATTCTCTGGGTTGTCAGGTGTCGAGTACCCTGAGATATACAATGTCCTAAAAAGGTGACCTTCTCCCTACAAAACTGCAATTTCTCCTTGCTAGCTTTATTCCCCGTGGACGCCAGATGGTTAAGCAATGAGACAGTATGCTGATAACAGACATCCCTTGCAGGGCAACAAAGCAGCAAGTCATCAACATACTGGATCAGCACCACCTCTGGATTCGTTGGGGTCCATTGATCCAACACTATTTTAAGTTTGCAACTGTACTCCGAGGGACTAGTCACAGACCCCTGAACGAGACGTGTCCAAGTCAGTTGTCGACCCTGGAATGAAAAAGCAAAAAGGTACTGGCACTGGGGGTCCAGTGGTACCGAAAAAAATGCATTAGTCAGATCAATAACACTGAAGAAAATTGCGTTAGGTGGTATAGAGGCCAACAAGGTGTGTGGGTTGGGTACCAAAGGGGCATCGCTGATAATGATTTTATTGATAGCCCTTAAATCATGTACTAAACGGAAAGTTGTTTCCTGACCCTTGACAGACTTTTTAGCCACTGGAAACAAAGGGGTGTTACAGGGGGATTTGGTTGGCGTAAGAACTTTTATCAGCAGGTACCGGTCTATTTGGATTTTAAGGCTATCCATCTGAGCCACACTTAAAGGGTATTGTGGTAATTGGGGCAAAATACTCCCTGGTCTGATGTTTACTGTGGTTGGCGGGACCGGCAGAAGACCCACATCATACTTATCAAACGCCCAAAGTTTGGGATCCACTTCTGCTAGCACATCCAACCCCAGAAAACAACCAGGTTCTATCATATACGGTAGAGCCACCATGGCACATAGGCGCTCATCTGTCAATGCACTGCTAACCACAACACCTGTTGGAGTGTACTCAATGACCGCTTGTATCTCAGATAAAATATCAGCTCCCAATAGGTTGATGGGAACATCATCCGATACCAGTACCGACTTAATGGCTTCTGTGTGTTGGCCCAACCTACAATGGAGTGGTTTGGTGGTATGTAGAGACACTGTCTGACCTGTTAGACCCACAGTGGGTATAGTCTCCCCAGAAAGGGGAACCTTGCCTCTGAGATCTTTGGATCTCAGAACAGTTCGAACGGCACCGGTGTCAACGAGGCAAGGGAGGGGATATTTTAATTCCTCGATAAACAGGTTGATATGTCCTGACACCGCTTTGCCAGCGTCCTATGAAGAATCATAGTCGTGGCTGGCCATCGCTACAACTGAAGTTGTTGGATCGCGTGAGCCTGGTACCGGATCGTCTGGGATGAACTGCCACTTACCCTTGGGTCTGTTAGGGCAGTCGCGCCTTAGATGTCCTTCCTTTCCACAGATGTAACAAGTTCGGGCTTTCCAGCGTTGTGTCTTTTTCCCACCATCCTGGCCCGTTTGTCCTGCAGAAGGGGCTTGAGACACAAGGATTTTGGATGCTTTGTCCTGTTTCTTCCTATCCATCTCTCTCTCTATAGCGGAGAGAGTGGATAGAATGGCAGGTATTGTCATTTCATTAAATTCGGGTCTGGCTAATAATAGCCGGTCTCGAATTTTCATATGGATGCCTTCTAAAAATTTGGCTCTTAGCAAAAGGTGAATGGCGGATAACTTACCTCCGTCGGTTGGCACATCCGGACCAACCTCCAGATCTGCATCCAATGCAGCTTGTTTCAGGCGACGCCAGAAACAAGCACATTCCTCGCCTGGGTTTTGACTGAGTTTCATCACATCTGTGGTAGAAGATGCACCATACAACTCTGGAAGTTTGGCTAGCAGGGCTACACAGAATTGCTTACCTCCAGAAGTGGCTTGTTCGTGGGTGACAATGCCGCAACGGGAGATTATAACCCCTGCCAGTTCTTCTCCTACTTTCGCCCTCAGAACCTGGGCACAATCTGTTCCACTCATGCCGTAGCTAAATTGATTTTGACAAAACATTCTCGCGAACCCTCGTGGATTTGTTCTATAGTCAGGTAGTTCGGCCAGTATGGTCCTGATTTCTGAGGAAGCAAAAGGGACATGCCATACCACCCTTTCCCCCAAAGTCCTTTCACCGTTGGTATTTGGAACACCCTCATATTGTTGCACCCGGACTGGGTAAGTACCAGGTTCAGTGACATAAGTGGGGCTAGGTGTGTACTTTGGAGGTTGTGGCTTCATTGGTTGGCTAATGTGTGCTACCTTGCCCACAACGTTCCCTGTCTGGAAGCCAACCAATGAAGGGTAGATGGTAGGTATGACTGAGTCAAAAGCTCTCAGCGCAGTTATGCAATCCCCACGGTTCCTTAGTCTGGTCTCAATTCCCTTAGACTCACATAGCATCTGTAGATCACCAGTTGAAAATGATTCATAATCAGCCGCAATCGGCGGAGAAAATGCCCCAGATATGGGGAAAGGCGACTGATAGAGAGGGTTAGCTTGAGGTTTAGCGTCAGAGGTGACATGGTTAGATGGAGACGTGGGAGAGAGAGAGATGTTAGTTGGAGAGTGCAGAGTAGGGTTGGTTAGATTGGTGATGGCAGAAGCATCAGAGGAAACTACAACAGATCTAGTGTTGGTGGATCCAGCCTGCCTCAGCAGAGTTAGCCCAGAAAGAGCCTCTTCCGCTTCCAGCATTGGATCACCAGTCACTGCTATCCCCTCAGGCCAGGTGTACATAATGCGGTTCTTCCGGACTGAAACTGCCTTCTGTATACCCTGCCTGCTTACCATAATAGACTTCTGAAGCCACAGCTCAGCTACATCTAAGGTTTTTGCTGCCCAGAGCCTGGGTTTAAACTCAGTTATGAATTTCTCCCACCTCCAGGCATCAAATGTCCCCTCTAGAGGAATAGCCCAAGTAGTATCCTTGGACCAACTATGCCATTCCTTTAGAGGTTTCATGACCTTTGCCCCAAAGCTAGATTTCATGTACTGTGCAGCCGTCTGACTCTGGGAAGCCTCACATTCCTTCCCTTGCATGGACTTCAAATTGCCCATGGCGATTCGAATCGGCTTATAGTCTTATTCCTGCGTCCAGGAAAAACCCCTGCACCTATTTAGGAGAGCACCGTCAGGTGCCTTCTTCTACGGTGGATTGACGAACTGCAACCACTATATCTGGTCCAGTCCCCCAACTAGAAAACCTAACCGAGGTGTTATTAACTCTATGGCTTGTTGCCCCAACACTTTTGGCACAGAACTACAGAGTACTACTCTTTTACACCGCAATACTCGTAATAACTATGCCCAATGATTAGTCAACAACCACAGACCACCCCCCGAATTATGTCTCTACCCCTTACAGTGTATGCATACATACCTCTGTACGACTGTACACTGCGTCGTCAGATTAAACTGCACAGCACACTTCCGTTTATTTTCGCTACAGAGCAATGTGGCTTCTCTAAATAATCACAAAAATTAAATAAAAAAAATTAAATGGGGATAGCTTTCTGTTGTCTATTTCAGCAGTTGTACGATGTCTCAGTAGTTACACGATCAAACTAATAAACAGTCTGAGCGTGAACAAAAAATTGACTACTTGCTGCGCAAAAGTAACTCAACTAACAATAAAAGTGAATATAAAGCGAGTTTTAAAACCAAAGCCTTTCTTTCCTACCGCAAGCTATACAATAAAAGATGCAGCTCTAAAACCAAAAACAATGGGGGAGGGGCATGAATTGCCTTCTGAGAAACTCAAAGAAAATGCCCAAACAATTAAAAATTAAAATAAAAAAATTAAAACACACACCCCGTTAAGAGTACAAAAACTCAGTTAAAGTTAGTTTTACTATCTATTGAAATTCAGTGTAAAGCAAAATTTTCACTTTAAACTGAAATTAAAACCAAAAGAAAACACAATCGTTTTACAAAAAATATGCAAAAATAACCAAACCTGAAGATTGGATTCATACAAAGAAAAACAAAAATGGTGACTCAGACCACATGGCTGAACAAACACAAAGGAAAACAAAATGGTGTCTTCAAAACAAGACCAAACCGTGCCTCTTACAAACAAAAATCACTGTTTTAACACAAAACAGACTGTGCTACTTAACTCATACTAAACGTTAGACGAACTATAATAGCTACACACTTTACAAAAGTTATTTCACACGGTGACCAGCACTATGAAATAACTCAGACACACAATGCTATGTCATTCAATCTCTGCCGCACATTTAAAACATCAACTAACACACTCCATGCATACCGTCACGTTGTACAACAGGAAATGGTTTTACATTTAACATAAACCCCATACAAAGACCCTCTAGGCTGTATTGACTATGGGGTCTACACAGAGGACAGTAATATAGACTTCTATCCCAAGCCAATACAGCTATCCCTCCCAGTACAAATATAAATCCCCGTCCTTGTACACAAAGAGTGAAACTGCAAAAATGTGTTCTTTTGCTAAGCGGAGTTACCTGCAACAGCGAGCAGAGAGACCAGATTCCGGTTCTAGAACAACAAAAATTTCAAAAGTTGAAATGGAGTCTGTCTTACCAAACTTTGCCGGCCTTTTCCTGTCCCAGAACCAAGGACCCAATCTCTCCTCTCGGATCGCTGCGCTGGAACTACGTTGGCTCCTACCTGGCTCGCCGAAATGTCGTGGAAGAATTCCCTTGGGCTTTGTACGCAAATCCACACCGCGCCTAAATGTGGACTTCCAGCGTCTAAATGCACACAAAGCACAAAACAATTCCTTCGTGCTTAAAAGCACGTTTGTATCAAGCTCTTTGGTACAAGGAATTTGAAGTACTTCAATGGCACCAGGTAGAATCAGAAACGATGCTGCTTCAAGCTGGAGTCTCAAGCGTCTGGGGCAGAGCTCAGCCACCCGGATTCTTTTATTCATTGGAAACAAAAGGATAACAAAACAGGAAGTGATGGCCCCAACAGCCAATCACTTCCCTTAATACAAAATGACATCACAGGAAATGACAAACAGTAAAGGGGAGGGCACTCACAGGAGGGAAAGGGGAGGAAGTGCACACCCCCCATCTTAATCAGCATGGAGCCCACACAATACTGTTCAAAGTAAACAGTATCTAGTGAGATCATTCTACTTGTTCTTATAGTTTTGGGACAATCTGCGGGGACATTGCTACTGCTGTTGTCAATATACGGTACAAGTACACCGACAAGGCAGATATCAATGTCCTCTTATAAATACAGATATGTATCCATAAAGTGGATAACGAAGTCCGCAAGAGAGAATTAATAGGTTTCTCTCATTATGCGGACTTCGCTTCTCTAAAGTGTATAGCCATTGGAAAGCATGCAGTCCAGCGCATTGCGCTTGATATCTACAAACCAACAAACGCCCACACACGCAGAGAACACGTTTCAATCCCATAAGAAGGTTTTCATACTGACCGTTTTTACCGCTGGTCTCGATTCAACCCAAGTGCGCTCTGCTAGAGCGCTCCTCGATTAAACATCAGACACAGGGAGACAGATGACAATCTATAAAACGCACATCCTAGAATAAAATGTCCACATAAATCTTATATAATAAAATTTCCACAACAGTATAAGATTGCATATTGTAATTGAATGTCATTAACCACTTGCCCACAGGGTACTTACTTCCTGCCCAGGCCCTTTTTCAGCTTTTAGCGCTGTCATGCTACACTGTACCCAAATGACATTTTTTATAATTTTCTTCACACAAATAGAGCTTTCTTTTGGTGGCATTTAAACACTGCTGAGTTTTGAATTTTTTACAAAAAAAAAAGACCAAAAATGTGGAAAAAATGTTCTGTCAGTAAATTTTGTAAATACTTCACTGATGTGCGCTGATGAGGCGGCACTGATGAGGAGACACTAATATGCAGCATTTATGGGCACTGATAGGTGGCACTGGTGGGCATGGATAGGCAGCACGGATAGGCGGCACTGATGGGCATTGGGTGGCACTGATGGGCAGAACTGATAGGCGGCACTGATAGCCAGCACTGACTGGCATCACTAATGGGCACTGATTGGTGCCACTTGTGGGCACTGATTGCTGGCACTGGTGGGCACTGATTGCTGGCACTGTTGGTGCTATAATGTAATTAGGGCACTGATGATCAGTGCCCTGATTACATGTTTTGTTGTCCCCTGCGAAGAGATTCCGCTGATTGTCTCTCCTCGCCACACACTCTGTCAGCATGAGGCGAGGAGCGCCAATTACCGGCACCTCCGTGTTTAAATGTGACCGGCTGTGATTGGACACAGCCAATCACATGGTAAAGAGCCGTACCGTATCCTAGCAACAAGGCACGGCCGTGCGAGAGCGCCCTTTCTGGGATGCCGTCATATAATGGCGTCCCAGAACAAGAGCCACACCGCCCTGCTGTCATTTGACGGTGGGTGGATGGCAACTGGTTAAAAATTACTGTTACTGGAGGTGTTCTGTGCACAGAATGTCCCCTAGAAACATTATTTCCTGCTTGTGCGATTGGCTCATTGATTTTCCCAGAAGTCTACACTAAAATACAAGTCAGATTTCAGGCATCCCCTGCAACAAAAAATTAATTTTTGGTGAGTTACTGCCAATAGGAAATCACGTCTAAAGGGATGCAGACCCAGCAGCTTTCCTCATTAGAGCCCTGCAGGTGCACTTCACTTTCCAACATGGACACAAACAAACACACAGGGATTTCTTCTGCAAAACAAAAGGTAGGAATCTGCAACAAAGTTTGTTAAAATCCTTGTAATGTACATAGATTATCCAGAGGGAAATGTTTTTCTAAACAAAAGTGGAGTTACTCTTTAAGGCCTCATTTAGTTTTGCTTTCAAGTTTGAATGCCTAATAATGCACCTATTGCGTTAATGTCGCATTTTTGATGTGTTTGGGTTGCGTTAAATACCACTTTCCAGACACCTCTTTTGTGTTGGTTTTCTACTGCAACGTTTCTCAACCAGTGTGCCGCGGCACACTGGTGTGCCGTGAAGAGTCCTCAGGTGTGCCGCGGCAAAATGACCCCCAATATGTCAGCTATGGCAGCTATCTGATGTCACAAGCGCTGCTGGCCACTTGGTTTATATTAGTTATTACAGCGGTGCCGATCCGCTGTGTAAAACTCACTTCCCGCTGCCACAGGCACTCGGGAAGCTGTGCTGGCTGTGCGGGCCTCCCGAAAGCGTCATGCCAACCGAATACGTCATCGGTTGCTATGGGAGGGTCGGGCACACGTACTGCTATCTGTGACGTGTTTGCCGCGGGTGCCAGAGGACTCTGGCTGGCACGCTTTTCGATGAGGAGAAGAAGAAGAAGAGTATAGTAGAGGTGGAACAGTGAAGAGACACGGGTACAGTATTTGTAGTACAAATTTTCAAAATGCCATTTTCTTTTTTATCTCCAAACAAATGTTTTATTGAAGAACAAAGTACTTTACATCCATTATTGGCATCAGAGCATCATAATACATTAGACCTGAACCACTCTTGGTTTCAGATAGTACAGCACATTACTCACAAACGTGTACATTATTTGCATCTTCCCATTCAAGACAATAAACAATACCCCGGGACAATTGTGCATCCAATCAACTGGGTCCCTGCTACCAATGCAATAGCACTGAGAAACTCACAACAACCTATCCAGTACTAATTCCACCGGAGCCAACCCTGGTACACTCAACCATGGATCCCATAATTTGGAAAACTTTTCTGTACAGCCTCTATGTTGGTAAATAAGTTTTTCTAACTTCAAGGTGTTACCCATTTGTTTTATCCACTCCTTCACAGTGGGGGGTTCCGTTGACTTCCAGTGCCGTAGAATCAGCATTCGGGCCTGAAAGAGGGCCCTAGCAATCGCCTGTCTGGGCATCTCCTCCAGCGTGTCACCTTCAATAATACCCAACACGCAGGGTTTGGGCTCTTTAGCAATTTGAACCTGAAAGGTTTGGTTAAGGACCTCCACCACCCCCGTCCAGTAAGCATGAAGTTTGGGGCAACGCCATAGCAGGTGTATTAAGTCCCCGTGATCCCGCATACATCGCGTGCAGGCTGGATCATCACGCACCCCCATTCTAGCCAGTCTGGCGGGCGTATAATGGACTCAGAGAAGTATATACAACTGCGATAGACGCTGAGCTACATTCAGCGAACACTGAGAGACTGCCAAAAGTGCTTCCTCCCACTGTTCCTCTTCAAAGGGCCCGACATCTCCCTCCCACTGGGCTATCACCTTACGGGTCAGGTCGGGCAGAAACATGTTAAGAAGCATAGAATAGGTACTGGATATGAAGCCTTTATACGATTCCACCTCCGCCATGTAGTTAAAGATAGGAGCTTTAGTCTGGACCCAGACTTCCACTCCCCTCTCGGCCCTCACCGCATGCTGAAGCTGAAAATAGTAAAATAGCATGGAACCAGGGAGTCCGAATTCCTCTTGGAGAGCGGCAAAGGGAATTTCTGAATATTTGATACAGGTAGTTAACACCGTACTTCTGCCACCGTTTAATGTATTGTAGTTTTCCTATCTCCATGTACCGTTCATTGTGCCATATAGGGCTGAATTTAGTAAACCCCGTGACCTGCTGTAGTGACCTGACTTTATTCCAGATTTTTTGCATTAGGTTATAAGTGGGGTACCGTTTATTAGATTTACCCATCCGCAAAGCCTCCAACCCCTCCGCTACTCCCTGTTTAATCGTAAATTTAATGAGTGAGGTGGTGGAGTCCACCAAGTTCAACTCTGGGTCGGGGGCCGGGTTCAATGATCTAGCTATGTGTTGCAATTGGGCAGCCAAGTAGTACAGCCAGGGATTTGGCAGTGCTAGTCCACCTGCCTCTTTAGGACGCTGAAGCTGTTCCAATCTCACCCTAGCTGAAGAAGAATGCCAGATAAGGGAGCGGAACATAGAGTTAATGATTCGGAACTGTTTTAGAGGGATTACAAGAGGCGAGTTATGCAACACATAAAGAAGTTGTGGCATAAGAATCATTTTTATCAGATTGATCCTACCCACTGGTGACAGTTTTAGCCTGGACCACACCTTGATCCTATCACGACTGCGATTCAGCCAAGGGGTAAGATTCAGCCCAACATACTCCAAGGGATCAGGGGTGATGTGTATTCCTAAGTATTTAATTTTCCTGGACACTGGGATATCAAGAATCGTTGGTAGCCGCTGGCCCGAACCCTCGTCAAGAAACATGAGCGAGGATTTAGTCCAGTTCACCACCAGCCCTGAATAAAATCCGAAGGTCTCAACCACCCTCATAGCTTCACTCAGTGAACCCCCGGTATCTCCCAGAAAAATGCCATTTTCAATGTGATACATGTGCAATAGTTTTATTGCAGGCTGCAGGCATGGTGTTTAAAAAAAAAAAGAAACTACATAACACTTGGCACTTTCACATTGCCTCACTTCATTGCAGGCATGGTGATTTTTTTTTAAATGTAATATATTATACATGGGCTATGTGGGTTATTATTGATCATGATAACTGTATACCTGTGTGGTGCGAATACTGTTTACATATGCGTGTGCGACTTGCGTATCCACTTGCGTAGGGATGGGGAGGTGCTTAAAAAAAATGTTGTCTTATTTATTAAACTTTTTTTTCTTTTCACTGTCCCTTTTACATTTTTTTTATATAATATACATGGGCTATGTGGGTTAATATTGATAATGATAACTGTATACTTCAATACTGCAGTTTGGCCGCAGGTGTAGCGCATGTGGTTTCTCAGACTTCTATTATGTCCCATTTTTGGTGTGCTTTCAGAAAATGTACCAAAAATGTACTACATAATAGAAATTTATGAGAAACCACATGAAAACCGCAGGTACACTGCCCTACACCTGCGCTGCGGCCAAACTGCAGTACTGAAGTATACAGTTATCATTATCAATATTAACCCACGTAGCCCATGTATATTATATAAAAAAAATGTAAAAGGGACAGTGAAAAGAAAAAAAAAGTTTAATAAATAAGACAACATTTTTTTTTAAGCACCCCCCCATCCCTACGCAAGTGGATACGCAAGTCGCACACGCATATGTAAACAGTATTCGCACCACACATGTGAGGCACGTTAGAGCGAGTGCAATAATTCTAGTGCTAGACCTCCTCTTTAGCTCTAAACATGTAACCTGTAAAGGTTTTTAAAAGCGTTGCTTATGGAGATTTTTACCGGCATAGTATGACATGTTAGGTATCTATTTACCCGCCATAACATCATATTTCACACTACAGGTGGTCCCCGGGTTACAAACAAGACAGGGACTGTAGGCTTGTTATTAATTTGAATCTGTTTGTAAGTCGGAACAGGAACATTTTTTAAGTGTATCTTCAGCCAAAAAATCTATTTTTAAGCTTTTTGGATATCAGCCAAAAAATCTATTTTTAACCACTTAAGCCCCGGACCATTTCGGGCCATTAGGACCAGGCCTGTTTTTGGGATTCGGCACTGCGCTGCTTTAACTGTAAATTGTGCGGACATGCAATGTTGTACCCAAATGAAATTTGCGTCCTTTTCTTCCCACAAATAGAGCTTTCTTTTAATGGTATTTGATTGCCTCTGCGATTTTTATTTTTTGCGATATAAACAGAAAAAGACCGAAAATTTTGAAAAAAAATGATATTTTCTACTTTTTGTTATAAGAAAAATCGAATAAACTCAATTTTAGTCATACATTTAGGCCAAAATGTATTCAGCCACATGTCTTTAGTAAAAAAAATGTCAA
Source organism: Rana muscosa (assembly GCA_029206835.1). Classification (NCBI taxonomy): domain Eukaryota; kingdom Metazoa; phylum Chordata; class Amphibia; order Anura; family Ranidae; genus Rana; species Rana muscosa. The sequence continues at coordinate 176,759,591 of CM055128.1, read as the reverse complement.
TAAGCGTATATTTATTGGTTTGCGCAAAAGTTATAGCGTTTACAAACTAGGGTACATTTTCTGAAATTTACACAGCTTTAAATTTATGACTGCCTATCTCATTTCTTGAGGTGCTAAAATGGCAGGGCAGTACAAACCCCCCCCAAATGACCCCATTTTGGAAAGTAGACACCCCAAGGAAATTGCTGAGAGGCATGTTGAGCCCATTGAATATTTTTTTTTTGTCCCAAGTGATTGAATAATGACAAAAAAAAAATAAAATTACAAAAAGTTGTCACTAAATGATATATTGCTCACACATGCCATGGTTATATGTGGAATTGCACCCCAAAATACATTCTGCTGCTTCTCCTGAGTACGGGGATACCACATGTGTGGGACTTTTTAGGAGCCTAGCCACGTACAGGACCCCGGAAACCAAGCACCGCCTTCAGGATTTCTAAGGGCGCAAATTTTTGATTTCACTCCTCACTACCTATCACAGTTTCGAAGGCCATAAAATGCCAAAATAGCACAAAACCCCCCCAAATGACCCCATTTTGGAAAGTAGACACCCCAAGCTATTTACTGAGAGGCATGTTCAGTCCATGGAATATTTTATATTTTGCCACAAGTTGCGGGAATATGACAAACTTTTTTTTTTTTGCACAAAGTTGTCACTAAATGATATATTGCTCACACATGCCATGGGCATATGTGAAATTACACCCCAAAATACATTCTGCTGCTTCTCCTGAGTACGGGGATACCACATGTGTGGGACTTTTTGGGAGCCTAGCCGCGTACGGGACCCCAAAAACCAAGCACCGCCTTCAAGGTTTCTAAGGGCATACATTTTTGATTTCACTCCTCACTACCTATCACAGTTTTGAAGGCCATAAAATGCCAAGATGGCACAAAACCCCCCCAAATGACCCCATTTTGGAAAGTAGACACCCCAAGCTATTTGCTGAGAGGCATGTTGACCCCATTGAATATTTTTTTTTTGTCCCAAATGATTGAATAATGACAAAAAGAAAAAAAAAGAAAAAATGTACAAAAAGTTGTCACTAAATGATATACAGTATTGCTCACACATGCCATGGTTATATGTGGAATTGCACCCCAAAATACATTCTGCTGCTTTTCCTGAGTACGGGGATACCACATGTGTGGGACTTTTTGGGAGCCTAGCCGCGTACAGGGCCCCAAAATCCAAGCACCGCCTTCAGGATTTCTAAGGGCGTAAATTTTTGATTTCACTCCTCACTACCTATCACAGTTTCGAAGACCATAAAATGCCAAAATAGCACAAAACCCCCCCAAATTACCCCATTTTGGAAAGTAGACACCCCAAGCTATTTGCTGAGAGGCATGTTGAGTCCATGGAATATTTTATATTTTGCCACAGGTTGCGGGAATATGACAAACTTTTTTTTTTTTGCACAAAGTTGTCACTAAATGATATATTGCTCACACATGCCATGGGCATATGTGAAATTACACCCCAAAATACATTCTGCTGCTTCTCCTGAGTACGGGGATACCACATGTGTGGGACTTTTTGGGAGCCTAGCTGCGTACGGGACCCCAAAAACCAAGCACCGCCTTCAAGGTTTCTAAGGGCATAAATTTTTGATTTCGCTCCTCACTACCTATCACAGTTTTGAAGGCCATAAAATGCCAAGATGGCACAAAACCCCCCCAAATGACCCCATTTTGGAAAGTAGACACCCCAAGCTATTTGCTGAGAGGCATGTTGAGCCCATTGAATATTTTTTTTTTGTCCCAAATGATTGAATAATGACAAAAAGAAAAAAAAAATGTACAAAAAGTTGTCACTAAATGATATATTGCTCACACATGCCATGGTTATATGTGAAATTACACCCCAAAATACATTCTGCTGCTTCTCCTGAGTACGGGGATACCACATGTGTGGGACTTTTTGGGAGCCTAGCCGCGTACGGGACCCCAAAAACCAAGCACCGCCTTCAAGGTTTCTAAGGGCATAAATTTTTGATTTCACTCCTCACTACCTATCACAGTTTTGAAGGCCATAAAATGTCAAAATAGCCCAAAACCCCCACAAATGACCCCATTTTGGAAAGTAGACACCCCAAGCTATTTGCTGAGAGGCATGGTGAGTATTTTACAGCTCTCATTTGTTTTTGAAAATTAAGAAAGACATTTTTTTTTCTTTTTTTTTTTCTTTTTTTACAATTTCAAAACTTTGTGACAAAAAGCGAGATCTGCAAAATACTCAACATACCTCTCAGCAAATAGCTTGGGGTGTCTACTTTCCAAAATGGGGTAATTTGGGGGGGTTTGTGCCATCTGGGCATTCCATGGCCTCCGAAACTGTGATAGGCAGTGAGGAGTGAAATCAAAAATTTACACCCATAGAAATCCTGAAGGCGGTGCTTGGTTTTTGGGGTCCCGTACGCGACTAGGCTCCCAAAAAGTCCCATACATGTGGTATCCCCGTACTCAGGAGAAGCAACAGAATGTATTTTGGGGTGTAATTCCACATATGCCCATGGCATGTTTGAGCAATATATAATTTAGTGACAACTTTTTGTAATTTTTTTTTTTTTGGTCATTATTCAATCACTTGGGACAAAAAAAAAAAATATTCAATGGGCTCAACATGCCTCTCAGCAAATAGCTTGAGGTGTCTACTTTACAAAATGGGGTCATTTGGGGGGGTTTTGAACTGTCCTGGCATTTTATGCACAACATTAGGAAGCTTATGTCACACATCATCCACTCTTCTAACCACTTGAAGACAAAGCCCTTTCTGACACTTTTTGTTTACATGAAAAAAAAAAATTTTTTACAAGAAAATTATGTTGAACCCCCAAACATTATATATTTTTTTAAAGCAAAGGCCCTACAGATTAAAATAGTGGGTGTTGCATTTTTTTTTCCACACAGTATTTGCGCAGCGATTTTTCAAACGCATTTTTTGGGGAAAAACACACTTTTTTTATTTTTAATGCACTAAAAAACACTATATTGCCCAAATGTTTGATGAAATAAAAAAGATGATCATAGGCCGAGTACATGGATACCAAACACGACATGCTTTAAAATTGCGCACAAACGCGCAGCGGCGACAAACTACATTCATTTTTAAAAGCATTTAAAAGCCTTTACAGGTTACCACGTTAGATTTACAGAGGAGGTCTACTGCTAAAATGACTGCCCTCGATCTGACCTTCACGGTGATACCTCACATGCATGATGCAATTGCTGTTTACATATGACGCTAGACCGACGCTTGCGTTCGCCTTTGCGCAAGAGCAGGGGGGGACAGCGGTGCTTTTTTTTTTTTTTTTTTTTTTTTTTATTATTTATTTGGCTTTTTTATTTTATTTTTAAACTGTGCCTTCCATATTTAATTTTTTTACCATTTTTATCGTTATCTCAGGGAATGTAAATATCCCCTATGATAGCAATAAGTAGTGACAGGTACTCTTTTTTTGAAAAAAATTGGGGGGTTAGACCCTAGATCTTTCCTCTGCCCTCAAAGCATCTGACCACACCAAGATCGGTGTGATAAAATGCTTTCCCAATTTCCCAATGGCGCTTTTTATATCCGGGGGGGGGGGGACATTCCCTCCCACTGCTTGTAAAAGCAGTCTAGAGGCTAATTATCTGCTAGAATTGCTTTTACATGAAAGCCGGCTGCTGGCTGAAAAGAATGATACCAAGATGATACCTAAACCCGCAGGCATCATTCTGGTATAAACATTCAAAGTCCAGCAACATACCAGTACGTTGCTGGTCCTTGTTGGACATGTATTGTAATCTTTTTTTTCATACAGCCTATTGGCTGAACGAAAAAAAGAGATTGATTGGTGGGTATGCCCACCATTAGAATACCTCCCTTCATCCACCCACTTCTAATGATGGGCATATATGCCGAAGCATGGGGGCATCCTCCCGCAAAAAAGTTATGCCGCGTACACACGGTCAAGCCTTCGTCGGAATTTCGACCGTATGTACGCGGCATAAAAGGTTATGCCGCGTACACACGGTCGGACTTTTCCACGGGCAAGCCTCCGTTGGAATTTCGACCGTATATACGCGGCATTAGGAGCAAAATCGCTCCTCCGCCCCTGCTGCCCCCATGCTTCGGCATATATGCTCTTTTTTTTAACTGTGGTGGTGAAATCACCTCCTACAGCGTTGGAGTCACGGCTTTATGTATCGTGGGAGCAAACGCTGTTGCTGTCAAGATAAATAGATCCGCGCTGCAACTGAATGGCGTACCTGCTAAGCAAATGGTGGTTAACATTAAAACAAAGTAACATTACAGTACAACAGTAAGACCTTACCATGCCATACCTGCAAAGCAAATACCAAAACAAAACCTAGTAAAAAATAAAAAAATGTTTTAACGCAACCTGTGCCTAAAATATATATATGCCGAAGCATGGGGGCATCCTCCCGCAAAAAAGTTATGCCGCGTACACACGGTCGGAATTTTCCACGGGCAGGCCTCCGTCGGAATTTCGACCGTATGTACGCGGCATTAGGAGCAAAATCGCTCCTCCGCCCCTGCTGCCCCCATGCTTCGGCATATATGCTCTTTTTTTTAACTGTGGTGGTGAAATCACCTCCTACAGCACTGGAGTCACGGCTTTATGTATCGTGGGAGCAAACGCTGTTGCTGTCAAGATAAATAATTCCGCTCTGCAGTTGAATGGCGCACCTGAAAACAAAAAATTACATACCTGAAAAGCAAGCATGATAAAACATTGCAGAATAGAATACAGTAAAAAAGAGCAGAACAATAGAGAGAAAATAGAGAGAGAGAGAACAATAAAACGACAACTATTTTTGGTTTTTTTATTTTATATTTTTTTTGTGTTTTGTTTTTTACGTTTTTTTTTTCTTTTTTACACTTTTTTTTGTAACTTTACAACTGTAATGGTTCGGGTCTCTCAAAATGTAATGGCATCTTGGGAGACCCTGTGTAAGTGTGTCCTTGTCTGTGAAATGCTGTACCCTACGCTAAAACTTCACTTTTGAGTGGTAGCGTTCAAAACATTCACCTTGGCAAAGACCAGGCTTGTCAGGACAGAGTGGACAAAAACTACGGGTGTCACGCCTAAATCCGCGCTTGCTACAGACACGACATCTTTTTTGGGGGTGGCTTTGGGTAGGGGTACTCGGGAGGACATACGAATAATGCCTCTCATGCAGCCGGCTTACTGCATTTGGTAGGGGATGGTGAGGTGCAGAACCGCCTGGATACAGGAGTTCTGTGACTATCTCATTCTGGAATTTTAGAAGAGATAACGTCCCGCCTGAAGCTCTGTATAGCACATGAGCGTTCAGCAAAGCCAATTGGAATAATGATAGAGACACTTTTTTGTACCAGCGTCTCGCCTTACGGTCAATTAGATACGGCGCCATCAACTGGTCGTTGAGGTCCACCCCTCCCATATTTTGGTTATATTCGTGGACACAGAGGGGTTTCTCCACAACACCAGTCGCCGTACGAATTTGGACTGTCGTGTCTGCATGAAGGGAGGTAAGAAGGAAAACATTCTTATTGTCCCTCCACTTCATAGCGAGCAAGTTATTACACTTCAAGCAGGCTCTCTCCCCCAGCCTAAGACGGGCATCTACAAGCCGCTGGGGAAAGCCCCGGCGATTAGGTCGCACGGTGCCACATGCTCCAATCTGATGATCAAACAAGTGACTAAACAGTGGCACGCTCGTGTAATAATTGTCCACATACAAGTGGTACCCCTTTCCGAATAAGGGTGACACCAAGTTCCACACTATCTTGCCAGCGCTCCCTATGTAATCCGGGCAGTTGACCGACTCAATCTGACTATCTTTTCCCTCATAAACCGTAAAGTTCACTACATAGCCTGTTGCCCTGTCACAGAACTTGTAGAGCTTGACCCCGTATCTGGCACGCTTGCTGGGAAGGTACTGCTTGAAAGACAAGCGGCCAGAAAATTTAATCAGGGACTCATCAACGCAGACAACTTAATCGGGAGTAAACAAGGCTGCAAAACGTTCGTTGAAGTGGTTTATGAGGGGCCGAATTTTATAGAGCCGGTCGTATTCAGGGTCCCCACGTGGACGACAAAGTTCATTGTCGTTGAAGTGCATGAACCGCAAAATCTGCTCGTATCGTGCCCTGGACATGGAGGCAGAGAACACGGGCATGTGGTCAATTGGGTGCGTGGACCAATAAGCACGCAATGACGGAAATTTATGTGTGCCCATGTTGAGGGAAAGGCCCAGAAAGGTCTTAAATTCGGAAACCGTAATTGGTTTCCAATTTCTGGCAATTTTAGGCAACTGGGGGTTAGCGGCGATAAATTGACCAGCATATAAATTACTCTGGTCCACAATAGATCTATAGAGATCTTCCGTGAAAAACAGCGAATAAAAATCAATTGGAATAAAATCAGCTGTTTCCACCTGAATACCGGGTTGGGCAGTGAATGGGGGAAGTACGGGTTCTGCAGAAGTGGTGGGGACCCAATCAGGATAGGCGAATTCTGCAGGAAGGGCAGTATGGGCACGACGGGCCTGCCTTTGTCTTCTTGGTGGCAGCGGGACACTACTTGTGCTTGCCACCTCGCCAGCTTGAACTGCACTTATGGGACTCGCCACGTCACCAAGTGTTACTGCAGTGCTGGATGTACGTCCAGGCTGTACTAGGCCGCTGGTGCTTGCCAGTTCACCAGAAGGAATAGCGGCGCTAGTACTACTCTGCTCCATGATACGAGAGACCTGCGGTTCTTGCTCCTTAACAACCTCAGAAGATCGGGATCGGGTACACCTGACCTTAGCAGGGACCTCAACTTCGTCGTCAGAGCTATCTGACGTGGGGCCGCTGACGTCACTGTCTTCTACGGGAAGATATTCTGAGCCTGAATCTGACAGATACGTGACCTCCTCTTCACTATCTGTCATGCTCAGAATCTCGTAGGCCTCTTTACTAGTGTACCTTCGTCTTGCCATTTTGGGCTCTAAATTTAGGGGTACACTAGTAAGATTCACAGGAAAAAAAGCACCTGACTGTCGTCAGCAAATATATCAAACGCTACAAAAAAACTGTTAGCGATCGCAGGGATCAGGCCTGTCTCTGCGAACGCTGCAGTTATGTGTGTTGTGTTTGGTAAGTGACAGTGATCGATCGATACTGCACTTGGGTGAGCTGGGCTGGGCTGGGCGGAGGGGCTAAACGCAGGCGCTAGCAGGTATCTGGGCTGATCCCGCTAACACTGCGTTTTTGGGAACCCTAAACCGCTGGGGATGCTAGTATAGATCTGATCAGATACTATACCACTAAGGGGGGTGTATGCTTTGCGCGTGGGTGTTAGCGTTACTGGCACTAACCTAACACTGCCTGGGGCGACGCAGACCCTCTCTGGTGCTAAAACCTAATTGATCTCACCCGCCGGGCGATCAGGGGGGTTAAACCTTTATTGGGTTATATACGGCGGGTGCCCTGATGCTATAAAAAGCAAACTAATCAACCAGCGTCACCCGTAACCTTTATATGGTGATCACTGCTGAAAGGGTTAACTAGGGGCAATCAGGGGGTTAAAACCTTTATTAGGTTAAATATGGGGGTACCTGACACTATATAAAAACCTGACGGGTAACCTAAATAACTAAATAACTTACTGGCTAACCAGTGACACCAGTGACGCTTATACGGCGATCACTGGTGAAAGGGTTAACTCTAGGGGCAATCAGGGGGTTAAAATAATATATGGGGGTACCTGACACTAATAAAAACCTGCGGCGAACCTAAAAAAAAATAACTGCCTATCTAAAACACCAGCGACACGAATACAGCGATCGGAAAAACAATCGCTTAGTGACGCTGAAGTTAGGGGGTGAAAGGGTTACCTGGGGGGTGATCAAGGGGTTAAACCTTTATTAGGGGGGGTTAGGGGGCTACCCTGGACCTAAAGGGGCCTAATCCTAACTGCCCTGCAACTTTTTACAATCACAGATGACACTAAATGCAGTGATCAGTAAAATAAATGATCACTGCAATCAGTGACACTGTGATTGGGGGCTTTGGGGTGACCTGGGGGGTGATCTGGGGGTGACTGGGGGGTGATTTGTGTGCCTATGTGTACCTACGTGTCAGTGGACTGTTGGTGCACTAACCTCTGTCTTCTCTCCTCGGCGCCGGGAACGAAAAGACCGCGGCGAGGGAGATGACATCACTTCCTCCAGCCTGTGTTTACATTTCAGGCAGGAGGAAGCAATTTCATTCGCCGGGAGCGATCGCGAGGGGGGGGCGGAATCGAGCGGCCGCCCCCTCATGCCTGATCGCTCCCGAACACTTAACGGCCGCTCACTGCAGTGAAGGGGGGTCCGGATGGACCCCCCAACTGCACAAAGGCGATCACGTAGATCTACGTGATTCTGCCTGTCGGTGCCATTCTGCCGACGTAAATCGGCGGTGGGCGGTGGTTAAGTGGTTAAGCTATTTGGATAGCATAGGGAAGGTTTATCATCACCCCTGTAGCGTTTGTTTTGCTGTCTGTGCACCCGTTCAGAAGATTTCACCTCACTATCTGTCCCAATGACAATTGTATTTTGAAAATTTGGGGTTTTTAGTGAAACAAGGATTGGTGATAAAGCATCAGTAGAGAGGAGACACCCTTTTCCCATATTAACTCTTACAGGAGAGAATTTCCCTTCCCAGGGGTAGATTTCCTCTCACTTCCTGTTGTCTCATTCTGTTTGTAAGTCGGATGTTTGTAAGTAGGGGACCACCTGTATACCCCAAATTTGGGGTATATATTGTGTTTTGTTTTAATTAATTGAAGTGACTTTTTTACAAAAATAAATGCGTTTGCAAAACCACTGTGCAAATACCATGTGGCATAAAAAATTGCAACGATCACCCCCTAGTGTGGTACAACGTACTGAACTCTGTACTCTGCATTACAGAATACGGAACTCAGCAGCTACAAACTACTGAAAGGTGGATGGATCGTTTTTTGCAAAGAAAGGCTCCAGTACCCAGCTCTGATTCGGAGCCATCAACTTCATCATCCACAAGTACCTCAGCAGAGAGGATAGTGGAGGCCAGCATCAAGACAAGGAAAAGACAGTATGATGATAGATACCTGTCATATGGTTTCATCTGTACAGGGGTTTCATCATGCCCTCTCCCTATGTGTCTGATATGTGGTATGAATTTATCAAATGAAGCAATGGTTCCAAGCAAACTTAAAAGACACCTGACAACAAATCATCCATCACTAGCCAGCAAAGGACCAGAATATTTCATTCGTTTGAAAAGTCAACACAAACGACAAGAGCAAGTTATGATGAAGAGTGCAAAAGTGTCAGAGAAAGCACTGGAGGCTAGCTATTTAGTGGCCGAGATAGTAGCTAAAGCTAAGAAGCCACACACAATTGCGGAAACAGTCATTTTGCCAGCATGCACAGCTATTGTCAACAAAATGCTAGGCCCACAAGCAGCCAAAGAAATAGCAAAAGTTCCACTATCTGACAGTACCATTGGAAGGCGAATCAATGACATGTCTGCAGATATTGAAAACCTGGTTTTTGAAAAAATCTGATCTACTGGGAAATTTTCCTTACAAGTTGATGAATCCACTGACATAAGTGGGCATGCTCAGCTCTTGGCAAATGTTCGATTCATAGATGAGGACCATATCAAGGAGACTTTTTTTTTTTTGCAAACCGATACCTGAAAAAACAAGTGGAGAGGAGATTTATCGTGTGACAACGGAGTATCTTGAACAGGGCGGATTAAGCTGGAAGAACTGTATCAGTGTCTGCACTGATGGCGCTGCTGCCATGATGGGTAGTGTCAAGGGCTTCATCAGCAGAGTCAGAGTTCAGAACCCAAGTGTGCGAAACACTCACTGCTTTCTTCACAGGGAGGCACTAGTTGCAAAGACCCTGCCACAAGAACTGTCAGATGTACTGGATGGAGCAGTGAACATTGTGAATTATATAAAAATGCGGCCCTTAAAGACACGTATGTTTTCAATTCTGTGCGCAGAAATGGGAGCAGAGCATCATAGCTTGTTGTTACACACCGCAGTCCGCTGGCTTTCACGGGGAAAAGTCTTGGATTGAGTATACGAGTTGAGAGAAGAAATTAGAACATTTCTAATAGGACAGAAGTCTGCATATGCAGAATTAATGGAAGACACGCAATGGTGTGCGAAACTTGCATACCTGGCCGACATTTTTAGACATCTGAATGAACTGAGTGCTAAAATGCAAGGTAAAGAAGAAAATCTTCTCACCTCGTCTGACAAATTACGTGGCTTCAGATCCAAGCTGACACTCTGGCGCTCCTTTGTAGAACAGGGCAGCCTTGAGATGTTTCCCCTGTGCAATGCACATTCAAATGGCAGCACACTTTCTGATCTTATCTCTGAACACCTACAAATTCTTGACGAAAGATTTAGTCACTATTTTCCATCTGAAGCTTTTGCAGAGTTTGACTGGGTCCGTAACCCTTGGAGTTCATGTGCATTGGATAGCTCAAAAGTCTTGCCACTAGCGGCACAAGAGCAACTGGCAGAGATCAGGGAAGATCGTACATTAAAAATAAAATTTCAAGATGTGGCTTTGGATACGTTTTGGGTATCATTGACTAGTGAGTACCCAGTAGTTTCAAGTACCGCCATGGCAATTCTACTACCCTTCTCTACTACATACTTGTGTGAACTGAGCTTTTCAAGCCTAACCTATATCAAAAACAAGTACAGAGAGAGACTTAGGGCCGTGGACCAGGAGCTCCGTGTCTGTCTCTCATCCTTTCCTGCCAGAATAGAGCGGTTGTGTGAATCGTCCCAGGCCCAAGTATCCCATTGATGTAAGTAACAATTCAATTTTTTCCACATTTTTGGTTTGGTGTGCCTTGAGATTCTGACATATTTTAAAGGGTGCCTTGGTTAAAAAAAGGTTGAAAAACACTGTTCTACTGTATGGATTTATGTGCCATCATCTCTGCTAGTAATGCTTTCTAAACACATCTTAAATGCGCTGTAAACACCTTAGAGGCATTTATGACATGTTTGCAATGCATTTATGATGACATTAACCACCTGTCCCCCGCCCACTGTCAATTGACAGCGGGTGGAGGATACTCTCGTTCTGGGAGGACGTCATATGACGTCCTCCCTTTAAAACGAGCCCGCCGCGTTCACAAGGCCCCGGTGCGCGTGCCCGGCGGCCGCGATTGCCGCCAGGCACCCGCGATTCCCCGGGAAACGAGCAGGAAAGTGGATCTCTGTGTGTAAACACAGAGATCCACGTCCTGTGAGGGAGAGGGGACCGATGGTGTGTCCCTTGTACATAGGGACAACCATCGGTCACCTCCCCCAGTCAGTCCCCTCCCCCCACAGTAAGAACACATTGAGGGAACATATTTGACCCCTTCCCGCCCCCTAGTGGTTAACCCCTTCCCTGCCAATCACATTTATACAGTAATCAATGCATTTTTATAGCAGGGATCGCTGTATAAATGTGAATGGTCCCAAAAATGTGTCAAAAGTGTCCGATGTGTCCGCCGCAATATTGCAGTCACAATAAAAAATCGCAGATCGCCGCCATTACTAATTAAAAAAAAAAAAAAATGCTATAAATCTATCCCCTATTTTGTAGACGCTATAACTTTTGCGCAAACCAATCAATACGCGCTTATTGCGATTTTTTTTTTTACCAAAAATATGTAGAAGAATACGTATCGGCCTAAACTGAGGAAAATTTAATTAAAAAAAAAAAATGGGTATTTATTTTAGCAAAAAAGTAAAAAATAGTGTTTTTTTTCCAAACTGGACGCTCTTCTTTTGTTTATAGCGCAAAAAATAAAAACCGCAGAGGTGATCAAATACCACCAAAAGAAAGCTCTATTTGTGGGAAAAAAAGGACGCAAATTTCGTTTGGGAGCCACGTCGCACGACCGCGCAATTGTCATTCAAATGTGACAGCGCTGAAAGCTGAAAAATGGCTTGGGCAGGAAGGGGGTTTTCGTGCACAGTAGAGAAGTGGTTAAAGAAAGCGGGTATAGAGTGGTTAAGCCTGCCAAACATCACTTGTCAGGTCAGTTTTGACGCAAAGAGATGCAAATGCAACCATGTGAACATCTGTGGCCTCTGCAGTACATACAGGTTTGACAGCAATTTGTGGGGCTTCAAAAAAAAAAAATCCTTTGGCAGCTTGTGTATCATTTTAGGGGGACTTTAAGGCACCCCATTGAGGGAATAGGGCATGCCCTTTCTACATTCCCCAAACACAAGACCCCAGGTTTCCTACTGAATAGTACAACCCCAATTCCAAACACATTGCTCCCAGTCAAGTTACTGACCTGTTGCCAATTAATCTAATTTGTTTCAAAATGTTCTTCTAGCTCTTCCTTGTGAGTACCACTTACCAGCTTTTTGTTGCCATGCCCCAACTTCTTTGAGATATGTTGCTGCCATCAATTTCAAAATAATTTTTCTGAAAATGTTCTCAGCTTAAACATTTAATATGTGTTCTAGTTTTTTATTGTAAATAAAATATGGGTTTATGAGATTTTCAAATCATTGCATTCAGTTATTATGTAGATTGTACACAGCATCCCAACTTTTTGGGAATTGGGTTTATCTGCAGTGTACAAGACCTGTGCCCTACTGACCCCTGTTCTCTGTCCTGCCTGCTCCTGTTCTGCACCTTTCAGACCCCTGTTCTGCACCCTTCAGTCCCCTGTTCTGCACCCTTCAGTCCCCTGTTCTGCACCCTTCAGTCCCCTGTTCTGCACCCTTCAGTTCCCTGTTCTGCACCCTTCAGTCCCCTGTTCTGCACCCTTCAGTCCCCTGTTCTGCACCCTTCAGTCCCCTGTTCTGCACTCTTCAGTCCCCTGTTCTGCACTCTTCAGTCCCCTGTTCTGCACCCTTCAGACCCCTGTTCTGCACCCTTCAGACCCCTGTTCTGCACCCTTCAGACCCCTGTTCTGCACCCTTCAGTCCTCTGTTCTGCACCCTTCAGTCCTCTGTTCTGCACCCTTCAGTCCCCTGTTCTGCACCCTTCAGTCGCCTGTTCTGCACCCTTCAGTCCCCTGTTCTGCACCCTTCAGTCCCCTGTTCTGCACCCTTCAGACCCCTGTTCTGCACCCTTCAGACCCCTGTTGTTCTGCACCTTTCAGACCCCTGTTGTTCTGCACCCTTCAGTCCCCTGTGCACTGCCCTACTAACCCACTGTATACTGCCCCACAAACTAGTAGCCTCTGTACACTGCCCTACAAACTGTTAACCATTGTCCCCCGCTCTGCTGCTGACCTCTGTACACTGCCCTACTGACTCCTGTACACTGTCCTGTTGACCTCTCATTCTCTGCCCCCGACATTTTGTTACTGCACCCCCACATCAGACATGCTAGATCTGGCCCTGCTAAAGGTGAACATATAGTTGAGTGGAATGTCCATGTCTTATGCCGTGTACACTCAACCGTTTTTAATGTCATTGAAAAAAACAGCATTTTTCTCGCCGTGATTTTTCGTGTTTCCTCTCAAGCCTGCCTTGCCTACACACTATCGTGGAAATAAATGTTCGAGTAAAGCGCGGTGACGTACAACACGTTCGACGGCACTATAAAGGGGAAGTTCCATTCGGATGGCGCCACCCTTCATGTTAGTAAAGTTTGTTGAGCGACGATTCGCGCTTTTCAGCCTCGTGCTTTTCAGCGTGAGAAATGTGCTATCTCCATTACGAACTCTAGTTTTACCAGAACGAGCACTCCCGTCTCATACTTGATTCTGAGCATGCACTTTTTTTTTCACGTCGTTAAAGCCCACACACGGCCGTCTTTTTATGACGAGAAAAACGACGATGTAAAAAATTACGTGAAAAATTAGAGCATGTTCCAATTTTTTCATGCCCGTTTTTTTCACGTCGTGAAAGCCCGCACCCGATCATTTTTAATGACCATTTTAAAAAATGAAATTTTTCTCGTCTTTAAAAACGGTCGTGTGTACACGGCATCAGTGCTTAACTGGAGGGTGGTCTTACATTAATGATCCATTTAGTCCTCTTAAAGATAACTGAACCTCTCTCACTAATTTAAAAATGTTTAACTGACTTGGAAAAGCAATATAAAAAAAAAAATGAAAAACAGCTTTCTTTTTTTAGAAGCTTTTATTATATTTGGATTATAAAGATCCAAGCTGTGTAAGCAAACAAAATGGAGACTCACATTTTTATTTTTTATTGCAGAAGGCCAAAAACTGAAAACTATTTGTATGCCGTTATTTGCTTGTTTCCCCCTGTATTTCTTTTAAATGCAGTTTAATCTCTGTTCTTCTTTTGAAGTCTTCAGTAAAGCAGTTTTGTTTTTTTTAAACCAGAATGCATATCCAGATATCTTGACATGTTAGATGCAACAACAATCTTTGTACTAGTGAAGTACACTGCTGGTCCTTCCACCTTCTCATCTGTATCCGAATAGTATAAAGAACATATAATAGATCTTACATGGCATAGCATGGCTAACATTTAGACTTCAACTTCCCTCCCTATACAAATGGATTATGTTAGTCACAACCAAATCAATGTTTTATCAGCCCATGCTGATTCTATGATATTAGATCCCCTTCTGTTATACATTGTGTATATCATCTCCTTTACCCTTGAATAGACTGGACAACATTTAGATTTATGCTAAATTGTAGTTTTCTGTTTTTAGCCTTTTAACCCTCTCTAATAATAGTAAAACATAATTTTCTTTTTTTTTAGGTTTGTTGAATTGATCCATTTAGAACATGGGTAGGCAACCTCGGCACTCCAGCTGTGGTGAAACTACAAATCCCATCATGCCTCTGCCTCTAGGAGTCATGCCTGTAATTGTCAGGGTCTTGCAATGTCTCATGGGACTTGTAGTTTTACCACAGCTGGAGGGCCGAGGTTGCCTACCCTGATTTAGAAGAAGAAATGTTTTTGTGGTTTATCAGTTACACATGTACCAAGACTTTGGCCATTAAACTTTTAAAACAAACCATCCCTGACCTTCCCAGCTAATTTTAATGCAGAGTAGCTGCTGTTAGTTTACATTAGAAGGTTGGCAGGCTGCCAAGATCTGTTCTCTTAGAAAAACACAATGCCATGTTGTGAACGTTGAAAATAATTTCTTCATTATGCCTATTGATACAGAGATGAATGAGAGAGTGGTTTTTATAGAGTAAAGCTTTGTACACTTTTTCTTTTTATAGAGTAAAGCTTCATACACACGATCAGATTTTCGGACAAACCTTTGTTCGTTATTTGTTGCATGCTAGTCTCATATCGAAAGTGAAGAGGTTACTCACCATATGAAAATTCTTGTACGACAGAATTCAACTTCAGAAGTGATGTAATGTGTTGACTAGTTTTGTATGTATTCTTTCTTTTCTGAGCATGCGTAGTCTTGCTCTCACGATTTATTTCAGACGAAAACCGTACTTCTTAATCAAAAAACGGACGTTGTGTTCACTTCCAACAAAAAGTTTATAGTCTGTACAAACAGCTTTTGTCGTACGAAAAATTGGAATCGGCTGTCGAAAGCACCATACTATTGATCCGAAAATCGGCAGATCGTTTGTCGGACAAATTTTTACTTCCATTTTTTGTATTGTGTGTATGGGCCTTTAAGGGAGGGTTATAGCCCCTGTCAGTTTTTTGCCATCTGTGCCCTACTGGGGAGATTTCCCTTCACTTCCTGTCCCATAGCCAAACAGGAAGTAGGAGGATATCTTTCCAAAATGAGGGAATCCCTGGTTATCACCAGGGTCATCAGAACTAGTGTCCCCTTTGAAAGATGTCCCTTCTATTCCTGCTTTGGTGACAACCCAAAATGTTAGATTTTCTTTTACCTTCACTCTCAGTTATTAATTATAAACAGGACTAATAGAGAGGGTGAATCCCACTAATGGGGATACTTTTATTGCAGAGGACAGCTAAAATTCTACTTATACTACTTGGCAACATGCTGCTTATTTAAAGGGATTGATTTACTAAATGAGGTGAAAACTCATATCGCTCAATTAAGCTTTCTTAACTTTCAACACCCAGTCATGTGCCTCTAGTTCCTTCTTTTCCCCTATCTCTTTTTGAGATATTTGGTGAGAAAAAAAACATTTGAAATGTACATTTTATCTCTTGTAGCAAGTAATTATACATGCATGTGCAATCACATTTATTCATGGCATGTGTACTAGGGCAGCATAGGACTGAAATACATCACTGAAGTTATGATACCTACTGTATGTAGCTTGATTCAACCTCATTCAGTCCTCCCTGTACAAATCCTAAAGGGGCGGTATAGGCTAATTATAAAACACTCTTAAGGCCCGTACACACGGTCGGACTTTTGCCCAACAAACTTAGTTTTAAGCAAGTTGGACCAACAATCCGACCGTGTGTACGCTCCATCGGACAAACTTTTTTGAGTTTGGTTTTGTTTTCATTGGACAAAAGTTGGGTCTGCGAACGGACAAACTTTTGCCCAACAAAAGTCCTATGGAGCAAAGTCCTGCCGTGTGTACAGAAAACCATAGGACTTTTGTCCGATGGACAAAACAACCAATGTTAAAAGCAACCAACAATAGCAGAAGTTGACCAAAGGGTGGCAGTAAAGATCAGAAAAGAGCAGAAAAAACAAGTGATGTTGTAAGAAGTTTTAAGAAAGTTTGCAAAAAAGTCCTGTGGTGTGTATGCTATGGGTGTTCCCGACCAACTCCGTTCGGACAAAAAACCACGGAAAAGTCAGATGGAAGTCCGACCGTGTGTACAGGGCTTTAGGATATTGCTTTGGGTAAGGCTGGCGATGGGCAACAGAGAGCAGGCCAAATGGACATTCATGACCTTAGGGCATCAGGTTGGAGGGACTATTGATTGCTCTCTAAACTTGTAACTTTGAGTAGCATGGGTTGAATCAATTGAATATGGAAGGGTGTGTAACTGAAGTGGCAGAGAACACAGACGTGTGCATTGTTAGTGGGGGCAATGACTTGGGCTTGTAGAGGCAGTGAGGGCAGGGGCAGAAGTTGGTGTAGTGGTGGGTTTGTGGGGGCATGTAGGACTAGGTGATAATAAACAGGGGTAGGTGTGAGTGGGGGGTTAGTGTGTAGGTGGGGGGCATCTGCAGTGGTGAGGGCGCAGGAGGGTTGCCGTAAAGGAGTAGTGGTGGGTGAGGGGTTTCAGGCATGGTGGTTAAAATGGCTGACGTGGTAATGCAGGGGGGAGGGTGCTGGCTTGGTGGTGGTGAGTTGTGCCTCACGGATGAGCTGTCAGCTGTAGTTCCAGATGCAGTCCTCCTGGCTAGCGGTGGAGGTTATGTGAGCTGCCAGGCTGGAGATTAAAATTCATGTGTAAACTGCAGCAGAAGCCAGGGCTTAGAGAGGTGGTGTGAGCTGATTGGACCAGAAAGTCCACACCCTATTGCAACACAGTCACTTGCTACAGAGACCAGTCTAGATGTGCTTCATGTTGGGTGTGACTTGTCAATGGCGCTGGTCTACATTGTTGATGCTACTGTGCATGTGTAGTTGCAACACAATGTTATTACGGGAGCTACCTTTTGCATTTAGACCTATGAAGAACCCAGAAGCCTAGGCAGTCTGCACCTGACAATGCATCTCCCTGCCTCTTGGCACCCCTGACACTGCACGTTTCTGCCAGCTAGCAATTCTGCCAGTCCACCACTCCTCCCCATGTCACCTCTGCCTCTCCTTTGTCACCTTTTCAGGGATATGCAAAGAGGAGCAGAGGCTGAGCATAAAGTTTTTTTGTTCTCTGCCGCCTTCTTCCTCCCTCTGGTGACATGACATTCTCCCCAGTGCAAACTGTAGAGACCATTTAGACCTCCCTCCTCTGGGAGTACTGTGCTGTGTACATTTTGTGTGTTTCTGGGGGAAGATAGAAGAGGTGCACACTTCTAGGCTAAAGGGCAGAGGAAATCCCAACACTGAATCTGCTACTACTTCCAATGGTAGGGAACCCATCCAATGTAGCAGCCATTTTATAACCAATATCCAGAATTATTCTTTATTTTACTTTCAATGTGAATGTTTTATCTGAAACGCAATCCACTATTTATCACTCCACTCTCCAAAACTTATTAGACCTTCAATGTTGTTCTTTTGAACATGCACCTTCCATATCAGGCTGAACTAATGGCTAAAAAAAACACCATTTTACATATTGCATTCTTTTTTTACAATAAGGATTGGATTAAAAGTTACAGCTGGTAAACCCTAGTGATTAGGACGGCGTTTTATATGATCACCTTTTATTCTAGCTGAAAATTGCTAGTTAAGGAGCCAATGGGCATCTCAGCTCATGACTTTGTGCGTCTTTGACATTTTGGTTAGAATTGTAAATAGTGCCTGATTTTACTCTGCTTATAGTGCTCTCAATAACTGACAACTCATTTGATCTGTGTAGTCGCCAGCAAATGTTTTACTAGATTCCTACTGGGAAAAGGAGATTATAGGAGGATATAGCAGTAAGCAGTTTTCTGATCAGATCCAGTGAAGCTTGTTCATTCTGTGTTAGATCTATATCAGAACTTTTTATCGGACTGCATTACATTCTGGCATTAAGCATATCTAAACCCCCCCAAAAATGTATATTTAGCTGCTTACTGTACTTGCTGGAAATACAATCCTGTACTAGCTTGAAAAAAGGAAACTTATGAAGCCACCACATCTAAGGGCTGGTAAACGGCAAATATTATAATTTTGGTTTGCTTTTCCCTTAAAATGATGTGCAGCCTGTTGAATCCCCCTTAATGTATTTTTTAAGGTTAGTCATTACCAGAATTCTACATTTATTTTCATTTTCTCTTGTTCCAGAACGCTTTAGTATCTTTCAAGGAACTATGTGGCTTGACTTCAACGGCCAACATGAAACAGTGTATCCTTACTGTGTCTGCATGGTTCCTAAACAGTGAAAGCCCTCTCAATGTGACGCTCAACCTCCGATCGCAGTACCCACTTCTAGAGGCTCATGGACCAGTTCCTGATCTCCTAAAGAAAGTCCTTACATCTTATGAAGTGGTAGGTGTGCATATTTTTAATATACCCACCTTTTGTAAATTTATATACTGTGTATATATATAATATATATTATATGTGTTTTTTACTACTGGTTCGTTTTTATTCCAGAAAATCGGTAGAATACCAGTAGGGATGAGCTTCAAGTTCGAGTCGAACATCGGCGGTTCGCTCGTTCGACGAAGATCGAACATTATGGGCGGTTCGTGCCAAAGTCGAGTTGCGTGTCACGGCCCATATTGCATTGCGTCATCGCAGTGCATTGCTGGCTGATGATTGGCCAAGCATGCACTATGACCCGCTTGCTTTGGCCAATTACAGCGCCGTCAGCACAGAGAGCCATAATTGGACAAAGCCAGGGTGCCTTTGGCCAATCATGGCTCAGGGGGATTAAGTACATGCCCCACACTATATAAGGCCGCCTGCGTGTCAGCCTTGTGTAGTGTGTTCCGGCGTTCAGAGAGAGAGAGAGAGAGATTGTGGCTTTATTTCAGTTAGCAAAAGCTATATTGAGCAGGCAGTTGATTGAGCTAGTTAGATCCAGTATTCCAGTATATTTAGTATGTAGCACACAAACCCTTTTCTCCACTTGGCTCCACTTGCAGAGTAAGGCACACTATGCCACAAGCCCGTGTCCTCCTTATCAGAGGTCAGGCGGTGTTCACAGATTTGTGTCCTGCAGCGAGTTACCTCCTTCCACTGGTTCTCGTCCCTAGAATGTAGGAAAAAGTCTATATTCTGTCCCAAGAAGGCCAATATCCACATGACTTTAACTCCAACAAAGAGTTTATTTTCCTTTGCTTCAGTTAACGGGAAATTGAAGGGAGAAAGAAGCTAGCGAGGTTAGAAGGTAGATTCAAGCACACAAAACTTGACTCACTCGTCGCCACTCGATCCCGAGTGGGTTTAGCTCTCCCGGATAGATCCCTCTTATAGTTCTAGCAGCCGGAGTGGAGCTCGAACAATACTGTCACTTTGTCCTCTCCAGGGACGGGTTCAGGAGATCCTCTAATAGCAGCATAATCCTGTTATTCCTGAATCCAGAACTTTCCTTAAACCTCTGTAGAATTTAGAGAACAGATGATGCCAATGGGCACTTTACAGGGTTAGCTTTGTTGAGTAAGGAATCCTTCCCTCTGACAGATCACCAGGCCTTTCCCGAGACAGCGACCTACTATCACTCGTCTCCTCTGTGGGACCGATCCTCCCTTGGCTTCCTCTCGGTCAGAGTGGGTACCCTCACCTGGGCACCCTGGGAACACCAATGTGCTGATTGTAGACCCAGTTAAAGGTACTGGGCCTACCTGGAATGTTGTAGTCTCGGGCTTAAGGTGCCCGAGACTCCTCGGCCAGTCCACACACCCCCATGGGGCACACTTCCCTCCGGGACTCACTCCCCGGCACTCCTACCTAAACATGGCATCTGCCCCTTATAAACCCTGTCCCGGCATGCACAGCAGGCGAAGCCCCGTCCACCACACGGCAGCCGAGAGAGGACATCCAATCACGCCACTGTGTCACCTGAGGTTCGACCCTAGGCCTGGGCAACAGTGCCACCCACAGGCCAAAGGGGAACTGTACACCAGACAACACCACAGCAGAGCAGAGTCCAGTATCAAATTAGAAGGCCGTCCCTTAAATTTGGGCATAGCGAACCCCCTAAATTTAAGGGTCCGCTACAAGTATATATATGCATTGCACGCTTTGTGTGTGTGTATATGTATATGTGTATATGTATATGTGTGTGTATATATATATATATATATATATATATACACACTGTATACAGTTTAGCTAGATCTCATTGCAGAGCGTTCCTGTTATTCTATTCCTACTAATAATACAGGCAGGCAGTTGATTGTGCTAACCTGCAGTATATTAAGTCAGTATACTGTATACTGGGCAAAGTGTGCACGTAAAGCTGACTGCAGACTATTCCTTTTCTATTACTAATAATACAGGCAGTTGATTGAGCTAACCTGCAGTATATTAAGTCAGTGTACTGTATACTGGGCACAGTGTGCACGTAAAGCTGACTGCAGACTATTCCTTTTCTATTACTAATAATACAGGCAGTTGATTGAGCTAACCTGCAGTATATTAAGTCAGTGTACTGTATACTGGGCACAGTGTGCACGTAAAGCTGACTGCAGACTATTCCTTTTCTATTACTAATAATACATGCAGTTGATTGAGCTAACCTGCAGTATATTAAGTCAGTGTACTGTATACTGGGCACAGTGTGCACGTAAAGCTGACTGCAGACTATTCCTTTTCTATTACTAATAATACAGGCAGTTGATTGCGCTAACCTGCAGTATATTAAGTCAGTGTACTGTATACTGGGCACAGTGTGCACGTAAAGCTGACTGCAGACTATTCCTTTTCTGTTACTAATAATACAGGCAGTTGATTGAGCTAACCTGCAGTTTATTAAGTCAGTGTACTGTATACTGGGCAGTGTGCACGTAAAGCTGACTGCAGACAATTCCTTGTGTACCTATTCCAATACATCAAATACAGTATGTCTGGAAGGCCAATAAGGAGAGGCAGACACTCACAGGCCAATAAAAGAGGGCAAGCAGGCTCTGTGTCTAGAGGCAACAGTGCTGGTCGTGGACACGGTGCATCCTCATCAGCACAAGGCCGTGGGACACGCTTGTCCTTTTTTTTTGCCAGCTGGCCGTGTTAAGCCACAACATGCCGAAGATTTGGTAGAGTGGACGACCAAGCCGTCCTCATCCTCCTCATCCTCTCTCACCCAGGCTCAGGGTACTTTGTCTGCCAAAGCAGCTGCCAAAGCGGCCTCTTCCCTCGGCTCAATGGCATCAGTCACTCCTTCCCTAGCCCCACCATGTCCTGAGGAGTCCCCCGAACTGTTTGACCACAGTGTTGGGTACATGCTGCAAGAGGATGCGCAGCGTTTTGAAGGCTCCGATGATGGTACCCAGCTTG
Organism: Rana muscosa; assembly: GCA_029206835.1. Lineage (NCBI taxonomy): Eukaryota > Metazoa > Chordata > Amphibia > Anura > Ranidae > Rana > Rana muscosa. Next base: position 176,737,597 of record CM055128.1, on the reverse strand, counting down.
AGGAAGGCAGTAACGTGAGCCCAGAGAGGGGGGGTGCCCAAGAAGGACAGCAAACTGGCAGTCATGTTCCCCCAGCTGCAGCATACTGCCAGGTTTGCTCCAGTGACGAAGAGGGAGGGGATGATGAGGTCACTGACTCTACGTGGGTGCCTGATAGGAGAGAGAAGGAGGAGGAGGCACATCTCCAACGAGGCAGGATGCCCTCCAGGGGCCAGCTTAAGGGCAGCCAACCGACTGCATCACACCGCAGAGCTCCGCATGTGCAGGGCGCTGCATTCTCTGCACGTTATTCCAAAAGTTCTTTGGTGTGGGACTTTTTTGGGACGTGTGCAGTAGATCGCACCGTTGCTATTTGCAACATATGTCTGAAGCGTATCTCGCGTGGCCAAAACATCAGCCGCTTGGGCACCACATCCTTGACCAGACATATGTCGACCTGCCATGCAGTCCGTTGGCAAGCGTACATAAAAGACCCACACCAAAGAACAAAGCGGACCTCTCCTTGCTTCTTATCAGCTGGGATCTCCAACCCCACTATACCTTCAGTCCTCTCAGAAACCTGCACTGAGAGGAATGAAGGTGTAGAATTAGGTGTGTCACTGCCAAGTACTTGTGGGCAATCTGCTATCGGTACACCAATGTCCGATTGTACCAGGCAAATTTCCCTGCCCCAGCTGCTGCACCGCCGAAAGAAGTTCGCTCCCAGCCATCCACATGCCCAGCGGTTGAATGCTAGCTTGGCTAAATTGCTAGCACTTCAACTGCTGCCTTTTCAGTTGGTAGGCTCTGCCCCCTTCCGTGAGTTTGTGGAATGTGCGGTACCTCAGTGACAGGTTCCCAAACGCCACTTTTTTCACGCAAGGCAATTCCGGCTCTCTACCGCCATGTGGAAGGCAATGTCTTGGCCTCACTGGACAGAGCGGTCAGCGGTAAGGTGCATATTACCGCTGACTTATGGTCCAGCAGGCATGGACAGGGACGTTACCTATCTTTCACGGCGCACTGGGTGACTCTGCTGGCAGCTGGGAAGGATGTAGGACAGGGTGCAGTAGTGTTGGAGGTTGTCCGGCCACCACGCCTCCAAAATGCTACTAATGGTGATTCTGACACACCTCTCTCCTCCGCCCCCTCCTCTTCTTCTTCCTCCAGGGCCTCTTCCTGTGCTGATTTGTCATCGGAACCAGCAGTGCTCCGTAGGCGTTCAAGGGACTACGCAAGTACGCAGGCAAAAAGATGCCATGCGGTGCTTGGGCTGGTGTGCTTGGGGGACAGGAGCCACACTGGGGCAGAGATTCTGTCAGCTCTGCAGGGGCAGGCTCAGAGGTGGTTGACGCCACGCCAGCTTAAGCCAGGAATGGTGCTTTGCGACAATGGCACCAACCTCCTCTCCGCCCTGGACTGCTAACCCATGTGCCATGTTTGGCTCACTTCCCTAACTTGGTGGTGCAGCGGTTCTTGGGCAGGTACCCGGGCTTACAGGATGTCCTGAGGCAGGCCAGGAAAGTCTGTGTGCATTTCCGCCGGTCATATAATGCCAGTGCTTGGCTGGCTGACCTCCAAAAGGAATACAACCTGCCCAAGAACCGCCTAATCTGTGACATGCCCACCAGGTTGAACTCAACATTGGCCATGCTGCAGCGGCTGCACACGCAGCAGAGGGCCATCAATAAGTACCTGTGCGACTATGGCACCAGGACAGGGTCAGGGAAGCTTGTTTTTTTTTTTTGCCACGCCAGTGGGTGATGATCAGGGATGCATGCACTGTGCTGTCATCATTTGAGGAGGCCACGAGGATGGTGAGCAGTGACAGTGCATGCATCAGTGACACTGTCCCTCTTGTCCACCTGTTGGAGCACACGCTGCGTGGAATAATGGACAGGGCACTTGAGACAGAACAGAGGGAGGAAGAGGAGGACTTCCTTACCTCTCAAGGCTGCTTTTTTTCCAGACCGTGTTCCTGCTGGCCCGATGATCACACAGGAGGAGGAGGAGGATTGTGTCAGCATGGAGGTGGAGCCTAGCACTCAGCATCAGCATCAGTCTTCAAGGGATCATTTACATTTCCCAAGAAACCCATGGACTTGTACGTGGCTGGGAGGAGGTGGCTGTGGATCATGTCGTCCTTCGTGTCCCAGAGGACTCCGGACCGAATGCCTCAGTAAACCTATGCTACATGGCCTCCCTGATCCTGCAAAGCCTGCGAAAGGATCCTCATATTCATGGTATTCATGGTATCAAGGAGAGAGATCATTACTGGCTGGCAACCCTCCTTGATCCACGTTACAAGGGTAAGGTTGCGGACCCTATCCAGCCGTCGCAGAGGGAGCAGAGGATGAAACATCTTCAGGAGGCCTTGCAGAAAGGTTTGTGCAACGCGTTTCCAGAGCCTGGGAAGTTACAAATTCCTGCTCCTGGACAACGTGTTGCTGAGGCTTCGGTCAGTCACAGAAGGGAGCGGTGGAGAAGGTGGCCGTCTGACCGATGCGTTCAGACAATTTTTTAGTCCGCAGCCCCAAGGTATGATCGGTTCCAGCAACCATCCGCAGCATCTGATTCACATGGTGCAGGAATACCTAGGGGCAAGATCAGACTTGGACAGCTTTCCGACCGAAAATCCTCTGGGTTACTGGGTCTTGAGGATGGATCACTGGCCAGAGCTTGCACAGTATGGAATTGAGCTACAGGCCTGTCCTGCATCCAGCGTTCTTTCGGAACGCACATTCAGTGCTGCTGGAGGCTTTGTAACCAATCACAGGGTGCGCCTGTCCACCGACTCGGTCGATCGGCTGACCTTCATAAAAATGAATCAGTCTTATATCACCAGCTACCAAGCACCTGATGCAAATGTAATTTTTTTTTGAATGTGAGATCCCTTCAAGACTGCATATGCTGATGCTCAGTGACTATCCTGTTATGCTGAGTGACTATCCTCTTCCTCCTCAATGTTCATGTTGATAGCTTGTAAGAACATTTTTGGTTCTGGGCACCGCCACCAGTGGCTAAGGCCCAATTTTTCTGCCCCTGTTTAACAGAGGTGTGTAATTACAATTTTTGCTGCAGTACTTTGCAGCAGGACTCATTTCTGCGCTCCAACTAGAGTATCTGTGAGGGGTTGCAGTGTTGTGGCACCAGCACCAGTGCCTAAGGCCCAATTTTTCTGGCCCTGTTTAACAGGGGTGTGTAATTACAATTTTTGCTGTAATACTTTGCAGCAGGGCCCATTCCTGCGCCTACCAAGAGTATCTGCGAGGGCTTACAGTGTTGTGGCAACACCACCACCACCAAAGGCCCAATTTTTCTGCCACTGTTCAACAATGGCATGTAATTACAATTCTTGATATAATAGTTCACAGCAGGGCGTTCCAGCGCCCACCAAGAGTAACTGTGAGGGCTTACAGTGTTGTGGCAACACCAACACCTAAGGCCCAAATTTCTACAGAGTACATAGGGCAGGCCCCTACTTTCAAACATCCGTCTTTCAAACGACTCCTACTTACAAAAGAAGGGAGACAACAGGAAGTGAGAGGAAATCTACCCCTAGGAAGGGAAATTCTCTCCTGTAAGAGTTAATATGGGAAAATGGTGTCTCCTCTCCACTGATGCTTTATTTATCACCAATCCTTGTTTCCCTAAAAACCCCAAATTTTCTAAATCCAATTGTCGTTGGGACAGAAAGTGAGGTGAAATCTTTTGAACAGGTGCACAGACAGCAAAACAAATGTTACAGGGGTGATAACCCTTCCCCATGTTTTCCAAAAAGCTTAAAAATAGATTTTTTGGCTGGAGCTACACTTTAAAAATGTACCAGTTCAAAATTACAAACCGATTTTACTTAAGAACAAACCTACAGTCCCTGTCTTGTTTGCACCGCCTGTATACTGCTGTTCAGAGTATATAGGGCCTGGGGGCCCCACACCTTCCCTTTTTTTAATTTGGGTGCTGGTTCCCCTTAATATCCATACAAGACCTAAAGGGCGTGGTAATGGGCTGGGGGGGAAGGGGGTCCCCATGCCGTTTTTCTCAATGATTTTCATTCATATTGCCAGGACCAGACATTACATTAAAGCCGCAAGCAGTTTTAAATGTCTTTTATTCCTTTAGAAATGTCATTTTGTGCAGGGACTGTTCTAAACACGGGAAATACGTGCCATTTCACAGGCATACTATAGACACCCCCCCAGGTACGATATTTAAAGGAATATTTCACTTTTATTTTTTAACTTTAAACATCATTAAAATCAGTGCTCCCGAAAAAACTGCAGTTTTTAAAACTTTTTTTTGCATTGATACATGTCCCCTGTGGAAGGACCCGGGTCCCCAAACCCTTTTTAGAACAATAACTTGCATATTAGCCTTTAAAATTCGTACTTTTGATTTCTCACGTTCGAGTCCCATAGACTTTAATGGGGTTCGAAAGTTCGCGCAAACTATCGGTCCGTTCGCATGTTCTGGATGCAAACCGAACCCCGGGGGTGTTCGGCTCATCCCTAAATACCAGTCTACCAGTCACTATGAAAATGTAGTGTGCTGTTTTACCAATGGGCAATAATGGTATATTTTGAAGATATGATGATGTTCTCTTCCTAGTGATCACCTCACCTCTTCTACGTTATATTACTATTGGAACAGAATATATAACGCCTAAACCCTAATTTATTTCACAATATAATTTTGGCATCCATAAAAAGAAAACATTTCCAGAAAAGACCTTCATATACGGTTAAAGTCCATCAATCATCCAAGGAAAGCTTGTGGATTGCAGGCCCAGACAGATCTAATCCAGTATCACTTTCATGAATTTACTGTAACAAAGTATGTATTTAATTTGATTACTTATGACATTTTGTTACAGTATTCAAGTTTAGGATGCTTGGGACTTCAGGGACGGTTAAGCCTAAACTTCCCAGGTTGTAGTGCTTTGAACATGCTGTGCACTATTGGGGTATCATCCTTCTGTAGACTCGTGGGAACTGGAGTTGGTCTATACACATTGTAACACGTAATGCATTATATAATTATTATAATCTTAGATAACAAGCTTAAAGGCAACACTAATGGTTCTAATTGATCTAACTGATTGCCTGCAATCTGTAGCAACGTGGTTGATTTATTAAAACTGAAGAATGGGTAGCCAAACAGCTTATAGCTTCAGCTTGTTCCATTAAGCCTTTGCAAAAAAAAAAACTGAAAGCTGATTGGCTACCATGCACATCTGCACCAGATTTTGCACTCTCCAGTTTTAGTAAATCAACCCCAATATGTATTTATTCAAATATTTCATGGCAGGTTTGTGCCATGGTAGTTCAGGTATGTCATCTGACAATAGTCTTTTTGTTTGGCTTGTCTATATTATACTGTTTGACATCCCTGGACATACCAGGATTATGATCTTTTCATTCTTGTTTTCGATTTGGTAGCTGAAATGCTATCTGAATCTGCCAAAGTTCCAGCCATGTACGGCCAGCTCAAATCCCATTCAAAATTCCCTCCAATTCACGTCTGTCCAGGGCCAGTGTGCCTGCTCTCTAATGCTCCCGGTATGCTTTATCAAGCTTTTGGACACAATTTTACAGCACCCTTGAGGGCATTGGAATCCTGGGGCAGTATAAAATTGACTGTTGCACATTTCTTGTGTGTGATTTATTTTATACTCCTGGAAGTGTTGGTTCCTTCAGAAAATGGTATTGTTCAGAACAGAAAAGAAAGAAAACTGTTTTAAAGATTGACAGGGGAAATCTGCAAAGGGATTATTATTACCTACTGCTGAAAGTGTTTGAAATTAAATTGGAGGTCTGGTGCCAGGGTCTAGTTAAAGCTAAACTTTAAGGCCATAAAATCGACTGTCGTTGCTTAATAATGTCTTTGAGGATTAAAATATAAATAGACATGCACAATGCAGCTTCCCATGCTGTGTAATACTTGCTTAGATGAAAAATGCCATGGCATGGGAGAGAAACGATGGTGCCACAACCTAGGTTTGGGCTTACATATGATGCCAGCATACATTTTTGGGCTGCTCTGGTACTGGGGAAGGCCGGAAACTGTTATGTGAGCTGTGACGGGGTAGTTGCTGCAGAAAATACTTCTCTCCCCACTAATTGAAGCCAATGTGATGTGCAGAAAGCAAACATTGTCAGTTGTTGGACAAGTTGTTGGACAAGTGTATGGAATGGCTGTGCAGTCCCTCTTGTTACATGCTTGCTGGAATATACTGGCTTACTGACATGCTTCATTTTTGCCCTACATTATAAGGAGGTTAGCCATAAAGGGGCTTGCAGCTGCCCCAAGGCCTGCCAGAGACTCTTCAAATTAACTGTAGTGAAGAAAATGAACCATTATGGCATCACAAAGTAGGTTGCTATTCAGAAGTTAGAGCCTTATTAAATCAGGGGTGCTCAAACTTTTAAAGAGCGAGGTCAACCCTGCTTCTTATTTAGCCTCTGAAGAAGAAGCAAGGTTGCTTTGAAACATGTTCCTGTTCGAGCTCTTGTGCTTACTAGTGATGTCAGGTGGCTTCCTTTCCCGGGTTCCGGTCTCCATCAACTTGTTGCACACCAGTAACAGTGGCATCCAGTCCACACAGTGCTCCTCATCCCCATGCTGAGGCCAAGGCAGGGGTTCCTGGCTGCCATTCTGGGTGTTCCTGGTCATGAAGCTCCCTAGTCTGTCTCACTTAGCACAAGTTCACCAATTGTGAGTGTATACTTTACCTTTTAATAAATCTCTTTTCAATACATGCTATGCTATGGCGTTTGCATGTTTTCCCCTTCCTTCTTGTTATCACTTCAGAAGTGTCACGTTAAAGAGAGACAATTTCTGATTGGGTGATATAGTTACATAGTTAGTCAGGTTGAAAGAAATTACATCTAATTCAACCAATAGAACAACATAAATAGAAGTCCCATATACTGTAGAACTCTATACTCACAGGTAATCATGAGGAAGATAAAAAAAACTCTATAAAGCATGGTCCAATTTGTTTCAGTGGGAGAAAATATGATTTTCTTCCTGATACCCCAAAAGGCAAGCTAATAATCTCTGGATCAACAGTCTCTGTTATTACCCATATACAGTATGTTAATATCCAGTTATATTTTGTGTATTTAGGAATACATTCAGATTTTTTAAAACAATCTGCTGAGCTGGTGAAAACTAGTTCATGAGGGAGTCTATTCCATTTTTTTACAGCTCTTACAGTAAAGAAGCCTTTCCATATGTGGAGGTTTAACCTCTTTACCTCCAGATGTAAAGAGTGACCCCCCCCCCTATCCTCTGTGATGACCTTAACGTGAATAACTCTACACTAAGTTCACTATATGGACCACTTATGTATTTGTACGTGCTGATCATATCCCCATTAATCTCCTCTTCTCAAGAGAAAATAAATTAAGTTCCTCCAATCTTTCCTCATAGTTGAGCTTCTCCATGCCTCTTACCAGTTTAGTTGCTTCTCTCAAGTTTCCGGATATCCTTTTTGAGAACTGGTGCCCAAAACTGAACTGCATATTCCAGATGAGGTCTTACTAATGATTTGTACAGGGGCATAATGATATCTCTCTCTCTGGCGTCTATACCTCTCTTAAAGTGGGAGTAAATGTCCTCTGCTGACACTTACCTATAGGTAAGCCTATAATAAGGCTTACCTATAGGTAGTGAAAATATCTCCTAAACGTGTACCGTTTAGGAGATATTTTCAGTACATGCGGCCAGTGACATCACTGGCGCATGCGCTCTGTAGGAACGGGCATGGGAGTCGTTCCTTCCCAGATTTGTGAATGCACGGGACTGGTGTCATCGCGGTTCCTGCCAATCACAGCGCCGGAGCCTGCGAATCCGAAAGTAACTCTGGGAAAGATGTCAGCGGTGTGTGGGGGCCATTGCAACAGCTTAGCTCTAAGGTAAGTATTACATAATGTGCTAGTATTCAATGCATACTAGCTCATTATGCCTTTGTCTTACAGGGTTTTTTTTTTTCAGAGTATACAACCTATACAAGAAATTATTTAGCTTGCTTTAGAAACCGCAGCTTGGCATTGCGTGCTATTACTAGGTCTATGGTCTACCAGAACACCCAGATCCTTCTCCACCATTGATTCCCCCAGTTGTACTGGGTTACCCCACATTATATTTTCTTACACTTCATACACCACGGGACGCAGAGCCTTAAATCATTACATAGTGGGTTGTATGGTCACCAGAGGTGATTGGACACTGGCACAACCAATGAAGACAAATTTCCCGAGACTAAGGATGTGCTAAGGCGAAGCTCTGCTAAGAATCCCTCCGGGGGGCAATAGGGGCTACGCTGTCGGATCCATCCAAAAATGCTTATTTTATACGCCTAATTGGATGGTACCCGTACCTCGCAGAAGACCGAGGTTTGCCTGTAATCTCTCTCTTTGGAGGACTGGGCTCTAGGGTCCAGTACTTTCACTATACAAACTAAAGCGCATGAGTTTTCTGGCAGAGTCTTTTACAAGGCCAAGGGAAGAGGTCTCCTTTAAGTAGGAACCCAGACCCCTGAAGGTTGGCACAACATACCCGCTGTGATGGGTGAAGGTTGGTACTGTCTGGTTCAGCAGTCCTGCGGCAGGGATCAGGTAAGTGGGAAAAAATCCTAAATAAAGTTGTCTTAAGGAGTTTCCCCTTTATGAGTAGTGTGTCTTGCCTATTTTCCGCCACTAGAGGGAGTCAAGAGCTGTTTTTACTCACTATGCTCCAGAGAATCAGTGTCGGCTACTCCACAGACTACACGCTTCCTCCGCTGCAGGCTCTGCATTTTCTGATATACGATGCCTTGCTGGACAAGGTAGGTGGTCAGAAGGTCCTCATGGCTCCCCTGGCTGAACGCCGCCATTCCCCTACACGCGCGCGCACAAGGCGTGCCTTTTTACAGGCATAGCCGAAAGTAGGCAGGCACGATCCTGGGAGCGGGCGCGATCACGGGAGGGGGCGCGTGCATGCGCACGCTGCTCTACTGCGCAGGGCGGGAGGCTTAAAAAATTACCTCAGACGCCAGGGGAAGTCTCAGAGAGCGGACACAGCAGCCAGGGGCACGTAAGATTCACTGTATGGTTGGATACAGGCACTCCTGGACACCTACTCGGCATCAGAGCTGTGTGATTAGTGGCATACTGTTTGTATATTGTTTAACTGACACAGTAGTGTATGCATTTGGTTGTACCTCTGCTTTTGGCTTAAGGACTAATGTCTTCCTATAGGAGAAATACAGGGTCGACAAAAAAAGCCAGTAAGGCATCCCCACCTGGTTCTGGCAATTCCTGCATAGTACCATCCTCTCCTGCAAAACCTAAATGACCTATACAGGATGAGCCATTGCTGTTATCAGGCATAGAAGCCTTTCCTGTTGTACCAGCTCCTGCATATGTCACTGAGGACACTTTAGCAGTAGCTCCGGACAATTTGGAAGGGAGGATCGCTACTTTAATCGCCACATCCTCGCAGAAGGACAAAAAATGGAGTAGGTCCTCTTCTGTTACCCTAGATCCTCCTTCAGAAAAATCTGATAATGAGGATGGGAACGATAATGAGGAGCAGTTGGATGGTTCAGGAATATCAGATGAACCTTTTTCTGCTTCCCAGGTTCTTAAATTACAGGTGCAGTGTTATGCTGAAGCAGTCCGTTCTACTCTCAAGTTACCCTCGTCTGGGTTAACTGAATCACCTGTCTCCTCCCTGGGTTCATTAAAATACCCACAGGCTGCTTGTTCCTTTCCTGTTCATGCTTTATTGGAGAACCTGATTCACACAGACTGGCAACATCCAGACAAGTGTTTTTCTCCTCCTAGAAAATTTGATGTTCTTTATCCTATGGAGGAAAAATTTACTAAGAAATGGAAACTGCCTACAGTAGATGCGGCCATTTCTTGTGTGAATAGAAAGCTGACCTGTCCTGTTTAAAGATCCTTCTGAAAGTAAATTGGAGTCTTTGCTTAAGTCTTCCTTTCTTATGGCCGGCGCTGTGACTCAACCTGCCGTAGCAGCAGTTGGCATGTGTCAGGTCCTAAGTGAACAAGTGAAGCAGGGGCTTAAAGAGCTTCCCCCAGATCAAGTCAAACTATGGGAGAACCTACCTAAGGCCTTATGTTTTACCGTGGATGCCATGAGAGATTCTATCCAACAGGCATCTCGCCTCCCACTCCAGCTGGTGCATATGCAAAGGATTCTGTGGCTAAAGCATTGGTCAGCAGAAACTCAATGTAAAAAACTATTGACCAGCTTCCCCTTCCATGGGGAACTACTTTTTGGGGATGACCTTGATAAATATATCCAAAAGATTTCAAGTGGTAAAACTACTTACCAGATAAGAAGAAGAATAAGCGTCCCTGTTTTAAACGCTCACTCTCCCGGTTCCTGGAACTTCTGCCTCCAGACATTGGCGATGGCATTCTCAGCCAGCCACCAGAGCGAAGACCCAGAGCCAAGCTCAGGGTCCCAAGAAGCCGTGGGGTCAAAGATCTAACAAACAGAACCCCAAATCCTTCTTATGAAGGGCTGCCCCCGCTCGGTCGAGTGGGGGGGCGGCTTCGGCAGTTTTCATCAACTTGGCAGACGGAGATCTAGGACAAATGGGTAGTTTCCACAGTATCCCTAGGATAGAAGCTGGAATTTCGAGAAATGCCACCTTATCGATTTGTAAGTTCAACCATCTCCAAAGATCCATTAAAAAGAAAACCTCTTTTCCAAGCTTTGGATCACTTACTGTCCCAGGGGGTAATCATGGAAGTCCCCCTGAAAGAACAGGGTTCGGGGTTTTATTCAAATATTTTTGTGGTTCCAAAACCAAACGGAGACGTCATACCCATTCTGGATCTAAAAGCTCTGAATCAGTTTCTGAACATTCGCCATTTCCAAATGGAAAACATACGATTGGTGGTCTCCACCCTACAATTCTTAGCGTCAATAGACATCAAAGACGCATACTTACACGTGCCTATCCATCTGGCTCACCAAAAGTTCCTAAGATTCGCAGTAGAACACTGCCATTACCAGTTTGTAGCTCTGCCTTTTGGCTTGGCTACCGCACCCCGGGTGTTTACGAAAGTTCTGGCCCCGCTTTTGGCAAATCTAAGGGCACAGGGCATAGTGGTGACGGTGTATCTAGACGATTTGCTTCTAGTAGAACAGTCGGTAACACAATTGAAGCACAGTGTACTCAGTACGGTAAAGTACCTAGAATGTTTGGGATGGATCTTAAACCTCCAAAAATCCTCTCTACAACCCCTAAGAAGGGTGGAGTATTTGGGCATGATCATAGACACAGCCCAAAGCAGAGTGTTCCTTCCAGAGCCAAAGACCAAAAAGCCTTGAAGGACCTGGTCTGCATGAGCAAAGCAAAGAGAGGACCATCCAGTCGCCTTTGCATGAGGTTGCTGGGGAAGATGGTAGCCTTCTTCAAGGCCGTCCCCTATGCCCAGTTTCATTCGAGACTGCTGCAGAGCAGCATTCTGACTACCTGGAACAGAAAAATCCAGGCTCTGGATCTGCCAGTGTACCCGTCTTTAAGGGCACGTCAAAGCCTCAGCTGGTGGTTGGACACCAAGAACTTGAAAAGAGGGAAAACCTTTCTCCCAGTCACCTGGAAGGTGATATCCACGGATGCCAGCCTGTTTGGTTGGGGGGCAGTTCTGGAAGAGGACTCGGCCCAAGGAATTTGGTCCAAGTCCGAAAGGCGCTTGCCCATCAACATATTGGAAATTCGGGCAGTATTTCTGGCCCTCAGGACCTGGACACACAGGTTGCAGGGTTACCCGGTTCGGATCCAACCCAATGCTATGGCAGTAGCCTATATCAATCATCAGGGGGGTACCTGGAGTCGGGATGCCCAGAGAGAAGTGAACCGGATATTAATTTGGGCACAGAATCATCTTCCCTGTCTTTCTGCAATTTTCATTCCAAGAGTAGAGAATTGGCAAGCGGATTACCTGAGCCGCCAGCAAATGTTGCCAGGGGAGTGGTCTCTCCACCCCGATATTTTTCAGGCCATGTGTCTGAAATGGGGGACCCCAGATGTAGACTTGCTCGCCTCCAGGGTCAACAGGAAACTGGACACCTTTGTGTCAAGGACAAGAGATCCTCTAGCCTTCGGAACGGATGCGATAAGGATTCCCTGGGATACGTTTTACTGATCTATGCATTCCCTCCGGTACCGCTCTTGCAGACACTGCCTTGCAAGATCAGGAAAGAGGGGATACCAGTAATCTTGGTGTCCCCGAATTGGCCCAGAAGGTTCTGGTACACAGAGATTGTAAAGATGGCAGTGGGTGAACCTTGTATTCTTCCACTCCAGCACGACCTGCTATCGCAGGGTCCAGTGTTCCATCTTTCCTTACGAAAGCTAAATTTGATGGCTTGGCTGTTGAGACCTACATATTGAAGAAACAAGGTCTCTCGGGTCTAGTTCTCCCCACTCTCATTAATGCTAGGAAGCAGGCTTCCAGGCTTATTTACTATAGGATCTGGAAGGCATATGTGGCCTGGTGTGAATCCAGAGGGTGGAACCCACAAAAATATATCATTAGTAGAATCCTGGCTTTTTGTCAATTGGGCGTGGATATGAAATTAGCCCTGAGTACCATTAAGGGTCAGATCTCAGCTCTGTCGGTTTTCTTTCAGAGACCGCTGGCATCTCATTCCCTAGTCCGGGAATTTATTCAGGGGGTACTACGGGTGAATCCGCCGATCAAACCTCCCTTGTGCCCATGGGATTTGAATCTAGTGTTGTTGGTCTTGCAGAAGCAGCCCTTTGAACCTATTCACCATATTCTGTTAATCCTTTTGAGTAGGAAATTGCCCTTTTTGGTTGCTATCTCCTCTGCTAGGAGAGTTTCTGAATTAGCAGCTCTTTCTTGTAAAGAGCCTTATTTAGTTTCTAACAAAGACAAAATAATATTGCAACCCCATCCTACTTTTCTTCCGAAAGTGGTGTCGGCGTTTCATTTGAATCAAGATATTGTTTTACCTTCCTTTTTTCCTGAGCCGCAGTCGGCGGGAGAAAAGTTATTGCTCTCTCTAGATGTAGTGAGAGCAATTAAAGTTTATCTGCAAGCAACTGTGCAGATACATAAAACAGATGTTTTGTTTATTCTGCCGGATGGCCCCAAAAAGGGCCATGCAGCATCGAAATCTACCATTTCTAGGTGGATTCGACAGGTGATAATTCAAGCTTATGGTTTGAAAAACAAGATTCCTCCTTTTCCTGGTAAAGCGCACTCGACCAGGGCATTGAGTGCTTCATGGGCAGTGCATCATCAGGCTTCTATGGCTCAGATCTGTAAAGCTGCAACTTGGTCTTCAGTCCATACATTTACCAAATTCTATCAAATAGATGTAAGGCAGGGGTCTCAAACTGGTGGCCCTCCAGCTGTTGTGAAACTACAAGTCCCATGAGGCATTGCAAGGCTGGCAGTTACAAGCATGACTCCCACAGGCAGAGGCATGATGGGATTTGAAGTTTCGCAACAGCTGGAGGGCCGCCAGTTTGAGACCCCTGATGTAAGGGGACATGAGGATTCCGCCTTCGGGCGTAGTGTATTACAGGTAGCAGTATAGAGCCTCACGTCCGGTGGTGGTCTGCTTGATCTGTGTCTCCCACCCTTCATATTGAGCATTGCTCTGGGACGTCCTACTATGTAATGATTTAAGGCTCCGTGTCCCGTGGTGTACGATAAAAAAATAGGATTTTTTATAACAGCTTACCTGTGAAATCCTTTTCTTGTAGTACACCACGGGACACAGAGCCCCCCCCCCTTTCTTATGGGAACCTTACTGCTTTGCTACAAAAAGGTACTTCCCTTAGAGGAGGGGTTATATGGAGGGGAACTTGTCTTCATTGGTTGTCCATACAACCCACTATGTAATGATTTAAGGCTCGGTGTCTCGTGGTGTACTCCAAGAAAAGGATTTTACAGGTAAGCTGTTATAAAAAATCCAATTTTTTGGAATAAATTAGGACGGGGGTATAAAGTGCCCAGCATCAGCATGGACGGTGTATACACATAACATTCGGATGCCTCTCGCGCTCTGTATGTACTTTGCGGATACCTGGCATACAGATCACCCTTTGATGTGCTACATATTGATTTGTGAAAACAGCCTTTTGTCTTCTGGCACACAGTATGTACTTTGCTCTTTAGATTCTTCACAAAAGAATGCTTCGTATTTATTAATTTGAAAGCACAGCAGCCATCTCTTCCAAATTGTGCATTGATGGTCGCTCTGTGTATATGAATGGGGGTGGACTGGCTGCTATAGCCAAAGCGTTGTGATTCAGTAGGAGATAAATAAAACACTTCACTGCCCTCCTAACACACAGTACATACATTGTATGATGCTAAGACAGTCATACATTGATGGCAATGCACAGACTGCCCTGAACACAGCATACCAGTATAAAAATAGCAGACTATGTGTGTGGGAGTTCTCTCTATTCCTGTTAAACACTTTCTTTTGCTTCTACTAACAGAGGTAATTGGGGTGGTAATAACATTACAATGCCTGGCCTGAGTTTTTTGCCAATTCCTATCTATCAGGAATAGAACATGGCCTTTAATAGTGGCACACTGCACTAACAGACTGAGTATGGAAAATGGCTGATGTGCACAAAGCGACCAATCAATTTACACTTTGCTGAAGTCAGATCACTGAGAAATGAATTCTGACTTAAGCCAGCCATAGATGGAGTGATTTTCTTTTCTGCAACCATGTTCATGGGGGAATCCCTCCCGCTGATCTATTGTGTTCTCCCGGCATAGGGGTGGGGGAAGCCATCCCTGCCAGGAGAACACATTGATTACTGCTAGCCATAATAGCCACTAGCAATAGTAGCATGTAAATCAGACAGGCTGGTTGTACCCAAGTTGATCGATCAATCAACTTGGGTACATTCAGCCTGCCCATACATAGTTCGAATCTTGTCTGGTCCCTGCTGAACCGGTCAAGATTTGAACCGTCTATGGCCGGATTTGGTAAAGCGCTCCAAGAGAAAGTAAGAATAAAGATAACGATAAAATGTTACTAAACACATATAAAAAAAAAAACTATTTCCTGGTATCCTCTTTACTGTTAAAACTGAACTCTGGAAACAAGAAGCGGTTCTGAAGTCTAAATGTTTTTAACGTTAATGCATTCTCTACATTAAAGGGGAGTTCCAGCCTTTTTTATGTTTATTAAAAGTCAGCAGCTACACAAAGTCTGCAGCTACAAAATATGACGAGTCGCCTAAGCGGTCCCTGGGCGGAAGGAGGAAGTGGGACAGGAAGTCCCACTCCTACCGAAGCCCCCACTCCACCCACCCAAAAAAATTACATGCCAAATGTGGCATGTAAGGGGGCGAGGAGTGGTTAAAGTGGAAGTTCCATTTTTGGGTGGAACTCCGCTTTAAGGTAAAAAACTCCACTACTTGTTCTACCCCTCTTCGTCCCTGCTCCCTTCACTTCTTGCTGTCACAGGAGACACTGAGGGCAGCAAACCATAGGCTCTTGCTGCTGTCAATCAAATATCTGTGATGAGGGAGCAGGGGTGTGACTTACTGGCGCTGCATGTGTCTATGGACACATACAGCCAGCTTGTTGCAGGCGGCTCCTGGAGGAGGGAGAAGCTGGCAGCTGCAGCAGGGACTGCCAGAAGAAGTGACCGACCTTTCTGTGCACTATAAAGCTGCACAGAGAAGGTAAGCATTACCTCTTTTTTATAAAAACATTAATGTAAACCTTTAGTATTATTTACATTTAATAATATTCCTCAATAATGACAGAGGATATTAACTGTGTGTGCACAAAATGCCTTTGGAAATCAAGATATTACTATATAAAAGTAGCAGTGTCACTATTACTGTGCGGCAGTACTGGGGCGAGGTCATCCAGCACCCAGGGCGGGGATGTGGAACTGCACCCCCTTTCCAGCTGCTAACACATGAGGCAAGTACCGCCGTGCATCTGTTCTTCTCCCCACATTTCAGCTGCCCATTTTTGGCATGGAGTGTGCACTGCGCATGCAAGGCCAATCGTTTGCTTTTTAACAGCTGGAAGGTGGTTGCTCATTCACAGTGCATTTTTCTTGTAGATCTGGGTGGCTAGGGCAGAGAATGGGCATATTGGAGCATGGTGTGACAACATAGCTGTTAAATTAGATGTGTAGCTGCAGATTGCCAGACACAGAATTTGAACATGTGTTTGGCGTGGCACTCCCAACCCCTTCCTTCGCACTATGTGTGATAACTGGCGTTTACCTGCACCTTATCAAATATGATCAGATAATTATTTACACCACAGCACAGGTGTGTTGACCGGTACGGAAAATGCAGATACAGTATGTTGTACTGCAGGAGACTTGAATGGAGTGTAATTGAACACTTCTCAACAATAAAATGTAATCAATGTATCAATGCAGTAAAATACATACCTAAATTTCAACTTTAACCCTTTCATCTACCTCAGATCTATGTCTCTGTAGTGACCTGTACATTACCACTTTACCTCCTCCTGCATCTGTATATGACCTGTGCATATAAAGTATCTAGTGTAACATTATCAAGTGTTTTAACAGCCCCAATACCAGCATGTTTATTTATTTCCAAACAATGGTCTTGTACCGTCCTGTCATTTTTATTTGCTACTTTTTAGCAGAAAGTGAGGGAATTATTATATATTTTTTTTCCCCAATGCTTATTTTTTTTGTGATAGAAATAATGGATGACAGGTCCTCTTTATGGAGACATCTGGGGCCTGTAAGACCCAGATCTCTCCTCTACCCAGTAAAGCATGAGATTTACCAAAAAAAAAAAAGCAATGTTTACATTTGCTTAACTTGAATTGACATCATGATGTCACTTCAGGCCTCCTAGATGGAGGTCCTCGGTCCGCTCTATAATCGCCTGGCAGGAGGGGGGTGTCCCCTCCCGCTACCCGTCAAAGCAATTCAGTGGCTAATCAGATGCTAGGATTGCTTTAAGATGGAAGAGCTTTGCCGGCTGAAAAAAATATATACCGGTGCAGCCATAACCCTGGTTTGTCGTCAGAGTCTTCGAGTCCTCGAGTGTGACAGCGATAGCCCTAATGAACCAAGGCCTGAGGTGTGCCTTGGCCTAGCTGGTCAGTATGCCTGAAAAGTGGGCAAAAAGAGACAACTGTAGGTGAAGAAGGGAAGATAACGAATCGTCAGAGAAGTAGCACGCACCCGGATGGCAACAGTATCTGAACCCGGTCCCGTGCAAGAATGGAATAAGCCTGATGCCCGGCACAACCCAGACATGAGAATGACCTGCTAGTAAATGAGAGGATACGTGGGGGAAAGGAAGCACAGGCTGGCGAGAGGAGCCTCTGTAACTGACAGGCAAGAAGATCGTACCACTTCAACCGGACATCAGAGATGTGCCCCCTGGCCTACCCATACTAGGTATGGGGAAGAGAGGGTGGTGGCAAAAATGGACAACTGGCAGGAGTTATAGGGCTGGATACCTGATGGATGGGATGCAGGAGTAGGCGGATAAGGCCAAAGCGCTATGGCAATGAGCATCGTCAAGCATGGAGAAACATGCCAGACACAGAACTCTTGTCCCACCTGACTCGAACGGGTCGTGCCACCGCCTGTGACCTGACAACCGAGTCTGAACCCTGAACCGAGGAAGGAGGGTCAGACTCCATCCCGGACAAGAAAGTCTCATGGCATGATGCAGACATGCCCAAACAAGAGATCAGAGCCGCTAGCGGAACCCAGAAACATGACGACGTGCCCAAACCCACCCCTGTGGCAGACAAGGGGCCGTGGCTCAGCACACACCCTGAGAGACTGTGAAACCCTAGGTGGTGACCAGGGCCTCAGTAACAGAACGAAAACTGAAAGAAAAAGAAGACTGCTCCCTACCCAAGGGTGAGCCCAGAGGTATATGACATCCTCACCAATCAACTAGCCCTGGGAATGGGCAGGACTGATGGAAGCGAGTGCAAGCATGGTAGATAATGGCGAAGATCAACCCAACCTGAGAACACAAACTAGAGAAAATGACAGACAACCAGACATGAGAACAACAAGTCTACCTAAGAAAGAGAACAGGCAGAAATGACAAGACCACCGCGCATACATGAACCTGATGACGGATGACCCCCCCCCCTTGTGTGAGTGGCGAGTGAGCCCGAGTAACCTGTAGCGCAGAGACAGGTAATTAACTGAACACTCACATGCGACAGAAATTTTGGGGCAGAAACGCAAGGACAGAAATGCGGAGACCGAAACGTTGAGGCAGAAATGTGAAGATGGAAAAATGCTGAGACTGCAACGCTGAGGCAGAAACGCAATACCAGAAACCTGGGGCAGAACGCTGAGCAGAAACGCCATCACAGGAAAAAAAAACCGGGCAGATACGCTACGACGGAAATGCTGAGACTGGACGCAACGACAGAAATCCTGGGGCAGCAAACGCAATGACAGAAATCCTGGGGCAGCAAACGCAGACAGAAATCCTGCGGCAGCAGACGCAGACAGAAATCCTGCGACAGCAGACGCAGACAGAAATCCTGCGGCAGCAGACGCAGACAGAAATCCTGCGGCAGCAGACGCAGACAGAAATCCTGCGGCAGCAGACGCAGACAGAAATCCTGCGGCAGAAAACGCAGACAGAGATCCGGAGGCAGAAACGCAGACAGAAATACTAGGGCAGAAATGCTGAGATAGGAATGCAATGCCAGGAACGCAATGCCAGGAACGCTGGGGCAGAAGACGCAATGACAGAAACGCTGGGGCCGAAACGCAATGACAGAAACGCTGGGGCCAAAACGCAATGACAGAAACGCTGGGGCCGAAAAGCAATGACAGAAACGCTGGGGCCGAAACGCAATGACAGAAACGCTGGGGCAGAAACGCAATGACAGAAACACTGGGGCAGAAACGCAATGACAGAAACGCTGGGGCAGAAACGCAATGACAGAAATGCTGGGGCAGAAACGCAATGACAGAAATGCTGGGGCAGAAACGCAATGACAGAAATGCTGGGGCAGAAACGCCATGACAGAAAAGCTGGGGCAGAAACGCAATGCCAGAAATGCTGGGGCAGAAACGCAATGACAGAAACGCTGGGGCAGAAACGCAATGACAGAAACGCTGGGGCAGAAACGCAATGACAGAAACGCTGGGGCAGAAACGCAATGACAGAAATGCTGGGGCAGAAACGCAATGACAGAAATGCTGGGGCAGAAACGCAATGACAGAAATGCTGGGGCAGAAACGCCATGACAGAAAAGCTGGGGCAGAAACGCAATGCCAGAAATGCTGGGGCAGAAACGCAATGCCAGAAATGCTGGGGGCAGAAACGCAATGCCAGAAATGCTGGGGGCAGAAACGCAATGCCAGAAATGCTGGGGGCAGAAACGCAATGCCAAAAATGCTGGGGGCAGAAACGCAATGCCAAAAATGCTGGGGGCAGAAACGCAATGCCAGAAATGCTGGGGGCAGAAACGCAATGCCAGAAATGCTGGGGGCAGAAACACAATGACAGAAATGCTGGGGCAGAAACGCAATGCCAGAAATGCCGGGGGCAGAAACGCAATGCCAGAAATGCTGGGGGCAGAAACGCAATGACAGAAATGCTGGGGCAGAAACGCAATGCCAGAAATGCCGGGGCAAAATGAAACGACAGAAATGCAATAACAGAAATGCTGGGGAAGAAAAAGCTGTGGCAAAACGCAATCCCCCCTCCCCCCCATGATACCCCACGTGAGAACCGGGAGGTGAGCAGGCGAGAGAGCGCCCCCCCCCCCATGGAGCCAGGGTGAGCACCATGAGGCGTGCGGGCGTCCCCTCCATGATGCACGGGGTGGGTTCCAGGGAGGTGAACTTGACACCAGCATGGACGGCCCCCCCATGACACCAGCATGGACGCCCCCCCCGTGACACCAGCATGGACGCCCCCCCCATGACACCAGCATGGACGGCCCCCCTCCCTCCTGACACCAGCATGGACGCCCCCCCTCCCCCTTCTTCTAGACACCAGCATGGACAGCCCCCATCTCATGACACCAGCATGGACGCCCCCCCTCCCCCTTCTTCTTGACACCAGCATGGACAGCCCCCATCTCATGGCACCAGCATGGACGCCCCCCCCTCATGACACCAGCATGGACGGCCCCCCTACTTCTTGACACCAGCATGGACAGCCCCGTCTCTTGACCCAGCATGGACGCCCCCCCCCTCTAATCCATGGCGGCTGGCTAAGCAGGACCTGAGGACTAAACCCCCCCCAACCAGGCCTAGGCTAAACTGAGGCGGTGGATGCCGGGAGGTGAGCAGACAGGTGAGCGCCCCCCCGCAGCCGGCGTGAGAACCGGGAGGCATGCGGGCATCCCCTCCATCCTGACATGAGATCCAGGGAGGTGAACTGGCGGTGAGTGCCCCCCCCCCAGATGGAGCGGCGAGAGAACGGGCGGTGAGTGGCTCCCCTACCCCCTGCTGCTCAGCGTTAGGACCGGGATAGCAGGCAGGCAGGCAGGCAGCCCCCCCCCCCCCGACGATACCCGGCGTGAGCATCGGGAGAGGAACCGCCACGAGACTCCATCGGTCGATCTGCCGTAACCGGAAGTGACGCGGTCCCCAGAAATGACAGCAGGAGGAGGGGACTGGCTGCAGCCCAGAAATGACGGCAACCCAGACCCGTCAGGGGAGGAGGCTTAAGTAGCCCTCTCAGCCTCCTCCCACAAATACAGGCTGGCCTGCGGCCAGCCTTACACATAACCACTTTAAAGTGTTTGTTAACTGGAAAAAAAAGCATGTTATACCGCACAGTGCTTGTGCTGTGTCATTTGGCCCTTGTATCACCTGAAATACCTAGCTGATGCTGCCTAGCTGTACCATCCCCCCCTTTAAACTGACCATGCTTTATCATGGCTGCTGAGCCCTGACACTGCGGTCAGTTTACGTTCTTCCGTCATCCGCAGCCCTGCTCTCTTGTGTCTCCTGTGCCCTCCTCCCCCCTCCCCTCCCTGCCTGTGAGCTCCATCCACTCCACGATCCTCCCCCTTCTGCTGCTCTCATATCTATACTATAAGAATGCCATCCCCTCTGTTGTATAACGCTGTGTGTCCATGTGCCTGTGCTGTATATAAAAAATGCAGATTATACCTTATTTCAGAGCGTTTCACAGCGCTCACGTGAATCCTTGGCTCTCTCTCTCCTCCCTGGCTGACGTCAGCGGGAGTGCTCAGCCCTGCCCGCTATAGCTGTCAGCTGGGCAGAGGAGAGAGCCAAGGAGTCACGTGAGCACCAGTATTTTGCTGCATCATTTTTTAAAAACAGACACTGCACAGTGTATCTTCCTGTAACAGAGGGGATTCCAGGATTTGTGCTTAGTGTTTTTACAGCCGCAGCGGAATAGTGGTGGGAGGGGTGGGGAGGTGATGGCTCAGACACACAGTCTTCCAAGCTGACAGGCAGGGAGAGGGAGGTAGAGACTGTTTGATGAAGGAAGCACGTAAACTGACCACGGTATCATGGATCAGCAGCCATGATTACCACCGTGGTCAGCAGTACTAGGCTTAAGCGGGTTTAATGGAAAAAACTGTCAGCTCTGTTCGGAGCCGCTGTACTCGATATGCAAAGAAAGTGCAGCGATCTCCCCACTGAGCTGTTGAGTTATGAGAGGGGGGTGGCCCCACCGCCAGAACAACCTGATCCGCGCTTTTCGTCATTGGCTGAGAGCCCTGGTTTGAAAGTCAGTGAGCTGCTGGTTTTCCAGCATGCTCTTCCGACAGAAGCCGGCCAACCTACTGTCTTCTGTCGGACAGACCAACATACACACGGGCTGTTTTTTTTTTTGAATCTGCAAATTTCTCCCGACATTCGGCCTGTGTGTACCCGGCTTTAGGGGGGGACACAGGAACAGGCAGGATCGACCAGGTATTTTACAGCATAGAGAGGGACAAATTACACAGCACAAGCACTATGCTGTATATCCTGCTTTAAGGGAACAGGGTTACAACCACTTTAAGCATTGCATGAAGCTGTGTGAGACTATTTAGCTGGTAGTTTAGAGTTGAGGCACATGTATAGGATAGAGCAGTAGGGACCAGTTTGCTAGAAAAAGGACTATGTCCCCTGACATTCCAAGAGAATGTTCAGTATATGTAATGCTATTGGACTTTTTCAGAATTGCTAACATACTGCAAAAGATGATTCAAAAAAGTAATTGTAGGTATATGTCTTCAGACTAAAGCAAGCAAACAAATATTAGAAATACTGAAAGTAAACCAATATGCAATCCAATAAAAATAGACTTTCTTTCTCGTACATCACGGGACACAGAGCGGCATAGTCATTACTATGTGGGTTATATAGTTTACCTTCAGGTGCTGGCACTGGCAACTTCCAAACCGGAAGTACCTCCCCTATATAAGCCCCTCCCATCCGGGAGCACCTCAGTTTTTTGCCAGTGTCTAAGGTGTTGGCCAAGAAGTAACATGTGTTTTTCACTGAGCTTGCGTACAGGTTCTTTTGGGCCTCAGTAAGCTATTCCGGATCCGACCAAAAAAGCTTCATAGCTAAACGGTCGGTACCCGGGCCTTGCAGAGAAGAGCAAGGTTTTGCCTGTAATGCTTCTCTTAGGAGAGCTGGACCCTGGGATCCAGAGCTCTGGTCATACCCACGACCAAGATGTTTTCTGTGCAGGGTGCTATACAGGTCCAGGGGAGTGGAATCCTTGGGAACCCGGTCCCTGAAGGTTTAATTACAATGCCTGCCGTGATAGGTGAAGTTTGGGCTTCTGTGGACCAAACAGAGTCCTGCGGCGGGGAAAAGGTAAGTGGGGGCCCCTCAGGAACTTGGTTCTATTGAGGGGACCCCCAAGCCTAATATGTCTTTCTGCCTGTTACCTAACGGTATTCCCGCTAAATATTTATGCATGCCTGTAACTACTAAAAAATGTAATATTTTTAATAGTGGTCAAGAAAAAAAATATATATATAGACTGCGGTACCTGTGTTAATCCACTAGAGGCCGCTGTGGAACGTTTCTTGTCATGTGGACTGGTTTCTTTTCATCAGAGCAAGTCCAGGCAGATGGTGAGTTCTCTTGTGGGAAACTGCTTCCTCTGCCATGTTGCAATGCTCGTCCATCCCCCGGCCTGCGGCAAAGGGCCCTGTCTCCTGTCCCTAGTTTCCCTTTTCAAAAAAGAGCGCCGAAGGCGCACGTGCCCGCGCGCGTGCGCGTGCACGCACCTCTATATATAGAGGTGAGCTGGGAAAGGGGGCGGAGCTTGGGGGATGACGCTCTGTGCGTGCCGCAGCGCTTCTGCGCATGTGCGGGCGTCCCAGCATGTTAAAAGGCACAATTATGTGTTGTGAGCTGGCTATGGAGTGCAGAGACAGAGCTGGCAACATTTAAAAAAGGCATACAGCAAGCGGTTGATGCAGGCATCCCCATAGAAAGGCACATTAGTAGACACCAACTGTTTTTATAGCAGAAATTGTGCTAGACTATTGTCAGTAAGTGGTGTATTTCGGCTGGAATACCTCAGCTTTGGGCTTAGGAATATGCCGTCTAAAAACTCCGGGACTAAAAATCCCAGGAAGCATAGGGGGTCTCCATCGGGCTCTGAGGATCTTGGGCATGCTTCGGCTGCACCAATCTCCCCTGAAGAATCAGAGGTTAGTGACCGTAGAGCACCCTCAGGAGTACCTGGTACTGTGGCTGTCCTCAGTTCACCTGCTCCTGTGTATGTAACAGAGGAGGTTTTTTCCTCAGCTCTGGGAGGGCTGGAAGAGAGATTGTCAACATTGATCGCTGCTTCCCTGTCACAGGGAAAGAGCACTCGATCTCCGTCTCCTCCCTCAGAGTTCCTGTTAGCAGAGAAACAGTCCCATACAGGGATCGACCTACCTGAAGGGGATCAGGATGAGGTCGATTCTGTTGTAGAGGAATCAACAGTGGAAGAGCCATTCTCAGCATCACATGCTGAAAGATTATGGGTTCAGTCCCTGACTAACATGGTCCGATCAGCATTTAAAATGCCCCTTGCGGAGCCATCATCCACTTCTGTCTCCTCGCTGGGGTCGCTAAAAGCTCCCCAGACTGTTTGTTCCTTTCCGATCCATCCTTTACTGGAAGGGCTCATTTACCAGGATTGGGAGCATCCTGATAAAATATTTACTCCTCCCAAGAGATTTCAGGTGGTCTATCCCATGGAGGATAAGTTCATCAAAAAATGGAGGGTCCCTACAGTGGACGCAGCCATCTCTTGTGTGAATAAATCACTGACATGTCCAGTGGATAATGTCCAAATGTTCAAGGACCCAATAGATAAAAAATTAGAGTCCTTATTAAAATCTGCTTTTGCTACAGCAGGCTTGGTGACACAACCAGCAGCGGCAGCTATTGGGGTCTGCCAAGCAGTGAAGGATCAGTTGAAACAGGTCTTAAGAGACTTGCCAGATCAGCAGGCTCTTGCCCTAGCTGATCTACCTAGAGCCTTATGCTTTGCAGTTGACGCTATAAAGGATTCAATCCATCAGGCCTCCCGCCTTACGCTGTCTGTAGTACATATGCGCAGGCTTCTGTGGCTCAAAAACTGGTCTGCTGAAGCTCCCTGTAAAAAATTGCTGGTCAGCTTCCCATTTAATGGTGAACGCTTATTCGGGGAAGACCTGGACAAATATATCAAGAAAATTTCCAGCGGTAAAAGTACACTTTTTGCCGGTTAAAAACAGAGTTAGAGGTCCCTCTTTTAAGAGGCCTGCTTCTCCAGTCCCTAGGACATCGGCTGTGAAACAGTTCCGACGGCCTCCTCGGTCAAATCCCGGGGGTAAAAATCAGGGACAATTGCAGGGTAACAAGAAACCCTGGATCAGGAGAGGTACAAAACCTCCCCCAAAGTCAAATGCATGAAGGGTTGCCCCCACTCAATCGGATGGGGGGAAGACTTCAGTTGTTCGCAGAGACCTGGCGGGACACGATCAGAGACAGATGGGTGCTCTCCGCAGTAAGTCTGGGATACAAATTGGAGTTAAGACTCCCCTCCTTCCCATTTTATAAGGTCAAACGTGCCAAGGGATCCCCAGAAGAGAGGATCCCTCCTGTTGGCACTAGAACAATTATTGCTCCAAGCAGTAATTATAGAGGTTCCCCTGGAAGAATGGGGGTTCGGGTTTTACTCAAACCTCTTAACAGTCCCGAAGCCAAACGGGGACGTGAGGCCCATATTAAATCTAAAAGGGCTAAACAAATTCCTACATATCAGGACTTTCCGGATGGAGTCGATCCGATCGGTGGCCACTGCCCTACAAGGGGAGGAATGGTTAGCCTCGATCGACATCAAAGATGCTTATTTGCACATTCCCATCTTTCCAGCCCACCAAAAATTTCTACGCTTTGCGGTAGAAGGGCGCCATTTTCAGTTCAGAGCCTTACCCTTCGGTCTGGCCACAGCACCACGAGTGTTCACAAAAATTCTGGCCCCATTATTGGTCAATCTAAGAACACGAGGTGTAACGATAATGGCATATCTAGACGACTTGTTGCTGATAGACCACTCAGTGGAAAAACTAGAAGTGGTTGTTCACGAGACAATCGAGTATCTGGAATATCACGGTTGAATTATCAACCGAGACAAGTCAGCCCTAAAACCAGTCAAAAGTCTGGAATACTTGGGGCTAAGGCTGGATTCAGACCAGAGAAAAATTTTCTTGCCTCAAGAAAAGGTGTCGTCTTTGAGAGATTTGATCCACCTAGTGGGTACAAAAAGACAGCCATCCATACGCCTGTGCATGAGGCTGCTGGGAAAAATGGTGGCATCATTCGAAGCAGTACCCTACGGTCAATTCCATTCAAGGAATTTGCAAAGGGCCATACTGTCAGCCTGGAACAAAAGAGTTCAGGCCCTAGACTTACCAATGTCCTTGTCCCCTTCCGTTCGCAAAAGCCTCCGTTGGTGGTTGGTTCCCCAGAATCTGGAAAAAGGAAAATCCTTCAGTCCGATTTCTTGGAAGGTGGTCACTACAGATGCCAGCCTTATAGGCTGGGGAGCAGTACTGGAGCAATGGTCTCTCCAGGGCAGATGGTCGGATGCAGAAAAGGCCCTGCCCATCAATCTCTTAGAGATACGAGCAGCCCGGTATGCCCTAGTAGCATGGACATCCA
This sequence comes from Rana muscosa, assembly GCA_029206835.1. Lineage (NCBI taxonomy): Eukaryota > Metazoa > Chordata > Amphibia > Anura > Ranidae > Rana > Rana muscosa. Next base: position 176,711,461 of record CM055128.1, on the reverse strand, counting down.
AACTCCAAGGGTCCCCTGTCAGAATTCAATCGGACAATGCCACAGCAGTGGCATATATCAATCATCAGGGTGGCACCAGGAGTCGTGCAGCCCAGAGGGAAGTAAATTGCATCCTGAAATGGGCAGAAAGATATGTCCCAGCCATATCTGCGGTATTCATTCCAGGAGTGGAGAATTGGAAGGCGGACTTTCTAAGTCGCCAACAATTATGCCCAGGGGAATGGTCCCTTCATCCCGAGGTTTTCCGGACAATATGTCAGCGGTGGGGAACACCGGATGTAGATCTGCTAGCATCCAGATTCAACGCAAAAGTGGACAGGTTTGTCTCTTGGACAAGGGATCCCCTAGCTTGCGGCTCGGATGCCCTAGTGTTCCCTTGGGATCAGTTCAAGCTGATATATGCATTCCCACCGCCACAATTGTTACCTCGATTACTCCGCAGAATCAGGGTAGAAAAGAAACCAGTGATTCTGGTAGCTCCAGCGTGGCCCCGAAGAGCATGGTACGCGGAGATTGTAAAGATGTCTGTGGGGAGTCCTTGGACCCTCCCACATCGTCCGGACCTGCTTTCGCAAGGACCGATATACCACCCTTCCTTACCAGCCCTAGGTTTGACGGCCTGGCTATTGAAGCCCACATTCTAAAAAAGAGAGGTCTCTCTAATCCTGTGGTATCTACCATGATCAATGCCAGGAAGCCGGTATCCAGGCAGATCTACTATAGAATCTGGAAGGCGTACATCGCCTGGTGTGAAGCCAAGAAATGGCATCCACGTAAGTACGTAATAGGTAGGATTCTGGATTTCCTACAGTGGGCTGTAGATAGGAAGCTTGCCTTGAGTACTATCAAGGGTCAGATTTCGGCCTTGTCAATATTTTTTCAAAGGCCCTTGGCTTCGCATTCACTAGTCAAAGCCTTTATACAAGGAGTGATGCGTATTAGTCCTCCGGTTAATATTCCCATATGTCCATGGGATCTAAACCTGGTTCTGTCGGTTCTACAGAAACAACCATTTGAACCATTACAGCATATTTCCTTGGTTCTTCTCACCAGGAAATTGATTTTTCTAGTAGCCATTTGTTCGGCTAAAAGAGTGTCGGAATTAGCAGCTATGTCCTGTAAAGAGCCATATCTGGTTATCCATAAGGACAGAGTAGTGTTACGTCCTCATCCAGCCTGTCTTCCTAAGGTGGTATCGAGGTTTCATTTGAACCAAGATGTGGTTCTTCCTTCTTTTTTCCCCAAGCCTAGTTCGGTAGAGGAAAAGTTATTACATTCTTTGGATGTAGTAAGAGCAGTTAAAGCTTATCTAAAAGCCACTGCTCAGATTCGCAGAACGGATACTTTGTTTATTCTGCCGGAAGGCCCCAGAAAGAGTCAGGCAGCGTCAAAATCTACTTTAGCCAAGTGGATTCGACAGGTCATAATGCAAGCCTATGGCTTGAGAAGGAGACCGCCTCCGTTCAAAGTTAGGGCGCACTCCACGAGAGCAGTTGGAACTTCATGGGCAGTGCATCACCAGGCCTCTCTGGCTCAAATCTGTAAGGCCGCAACATGGTCTTCAGTACACACGTTTACTAGGTTCTACCAGGTGGACGTTAGAAGTCAGGAGGATGTCGCCTTTGGGCGCAGTGTGTTGCAGGCCGCAAAAGATCCTCATGTCTGATAGCGCTCAGCTTATGTATGGTGTACCCCCCCCCTCATTGGGCATTGCTTTAGGACATCCCACATAGTAATGACTATGCCGCTCTGTGTCCCGTGATGTACGAGAAAGAAAATAGGATTTTTATAGCAGCTTACCTGTAAAATCCTTTTCTTGGAGTACATCACGGGACACAGAGCTCCCACCCCTCTTTTGGGGACACTTATTGCTTTGCTACAAAACTGAGGTGCTCCCGGATGGGAGGGGCTTATATAGGGGAGGGTACTTCCGGTTTGGAAGTTGCCAGTGCCAGCACCTGAAGGTAAACTATATAACCCACATAGTAATGACTATGCCGCTCTGTGTCCTGTGATGTACTCCAAGAAAAGGATTTTACAGGTAAGCTGTTATAAAAATCCTATTTTTCTTGTCAGGCAGCAGACCTTTTAAACCCCTTTTTTCTTTGAATTCAGTTTGAATAGTAACTGTTGCTGTCCCCATAATGCTTCTCATTGGTTAGGTTGATGTGTGGGCTAGTTTGGCTGTTGGTCATCCTGGCTCCACAGTTAAGTACAGTGAAGGTATATCCTCCACCTCCATATGGATCCTCACACATTGCTGCTCTTTTTTTTCTGCTTCCCAATTGCAGATTAGAGAAAAACGCAAAGAAGAAAATCAGTTTCATTACTCATTCCTAATATACATAAGAGTGCAGGCATGTTCAGCTGTATTTCTATTCCGAATTACATAACCGGTAGACTGCAGTGATTTAGTGGAAGCTTGGTGAGAGAAATAAGGGGGCAGACATTGCTGACCTCTTTCTAAGAATACGAGTTGCCTGGCTCTGTCTTCAATATTTTATTTTATACTTAGTTACCTATACTGATTATTCTAGAGCAGGGGTCTCCAAACTTTCTAAACAAAGGGCCAGTTTACTGTCCCTCAGACTTTAGGGGGGCCAAACTGTGGCCACTGGGAGTAGAAAAATTCCCGAAGTCAGTGGGAAAAAGCAATGCCCCATCTTTGTTGTCAGTGGGAGGAATAGTGTCCCGGCATTGGTGTCACTGGGCCCCATTGTCGGTGTCATTGGAAGAAATTGTGCACCATCATTGGTGTCATTGAGCCCCTTTGTTGGTGTCATTGGGAGAAATTGTGCCCCATTGTTGGTGTCAGTGGGAAGAATTGTGCCTCATCATTGGTGCCAGGGGATGAAATGGTGCCCCCAAGAGCCGGTTAAAGCAAGCAAAGGGCCGCATCTGGCCCCCAGGCTGAAGTTTGGAGAGCACTGTTCTAGAGCATTGCCAGTATTGAAGCTATTTGAACAGTATGACAACCATGCAACTAGCATCACCAGAATGGATTAGTAATGGCAGCCTTTATTATATCATCCTTTCTCAACCTTTTTACCTTAAAGTGGATGTAAACCCACTCTCATCCTTTCTAAACTACTGCCATAGTGCTGATCTATAAGGATATACAAGCCTCCTGCATGTATCCTTATCTGTCAAATGTCTCCCCTCTGTCTGTTATAAGAACTGAAAAACTGCAGATTCTGTGGGTGGATCTGTTGTCTGGAGCTCGTGGGTGGAGTCAAGATGTCAGTAGACTCCCCGCCCACCTCTACACTCCCCTTGTCAACATGCATTTTCTCCTGTGTATTCCTTCTGCTATGATCACTAACATCCAGTCAAAATTAACCACATGACTTCAGAAAAGGAGTGGGGGTGGGAATTAAAAAAGCTAGTGCAACGAGATATGTAAATAACCTGTCAATCAAAGCAAGGGGGCGGAACGGTCAAAGGTTTTTCTTTGTTAGTTTTATCTCACTGAACAATAAAAGAGGATTGCTCAGAGCTGAATTAACTCTTTGTGGCAAGAACTTGCACAAATGATAGAAAATCTTATACTCTACATTGTGACAGCAAAAAAATAATAATTTGGGTTTACATCTACTTTAAAGGTTTTAGGAAACGCCTGCTAAAACTAATTCATCGGTGGTCAGCGTGAAGAATGTCCCCTTACCATGGTGGTCAGAACGCCATACTTTCCAATAGCTAAAAAAAGATCATTTGTGTCATGCCTTTGACTTTTACAAGTGACATTGGCCCTGCATCTTTGCAGACACCATCGAATGGCAGATCAATTGGCCACAGCTCAAGGAACCGCTAGCAACCTCTGGAGGAACCCTGTTTGAGAATGGCTACCCTATATTCTCCCAGTAATAATTTCAATTGAAGTACTACCACATATTGCATATGTAATTATGACCCAATCCCCGGAAGGTCTGACAGGCAAATCTCTAGCACTTTTTTGGTAGTGTGGAAGCTTGTGTGCCCTTTTCAGTCTCCTGAACTTTCCTATAACCCAATAATTCTGCCCTTCTGTTGGTAGACCGATAAGACTGGGTTAGGGGTGGATAGTAGGGTTGTCCCGATACCACTTGTTTAAGACCGAGTACAATTACCGATACTTTTTTTCAAGTACTTGCCGATACCGATTACCGATACTTTTTTATAATGTCAGGTGACAGTTTTAAAGCACAATACAGATTAGGTGGCACTGCTATGCAGCACTGATAGGCGGCACTGATTAAGCAGCACTGATGAGCACTGATATGATTAGGTGGCACGGATATGCAGCAGTGATGAGTACTGACAGGTGGCGGGCACTTATGACTGGCACCGACATATGGCTGGCACTGACAGGGGGCTGGCACTGATAGATGGCACTGGCACTAATAGATGGCAGGTGGCTGGCACTGATAGATGGCAGTGATAGATGGTACTGAGTCAGCATATGCTCCTTACATTGGTGATCAGTAAGAAGAATGTTCCTTACATTGGTGGTCAGTGGGAAGAATGCCCCTAACATTGGTGGTCAGTGGGAAGAATGCCCCTTACATTGGTGGTCAGTGGGAAGAATGCCGCTAACATTGGTGGTCAGTGGGAAGAATGCCCCTTACATTGGTGGTCAGTGGGAAGAATGCCCCTTACATTGGTGGTCAGTGGGAAGAATGCCCCTTACATTGGTGCTCAGTGGGTAGAATGCCCCTTACATTGGTGGTCAGTGGGTAGAATGCCCCTTACATTGGTGGTCAGTGGGTAGAATGTCCCTTACATTGGTGGTCAGTGGGTAGAATGCCCCTTACATTGGTGGTCAGTGGGAAGAATGTCCCTTACATTGGTGGTCAGTGGGAAGAATGTCCCTTACATTGGTGGTCAGTGGGAATAATGCCTCTTACATTGGTGGTCAGTGGGAAGAATGCCTCTTACATTGGCAAAGGCACCCCCCACCCCCACCCCCAGCTCTTCCCTCCCCCTGGGCCATTCTCAGTGGTTAATGTCTTTTTAAAAAACTCCCTCCCCTCCAGCATCGAAAAACAAAACAGGCAGGAGAGTCAGGGGGAGCACATCGAGCAAAATAGCAGGGTGACCAGCAGAAAGACAGGCAAGGCAGGCAACCATTTGATCACAAGGGCGGAAGGAAAACAAATCTGTGTGCATGTCACAATGAAATTTTACTTACCCGCCTGAAGACACGCTCTGCTCTCCGCTCTGGTTACGCCCCCTTTCCGCTCTGGTCTCCGCTCCCTGCTTCGCTCTCCGCCCCGTCTCCGCTCTGGTCTCCGCCCCCCGCCTCGCTCTCCGCCCCGTCTGCGATCTGGTCTCCGCTCTGGTCTCCGCCCCCTGCGTCGCTCTCCGCCCCGTCTCCGCTCTGGTCTCCGCCCCCCTGCCCCGCTCTCCGCCCCCTCTGCGCTCTGTTCTCCGCTCTGGTCTCCGCTCCCCGCCTCGCTCTCCGCCCCCTCTGTGCTTTGGTCTCCGCCCCCCGCCCCGCTCTCCGCCCCCTCTTCGCCCTCTCGACAAAGTATCGGACAAGGCATCGGGAGCATTTGCGCGAGTACAAGTACTCGCGCAAATGCTTGGTATCGGTCCCGATACCGATACTAGTATCGGTATCGGGACAACCCTAGTGGATAGGCAGGCTTTAACACTACCAGAAAGTGATAGAGTTTTGAAGATAAGTGTAGCGGGTGGTCATATTTAGGGGAGGCATCTGAGTGGTATCAGGCTCAGATGCAATAGATAGGATTCCTGGACCAGTTTATGTCAGTGGAGGATATCAATGGTGTCTAGTTCCCTGCAGCCTATAGGTGGCACTGTTGCCATGGGCTGGGGATGAACCACCATCGGAGGGCTGTGCCCTTTGTGTCCTCTCGCGGCAGTAGTACAGCGGGGTGGGGAACCCGCTGTGCATGCTGGGAGGGGATATAAAGGGGGCAGACATCTTCCGCACGAGGTCCGCGCCCAGGCACCTTCAGCCTGGGTGCATGTGCGTGGGGTCTCCGGGTGCCCTAGGCTCGGGGACAGAGCTGCGGTTCCACCCCAGACACCTTTAGTCTGGGGTGAGGTACTCTCTGGAGGCCTGGGGCCCAGTACCTTCGACTGGGTGCCGCAAGGGATCGAGGGCTCCTAGGGTGTCCTCCGGTGTTGGACACCTGAATCTGGGACGAGGAGGCCAGGGAGGTGACCCGTCCGAAGACCCAGTGCAGCATTTGCTGGTGACGGCAGGGCCTCTGGTAACTGTCTGTCTGGATGTCCTCTCTCTGATCGGGGCCATTTCCTATAGAAGGTAGTCCACGTTCTCATGGTCTGTGGCAGAAACTCATCGTGAATCAGGTCGGTGGCAGAGACCCAACAACCAGGTCTGTGGCAGAGGCCTTATTCATCTGGTCTGTGGCAGAGACCCCCTCACGGTCGGTGGCAGCGACTGTGCACCAAGCCTGTTCGCGCTATAACGGAACAGGAGAAAACCCAAGTTCAAGTTTGTGCCTGGACCTCCTCTTCACTGTGTTCTGTTCTATGTCTGACCAGTCGCTCTTAAAGGACTATTTATTGCTCTGAAGAATAAATAAGTGTTGGACTTTCAGTGGTGTGGAACTTGACTTTCTGGGCGTTAAAGGGTCATTCTCAAGGGAAGTTTTGGCTCTGGACAGGGGCACAGGCCCGAAGGTAAAAGGTTATAGCTCACACCTCTGCACATAAGAAGATACGAGCTGGTGGTGCGCCACACTCTCCTCCCTGGTCCCCTAGACGAGAGCCATTGACTGAGAAGAGAAAGAGGGAGTGAGAGGTGAGGTCACTACATAAGAATGGCCTGGGATTGGCTTCAGCAGTGGTGACTTGATGCTTCTGTGGGTAAAAGAATGTACCTCTTGGTATTTTCATAGAACTTGAATTATTTCACATTTTGGTGATATTTAGCATATAATGCAATCTACTTTGTTTTACTTTAAATGGGTAGCAAATGCCCTTTAGAGGTGTACATAAACAGGTACTTAGATGGCTTTCCATTTGGGGGTAATCCATCCTAATCAATGATTGGTGTAAAGGCTACTGGGATTTGTCTTAGGTTTGCTAGAACATGGGTGGGTGTCTAGAACTGTAACGGTGAGTTGAACGTACTGGCTTTGTGTAGCCCTGGAGGAAATCGGGAAGGATGTGGCACCCCAGAAATGAAGTTGATGGACTGTGGTGTCAGGCTTCATACACGTAAGAAATTCACATTACAACAGTATGTATTAACAAACAGACCAAATAATATATAGCCTGTATAAATGTTGAACAATACACTTACAGTATGGAAAGGTGACAAATTTGTTTGTAATTAAATGTCGTTTGACTGGAGTACGTCTTTAAATGCCATATCTGGCTGTTTATGCAGTCTTTGCTTTTCAATGCTAATTATGGCTGTTGGACATTGTATAGATTGCCTTAATAAATAGACACATATTATGCCATAGGTCAATGCTGTCCATCTGGGTCCTTGGGGGACATGAGCGTGCCACTGTTTTAGGACAATCTAATTAGCAGGCAGTAGTGTATTAAAGAGAAACTTTAGTGTTTAATGGTCTCCATATGTGTTTCTTTGTGTGTGATCAGCTTGACGTAAGTACTCTGCTTATCAATAATTATAACTTGTATTTAGGATTAGGGTAACATTTCTGATTAGGGAAACCTGAAACTGCAGTGATTGAAACCGGAAAGTCATATCAAAATGGGTTTAAGTAAATATTACACGTAAATGTGGAATAAAGACCCACTATGTTACATGACAAAGAAGTGAATCCAAATCCTTATCCTTTTTCAACCTTTTTTTACCCCAGAGGAACCCTTAAAATAATTTTCAGGTCTTGGGGAATTCCTGCTAAAATCAATTGATTGAGGGTTAGCGAGTAAAAAACACCTTACTTTGGTGGCTAGTGGGAAAAAAAGCCCCCCTTACAATGGCAAGCAGAATGCCATCCCTACATATACATAAAAAGATAATTGGTGTCATGTAGCTGGCTCAAACAAGTGCCACTGGCCTTGAACTCTATGCAAGCATCATCAAATCATCAATTGGTCGCTGGCTGGTTGGTAAGTTTGAGCTTAGAAATCTCTTTATATTTGTTTGACATACATTGCCCTTTCAGTGCTCCTTGCTACAAAGACCAGTCATAGATGGGGGCAATGGCCACTTTTTTGTACCTGAACATATTGGTCAGGCAACGCACTGACGCCCTTGCTGCCATAGTTATATGTGCTGGGTGTTCAGTGTGACCCTGTACCTTTTAAGGAGGGGTGGCTCCTTCCAGGTTCACCAGGGCAGGCTCACCTGTCCCCTATCTATCCATTATAAATGTGCTTCCAAGATGGAGACTTTCAGTAGTTAGGGATTGCAGGAAACGGGGTGCCCTGGTGGGGCCTGCAGCTTACGCATGTATTTACAAATGTGTTCAACTAAACCCCTGTTCTTAAAGCATATTGTTACAGGTCAATTTGTTTGGTCGCTGGCTGGTTGGTAAGTTTGAGCTTGGAAATCTCTTTATATTTGTTTGACATACATTCCCCTTCCAGTGCTCCTTGCTACAAAGACCAGTCATAGGAGGGGGCAGTGGCCACTTTTTTGTACCTGAAAAGGTTGCATATAGACTATTTTTCTGAAAATATTACTATACTTTGGTGTTGTGCATTGTTTGTAAAGGAAGTAAGTTACATTTTTTTATTTTTATTAAGTTAGTTCCCTTTGTAAAATGATCCCCTGACATGCTGTTTTTTTTTCTGTTTTGTATACTTAGCTAATATACATATTATAAGAAAAGCTGCTAAGGCTCAATAGGATAATCCTGAACTCTGATTTTAGGGAGAGTAAAGACCATGGCAAAAAGCAGCTGAGCAGGCAAGAAAAACTTCCAGAGTACTATCCAGGAACCCTTTATAGGGAGAGAATAGGTATATCAACAACCCCTGTGTAAAAAAAAAAAGAAGAAAAAAAAAAAACAATATCTCAGTGTGTTGGGACACATGGTAGTCTACCGGCAACCTATCCTTGGTGTAACAGGTGTGAGTGTGATTCCATCATTTTCTAGGGTATTCCCAGAAGAGAATAGGTCCTTCACTGAGGAGAAAAGGGGTGGAAGAAACTAAGCAATCTTCATCAATGATTACAGATAGACTATTAGAAGAAACAATATTTACACTGTAGGTACCACAAAGGGCCTTTAATACTACCCTAACCCTGATGTGGACCCTGCCCCCCCCCTCCGGGATAAGACAATTACTGAATCCCCTGTCGGCACTGTTTGTGTTGATGGGGGATTTGTGCAAATTTCTTTCCTGCAACCTGTGCCCACACAAGGTTCGAATAGTCTATGGCAGGTCTGAGGTGCAGTGATACCAGAAGGGAAAAAGAACAAGATGCCCAGTTTTAGGGTGTAGATTGAGAGCTACAGTAAGAAGCCTGAGTATCTAAACCAAAATAAAGTCACTTTCCAAGGGACCTAAAGTATGAAGAATTAATAGTCACCAATAAAAATGGGGGCGTGTCCTCAAACAGAAGGCTACTGATTTCCAAACTCTCAGACTCTCAATGCCAAGGTAGCATAGCTGTGGTGGATGAAGATTAAAGTGTTACTAAACCCACACTAAAATCAGTCTGTAAATGCAGTAAAGCATGCTTGTTATACTCACTGTGGAACCTAAGAGGTTATCCTCTGCATTGTGGGAAAAGGCTTTTTGATCTTGTCTTCTGTGGTCCACCCTGTTTTCCATGGTCCCCAATCCATTTTTTTTGGAGGTTGCATTTGATCAGCACAGGGCCAATCAGTGCTGTCCAGACAGAGGGTCAGGGGTTAGGCAGCCACATAGGACTGTCTAAATTAACCAGTTCTCGGCCAGACACTGATAGAAGTCACAAGACTGCTATATACTGCTGATGAGAAAAGGTATTTGGCAGTTTATATTTAGTAAAATAATTGCATTTCCATATCCGGTGTGGAAGATTGGATATAGTGAATGCAGGGTCATGGGTTTACTAACAATTTAAAGCTGAGCTCCCCTGAAAAAAAAAAAAATTAAAAGCCAGCAGCTACAAATACTGCAGCTGCTGACTTTTAATATTAGGACACTTACCTGTCCTGGAGTCCAGCGACGTCGGCAGCAGAAGATCGCTCATCACTCTGCTGCCCCCACCGCCATCCTCGGTGAGGGAACCAGGTGAGGGAACCTTGCGGCTTCACTGCCCGTTTCCCTACGGCGCATGCGCGAGTCATGCTGCGCCATTCTCACTGGTCCCTGTTGTGTTCTGGGAGCCGAGTGTCTCCCAGAACACAACGGGTATTCTGCAGGAAGTGACGTACTACCCGCAGAATACCCGCAGAGAGGACTCCCGAAAGTGGGTGCAAATACCTGTCTTAGACAGGTATCTGCACCCCCCTCCCCCCTGAAAGGTGCCAAATATGACACTGGAGGGGGGAGGGTTCCGATGAGCGGAAGTTCCACTTTAGGGTGGAGCTCCGCTTTAAGTTTGTTCTGTTTCAATTACAGTTATTACGTGTTGAAGTGGGAGGCCAAATAGGGAACCAGGAAGTTTGAGCATGGCCCTGCTAAGGTAGAAACATATTTTCTACATCCCAGGCACAAAGCTAAGGTATTCAATGCCCACGAACAGATAATGGCCATCATAAATGATGTGGAAGGCCCTCTTAACCTTCCTAGCGGTATTCCCGAGTCTGGCTCGGGGTTAAATTTCAGCACCAAAAGCGGTAACCCCGAGCCAGACTCGGGCTGCGTCGCAGTGATCCAGGCAGGAGTTTCTTACCTTGTCCCCTGGATACTGCGATGCCTCTCCGCTGTGTGATCGAGCCGTCATCTCGCTCGATTCACACACTGCCGAATGCCGCCGAGCTCCGTTCCCTGCGACGTTACGACGCACGGGGACGGAGATCGGCGCCAAATTCAAAAAAGTTAAAACACAGTATACATACAGTACACTGTAATCTTACAGATTACAGTACTGTATGTAATAATTACACACCCCCATTGTCCCTAGTGGTCTGCCCAGTGTCCTGCATGCACTTTTATATAATAAAAACTTTTTTTTTTCTGCCTGGAAACTGGAGATTGTCCATAGCAACCAAAAAGTGTCCCTTTATGTCAAAAGTGGTTTTAGACCAGCTAAAAAACAGCGATAATAAATTAGAATCACTCGCAGAATTAAGCGATAACATTTTTTTGGGGGGAAAATTCGTCATCAAACACAGAAAAACACTTTTATTATTATTATATTATTATTTGTTATAATTATTTTATAGTTATTTATTTTATTATAATGTATAATTTTGTTTTTTGAACTTTATCATACCCGGGATGTTTACTAGACTCTGGTTTGGACAGATTTAAGTGAGTTATTCCTAAGAATTGCAGGCCTACAATATAAAACGCCAAATTTCCATGCAGAATAATGGTACCGCTTTCAGCACCTAAAATCTGACAGAATCATACCGCCAGGGAGGTTAAGGGATGTGATCCAATAAGGCACGTTTTATTTTTATTTTTTTATTAAACTCAAGAAATTTCCCTTTTAGGGAAAAAGGCCTCTGCACACAAACAAAATGGAGCAATCCTGGTCTTCGGAGGAACTGTTTTTTTTTTTTTTTTTTTTTATAAATTCTTTTTATTAGTTTTTAATACAATACAGTACAATGTAACTACATACAAAGACACACATCTTACATAGAAAAATATCCGGGTAGGCCACTTACCCACCCGGCATGTGCCATGCTTGGCTTTACTTACTCAGACTAACATAGTCTTCCTAATCTTCCTAAATCAGTATCTATACCCCCCCCCCACCCCCCTCCCGTCTTGACCAAAGCCCGGCAGTCGAGCAATTTAAGCATTAAACCTTAGAAATAAAATATTATTTTTTTAAAGAATAGCCAGTATCTGTACCAAGTTCCACTCATTTCAACAATAAATAGCAAAATATGCTTTATCCCCCCTCCATACCCATTACACATTAGCAGTTGACATTGACACATTAATCATTAATACTCACAATTATGTCTTATGCAGTACTTTCGGCCAATTGTGAAAACGTAATTATAAAGAACTCCATACAACCCACTAACCTATATCATTAATCAACCCACCGTTGCCGATGAGTCTAACCAGGCCCGCCAGATCTTCATAAACTTTTTTGCACAACCCCTAGTTTTGTAAGTGGCTTTATATAAATGGATAACGGAATTGACCAGGCCTTTCCAGAATGAGATAGTAGGGGCGCTAGGGTTCTTCCACTTTAATAAAATGGCCTTCCTACCATAAAATAACCCAATATTTAGCAAATTTCGGAGAGCCAAAGACGGAACCACCTCCTCCACCAGCCCCAGGAGACAAACCCTAGGTGATAGAGGAACCGGGACACCGAGCACCTCCGACAGGCATCCCACCACCCCAGCCCAGAAAACCTGAACCAAAGGGCAGGTCCAAAAAATGTGTTCCGAGTCCGCCGGAGTGTGCGGACACCGCCAGCATTGACCACTAGAGGACAGATATATATGAGTAAGTCTAGCCGGGGTGAGGTACACTCTATGTAAGAATTTGAATTGAATTAGACGGTTCCTAGCCGAAACCAAGTGCCTAAAAGGATGGTCCCACATCTTTTCCCAATCCTCCCCTTGTATTCCCAGAATTTCTCTTCCCCACCTCTCCCTACATCTAATGACCCCCAGGGGCGATTTATTAAACAAGGATTTATACATCGTTGATAGAGGTTTGATCAGGTCCTCATCTTTTAGAAGGGTTTCTAGCGCTGATGGAAGTAACTCAATTCTCCGGCCATCAAACTGCGCCTGAAAAGCATGGCGCAGTTGTAAATAGCGGAAGAAGAAGGAATTTGGCAGGTCATGTCTATCCTTTAATTGGTCAAACGAAATAAGTTCACCTTCCCTAGTAACATCCTCCAGTAATTTAACCCCCCTGCATGCCCATATCATAGGGTCGGGAAGCGAGCAAAAGTCTGGAAGGTTCGGGTTCAGCCACAATGGGGCCGAGGGCGACACTCCTGTATATGACGGGGACATTAGGAGGGTAGTAGCCCCCCATGCCCTAACCGTGGCCTTCATTGAGACTGTTAGAGGTAGACTAGACCTAGGACCCCTATAGAGAGCCAACCTCAGGCTCTCATATGATCCCAGATGTGCCGCCTCCAAGACTGTGGCAGCATCTCCCTCGTCCGCCAACAGCCAGCGCCTGGCAAACACCATCTGGCCTGCCATATATTTCTGCCAGTCTGGAAGTGCCAACCCACCCTGCCCCCATGGCTCCTGCAGGACCGCTATACTGATACGAGGTGATTGCGGGGACCACAAAAAGGATCCTACTATTCCATTTAATGTAGTAAAAAAATGTTTGGGGATCCAAACTGGGGAGTGACGCAGGAAATATAGAATCACTGGGAGAAATTTCATTTTAATAAGACTAATTCGTCCAATCAACGAGAGAGGGAGCTTCCGCCATACCTGTGTCTTTTGTTTGAGACTTGACACCAGTGGAAGAAGGTTAAGGGTCATGTAATCATTAATTTCTGCTGTGACCCTGACACCTAAATAGGTGACAGAGGTCACCCACTGCAATGGCAACTCATTATCCCTTAATGACTGAGCTTCCGGACCCAGCGGCAGAATGGAGGACTTGCCCCAGTTCACCCGTAGCCCCGAAAAGGAGGCAAATTGATTCATAATTTGTAAGGCGGCTTTGAGAGAAGGTCCCGGGTCCCTGAGGAACAGTAGCAAGTCATCTGCGTAGAGGGCCACACATTCCCTAATGGAGCCGACCTGTATACCCCCCACTCCATTGGATTGTCTAAGAGCTCTGGCAATGGGCTCCATCATCAGCGCGAAAATAAACGGTGATAGCGGACACTCCTGTCTGGTACCCCTGCCCAAGGGAAAAAACTCGGAGACTGTTGCACCCAGCCGAATTGCCGTCCGAGGATCCTTATATAGCATAGTGATCCACCGACGGAAACCAGGTCCGAACCCCATTACCTCCAACACCCTGTGCATATAGTCCCAATCCACGGAGTCGAAAGCCTTTTCTATATCGATCGTAACAATTACTTTGGCAGGGGCATCCGTTGCATCAATTTGGAGATGTGTAAACAATCTCCTCAGATTGGTGTCTGTGGACATGCCCGGGATAAAACCTGTTTGGTCAATGTCGACCAGAGTTGAAATAACCCCGGCCAACCTTGACGCCAGCACCTTTGCAAGGATCTTCAGGTCCGCATTCAAAAGTGCTATGGGGCGATATAACGAGCATTCCAGGGGATCCTTCCCCGGCTTCAAGAGGAGGACCATGTAAGCCTCCATCATCGAGGCCGGTAAGGCCCCATGCTCCCAGCAGTGCCGGAAGAGAACATTGAGCCTAGGGGCCAAACGAGACCTAAAAGCCCTGTAGAAGTCCGCCGGGAATCCATCAGGCCCCGGCGCCTTCTGTGGAGGGAAAGAGAGCATGGCTGCTTCGATTTCCAGGGCAGAAATGGGTTCATCTAAAGCTGCCATATCAGTATCCGACAATTTTGGCATAGACAAGGACCGCAACAATTCCTCCAATTCTAAAGGGTTGTAAGATGGAATGGGCGAGTATAGTGTTGAGTAGAATTGTACAAATTCCTCCAGTATCTCCTTGGGGTCAGTGACTAAGGATCCCCCCTTGTTCCTCACCACCGGTACACAGACCGGTGTCTTACAATCAGCAGCAAGGTTAGCCAGCAACTTACCATTTTTATCCCCCTCCGCAAACACCACCTCCGACCTTTGCCGTATCTCAGTGTGTGCCAAGTTTGTAAAGTGCAATGCCACCGAACATTGAGCCTCCAATAAGGAAGCATAATTGACCTCCGAGGGCGAGTCTGCCTGCCTCTTTGCCCTCTCTCGTTCATGGGCCATGAGAAGCTCACTCTCCTGTCCATGCTCCTTTTGGACCGCCTTAATCGCAGAGATGCACTCCCCCCTCGCCACTGTTTTAAAAGCATCCCATACCACCGGGGGCTCGGCCGAGCCCTCATTATCGTCCCAGTAGGCGGACATTAACGTTTGCATCTGTGCAATCACCTGGTCCTCCAGTAACCAACCCGGCGCTAATTTCCAACCTCCCTTCCTACCCCCTGCAGGAAAGGCTAAAGTGACTAGAAGTGGATTATGATCCGACGCTCCCCCAGGTAAGTAGTCAGACTCAGATACCAACGGAAGGACCAGAGAATTACCAAACGCCAAATCGATCCTAGCTGAAGATTTGTGGGTAGAGGACAAATGAGAGTACGACACAGTATCCGGGTGCTTCCATCTCCAAAGCTCAGTCAGGCCCACCAGTGACGCCCAGGAGCTAAGGTCCACCGACGCCGATCTACCAGCGTTGGAGGAATCCAGCACCGAGTCTAAAATGGCATTGTAATCCCCCAGGAGAATCATTGGGAGATGGAGATGGGGCGCCAGTCTAACCAACAAATCACACAGTAGGGTCACCTTGAAAGGAGGGGGTAAATACACATTGACCAGCAGCAATTTATGAGAATATATATCCAAGAGGACTGCCACATATCAACCTCCCGGGTCTGTAAATACTTCGTGAATGTTGCATGGGATTGATTTGCTTATTAGAATGGATACCCCTCTAGCGTACGTAGAGTACGTAGAATGCATTGCCCTTTGTATCCAGGGCCTGCGCAAGGACAATATTTTACTCCCCTCTAAATGTGTCTCTTGCAGGAGGACGATATGTGGTTTGACCTGCTTGAGGTACTGAAATACTGCCGCCCTCTTAAATTTGTTATTTAAACCCCGGACATTCCAGGAAAGTATTTTAAGTTTGCTATCCATTGAAGAAAACAAAAAAATAGGAAACCCACATAATTGTAAGTACCGGAGGAGGGGTAGGCGGGGTTAGCACATATTTCAATAGTAACAGTATATTCAGTGGTGGTACAGAACAAATATAACCCCCATGGCCTTGGTCAAGAAAACAAAAAAACTCCCCTGCTGTCATACCAGAAACCACTAAACTATTAAAAAACTGGAGCACAAAAACTAAAAATTCAAAAAAACAACAACTTGTCCGGTATGCAGCTTGATCCCTGAAACGAACAACCCCGTAGAGGTTCAGCCTGACGTGTCGATAGTCCGGTATTCGAAAAAAAGAAGAAGAGAAAAAATAAAAAAGTAAAAGCACAAAGTTGACCGCGTCCGTCACACCAGATTCCCGACCTGTCTATGACAGGATGCGTGCAGCTAACCTTGCACTGGGAACCACAGACCGCGATAACCTAAAACAAGGAGTGCAATATATTACTAGTTACCACTGCACCAATTCAGAGTTAGCAATCCATTGAAACAGCGAGGTACTCCCCAAAAGGAAAAAACAAGTTTCAAACAAAAGGATATCACTCCAAGGGAGAACCCCAGTCCGGATAGTACTGAAAAGTTTAAGGCTATTCCATAGTAAGAGAGGAAAAAATAGAGCACAAAAGCAAGAAGCAAAACCATAAATGGGTCAATCAGAACCACCCGGCAACCTTCAGGAACCACTGTGAAAGAAAGATTTTTCGTGTACAGCAACATCACTGGGCACGATCAAGCCACTCACAGGCATCGTGTGGAGTATCAAAAAACTTCACGGATCCCTTGTATTGCACACGGAGACGGCTGGGGTACAGCATACTGTATTTCAGCTCCCTCTCACGGAGCCTCTTTTTCACGTCTGTGAATGAGCGACGCCTCCTCTGAGTCTCCGCCGAGAAGTCCGGAAACAGCATGATGCGGGCGTTCTCATACTTCAGGTCTGGACGCTTCCTTGCTTCAGCCAGCAGCATGTCACGGTCCCTATAGTTTAGGAACCTGACCAGGAAGGGACGCGGTGGGGCGCCCGCTTTCCAAGCTCCAGTGGGCACTCTGTGAGCCCGTTCAGCTACATAAGTGGGGGGGGAGGTCACCCAGGCCTAATAAAGTTTTGAAGAACTGTTCAGCAAAAGTAGTTGTGGCAACCCCTTCAGCTCCCTCAGGTAATCCCACCACTCTTACGTTATTCCTCCTTTGGCGGTCCTCGGCATCGTCCGCTCTGTGTTGCAGCATCCGGAACGCTTTCCAGCTCTGACAGCTGTGAGCCCTGGGTGTGTGTAACATCTTCCACCCCCGATATGCGATCTTCTGCAGTAGTCAGGCGGCCTCTGATCTTATCCAGATCATGTCGGATGAGACTACATTCCGAGGCCAGGCAGTCAATACGGGTCACGAGTTCCGCCTTGGATGCCGCTATGGCCTCGAGAATCGGGCCTGTTATAGCCGCCGCGTCAACCTCGATCTCGGGCGTGAGGAGTGAAGGGGCCCCAGAGACCCGCGGAGCCGAATCAGCCGCCTGCGCCATCTTGGAAGCAGCGCGCGAAACCGCAGGAAGCAAGAAGGAGTGGGCGGAGTCAGCCGCCATGCTGGTCTGAGAGCGGAGCTGTCTCTGCTCCATCTGTGGCTGGTTAAGGAGTTTCAGGAACTTCTTGGAAGCCGAAGACGGCATAGTTACGTGCCTCGTCTGTTCCCCCAGGTCTGGTAGTAGGTGCAGCGGTTGTCAGAGCGTACGGTCAGCCGCTAACAGGAGAATAGACCGGAGATAAGCCGGAGCTCTGGGAGAACACGTCCTACCGCGATCACATCCGGCCACGCCCCCCGGAGGAACTGTTTTTGAAAGGAAGAGGTGAAGAAGGTATTTTTAATAACCAAGCCCCTTTACCTAGTACAGCAAGTTGTTCCTCTCAAGGATAGCACGGTGCACTGCTTCCGTTAAATTGGAAACAACTGTGTGCATATCAAAGGCATTCCAGATCTAAAATAAACATGCTTTGTAATAGCAGACTGTAAAATGCTCAGAGTCAGAGAAAATGGTAAAAGCTGAAAATTTGTCAGCAGAACCTGTGCTTAATTTTACACAGAATGCCACAAGTCAGACGTTGTTATAAGAGGCCAATTAGACAATTGTGCAGTTCTCAGGCACAGATAGCAGAGCTATAGAACTGTTTTGAGGGTGATCCTCTGAAAATAGGGAACCCAGGAGTTAAAACGCAGGCATTGGATCCAACTAAAGCAGGAGTCTTCAAACTTTCTAAACAAAAAGGGCGGGTTTACTGTCCTTCATGTTTTAGGTGGGGAAGGCTGTGGCAAGTGGCAGTAAGCACAATGCCCCTTCATTGTGTTTAGTGAGAGGAATAGTATCCCATTGTTGGTATCAGTGGTAGGAACAGTGCCCCATCATTGGTGTCTGCTGGAGGAACAGTGACCCCAAGGGCCAGATAAAGGCAAGCCAAGGGCCATCATTTGTAGACCACTGATCTAAAAAATATTTTAGAAAAAATCTAAAAAACTGATCTGTCCCCTGAACTTGTTGGGGAGTATGGAACAAGATACTCATTGCAAGTTCTGCTAGGGGGAGGTGGGGGCAAGCCTAAACAGCAGACTTTGCTTTTTGGATGCAAGATCCACTTTAAGTTCACCGGAAGTGATGGGGATACTGCATTTCTGACAAAAATCAACAGGTGTTTCACTTTAAAATATAAGCGTATTCCTGCACTACTAGGGAGAAAGGCTAACTAATCATAAAAACTGCTGCAGGCACCGGAAGGGTCAAATCATACCCAGGGAAGTAAATGTGTAAAGAAGAGTGGTGCTGCGCTGTTCTAGTACTAAATATGTGCTTAAAATAATAATGATGAAGTCACGTGACCGTGACGCCACGCGTAGGGACGAGTAAGGGACTTAGAAGTGACGCTCAGCAGACAAGCTCGCAGCTCGTGGAGTTTTTATCTGTTTGTTTACCAAATGTGAGTACCATTCTTTTAACCATATGTGTTGACAAATAAATGTTTACAAAAACATACTACACTATATGGCATGTTTCCTTTTTATCCATACCCCCGCCGGTACATGAGTATACACACTAAAGGGAGACCCCAAGTACCCTGGCATCCAGCACCTGGAGGATACCATTCCAAATAGCACACGGATCCCCATAGGAACCCGGCAAGAGGAACACAAAGCATTATATGCTACACGCTGTTACCTCTCTACCTACAGGTAAGAGGCCACCTACACCAGAATTTACCACCACTGGAGTGTGCCAGCACAGGAAGAGGAATAAGATATTCCCATCACACACCCCCTTCGCCCCCTTTACACAGGATAAATGAACATTTATTTTCACCAATCACTATTGATGAAACAAAACTTTCTTTTGCACTCTTGAAGTCGCATGTTATGCAATTTTTTTGCAGTATTCTATACACTTGAAGACGCATGTTACTGCTCAGTTCTCCTTTTTTTTTTTTTGCTTTAGCACTTTCACAGAGACCTTTGCACCTTGCACTTTTCATATAGTGCAATATTCTTTTCAGTTTTTATGCAACTTTGCACCGTTTGCACTTATGTTTCGCATCCATTTTTGGATTTGAGCTATCTATTGGATTTTTATTGTTTGCGATTTGCACAATTTATTACTTGCACAGTTTGATGTTTATTTATTTGCGATTTGCACAAACCTAATTATTTTGCACTGTGTTTATGCCATCAGAGGAATTTTATTATTTGAGGTCTATTTATTTGCGATTTGCACATCCTTGAATACTCTACACAGTGCTTATGCTATTAGAAGATATTTATTATTTTAAGCACATATTTAGTACTAGAACAGCGCAGCACCACTCTTCTTTACACAGGTGTTTCCCTATATTTGAATTTTTTTTAGCTTGAAAAGCCATCATTGGTATTCTGCGTTTATATTACATTGTGTTTTGTGTTTAGAAGTTAGAAGCTGATTGGCTACCATGAACAGCTGCACCAGTTTTTGCACCCTCCAGTTTTAGTAAATCAACCTCAAAGTGTCAGATATATTTAGCGCACAGGTAAATTGTCTGGATGGTGTGTGTAGTAATTGCAGTAGCAGCAGTCACACATGAACCACATATTGTATACATGACAATGGAGTATGATGGTGCATTTCAACCTGTCTGATACCTGAGTAAAAATCTGTCAGGCTCAAGTACAGTCCAGGGATAGCCCATACATGGGAACATTATTAGCAGTCTAAAACTCCTTATGGGGACCATTCAAGGTAAAGAAACAGTCTTTAAAAACCTCACTCCTGACTCACTTTTAATTACCTCTGTCAGTCTTCCCTGCCCTCCGTTGCTCTGTTGGAACTCTCAGGATATGCCCGGTGCTTCCAGGTATGGGGGAGCATGTGACCTCTTCTCATGATGCAGTGCTCAAACCTAGCAGCCAATTGCCAGGCCCATGCATTGTCATGTGAGGAGAAAGATGAGGTCATTAACCTTGTGTGAGCGCTTGACACTATCCAACAAAAGGTCTGGAATCCTGTCACTGAGAGAGCAAAGAAGTGGTAGGAGACTGTGGCCAAGATACGAATAGGTGATTTGGGGATAGAGGGATTTCAGGAGGCTTTTACTTTACCCATTCAGGCCTATTAAACCTCTGTAAGAAAATGTGTGTGTAACAGCATCTTAAAGGATAAATTCACCTTTTGACAAAAAATAATACATTCAAATTTTTTTGTAGGTAAAAAAAAGTGCATTTATTAAAAATAAAATAAAATTGTGAGCCTGTAAAGCATTGCACCAGCAATCAGCAGATTGCAGCGCAGGGGCCAGTGCATTCATAACATGATACATGTTACACTACACCCCGAATATGGGTGTCTCATGTAACATGGTATGAAAGGTGAACTTACTGTATCCTTTAAGCATCTAATGTTGATAAATGTAAAGTTATGCACTTGGGGGTCTAATGCCGCGTACACACGATTGTTTTTAATGTCATTGAAAAAAACTGCATTTTTCTCGACGTGATTTTTCGTGTTTCCTCAGAGGTCAAGCCTGCCTTGCCTACACACTATCGTGGAAAAAAATGTTCGAGTAAAGCGCGGTGACGTACAACACGTACGACGGCACTATAAAGGGGAAGTTCCATTTGGATGGCGCCACCCTTCATGTTAGTAAAGTTTGTTGAGAGACGATTCGCGCTTTTCAGCCTTGTGCTCTTCAGTCCGTTACAGCGTGAGGAATGTGCTATCTCCATTACGAACGCTAGTGTTACCAGAACGAGCGCTCCCATCTCATACTTTTTTTTTCACGTCGTTAAAGCCCACACACGGCCGTTTTTCATGACGAGAAAAACGACGATGAAAAAAACAACGTGAAAAATTAGAGCATGTTCCAATTTTTCTTGTCGTGATTCTCCGCGTTTTTCTCGTCTGGAAAAATGCTGGAAAGCCCACACACGATCATTTTTAATGACCATTTTAAAAAATTTCATTTTTCTCATCATTAAAAACGATCGTGTGTACGCGGCAAAAGAATATGCATGCATCATACATACTAGGGCCGTTTTGGTAGATCATAAGCTCAATAATGCAATGCCAGGCTGCGGTTTCCAAAGTGAGTAAAGTCCTTTCTTGTATTAAGAGAGGTTTGGACTCCAGAGAGAGAGATATAATTTTGCCCCTGTTAAAATCATTAGTAAGACCTTATCTGGAATATGCAGTTCAGTTTTGGGCACTGTGACAGGAGGGCCCGTGGAACCTAGAATCCCTTGGAAAGTATGGGATACTCTTGTTTCAGCTCCCCATGCACCTCTTATGTCTAAGTCACCCTGTGTCCATTAGGGGCATAGGGTGACTGAGAAAATATATCTTGGACTACTTAAAATGGGACAGTAATATTTATCCACAATATTCCCCAGGATATATGTAAAGACTATATTTGATTTGTTTGATTCTGAACTCAACATGTTAATTGAACCTCCAGCCACCTGTCTGCCTGCTGTCTTCTAAAATGTAAATGAGTCTAGTGAGTCTCTCTGTCACACATTGTTGTCTGTGCTAATTGATCCTGCTATTGTGTGAAGATGTCCTATGTTTACACTTATGATAATGTGTATTGTATAGCTGGTGAGCTAGGAGACGTGAAGTCTACCCTAAAAGGTCATATCTTTGAGTCACCTAGTCTGGGTAAATGATTAGTTAATTAGCTCATGTTAATTTATGTTCTGGTTACCTCCTCTTTAACTGTATAGAAGACTGTATTCTTGTTCTAATAAACACTCCATGTTCAGCAGACAAACAAGTATCCTCTCGTTATGTGCTTGTGAGCAGTTGGAATATCTGATATCTATATCCAGACTGGGAGGAAGTAGTATATGACGGAAGCACTCAAGCGGAGTGTGGGACGTTCCGTTACAGGCACCAGTTCTCAAAAAGGATATCGGGGAACTGGAGAAAGTGCAGAGAACCAAACTGATAAGAGGCATGGAGAAACTCAGCTATGAGGAAAGATTAGAGGAACTGAATGTATTCTCTTTTGAAAAGAAGAGATTAAGGGAGGATATGATCAAATATATGAAGTGGTTCATATAGTGAACTTGGTGTTGAGTTATTCACTTTAAGGTCACCACAGAGGACAAGGGGGCACTCTTTACGTCTAGAGGAAAAGAGATTTCATCTTTAAATACGGAAAGGTTTCTTCACGGTAAGAGCTGTGAAAATGTGGAATAGACTCCCTCCAGGGGTGATTCTGGCCAGCTCAGTAGATTGCTTTAAAAAAAAAAAAGGCCTGGATACTTTCCTAAATGTACATAATATAACTGGGTACTAACATTTATAGGTAAAGTTGATCCAGGGAATATCTGATTGCCTCTCGGGGGATCAGGAAGGATTTTTTTCCCCTGCTGTAGCAAATTGGATCATGCTCTGCTGGGGTTTTTCGCCTTCCTCTGGATCAACTGTGGGTGAAGAATTGTGTCTTTTTTCTACCTGACTAACTATGTAACTATGTACCATGTATATTGTGTTCATTTAGGTCTACGAGCATATGTCTATCCATAAATTTGCAGAGATATAAGGATCACTAAAGCACAATTACTGTGCTGAAGAAAGCAGAGCATATACACATTTGATTGATAACAACTCCAAGCCTACTGCCTTAGACAGTTGCCTAAAGCCTGTATGCCAAACACAGTATTGCCTGACCTAACTCTGGCTTATTTATCTTTTAGTTCATACAAGCAAGTCGGACATTAATAGAGACTTCAGATGCCGTTTACAACAAAATAATTCAAGTGCAAAAAACAGGTAAGATGTGGTTTCCCACTGTTTTCACTCTTCAGTCTGCTGTGAGAATCCTGGTATTGTCCAATGGCACTTTAAAGGGTTTGTAAAGGTTCGTTTTTTATTTTCTAAATAGGTTCCTTTAAGCTAGTGCATTGTTGGTTCACTTACCTTTTCCTTTGATTTACCTTCTAAATGTTTTTTTTCTTTGTCTGAATTTCTCACTTCCTGTTTCTCCTCAATAAACTTCACACCATCATCTGAGCGGTGTTTAGTCAGCCAGAACAGCTTACTGAGGAGGAACAGGAAGTGAGAAATTCAGACAAAGAAAACAAATATTTAGAAGGGAAATCTAAGGAAAAGGTAAGTGAACCAACAATGCACTAGCTTAAAGGAACCTATTTAGAAAATAAAAAACGAACCTTTACAACCCCTTTAAGGTTTGTGAAACAAACATCTGTGCTAAAACCCGGTGCAGTAATGGACCTGTAACCATAGGGAAATCTAGGGACTAGTTCCTCCTTCCTATCTGTAGGATTTTTAGGAGTAACCCTACACTGGATTTACTGTATCCTTGTTTAATCAGGACCTAACACAGCAAATTCTTCCTTAAAGGAGTAATTCCCCGAAAAGCACTGGGGTTAATTTACTAAAACTGAAGAGTGCAAAATCTGGTGCAGCTCTGCATAGAAACCAATCGGCTTCCAGGTTGTTGTTTTTTTGTCAAATCTTAATTGAACAAGCTGAAGTCAAAAGCTGATAGGCTACCATGCACAGCTGCACTATATTTTGCGCTCTCGTGTTTTAGTAAATCAGCCCCACTCTGAAAAGACAAACACCCAAATCGATCACTCTTCACAGGATAAACTTGTTAAAAAAAAAAGTGATTGTGAAAAACTTTAACGGAGCTCTTCAGCTCCCTTATGTCTTCCAAAAGATTTTGGCGCATTGGACTCCACAGTGGGGGACTATATAATCTAAAGTATATCATTGACCGCCTTAATTAGCGCCAACACTAACTACTTCTCCTGTTGCTAAATCGATGTGGATGCTTTGTCGTCATTCCTCAAGGAGATTGACCCCATATCTGACTCCTCATTACCTGCTGAGACAGCGACCACTACCTTTAAAGACTTCTCCTTGGAGTCCTCTCAGGGCACAGAGGGCAGAGGTGGCCGTTTCTTACCTCACTGTGGTTGAAAAAAGTGAGTTTTACCTGAGACTCAAAACCTTAGAAAATAAATGCCAGAAAGTCCAAATATTTGAGGCTGGAAATGGGGAACCAGAGTATGGGGGAGGGGATACCGCTGGTGATGGTCTTCATTATCTACCCCACTTACCCTGAGGGTAAACACAGCCCTGGTCCTAGCTGAGAAGTACATAGGCAGGAGAGGCAACTTGCTGTAGAGCCTTCAGCTGGCAGCATCCCTGTAGCTTGTACACTGCAGGGCCACTCCTTCCTCTGCTGTCTTTCTTCGTTTCCTGCTCTACGGAGGGTGGAATCCTTCAAAAAAGTTGACTTGGGAGCTTGTAGCCAAACTGCCTAGAGAAAGGTGCTCTGAATACTGTAAACTTTGACTCCCTTCACACAGGAGATCTATGGCAAGATCTTCAGAAGTTCCTTAAAAAGCCAGTGCACCTCCAATATAGCTTTGAAGGGCCAACACCCCTTGAGGGGCAACTGAATCCTTTATATACCCCTATAAATATACATGTTTCCCCCATAAGACAAACCGGAGGGAAGGGGCAGGGAAGTGGTGTAGGGGGCATACTGGAAAGGGAAACCTCCAACTTACAGCAAAGCCCTGTCCACACTCCCCGTCCATCTAAGACATTGGCAGGATGCCACCAACCAAAGCTGAGGTGCTGCTAGCCTGTAAGGGAATACTGTGACTGATTGTTTGGCACATATGTGCCTCTGACAGGCTGGGTAAGAATGCCACAGGCTGCTCACAAGGAAACCAGCCACCGCAGCCAAACCTGAATACTGCTTCCTTTTGGAAAGAATCACATGCGCTCAGTGGTTAAAACTGTGGAGACTACACGGATCCATATTATCTGGCCTGTCATCCAGCCAGTGATTTGCTTGAAGTGAAATCCACAGAATTAGGATCTCCTAGAGCAGGGGTGTCAAACTCAATTTTATCATGGTCCGCATCAGCATTATGATTGACCTCAAAAGGGCCGGTTGTATCTGTAAGATTAGATGTCCAGCGCATCCCCCTCCCCTTTACATTAGATGTCAAGAGCCACCCCACCATCAGAAGTTGAGTCCCCCACTTTCTCTTACATCACAGTGCACCCCCCTTTCCTTATGCTTCTGCTGGGAAGAAGCTGGATGCATTGCTTGAAAGCAGAATGTAAGGGTCTGGAGGAGGACCAGAGGACGGCTGGAGCTCTCCTGCAGCTGCAGGAGAAGGTGCGAGGGCCACATGAAATGGCCTGGAGGGCCGGATTCGGCCCGCGGGCCTTGTGTTTGATACCTGTGTCCTAGAGATAAATGATATGTCCCAACTCCAAGCCACTAGGCTAATGCGTTTTTCCACAGTGAGGGGGCTCTTTTGCCACCAGCAAGGACCGCTACCTGGGCTTTTTTTTTATTGGGTTTTTAATATGTTTTTGGACAATTATATTTCTTTCTCGTACATCACGGGACACAGAGCGACATAGTCATTACTATGTGGGTTATATAGATACCTTCAGGTGCTGGCACTGGCAACTTCCAAAACCGGAAGTACCCTCCCCTATATAAGCCCCTCCCATCCGGGAGTACCTCAGTTTTTTGCCAGTGTCTAAGGTGTTGGCCAAGAAGTAACATGTGTTTTTCACTGAGCTTGCGTACAGGTTCTTTTGGGCCTCAGTAAGCTATTCCGGATCCGACCAAAAAAGCTTCATAGCTAAACGGTCGGTACCCGGGCCTTGCAAGGGAAGAGCAAGGTTTTGCCTGTAATGCCTCTCTTAGGAGGGCTGGACCCTGGGATCTAGAGCTCTGGTCATACCCACGACCAAGATGTTTTCTGTGCAGGGTGCTATACAGGTCCAGGGGAGTGGAATCCTTGGGAACCCGGTCCCTGAAGGTTTAATTACAATGCCTGCCGTGATAGGTGAAGTTTGGGCTTCTGTGGACCAAACAGAGTCCTGCGGCGAGGAAAAGGTAAGTGGGGGCCCTCAGGAACTTGGTTCTATTGGGGGACCCCCAAGCCTATTTTGTCTTTCTGCCTGTTACCTAAGGTATTCCCGCTAATATTCTGTGCATGCCTGTTACTACTGAGAAAATGTAAAAATTTTAATAGTAGGCAAGAAAAAAAAAAAAAAAAAAAAAAAGTAAGACCGCGGTACCTGTGTTAAACACTAGAGGCCGCTGTGGTTCTTTTTCTTGTAATGTGGATTTTTTTCTTCCAAAATCAAATCCAGGCAGTTGGTAAGTTCTCTGCTGGGAAGCTGTCTCCTCTGCCCTGTTGCTGCGCTCATCCATCCCCGGGCCCTGCGGCAGGGACCCTGGCTCCCATCTAGCTCCTTATTTTTTTCAAAAAAGAGCGCCGAAGGCGCACGTGCCCGCGCGCGTGCGCGTGCACGCGCCTCTATATATAGAGGCGATCTGGAAAAAGGGGCGGAGCGGGTGGATGACGCTCGGTGTGCGCCGCAGCGCTACTGCGCATGTGCGGGCGTCCAGCGTGTTTTAAAGCACAATCACAGCTGGCTATTGAAGTGCACAGACAGAGCTAGCAACAGTAAAAAGGCACACAGAGGCGGTTGATGCAGGCATCCCCTAGAAAGGCACTTTAGTAGACACCAACTGTTATATAGCAGCAATTGTGCTAGACTATTCTCAGTAAAAGTGGTGTATTACGGCTGGAATACCTCAGCTTTGGGCTTAGGAATATGCCGTCCAGAAGCTCCGGAACTGAATCTTCCAGGAAGCGAAAGGGGGTCTCATCGGGCTCTGAGGATCTTGGGCATGCTTCTGCTGCACCAGTCTCCCCTGAAAATTCAGAGGTAAGTGACCGTAGAGACCCCGCAGGGGTACTTGGTACTGTGGCTGTCCTCAGTTCACCTGCTCCTGTGTATGTAACAGAAGAGGTTTTTTCCTCAGCTCTGGGAGGATTAGAGAGAGATTGTCAACATTGATCGCTGCCTCCCTGTCACAGGGAAAGCACGCCCGATCTCCGTCTCCTCCTTCAGAGTGCCTGTTAGCAGAGCAACAGTCCCATACAGGGATCGACCTGCCTGAAGGGGATCAGGATGAGGTTGATTCTGTTATAGAGGAATCAACAGTAGAGGAACCTTTCTCAGCATCTCAAGCTGAAAGATTATGGGTTCAGTCTCTGACTAACATGGTCCGATCAGCATTTAAAATGCACCTTGCGGAACCATCAACCACTACTGTCTCCTCGTTGGGGTCGCTAGAAGCCCCCAGACTGTCTGTTCTTTTCCACTTCACCCTTTATTGGAAGGGCTCATTTACCAGGATTGGGAACATCCTGAGAAAATATTTACTCCCCCCAAGAGATTTCCGGTGGTCTATCCCATGGAGGATAAGTTCATCAAAAAATAGAGGGTCCCTACAGTGGACGCAGCCATCTCTTGTGTGTATAAATCACTGACATGTCCAGTGGATAATGTCCAAATGTTCAAGAACCCAATAGATAAAAAATTGGAGTCCTTATGAAAATCTGCTTTTTTCTACAGCAAGCTTGGTGACACAACCAGCAGTGGGGTCTGCCAAGCAGTGAAGGATCAGTTGAAACAGGTCTTAAGGGACTTGCCAGATCAGCAGGCCCTTGCCCTAGCTGATCTACCTAGAGCCTTATGCTTTGCGGTTGACGCCATAAAGGATTCAATCCATCAGGCCTCCCGCCTTACGCTGTCTGTAGTACATATGCGTAGGCTTCTATGGCTCAAAAACTGGTCTGCTGAAGCTCCCTGTAAAAAATGGCTGGTTAGCGTCCCATTTCATGGTGAACGCTTATTCAGGGAAGACCTGGACAAATATATCCAGAAAATTTCCAGCGGTAAAAATACACTCTTGCCGGTTAAAAACAGAGTTGGAGGTCCCTCTTTTAAGAGGCCTGCTTCTCCAGTCCCTGGGGCATCGGCTGTGAAACAGTTCCGACGGCCTCCTCGGTCAAATCCCGGGGGTAAAAATCAGGGACAATTGCAGGGTAATGAGAAACCCTGGGTCAGGAGAGGTACAAAACCTCCCCCAAAGTTAAATTCATTGAAGGGTTGCCCCCACTCAGTCGGGTGGGGGGAAGACTCCAGTTGTTCGCAGAGACCTGGCGGGACACGATCAGAACAGATAGGTGCTCTCCGCAGTATGTTTGGGATACAGATTGGAGTTAAAAGACTCTCCTCCTTCCCATTTTTTGAGGTCAAACATGCCAAGGGATCCCCGGAAGAGAGAGTCCCTCCTGTTGGCACTAGAACAACTATTGCTCCAAGGAGTAATTATGGAGGTTCCCCTGGAAGAATGGGGGTTCGGGTTTTACTCAAACCTCTTTACAGTCCCGAAGCAAACGGGGACGTGAGGCCCATATTAATTCTAAAAGGGCTAAACAAATTCCTGTATATCAGGACTTTCCGGATGGAGTTGATCCGATCGGTGGCCACTGCCCTACAAGGGGAGGAATGGTTAGCCGCGATCGACATCAAAGATGCTTATTTGCACATTCCCATCTTTCCAGTCCACCAAAAATTTCTACGCCTTGCAGTAGAAGGGCGCCATTTTCAGTTCAGAGCCTTACCGTCGGTCTGGCCACAGCACCACGAGTGTTTACAAAAATTCTGGCCCTTTATTGGCCAATCTAAGAACACAAGGTGTAATGATAATGGCATATCTAGACGACTTGTTGCTGATAGACCACTCAGTGAAAAAACTAGAAGTGGTCGTTCACAAGACAATCAAGTATCTGGAATCTCACGGTTGGATTATCAACCGAGACAAGTCAGCCCTAAAACCAGTCAAAAGTCTGGAATACTTGGGGCTAAGGCTGGATTCAGGCCAGAGAAAAATATTCTTGCCTCGAGAAAAGGTGTTGTCTTTGAGAGATTTGATCCACCTAGTGGGTACAAAAAGACAGCCGTCCATACGCCTGGGCATGAGGCTGCTGGGAAAAATGGTGGCATCATTCGAAGCAGTACCCTACGGTCAATTCCATTCAAGGAATTTGCAAAGGGCCATACTGTCAGCCTGGAACAAAAAAAGTTCAGGCCCTAGACTTACCAATGTCCTTGTCCCCTTCCGTTCGCAAGAGCCTCCGTTGGTGGTGGGTTCCCCAGAATCTGGAAAAAGGAAAATCCTTCAGTCCGATTTCTTGGAAGGTGGTCACTACAGATGCCAGCCTTATAGGCTGGGGAGCAGTACTGGAGCAATGGTCTCTCCAGGGCAGATGGTCGGATACGGAAAAGGCCCTGCCCATCAATCTCTTAGAGATACGAGCAGCCCGGTATGCCCTAGTAGCATGGACATCCAAACTCCAAGGGTCCCCTGTCAGAATTCAAACAGACAATGCCACAGCAGTGGCATATATCAATCATCAGGGTGGCACCAGGAGTCGTGCAGCCCAGAGGGAAGTAAATTACATCCTGAAATGGGCAGAAAGATATGTCCCAGCCATATCCGCAGTATTCATTCCAGGAGTGGAGAATTGGAAGGCAGACTTTCTAAGTCGCCAACAATTATGCCCATGGGAATGGTCCCTTCACCCCGAGGTTATCCGGACAATATGTCAGCGGTGGGGAACACCGGATGTAGATCTGCTAGCATCCAGATTCAACGCAAAGGGGACAGGTTTGTCTCTCGGACAAGGGATCCCCTAGCTTGCGGCTCGGATGCCCTAGTGTTCCCTTGGGATCAGTTCAAGCTGATATATGCATTCCCACCGCCACAATTGTTACCTCGATTACTCCGCAGAATCAGGGTAGAAAAGAAACCAGTGATTCTGGTGGCTCCAGCGTGGCCCCGAAGAGCATGGTACGCGGAGATTGTAAAAATGTCAGTGGGGAGTCCTTGGACTCTCCCACGTCGTCCGGACCTGCTTTCGCAAGGACCGATATACCACCCTTCCTTACCAGCCCTAGGTTTGACGGCCTGGCTATTGAAGCCCACATTCTAAAAAAGAGAGGGCTCTCTAATCCTGTGGTATCTACCATGATCAATGCCAGGAAGCCGGTATCCAGGCAGATCTACTATAGAATCTGGAAGGCGTACATCGCGTGGTGTGAGGCCAAGAAATGGCATCCACTTAAGTACGTAATAGGTAGGATTCTGGACTTCCTACAGTGGGCTGTAGATAGGAAGCTTGCCTTGAGTACTATCAAGGGTCAGATTTCGGCCTTGTCAATATTTGTTCAAAGGCACTTGGCTTCGCATTCACTAGTCAAAGCCTTTATACAAGGAGTGATGCGTATTAGTCCTCCGGTTAATATTCCCATATGTCCATGGGATCTAAACCTGGTTCTGTCGGTTCTACAGAAACAACCATTTGAACCATTACAGCATATTTCCTTGGTTCTTCTCACCAGGAAATTGATCTTTCTAGTAGCCATTTGTTCGGCTAAAAGAGTGTCAGAATTAGCAGCTATGTCCTGTAAAGAGCCATATCTGGTTATCCATAAGGACAGAGTAGTGTTACGTCCTCATCCAGCCTTTCTTCCTAAGGTGGTATCGAGGTTTCATTTGAACCAAGATGTGGTTCTTCCTTCTTTTTTTCCCCAAACCTAGTTCGGTAGAGGAAAAGTTATTGCATTCTTTGGATGTAGTAAGAGCAGTTAAAGCTTATCTAAAAGTCACTGCTCAGATTCGCAGAACGGATACTTTGTTTATTCTGCCGGAAGGCCCCAGAAAGGGTCAGGCAGCGTCAAAATCTACTTTAGCCAAGTGGATTCGACAGGTCATAATGCAAGCCTATGGCTTGAGAAGGAGACCGCCTCCGTTCAAAGTTAGGGCGCACTCCACGAGAGCAGTTGGAACTTCATGGGCAGTGCATCACCAGGCCTCCCTGGCTCAGGTCTGTAAGGCCGCAACATGGTCTTCAGTACACACGTTTACTAGGTTCTACCAGGTGGACGTTAGAAGTCAGGAGGATGTCGCCTTTGGGCGCAGTGTGTTGCAGGCCGCAAAAGATCCTCATGTCTGATAGCGCTCAGCTTATGTATGGTGTATCCCCCTACCAAATTGGGCATTGCTTTAGGACATCCCACATAGTAATGACTATGTCGCTCTGTGTCCCGTGATGTACGAGAAAGAAAATAGGATTTTTATAACAGCTTACCTGTAAAATCCTTTTCTTGGAGTACATCACGGGACACAGAGCTCCCACCCCTCTTTTGGGGACACTTATTGCTTTGCTACAAAACTGAGGTACTCCCGGATGGGAGGGGCTTATATAGGGGAGGGTACTTCCGGTTTTGGAAGTTGCCAGTGCCAGCACCTGAAGGTATCTATATAACCCACATAGTAATGACTATGTCGCTCTGTGTCCCGTGATGTACTCCAAGAAAAGGATTTTACAGGTAAGCTGTTATAAAAATCCTTTTTTTACATTGATTTGAAAGATTTCAATCTTCTAAACCTTTTTATAAAACCTTTAAATTATTTTTATATAATATGTATTCTAAAAGCAACCAGAAAGTCCAGCAGAATGCTTTTTGGCAGACTGTACTCACTAGCTAAGGCCTAAGCTAAATTGTAGAATTTTAGCAGATCCAGTATATCATGTTACTAAAATTTCCTGTGAATAGTTCCAAAGAACAACAGTCAGTTGCCAACTGATAAAACAAATTGCTTCATTTGGTGTAAAGTGCACAAGTTAGTATAATGGAGACTGATCTTCTACATTTGCAGCATTCTAAAATCTTCCACAATTAATTGCTGCTATTTGTGTAGCTCACATCATACAAAGAAAATTTCCCCTGTGTTTGTGAATAATTACCATTTTAATAGTAAAACCAATAGGATGATTTCGCAATCAGCCGATCGTTACATCAATGATCTATTTAGAAAATACTCTGAGTTTGTGTGGAGAAATCTACTATTTAATTAGAAAAAGAGAATAAAATGTGCGGGCCTCTGAGAAGTGCCCTTAAAGATGGATAGGGTAACAGAAAGGAAAGGAAGAAAAACGACTGAATTCAATTATACGATATTATATTTTCTATGCAATACTCCTGTACAAATGTTAGTATGATTGTACAAGTGTTATTTTTAAGCATCAATAAAAGCTTTATTGTTTAAAAAAAATAATTACCATTTTTAAAGCACTTAATTGCAGCAACATTAGTAACACAACCAATCTACTAAAACGTTGTCTTAAGACATTGTCATCTCTGCAAGAATGGGGGTCTCTCCTCTGAGTCATTCAGATCATCTTGCTTTAGTAGTGAATGTAAAAAAAATGAAATAAAAATATATATATAGAAATTTACATTAATGGACAGAACAGGCCTCTTTCTCTTTCGTTCATGGACGGACACAGCCTTAATCTTGACAAAGTGGATATTAGCCTTCCTTCAGGAGTGACTAGGCAGAAAGTGTTAACAACTTCAAAGCTGAACAGCCCCGCCCAGGGGGCGGCTCTACTGGCTATATCCCCTCAGCCTGCACTAAGCAGATCAGTTTTTTTCTGCCTAGCTAAGGAGAAGACATGGCTCCCTTCAGGCCCATAGGCCTAGGGTTTTTTTGTTCCAGATTGAAATTTTATTATTGTATTTTTATTTTTGTTCCTGTGATCTTCGATCAACTGTCGACTGGGTGACAGGCTGGATCCCAGATCTTTGTAGTCTCCCCAGTTTCCGCTATCGAGCGTGTGCTGACCGTAGCTACGCGCTGGGTCATCCACAACATGCCCGTCGCTCTAGGGGTGGCCGTGAGCTATACGCTCCAGGGCATGCATACGACCGGTCTATAGGGCCGAGTCGCAGCAGCCGGGCTGACAGTCCCCTCCATCACCATGCGGAAGGTGGTCTGTCTGTGATGCTTCCAGCACAATCCACACAGGAAGGGTAAGTAGTAATCCCCTGCTTCGGCAGGAAGACAAAGCTGGGCATTCCTGGAAAGGTGAGTAAGAGGTTCTATCCTTCCCTTCCTTCCCTATGTCCGCTAGATAAATGTTATGAGCTGCCATGAAAAAAGTTTGCTTACCTGTGTGTGTCTGCTCCATGCTGTCGGTGGCAATTTTGCTGGGGATCCATGCTGTGTTCGGCCTCTAGCTGCGTGGCCTCAATTGGCGGCCATTTTTCTTGTGATCCATGCTGTGTTTGGCCCTTATCTGCGCTCGGCGGCCATGTTCCTGTGGTCCGCGCTATGTTTGGCCTCTATCGGCCGCTCGGGGGACATTTTTCTTGTGATCCATGCTGTGTTTGGCCTCTTCTGCGCTGGCGGCCATGTTTTTGTGGTCCGCACTGTGTTTGGCCTCTAGCTGCCGCTCGACGTCCATTTTCTCAGGGTCCACGCTGATCAAATAGCATGTAAACGGCACAAGCCTACAGACACGCTGCAGAGTCGTCAGACTGATAGCCGACAAGGAAGCAGCTCTACTAAGGAAGCGGACGGCAGCTGTACTACTGTTCTAGGGTGGTGAGTCCTCTGGGGGGAGCCCCTCGTCTCTGTCGCAGCTAGGAGGGTGGGATGTTGGTACCTTGAACTGGAGTCCTTGTGTCAGGTGCGTGGGTCAGCATGACATTAGAAGCAGA
Source organism: Rana muscosa (assembly GCA_029206835.1). NCBI lineage: Eukaryota > Metazoa > Chordata > Amphibia > Anura > Ranidae > Rana > Rana muscosa. Next base: position 176,677,648 of record CM055128.1, on the reverse strand, counting down.
CGCTTCTCCCCCTGATACACCTGAATTGGCATATGGTGCTTCTGCACCCGCTGTGTCAGTAGACGCTAGGTCGGCGTCCTGGTTGTTGCAAAGGTGGAAGCGGCGCGTGGTAACATGGGGGTAAAAGGTGCCCCCTCCCCCCGCCATCTTCTGGGGATAACTCTGATGTGGAGCCGGGCCCATCTACGGCTCATGGCCCTGGTTTTGACACATCAGAGGATGCGGACTTAGGCCGGTCGGACAGTCCGGGTTCGGGTCACCACTCGATAAGGCTCTGATAGGTGACCTTATCACCGCAGTGCGGGATACTCTAAAGATAGAAGAGCCTGCAGAAACGCAGAGGCGTCGGTCCCTTTCGGGTTCCGTAAAGCCGACCCGCACTGCTAAGGTGTTTCCTTGTGCATCTTATATAGACAAGCTTGTATACAAGGAGCGGGACAAAACACAAAAGGTTTTCGGTCCCCAAAAAGTTTGGCGGTGCGTTACGCTTTTGGGGAGAGTTTCCTGAAAAGATGGACCTCTCCTCCGATAGTGGACCCTCAGGTGTTCAGATTAAACAGGGTAGCCACAATTCCGGTGGAAGGGGCTCCTGCTTTCAAGGACCCTGCGGACAGGAAGGCTGAAGCGGTCATCCGCTACCTATACGGCTCGGCTGTGCGCCCAACGGTGGTTGGGGCCCTGGTGTCTCAGACACTCTCTGAAGGGGCAAAGATGCTGCTCCATGGGTTTAAAGCACATCAGGCTCCCTCGGCGAGGTGGCTATGGCTGATCAGTTGATACTGGGCCTTAAAATTGTCTGCGAATCAGCCTTGGACACTATTCCTCTGCTGACCAGAGCCTCAAGCTATGTGGTGGTGTTACGCCGTCTGCTCTGGCTAAAAGGTTGGTCGGCGGACCAATCTTCCAAGAAGGCCCTGATGGATTGCCCTTTAAGGGCGACAGACTTTTTTGGAGCATCTCTGGATGACATTATTAAATATGCCACAGGAGGTAAAGAGCATGCTGCTCCCACAATCCAAAAGAGGTAAGGAGCCACGCCATTGGCTAGGGCCCTCCTTCACCGCAAACAAGCGTTTTTTTCGTCCGCCTAATGCGGCAAGTAAACGATCCCAGGCCGATAAAGCGCCTGCTGAGGGACAGAAGCGTCCCCGGTTTCGCAAGCCCAACAAGCCTGCGACAAATCTATGTCCGCAAAAAGGTCTGTCCCCACCCATCTCTCGGGTAGGGGGACGTGTTCGCGAATTCGCGACCTGGTGGACATCTCAGATACCCGACAGGTGGGTTTGCGATGTAGTTTCCTCAGGGTACAAGAT